>VDFB02168118.1:9696120-10342926 GCA_007258455.2 Sequoia sempervirens
GAAAAGACATTTTCTAGATAATATGTGTCATTCCTTTAAGAAACTCAACATATTGAGCTTTAGCTACTAACACATTACAAATAGCATCAACCATAGATATTAGTTTGAATCGGTGTTGTGGAGGGTCTAGATTGTGAATTTAAGAAAGAGATTGGGTTGTAAAACTCATAAGAGAGTTTACAAAACTCTATATAGCATTCCTTTAATGCATAGAAATCTATTAAAATCCATTGATTCCCTTTGCACACATAATAAACATGACAAACAAAGGGTAGAAAATGGTAGAAATTAATGGAAAGGATAAATAAAGGGTAGTGAAGGGCATTAATTATGATATAATTAAAATAGTTAATATTTAGTGTGAAGGATTGATTATGAGATACAAAGGAGTGAAATACTTATTGGTAGAAGAGATAGGGATAGATTATTTGATGTGTATTTATAATATAATTGCATGGAATATCAATATCTAAAAGTATCAATTATTTTCCAACATTTCAATCTTCTCAATGAGTTACATAGAGTTAAACTATAAAAAAATATAATATACATTGAGTTTCTTTTGTCTAAATTTATTTCATTTGAATGTGAAAATGCCCTCTCAATAAACAAGGATGAAAATTTATCTTCTAATAAAGGATATGTTGAGTACTATAAAGATAAGGATGATTAATATGATGCATTTGATTATGATTGCATGGTAGAAGAAACTAAATATGATGATTATGATGCAATTGATTGAACTTTTTAACTTAAGAAAATAGTTCTGGTCTAAATGAGTATGATTTTACCACTCATAATTTTGAATACTTAGAAAAATATAATTCCAAAATAAACATGATAGAAAAATCAAAGCATTATATTAAGCATGTATGATGAGAAGTGATAAAGAAACATAAGAAAATGAAGGAAAATGTAAAGCACATGTATAAATACTTGGCATACCTTAAACCCAAGATTTGATTTGAGAAACTACCCAATTATGTGTAGTTTGTTTTTATTATTGCATCAAACTCCTCAAGCATTATATCTCTTCATGAAGTTGCTTCATTTTCAATGTTCAATTCTATATAACTCTAATAGAATTACTAAAAACTATTGAATTAACCAATCTATAATATGAAATTATAACAAAAAATCATATTTAATAAATTGCAACACTAAAAAAATCCAAATTTGACTTTATATAATCAAATTTGATGTAAAAATATGTTACTTCCTCCTTCCTAAGTTGAAAAACAAAAAAATGGGTGGTAAAGATGGTGGAATGTGTAAAAATGCATATGCTTTCCCCAACAACAGGAAAAAGCATTTTTTTGTCAGATAAAATACACAAGAAAGAGAATGATAGAGCATGTGAGCCTAGATCATGGGTGTCCTACCTTTTTTATCATTTTTAGAAGTCTACAAAATGTGCTCGTGTTATAACATGAGCACACTTTCACTTGCACAAAGAAATAATTCCCTTTGGCTTGCTCTAAATGGTACAAAATTTCAACTTTTTCAAATCACACTCACATTTTTAATTTTCTAAACTTGTTAAGGTTTTTGGAGTGTCATCATGTGTGTGTAGGGGACTGGGTTGAGGTATATCTATGAGACCTTTCTTCAAAAAATGTTGACATCTTATAAGTATTGTGTATGTCTTGTTTTTTGTGTGATATGAAACTTCACCATAGTTCCCTTGTTATTCCATAGGTGTCATTGTAAATGACATAACCCTTTGTGTGTGTGTTTCCATTCAATGCAACATCCCTATACTGTCAAACCTACACCCTACACCCTAAACTCTCAACCCTTAACCCTATACCTTAGACACTAAACCCTGAACATATCCCTCAGCTGTAAATCCTCAAACCTCAACCCTATACTTAAGCCATAATCCCTCAACCCTAAACCCTATACCTTAAACCCTAAAACCTACACCCTCAACCTTCATCCTTATACTCTACACCTTCAACCCTCAACCCTAAACCTTAAAAATTATCCATCAACCCTCAATCCTATACCTTAAACCCTAAACCCTACACCCTCAACCCTCATCCCTATACTCTATACCCTAAACCTTGAACATTGTCCCTTAACCCTCAACCCTCAACCCTATACTTAAAGCCTAAGTATTACACTTTCAACCCTTAGCCCTATGCTTTATACCCTCAACCCATACCCTAAACCCTAACCCCTATACCCTATACACTTAACCTTAGACACTTAACCTTGAACATTATCCCTCAACTGTAAACCCTCAAACCTCAACCCTATAGCCTATACCGTCAACCCAATACTTAATCCCTAATCCCTCAACCATCAATCCTATACCTTAAACCATAAACCCTACACCCTCCACCCTTTACCCTATACCTTAGACATTCAACTCTAAACAATATCCCTCAACTATAAATCCTCAACCCTCAACCCTCAACCCTATACCATGTACCCTCAACCCTATAATTAAACCCTAATCCTTCAACCCTCAACCCTATACTTGAGTCCTAATCACTCAACCCTCAACCCTATACCTTAAACCCTAAACCTTACACCCTCAACCCTAATCCCTATACCTTAAACTCTAAGCCCTACAACCTCTATCCTCATCCCTATACCCTATACCCTCACCCTTATACGCTAAACCCTAAACCATACACTCTCAGCCCTTCACCCTATGCCTTATACCCTCAATCCATACCCTAAACCCTATACCCAATATCTTAAACCCTAATCCCTAAACCCTATACACTTAAACTTAGACACTCAACCCTAAATATTATCCCTCAACTGTAAACCCTCAACCCAATACTTTCCCTACTCCCTAAAAACCCTAACCCTATACCTTAAGCCCTAAACCCTAAATGCTCATCCCTTAACCATATACTTTATACATGCAACCCTGAACATTATCCCTCAACTATAAACCCTCAACCCTCAACCTTGTACTCGATACCCTCAACACTATACTTAGTCCCTAATCCATCAACCCTAAACCCTATAATTAAGACCTAATACCTCAACCCTATTCCTTAAACTCTAAACCCTACACCCTCAACCCTCATACCTGTACCTTAAACCCTACAACCTTGACCCTCATCCCTATACCCTAGACCCTCACACTTATACCCTAAACCTTGACTATTGTCCCTCAACCCTGCATTTAAACCCTAAACCATACACTCTCAACCCCTCACCCTATGCCTTATACCCTTAATCTATACCCTAAACCCTAGACCCTATATCTTAAACCCTAGCCTTTATGCCCTATATACTTAACCTTAGAAACTCAACCCTCTACCCTATACCCTATACCCTCAACCCTATACCTTAAACCCTAAACCCTACACCATCAACCCTCATCCCTATACTATATACCCTCAACCCTATAACCTAAACCCTGAATATTGTCCCTCAACCCTATACTTAAACCCTAAACCATACACTCTCAACCCTTCACCCTATGCCTTATATCCTAAACTCATATCCTAAACCTTATACCCAATATCTTAAACCCTACTCCCTATACCGTATACACTTGACCTTAGAGGCTCAACCTTGAACTTTATCCCTCAACTATAAACCCTAATCCCTCAACCCTATACCCTATACACTCAACCCAATAATTAAGGCCTTATCCCTCAACCCTCAACCATTTACCTTAAACCCTAAACCCTACACTCTCAACCCTTAACCCTATACCTTAGACACCCTTCACCCTATGAATTATACCCACAATCCCTCAACCCTCAACCCTATACCCAATATCCTAAACCATAATCCCTATACCCTACACACTTATTCTTATACACTCAATGGGCTAAACATTATCCCTCAAGATTAAACCCTCAACCCTATACTTAAGCTCTAATCCATCAACCCTAAACCCTATACCTTAAACCCTACACCCTCGATCCTCATTTGTATACCGTATACTGTCAACCTTATAGCCTAAACCTTGAAGATTGTCCCTCAACCCTATACTTAAAACCTAAAATATACACTCTCATCCTTTAAACCTATACCTTATTCTCTCAACCAATACCCTAAACCCTAAACACTAATACCTATACCCTAATAACTTAATCTTATACACTCAAAGGGTTGGACATTATCCCTCAACTATAAAACCTCAATCTTTGACCCTATACCCTATACCCTCAACCTTATACTTAAGCCCTAATCCCTCAACCCTCAACCCTATACCTTAAAACCTAAACCCTACACCCTCAACCCTCATTCCTATACCCTATACCCTCAACCTTATACCCTAAAATTTCAACATTGTCCTTCAACCCTCAACCCTATACTTAAACCCTAAACCCTACACTTTGAACCCTTAACCTTATTCCTTATACCCTCAACCCATACCCTTAACCCTATACCCATTATCGTAAACCCTAATCCCTATACCCTACACACATAATATTATACACTCAACTATGAACAATATCCCTCAATTGTAAAACCTAAACCCTCAACCCTCAACCCTATATCTTAAACCCTAAAATCTACACCCTCAACCCTCATCCCTATACCTTATAACCTCAACCTTATACACTAAGCCTTGAACATTATCACTCAACACTATAGTTAAACCCTAAACCATACACTCTCAACCCTTCACCTTATGCCTTATACCCTTAATCCATATACCCCATACACTAAACCCTATACACTCATCCTTGAACATTATCCCTCAACCCTCAACCTTATACCTTAAACCCTAATCCCTACACCCTCAACCCTCATCCCTATACCCTATAAACTATAACATATACCCCAAACAATTAAACATTATCCCTCAACCCTACCCTCTCAACACTATACTTAAATCCTAAAACCTACACTCTCAAACCTTAACCGTATGCCTTATACCCTCAACCCATAACCTAAAACCTATACCCAATATCCTTAACCTTAATCCCTATAGCCTCTACACTTAATATTATACCCTCAACCATAAACCCTGAACCCTCAATCCCATACTTAAACCTTAAACCCTACATTCAACCTTGTACCCTAACCATCAACCCTATTGATGTGGTGTTTTGCACACTTTCTTAACACAGGTAATACATAAATGTACTACCTCTCTTCAAAGGAAATATCCAACAACAAGTTACTGAAAATCAACCCAACATCTCTCGAGTGTTAGGTCATGACTTGCATGGAATCGCTTAGTTGATGTTCGATGTGATTTTTCAATTAATCACATGGTATACTGATGTGCTTAGCTAAATGAGAGGTGAAACATAGGGAGGAGTTTCTAAAATGGAAGTTAAAGTGTAGTATCTTGCAGGTTAGAACAACAATCACAAACTACAATATTTTCTTAAGGTTTGGCTTTACAATGTGCAATGAACCTTACCATAGGCTATTTCTAAAAAAAGGAAAAAGGGGGCAGGGAAGAGAAGAAGTTCCTAGATCTACAACTAACCATGAACAGTGATCATGGAGGTTTCTACTGCAGACAACTTCCTTCAAACAAAATTTCACCTAACAAGAAAATTCACAGTATCATGAAACTTGTGTTATTTTCTAAGGTTTGCAAATATTTTACCATTCATTCACCATATGCATGGATGAACAAAGATAAAAGTGTGGAGAAGCTTTGAATTTAAGCCCAGACTAACTTTACATAGCCATCTACCAACAGTAAATAGAAAAAAGTATGGAAAATGAAGGCATCTACACAATAAAAATATTCATAAACATTGAACAACATTACTAAATCTATCAAAGCAATCTAAACTATGAAGAACAACAAAGAAAATATAACTAAATCATCTAACTATGGGAGATGAATCATGAAACATGCAAAGAAACTCAAAAATCCACCAAAGTCAATGTATTTCTATTATAATTTCAGTAGCATGTCATTACAACAACTTAGCTCTCTCTTTAAAATGAGAGGAGACACCCTATTTATAGTGTCCAAAAAGTAGAATGAATGGCCAAGATTGATTTGCATTGTGTGGCCAAGATTCACTACAAACCAAGGTTCTACCTACACCCCAAATATATTACATTTTAAAATAAATTTTGTCTTTATCCCTATTTTGTCTTCTAGTGGCAACATTGTAGCATTTTACCCTTTTTCTAATTGCCCCTTTGTTGTAGCTATTTTGTAAGAAATTATTCCCTAATAATAGGGTTTCCTTCTTTCTTTTTCAAAGCTGCATATTCCATGAATTTCAAGATCAGCAGTTGGAGCTTATCAATCTCCATAATATGAGATTGTAGCACTTGGTAACCCCATTGCTTGGACCTATTGGTGAGCTTTTCCCCATCTTCATCGTACTTGGAAATGTGGTCCCTAAATAGCTTAGATTGGGAAAAGGCTTGGGCAACAAAACTCATGAAATCTATGGTGATCTCAGTGGGCACTCCATCTTCCATTTTCTTCTGGAAATGAGGCTTTATCTTTTCTGGATCAATTTTGAAAACATGCATATCATAACCTATCATTAGCTTCAAATATCGAATGCAATATTCTCTAACATCCTTGACCCAATCAATATCTGGATCCACCTTGTAGAGTACCTACTCCAATCTTTCCTTTCAATTTTCAAAATCCATCTTCCACGTCTCCATGAGCCAATGATCATCCTCTTTGAATGCGAGCTCCTCTTTCCAACTTTTCTTTGGCAGCTTGAGGATGACCTCATTTTTTGGGTAAGTGGACCTGTATATTCTTGGGAAGTCCATAAAAAATTTCCTTGTGCCCTTAAGAGACCTTTGTAGCTCCAAGAACTTGTTTGTTGTCCTGACAACCTGACTAATGCCCATGTTTCCAACATATATAACCTGTCATAACCGTTCCTCTATGGTATTATCTAATTTATTCCTTTGCTTGAGCTTATCTACTTATTCCTTAGACAACAACTATGATGAGGCCAAAGATGTGGTGGGCTATTCTTCCACTGATGACCATTGTTGGATACACGTCATCAAGTCAGCCAGTTATGCCTTGAGCTCATCCTTGGAGATCTTATCTTGTTGTATTAGATGCACCACCATGGCAACATATTCTTGAAGGTGATCCACCTTCTGCTGTATTGAAGCAACCCCCAATTTGATGGTGGAGACGTTTTAGCTAATTCCTTCTTCTCCCACCATTGGTGTAGCTACTTGCACTGTCTTGGATCCAGAGACTTCCATCATCACCTTTGATCTAATCATAGGATTTTTCTCCTTTTTAGTGTTGATCTAAGGTCAGGCCAATATGGCCTCCAATATTGTTCTTGGATCCTTCAGGGTAGGAATTTTCCTCTCTAGCTACTTTTCTAGCTAGTCGGGCATTGATGACTTTTCTTTAGGTGATTCATGCTCACCTTCCTCTTCATCTTTCCTGATTTCAATCTCCTTTTCTTTAGGAGTTTCTTTATCTATCCTTGTATCCTCTTCTTCTTCATCAGAGTCCTAGATGAACACCATGTGTTTGATGGGGGATTTGGTGGGCATGCACTCCTTGGAGATGTTTTCCTTTTCAGCATCTCTTTCTTCCTGTTCTTCTTCATGTTCATGCCCCTCGGGCCACTCAGTCTCTAGACTATTGCTAGCTTGAGTCTCTTCTTTATGTTTGTCCTCCTCTTCTTCTTCATTATGTGGAGGTAGCACATCTTTGTGTTCTTCTTTATCCGGTCCTTCCTGCCCTTCAAAGAGAGGCATATTTTCATCATGCTTGGGGCCTTCTTCTTGTTCACCTATTGGAAGTACCATGCTTTCTTCCACTTTATGATCTTCTTGTCTTCCTTCTTCTAAGGGTGGTCTTTCTATTTCTTCTCCAACATCTTTCAATTGTCGAGCCAGTTCCTCAAAATAAACATCAAATGTTTGTATAATTTCAGTAACAACATCCCTTTCCTCATCACTCTTAGAAGACTGTCTCCTCTCCTTCACAAACTACCTTATCAATTTAAAGATGCTAATGTTCTGGATTCTCATGGTAGTTGTCTGCTTCCTCTTCCAATGACTTTGTGGCTTCCTTCTCCCTTCTCTCCAACTCCTTAGATATTTCCATTGTGGCTCTCATTTCAGGAGGCTTAGTTGGGGGCTTTGAGACAAGAACACTGGCAAGAACCTGTGCTAGGGCAGCCTAGATGGTTGGATTCATTAACACTTCAGAAATTTCAGAGGGATCACTCTGCATATGTCATGAGAATGCTTCTGGAAGAGAGAGTGTCAGTATAGGTATTGTTATTGTTTCCAATGAAAGGGAGGTAGTTGGAGACATGGAGGTAGAAGAAAGTGGAGAGGTGGTGATGGAGGAAGAATCAACCACCATGACTGGTCTAGTTGGTGAAGAAGAGGCAAGGTGGACCGAGATGTCCACTACAGGTGGGGAGGTAGCGACCATGGCTTGAGAAGTTAGTGGAAGAGAAGTAGTAGTGAAGGAAACCATTTGGGACTTAGGTTGATCATCCTCCATTTCCTCTCCCTCGTGGAGTGGATACTCTTGTATAATAGGCATTGTAGTGGTGTTGCCCGACATTTTGTGTTTCTTGGAAGGTTCAGTCTTTGAGGCCTTCCTTGCATATAACTTTGGGTTAGCCTGCTTCTCCTCAACCTCTTTTCTTTTCCTCGAGCAAGTGAGTGGAGGGGACTTTGAAGTCTCTCCTGTTGAAGTAGCAGCTATCCTACCATCTGTCCCACTTGTCCTACTTTTGAGCCCTTCATAAGTCAGGATGACCCCGTGTTGCTTCAATCGGGCAACCTTCCCATTAACCCATTCTCTTGTACGAGTCTCGACGAACTTCATTATAATGTCAAGGTCATCAACCTTTTTCTCATCCCAATCTATCAATGGCAGTGACAAGTTGGAAACTGCAACATATTGATGATCCATAATCGTGCTCTCATCTTCTTCTACTTGATCGAGCACAAGAAATAGGTTCACCCTCTTCACAAAGTAGGCGGTCATCCTCATATAATGCCCCATCATCACCTCCTTGTCATGTTTGTAATTCACCCAAAAATCTTCAACACTATGTAGATGGGCATGCTTAGGTCCTAGTTCCTTCCTGATATGTCCATAAGGATCCATTCGTGGCTTGGTGGTATGAAGTCTGAAATGATACTCAGCCAACTCCTTTTCTAAAATTCCTACACATTTTGAGGTATGGAGTTTGTACATCCCTTGGCCAAAAGAAAGGGGATAGGAAATCTTGACCAAATGTTTGCTACTTAGAAGGGTGTGTATATGTCATAGCTATTGAGAAAGCTCTAGTAATAATATCTGGTCATTAGGATATTGGGGCAACTTATTTTGTCTTTCTGAAAATCCTTGGGTGCGGATGTATATGAATTTTTGGTATTGAATGAACAGGAAAGCATATTGCTTGAGGAAAGCCCGAGCACTATGGGAGAATCTCCTCTCAAAATCACCCCCAAGTAACCTAATAATATGACCTATGAAAGTGTCATTGACCCTACAATAATTAGTTTTGAAATTTCTAAACTACAGCTGGGGGTATCTATTGTTGACTTTTAATTCTCTACTAGGTTCTTCATCTGGGGCCTTGAACAAGCCACTGTACTGCCTCTATTTGGCCAGTGAATAGAGAATATAGGACATCATGTAATCCTTATAGGTATTTTTAAAAACCATGAATTATTCATAGAAGCAATCACTATTTATCTCACCCTAGTAGAATGTGGTGTCCTCCCCCATAGAATCTTTTCGACAAAGTAGACCATCCATTCTTGAAATTATGCAGCAACCAGAAGGCCCATTACTCTACTTAGCAGGGTTACTAGATCATGGTAGTCCTCATAGAAATCATTGTGATAGAGTTCCTGGGGAATTTTTGCAATGCTGCCCCACTTCTCCTTTAGCCAATATTGATTTATAAGCTTCTTACATTGTAAAGGATCTTCGTCACACATTTCCTTACAATCTACAATGGTCGGTACCTCCATTTCCCTGAAGGTAGGGATGTGAAATTTCTTTGTTATTTCCCTGAGGGACATGTTAGCTAGAATGTTTCCATCTTTTTCAACTATTGTCCAGGTCTCTAGTTGATATGCTTCCTTGCAAGACATTACCAGTTCAGGGGCGATGAGAGAGGGAGGAAAGCATATAGCCTTAGCAATTCCCCTGCCTCTAATTAACCTTTCATTATCCATTGTTGGATTGACTCTTACCCTCTGTTTGAACTCATCTATATCAATATTCCCAATGTTGGTGTCTGAAATCTCTTTACATTCTGTGGTGATCTTGGAATGCAGCGCTTCGCCTTGTAACTGGTACTTCATTTGATCTTTGTCTTCTTTTCCACGAGGAGCTCTGCCTATTTTCTATCCTTTGTCTTTCTCTGTGGTGGCCCCTAAGGGTCTTGCACCTGATTCCATATATTCTACAGATAGAGGCAAGGTGAGCACAATCGAGCATGAAATGTAAGATATTAACCAAATCCTTGCAAAAAATTGATAGATGGGATAATATGGAAATCAAGAAATCTAACATTTATCCTAGATGGTCATTAGCAGTTTACTGAAGGGAATTTGGATAGCTCAGGTCCTAGGGGTCGGACTTCTCTAGCTAGAATGTTATTTTGAAGGGAAAATAGGGTAGGGAAATCTGCATGGTCTCTCCTACATTTGAAAATTCCATGGTCAAAAGGGTCCAATTTGAACATGTGGATCAAAGTTTGTTTCTAGATTAGAAGGTATCTAGACCATTATTGGGGCATTTGAAGTCAAGAGGAGGGAAAGTTTTCTAAGGATTTCCATTTGGAAATGGCTCCAGTGAAACGATGTTCTGGGAATGGAGTTCTGGAGTTTGGGACCCACGAGATTGAAGGATGGTTTGAATAACTCCTTTTATTACTTAAGCTCTAGGGTCAAAGGGGATGGGAAGCCACTTGAGGAAGGTCATTTGGATACAACAGGAAATAAGTGGAAGTCCGATGGGAGCAACTTGGTGGACCAGACCCAAATTTAAAATTTGCTTCCATATTTTCTTTGTTGTGAGCTCTATCGACAATTGAGGTACTGAGTCCTGGAGGTCAAAAGAATGGGCTTGATTTTCTTTTTACAATGGCCGAGACGGGATAGAGTCCCGATGATAGAGGTCCGACAGAGCGGATCTAGTGAAGGATGGGATACTTAGGCTTTATCATTTGATTCACACGACATTGGGACATTTGGTACCCAAAGGGAAGAAAGCAACCCTCTGATAGTCATGTGAAATGACAATGTTACTACGAAAGTCCACAGATTGGGACCTAAAGAGCACTAAGGATGTGGGAGTTTCATCTTCTAACTTAGGCAGCAGACTGAGGGGCGAATCCTAGGGATCGGGCGGATGGAACCAAGATGCTGCTTGAAAATGAAAAATGATAGATGACATCCTGGGGATGGGATCCCGAGGGAGCCGGCCTGAAGATCATGGATGGAGGTAGAGAGTTAAATTTTCGTTAAGTCCAAATAGTGAAGAAGTAGGGGCGTTCTGCGATAGTGGAATTGAGAAGGCATCTCGCCATTTTGAGGTTGTTTTTAGTTTGATGCTTTATCAGTGGAAAAGAGTAGTCACGGGCCCAAAAGGTGCCAGTGCTTCATGTGAAGAATGGTGCCGGGGCAATGAAGTTCTAGAGTTGATTCAAGGGTGATCTGATGGTTTTCTTAAAATTTTATCATATGGGTTTTCTAAACCTCATTTTCCTCTATCAAAATGAATGCATTGTATCCCTTTTCATCCATTAATTTAACATAGAATCACCAAAAATCATAACAAGAGGGTGGATGGCCAACTTACCGCAAGAACCCGATGAATGAAGTTGTTGAATCTGCAAAGAAACAGTGAAGGAAGGTTGCGGTCTCGAGGGCGGTGGGTGAAAAAGGCTTTGGGTCACTATGATTTCTCTGGCTAACCTGACATATGAAAATGATAGGTCAAACTAGCCTATTTATATATTTCAAGAGCATTAAATTCCCTCAATAAATTATTGCACGACAGCCCAAAAGTTGGTGAATTCAAATTTCAAAAATGGCTACAAGGGATCTAGAACCTGAAGGTTGGAAGGACGTGAATTGATGGCCATTTTAAATGTTAAGTAGAAAATCACTGGAAAAGAGGGTCCTGGGGTCTAATGGACAGAAGTCTAGTGAAGGATGGTCATTCAAGAAAAGCCAAAGCGTAACAAAGGCCGAGGCAGGGAACTCCGGCGGACCGGGCCCGTCGCAAATAAAAGATGGTCAGTTGAACTTTCGAAGCCATCAAGATGGCGGTTAAGGTGGCAAACCCCAGGGCATGGAAGGATAAAGCCCTTCAGATGTTTTGAAACAACAAATGCAATAGGTAAATCTGGCAAAGGAAACCCACCATGACGGACCTGGAGGGCCTTAAAGATGGTGGCAGAGGCAAACTGTCAAAGGAACTCCATGAGGACCTAGGAATTATAAAATTTGGAGGGATGAAACATGGTCAACTTGAGATAAGACCATAAAGGTACATTGACCATATGGAACAACAAAAATGGGGGCACACAAAATGAGGTGATGAAAAAAATGACCCGGTAAGGTGAAAGAAAGAGAGGGTCCCCATTCCTAACAGGGCGTGTGTGTTGAGGGCAGAACAAATGGTGAATCTGATGGGGAATGCTCCCAAGCGTTCTGAGGATAAGAATTCATTCAAAACTCATAATCTTTGGCTTTGTAGACTAGGGGCCAACTCCCAAAAGTGAACTAGGAGAATAGGGTCCTTAGTTGAGTCAACCTACAAAACATCTCAGAAGTGTGTGTTCCTAGTGAATTCATTCCTTTCCTCAAGAACTATGACAAGTAGTGGCTAATCAAACAAAGAAAGTTACATAAATCGTCCAACACCAAATGTAACCTAGACATTTCCCCACTACCAGTTAGGCATCCATATCCTTGACGAATTTTTTGTTGTGACCTCACAAATATTTCTCTACTACTAGTCGGGCATCCATAGCTCCAATAGAGTTATTCACACACCCATGCGATTGCTTGATCTTTTAGAATTTTCATTTTCTTTCTTTCTTTTGATATTTCTTTTTTTACTTTATCTTTTTGCTCAACCATGTAAGCACTGAAGCCTACAATGGGTTTGAGAACCATAGTGGTCATTGGAGCAGACTTGATATTTTTCACTCACTAGGTTATCATAGCAGCTATTGCGCAGTCCTTTGAAAATAATTAATGTGTGTTTTTTGCAAGATCCGAGATGGACGTAAAAATATTCAACCAAGGGCCAAATTCTAAAGTGAAGTTCAAATAAGGAAGTCATTCCTATGTAGCTATCAAGGACCAATAGTTGAGAATGAATGATTAGCCACAAAACATGAAAGATGGACAACAAAGTGAACTATTTTTTGAATGAGCACAACCACCACAACAACAACGAAAAACATCTTATAAAAAAAAAATAGCCAGGAGATGGGAAAAACGGAGTGACGCAAAATAGCAGAACACAAGCAAACCAAAAGACAACCTACTCTAACCTATATACAAGTATTTAGAGGGATAGCTCTACACGAGCTCAGACTTGGAAGTAATGCTTCAAATGTTTCCCATTGGCTAGCAACAGGACATCCTCACTAGTTAAGGTCCTCAAGTGGAAAGCATTGCCTCCCAAGATTTCAGGTATCTGAAAGAGGCCAAGCCAAATCTTGTCAAATTTGTTATGTCCCCCTTTCTTTTCATGGGCCTTGTCCCAACATAGGACTAGATCTGCAATTCTAAAGCCTTAATCTTGGCTCGATGATCGAACCAACATTTGACTACACCCTGGTGTTTGCCAAAATTTTCTATCACGTAGTCTCGTACCTCTTCTAAGCGTAAGAGTTGAGCTAGCCGAGCTTCTCTACGATCTCCCCCTTCATCAAAATAATTTGTAAACTGGAGAGTGGGAATTTTCAAGTGTATTGGGAAGATGGGCCTTGAGCTATAGACAAGATGGAATGTGGAATCTCCTAAGGTAGCTTTGTGACGTGTGAGGTCTACTCAAAGGGTGAAATATAGTTGGGTATGCCAGTCCTTGGGATTCCTATTGAGCAACTTGATCACGATTATCAAATTCTTGCTTGTGGATTCTACTAGGCCATTGCCCTGGGGGTAGTAGTTGGATGAGATATTAAGAGCTATCCCATAATCAAAAGCCCAACTAGAAAATTTTAATGAAGCAAATGCAGGTCCATTGTCACATACTAATGCATAAGGGCAACCGAAGCGATTTAAAATAAAATTTTCCAAAAAATTTGTGACTACCTCAGTTGTACATTGTCTACATGCAACTACTTCTATCCATCTAGTGCAATAATCAAAGGTTGTAAGAATTTATCTGTGTCTTGGAGATGATGGAGGGATTACTGGACCAATGAAACCAAGACCCCATTGTGCAAACGGTCTCACCTCCAAAATAGGTTGCAATAGGAAAACAACATTCTTCTCCTTGGTACTGGTGGTCTGGCATGTGTGACATGAGCGAGCATGGCTATGAGAATCCCTGAAGACTGTTGACCAATAATATCCTGCTCTTAATATTTGATGTGCGGTGGATAGTCCAGATCCATGACCAGTACCAAACTTGTCATGGAATTCCTTTAGTACTTGATCTTCCTATTCTTTGCTAAGGCATCTCAGGTTGATACCTTCATGATTCCTTTTATACAAAATAGACCCTTGCAGCATGTAGCTGTTACTTTTCAGGTGGAGGGAACACTTCTGAACTTGTTGTAGGTGGGGTTGGCACTTGTGGTTCAAAAAATAATAAATGATGTCTTCATACCACTCCCCTGGGGAAACATTCTTGAGCTAATATTGTTGCACTGTGAGTTCAGGCCCTGTCTCGGTTGCTGCCTCAACAATTGTTTGAGTAAATGCTTGTCCTCTCACCAACTTCATTAGTTGAATTTCCATACTTTATTCCTACAGCATGTAACCCACTTTTCTCTTTGCTCTCCTAGATCATTTTGCATAAGCAGTGTTTTCACGGTTGGGTTCGAAACTATGGAAAAAACCTTATTACATAAGATATAATGCCAAAATTTATTCACTCCTCTAATAAGGGCATAGGCTTGCTTCTCCACACTGTTGTACCTTACCTCAACATCTTTCAAAGGGGGACTCATGAAGGTGATTGGATGCTTATTCCCTTCATCATCTTTCTAAGTTAGAATGTTGGCACATGAGTGATCTGAAGTGAACGAATAGATGTAGAAAGGCTTTAGATAGTCCAGAATAACTAGTACTGGTGCTTCAACAATTGCTTGTTTGATTTCTTTAAAATCCTACTTTGATTTGGGGGTCCACTCGATCTTGGCATCTTGCTTCAGCATGGCATTGAGTGGCTTGACAATTTTAGCAAAGCTAGTAATAAACTTTCGTACAAAGTTAATCTTTCTGAAGAAAGATTTGAGCTCTTTCTTGATGCTTGGTAGCTGAATCTTCAATAGGGACTGAATGCACTCAGGGTCAATGGAGATGCTTCACTCTAAGATAACATGTCTAAGTAGCTTCCCTTCAGTAACTCAAAAGATGCATTTTTTAGGATTAAGGGAGACTCTAAACTCTTGGCACCTCTAGAAGACTTTGCACAAATTAGAGACATGATCATTCCGCTTCTTTGAAAACACCATAGAATCATCCATGTAGATGATTATGCACTTCCCAATAATGTCTTTGAATGTGATTTCCATGGTGCATTGGAAGGTTGGGCTGACATTAATTAGCCCAAATGGCATGCGTCTATAAGCAAAGGTGCCCCACTTAGTGGTGAACATTGTCTTGTGGAAATTCTCATACTGCACCATCACTTGATTGTACCTAGAATAGTCATTGAGGAAGGAAAGCATATGTGAACCATTAAAAATTTGCAGTACCTCATCCAATGAAGGAACTGGGTAATTATCCTTCTCAAAGGCTTAGTTTAGATTGTGGAAGCCCATGCACAACCTAATTTCTCCATTCTTTTTCCTAACTAGGACCAAGTTGGCCACCCATGTAGAGTGTCAAACTAGAAAGATAATCTTGGCTAAAAGTATTTTCTACAGTTCTTTGTAAATAATCGGCTCCAACAAGGTGTTTATGGGATGTTGTCTCTATCAGAAGGGTTTCATTTCTATCTTGAGGGGAATGGTGTGTGTTATAATGGAAGTATCATAAGTTTTCAAGTCTTTGTAGCTCCATGCCACCACATCGTGATACTTTTGAAGAGCATCAATGATCCCTTTCTTTTCTTTTGTAGTACACACCTTACCAATAAAAATATTTTTGATTTCCTCAACTGTTCCAAGGTTATGGACATCACACTGACTGCTAATGGACTCCTTTGCTTGTTGGTCTTGGTCTCTAATCTGATCCAAATCAAATATACTCTCTAACTAAACAATTCCTCTAGGAATTGTGTTAGTCTTGAGGTTGATAACTCCTATGTCTAACTCAGCTTCTTCTAGATCAACTTCATCTATTATTTGGGTGGAAAAGACATTAGAGCTCGTGATGAACTCAAGGATGTGTTTATCGCCATTGAAGACTTGAAAGTGAGTGACATTATCAGGAATAGATGGAGTGAATGTCAACTCAACTGTGAAGCGTTTAAGGTCTGAAAGGGAAAGTGGTTGTAGAGTGTTGGCTACTTGAGCCAAAGCATCAATTGTATGATTATGAGAGCATGGGATTAGTTGGATATTAAAAGCATCTAAACTCTCGAGACGATCCTAGACCCTATGTCTATAGTTAGCTAGTCTTTTGTCATGGTAGGAGTACAATTTTCTAACTTATTTGACTACCAACTCAAAGTCACTAAAAACTTGTAGCATTTTGACATTTTTCTTTAGGGCCATAAGAATACCATGCACTAGAGCTTCATACTTGGCTATGTTATTAGTGCAATAAAAATACAACCTATGAGTAGAAAAAGGTCTTACCTGCTAGGTTGATGAGCTCGAATTTGGCACCAAATTCTTTCTTTGACTTAGATCCATCGAATCAAAGCATCTAGAACTTGGAAAGCACCTTGATGTTGGGAAGGGCCCTGGTATACTTTTTCTTTCCTTTGGCTTGGTGATTGCCTCCTCAACCCTTAGGAAATGTGTTGATTCAATGTGATTGGCAATAGGTATCTCTTTTGGTATCTCCTTTGGAATTTCCTTTTGAGGAGCGACTAATCCCTTGACATGTTCTACCGCTATTTGGCATAGGCAACACTCAAACTTAGAGTGGGAAACATTGTGAATTTTGCACCAATTTGGCAGCAAGAGATCCTAGAAATCCATTTGGGAACCCAGGCTAAGTTGATCCTTTACACACTTTTCCATGAATTCTTGGAAACCGTTCAACAGTCCCAAGTTGTCATCTTCATTTGGCTCATCATCTGACTCCACCAACATCTCTATGCTTTGAGGAATCTGAGTGAGGTTAGTTGGAGGGCTTCATTACACTAAGAGTACTTCTACAACAAATTCTTCTTCTTGGGGTTCTAATTCTCCTTGGTAAGTGAAGGGGCAATAATTTCCTAGCTCTGTCTCAACAAACAACACCTCATTGGTGTTTTTGTACTTTATCATCATGTATTTCATATAGGGCTCATGATCTATGCAGATCTGATTTGGTAATCCTCTCTAGGGTAACCACATGTGAGAATGATCTATTGTAGCATATCCATTCAACGTTCAGGTGAAGTCTTGCCAAAGGATAAGCCCGTAGGTGTCGTGGATTTCAACTACTTGAATATCAATGACCTGCTATATCCTTGGATCCACAACAATCTGCATCATAATCCTATTCATCTCTCCCACTATGTTGATCTTTGTTTTATCCAACTAGGTCACTTTCCTTTTTGAAGGCATGGGGGTGATTCCAAGAGACTTGCACACTACGAGGGGCATAACATTAGCCGATTCTTCTAAATCAAGTAGGAAGTTGTGCAAGTTCTTCCCAAATATTTGGATGGTAGTGAGGAAAGGTGGCATTTTCAACCTTCCCTGAAAGAGGCCAATAGGCGTATCCACCTGGTCTACTTGAGCTCTGTTCTTATCGCTCGCCTTATCTTCGATCTACCAAGAGGGATGATCCTTAAAGTTCTACATGTTTCCTTGATTAGACTCTTTGGTGGGCTGCTTACCTATATAATGATTGGAGGAAACATCCTTCATTTTCCCTATGATTTCTTGGATTACGGGTTCTTGCCTAGGTTCTTCAAAGATGACCCTTTTGGCTGATATTTCATGTGTTTCTCTAGAGGAGGGGGTTCCATTAATTATCCTAAAAAATGCATTCCTTATAGCAGAAACCTTAAGCAACTCAAAGGATGATAGGATTATTTTAACCCTTTTAAACTCCTCTACGACATACTTGCCCATTTGTTCAATTTCATATTCAAAGACTCTATCTATGGCAGAGCTTGCAAGCTGGGTTTGTGTTTGATTCAAGTGAGTTTTGGGTTGACCCTAAAGCTAGTTTTCTGACTGGCTATGGGGTTTATTCAATGGCCTATCCTTATTGAAGTACAGAGTGGGCACATGAGGAAGATTGAGATTGTTGCTAGCATTTGGATCCGGTGGGGTAGTGAAGTAATTGGGTGGTGTAGATGTAGTAAATGGTCCCTTTACTTTCCTATTCCTTAAATAATACAACATGGCTCTCTAATGGAATGTATGTACTTCATCCTCAAGGGGTTTTTTATCATCTAAAGGACCATTATCTAATGAATCAAATAATTGAGACAAGGTTTCACCATTACTTACCTCTTTTACTTCTTTATCCTTTAGAAAGGAAGTTGTGTCCTTGAGCTCATTGCTTTTGTTTCTCGGGAACAAGCTTGATTGACCACAAGCACAAAAGAATCATATGGTTCATATGAGACCATGTCTTTGCAACCGACACTGTCCACAACATTTTGAACTTCTACTTGAAATATTTCAGCTGCTGTTTGGAATTCAGGGCAGTCCAACTCAGAATGCCTATTTGTTTTGTGAATCTGGCACCATCTAGATAGAGCATCCTCAGCTAGGTATACTCTACTAATCATCTTCTCATTGCTAGTAGGTTGATCGAGAGGGGTAGGAACACCCCCATTGTTAGGCCTCATATTCCATGTTTGATTCTATTCCTAACAAGGTCTCCCTCTAAGTCGCAAAGAGTTTTAAGGTCGACACCAAACATAGGGGAATTTCAAGAATTGCAGCCTCCTACAAGGGCAACAAAAACTAGGGGGAGGACACAACTTCTTCTTCCTCCATTCCACCCACTTCACCTTTTCCCTTGCCTTCTTACTCCTTCCATTCACCCCAAAGTTAGTAGAATTCCTTCACCTTCATCCATTCCACCCAGCCTTACCAAACTACTTTTCTTCCTCTTATCTCCCATAGCTAGGGGGCTTCCTCTTCCCCTACCCTCCAAGTTCAAGGTGCAGTCCAAACTATTGTGGCCCTAGTATAGCCCTAAGATATTTTTCTATAGTAGGTACAACCCCAGGTTGTTGTTCCTCAACAATAGGTACCACCTCCGCTGCCTCTCATGGCTTGGTTAGCACAAAATCCTTCTCCATTGCAATTCAATGCTTATCATGATATTCCCAAGAAACCTGAAATCTTCTGCATGAAGTTCAATCCTCGCAACCCACAAAGGATGATTGAGGAACACATCAAGATATTTCAAACAATGTTGAAAGACATGTATATTAATCAAGAGGATGTAGCATGTAGGATTTTCCCTTACTCATTGGGGGAGGAGGCTTTCTATTGGTACGTTAACCTGTCAGCCAATTCCATCACTTCTTGGGATTTGTTGATGAATGTCTTCCTACAAAAATACAAGATTCCCATCAGCCCTTCAAATTTATATTGTCAATTCACAATAATTCGGAGGGAGATCAACGAACAAGATTCAATGACTGATTCCATTAGGCATACTTGAGATTACAAGCTTTGTACACTCTCAATGATGCAACTTCTTTTCCAGTCTACTATGATGCACTAGATAACCTTATCGTTGCCTTCGTGAAAAGGATATGACCACCTCTCACAAGATTGGTCAATGCTTATGCTGAATAAATCACGACCAACATGGATTTATGTCTAAATATCTTTGGCTCGCTACCTTATTTGGGGCAAGTCACTCATCCAATGCAAATTCAAGGGCTTAATTAGGCATTACAGTAGTATACACCTCTTATGAACTAGGTGCCATAGCTTCCCATAGTCCCTCATCCTAGACAACCATTGAATCAAGCACCTCCTATGCATGCATATCTGCAGCCCCAATAGCGGACCGCTTGGGGCGTATCAACAACAGTCCCAAGCACCCTTATACTTGCTAGGGCTAGAATTTCCTCCTACTTAGCAAAATCATCTTGCTGCCCTGCCCGTTTTCCTTCAAAATCAAGTGGCACAACCAAGCAATGCAGAGAAGGATCAATTGGATGAGATGATGGAAATGATCAAAAAAATGTCTACTGAGATGATACACTTGAGAAATCAAAATAACCAATTGCATGCCTCCCAACACACTTGAGAATTATGATAGAGGAAATAAAAATAGCTTTGTTCATCGCTGATACGAGGAGAAAATGATTAAAACCACAATGGGCGATGGGTTTTCCCATGCAGTCATGAATATGGTCTCCTGTGAACTTCAGCCAATGGCAACCAAGAATTAAACCTACCTTTTTTACCATGAACATTTGAAAATTTCCAATGAAATATTATTGCTCAAACTTGGGCATCGCTACTTTGATTTTGATTCCCCCATTCACAATGGAGATGAGCGATAAACTGTTGTGAATGGAGAACTCATGCCGAGCGCATTTGGAAAATTATAAAATCCCATCCTCTGCCTCAAATCTTTCATTCAATCTACCTCAATGAAGACTCATCACTCAAACCAAGGCATCTCGGGTTTCCTCCTTCAATCTCATTCAGAACTCGCAATGGGCGATGAGTTTTGTCATGCATAGTGAAAGTTGTGCTATCATGATTTCAACCAATTGAAAGCAAGAATTAAACTTGCTTTTCCTTACAAAAATTTGAAATGCACTTTATTCTTGCCCTAAATTCCTATTTTCATTTTCCCAATATTTAAAATACTCAAAATATTTTAAATATTAACATTTAAAAACATTAGAAAATGGGTAAATTTTAATTACACTTGCAACCCAAATGAAGAAATTTCATTGCGCACAAATGGTGACCCTTGGAGATGATATTTTTTGTGTGTGGCCATAATAAATTATTTAGAGAAAACCCATTTCCTCAAATATTTCCCAGCCATCAAGAATCAAGTACCGCCTTTGTAAACTGGCCCTTAGGACGTGTTCGCTGCAACAAAAGTACAGTAGAATAATGTATTAAATGACCTCTTATCTGGATGAAAATGAAACTAAAAAGGTTTTAGACCAAAAAAATAAATGGGTTGTCCTTAGATTTTCAAAATTTGAAACTTTTCGGGACACCATTTATGGCCATGTTGCAATCAAAAAAGGATTAGTTAACCAATCATAACTTATCCTAGGAGCCTGAAAATGAGTAGGCATGTTAACATTTGACCCAAGAATTCATTGCAACAAATTTCATGGAAACATTCTTCATGAGGTGAAAAATATTAAATACCAAAGTAGCCTACTTGGACTTTTCAACAATTGCACCTGTTCAAAACCAATTAAAGCTCACCAAGTTACCACTTTGAAAAAATATCAAATCACCATTTTAGGAGCTGCTACTGAACACACTAGGTCATTTGGGTACACTAAATATGTGTGTAAGATTTCTTCACTTCAATCCACATTTGTCAAAAGATATTGAGGGTCAAACTTGACCACCTTGAAAAGTTTCTGAAAATGTAGGTGCAAAACAAAAAAAAACTCCATTTGCTTTTGGCCTAGTAAAAATAAGAAATCAGATCATGAGGCTTTAAAATCAGACTAAGAAGTACATGAATGTAGGGAGAATGGAGAGCAATAATCCATTTGGCATGAAAATCAACTGACTCCAAATTGTGACCCTCCAAAGTATGTCACTTGGGTAGATTTTGCAAGGTTCTAAGTGTGGAAAGGTAATTTTTTCAATATGGGCACTTCAAATTTGAAAATTTGAAGCTTCCAATAGTGTCTCTTTCTGGGGATGTATTCCCCCTGTGGGCATAGCAAGAATTTAGATCTTTGGGAGAGCAAACCGGTGCGAGAATCATTGGGCAACATAGTCTATTTTTTTTTAATTTTTAACCTCATTTGGCAGCCCTAGGCTACCAAACAGTAAAGGGAAGTCAGTTCTTACCCCTTTCAAATACCAATCTATTAAAAAGGTTGATCCCCTTTAATCCATATCTACCTTTTTCATACCACATCAATATGAGTGACTTCATTTTTGCAAACACAAGTGTGAGGTTGCCTTCGAATTTAGCTTTACTATCACATGGAAACTAAATGACATAGGCCACATCAATGCCACTCATTTCACTTTCATATCTTGTGGAAAATGATAGAAGATGAGGATGATGACCAAGACTATGTGAAGACACAGTCTCATCACATTCACTAACCCCCTCAAAATGGTTATGGTAAGAAAAGAGATCATCCTTTAGAAATAGTGTACAATCCTCTTGTATATTGAGCAAAGGATACCCACACATTTGTTACACTTTTAACTAGATTGCATCATGGTCAAGTGTATCATCATCCCAAAAACATAGCTTAATCACATTACCATATGTCTCAATGTCCTAAAAACAAGATTCACCACAACTCATAATACCTTTGTCCACATTCAAATCATAGCATTTTGAAGAAATGTCAGCATCCCAAACAATGTTTCCTACTTCAAGCTCATATACAAGCTTGTCAACACTTGTTATATTATCACAAAAAGAAGTTTCAAGAGAAGACTCAGATGACTCAGAGTTTACTTCTACAACAAACTCCTCATAATGACTATTTAAAACACATTCACTGCTGCAAGAAGTATCATATTCAACACCACCTCCTACTGCATCAACATGACAATTTGAATCATACTACCTATGAGGAAAACTATGAGTTGCATATATAGAAAAGAGGTCTTCATATGCATCCATATGGTTGACAAAATCACATTCTTCAAGTGCAAACTCATCATAAAGAGCATCATTAGTTGTACTAATATTTATCTCTACACTTTCACTTTCATGTACAATTAAATCAATGCTATCATCATGCAGATACTCAGTGATGACTTCAAAATCAGCAAAAGAAGTAGAAGAAGGTAAAGCATCAAACAAATCAGGAGTTCCTTGTTCATCATTATTAACATATGCATGCTCCTCATAACCAACCACTTGAACTGATTCATCTAATGAATTGTTTGCATACATATCTCCTTCTTTGTTGATATTGTTGCTACAGTCAATAAGGCTACCTACTTCCCTATCAAACTAAAAGTCATCAATGGTTTCTTCATTGTAACTTCTTACACATGATTTCTCTGACTAAAAATCATTGCATACTCTATCACTTTCATCTGATATGCTGACATTCTCAAAAGTACTCTTCAAATCAGCAAGTTCTTCTATATCATCATCATGAAAGCTTTCATCAATGCTACACTTGCAGAATTTGCATGACCCATTGTACCATTACATTGTTGATCACACATGTCTTCTTCAAATAAGATATTCAATTCATATGCCTCTTCTTGTTTTGATGAGGTTTCAAAAAAGTTCTCATCATTAAGACATGAAACTTTTGAATCAGCATGCTCTTCAACTATATATTCAAAGTCCATAGAAGAGAAAATACTCTTAGTATCATTTGCATCATTGCAGCCTTCATCTAAAATAGAAAATATTCTCTCTATTTCTGTATTTTCAGAGCAAATAGAAGAAAATTGAAATGTTTCATCTATCTCTTCATGACCATCATGGCTGCAAGATTCATCAGAGTACATTTCTTTTGTAGGTTGTTCAAAAATAACTTCCTCATCAACAAACGACACATCATTCTTGTCTTTTACTATACCATCTGCATCTATTGGACTGAGTCTTGCAAAAGTACCATCACATAATTGAGTTAGGAGATTGCTTCCATATTTATCTATCATTTCCTCAATTATTGAAAGTGATTGATATATGCATTTAAGATTAGGAGGCTTCAAATGAGCTGGCATAGTACTTAGACATAGCTCAAGTCTTTCACAAAAAACAATAATACACATTGATTCATTAGGTCTATTTATTGCTAGTATAGCAAATAGAATCTTCATTAATCTATCATGAAAATCATAGAAGGATTCACCCTCAAATATTTTTGCATCATATAATGCATCAATAAGTGACACGGGTTCAACCTAATTTTCAGTTTTCTCTTCATATTCTTCTTGGGTATGCAGATTTATTTCTTTAGATAAGCAGTCATCATTCACTTCGCCAAACTCATCCATGAACAGTATCTCAAGATCTCGCCATGAGCATATGGAATGAATTGGTAAACTAGAAAACTAGTATTCAGCAGTATCTTCTAAAGTTCTTACAAAAAACTTCATGACAACATCTTCCTCTACTATTCGACAATCTTTCATTACATCAAGAAAAAATTGTACATGTCGTGATGTTGATTCTTCAAAACCTCCTCTAAACTTAGGCAAACATTCATTTATTCTTCTTGGGATAAAATGTGGGTAACCCTAAATTTTACTAAAATCCAAAGGGTCATATCGCTCATTAGTGAACACCTTTCTTTGAGGACATGGTTGTGTTCTAGGCATGAAATTACAACTCGTAGAGGGAGAACTAGGACAACAATACATTTTTTCAAATAAAATTTTGTTCCCTCTACAACTAATTTCTTCTCAAGATATCTTTTCAAAATATCTTACTTTCTTGTTTCCCTTTCTACTAGTATCTTAAAATACTAAATAAGGGGCAATATTTCCTAGAAAATTTTGTTGAAAACCTTCATACAAAGATATTACAATAGAAAAATACCTAAGAATTTCTGCAACCAACTCTTCTAATGATGTAGAAACTTTTGTAGAGTTGCCACCTCTTTGAAAGAGGAAAAGATCTTCAAAGACCAGAAAGTTTCTTCCAAGATCTAAGTATTTATGAGTTCTCTCCACCAGTAGAGAACCAGACTTCAAGAATATATCAGAAACATTGCAGCAATCTGCTTCAAGTATGCAGGTCCTTGGATCATTCTGATCAAAAACTATAGATCAACAAATAATATGACTTTATGATAAGACAGTCTCCAACTGGAGATTCAAAGTTCTCCCCAGCAGAGTTTCCAATATGTTGGATCCAAATCAATAGATGCAATAAGTCCTAAAGAGTAGCGACTCTCTCATATTCAGACTCAACGGGTTGATATGGCCAACGAACGGGAGAGTGAATAAAATACCCCTTTCTCCCCTGCACTTAAGGCTTTGTTAAACCTAGGAGGGTAATCCCAATTAGTATATTTATAGGTATGTGTGTGTTGAAGTACCAAATACACTGTGAATAGATGTTTCTCCTTGAGTTGCTTAATAGACACAATACTATAAAGGCTTGATTCACCTCTATAGTAATGCCTAATTTAAACATGATAAATGTAATATAATGAGCTCAACACACAAACGAACTGAGATTCATATTTTATTTAAAAGATGATCAGTTGATGTACTAACTAACACATGTAACATGAATAGCACACTTAGATTAGTGCCTCATCCTTGGAACGAAGTCAACTCAAACACATACATAATCTGATAACAATTTCCACCTGATAGTATATGAAGCCCTAAAATGTTGCATTATAGCATTCCAACATTGTGTCTTAACATTTACTTCTTACTAGCATCCTGACACTCAATTCAATACAAACTAACAACGATATTTGAGCACCTACATTAATTCTTTGAATTAATAGACAAGAACAGAGCCACACATCTATCTGAAACTGATGGAGAAAAATAAGATAACCTTGATTATATTATTCATAACCTGCAAAACTAGTACATAGGAGAGTAAAATAGTATCAGACTTGAAACATTCAACATTATTTTGCCAATATTGTAATCAAAATTACATAGATATTAACAAACTCCAACCTACAACAAAACCTCTGAAATTTCTCTCTGCCTATTACAGTATTCTCTATGACTAATTACAAAACAACCTCCTTAGAATGAGGCAGAAAGACCTAGAATCCAAGATCACCTCGCGATACAAGATGGATACCCGCCACATGCAAAAAGATATGAAGAACCTAAAAAATGTTAATCCAAGATCACCGGTGATGCAAGATGGATTGCCACATGCAAAAAAGATATGAAGAACCTAAAAATTATGCCTCAGAACCCTCTCAAGAAAAATGCATTAAGAGAATCGATTATTACAAAGTGATCAACTCTTATGAAAGGAGATCAAGAAACCCTAAAAAGGGAAACCCTAAATGAAACCCTAGTGCACACACTTAATAATTAATAATTAATTATTAATGTGCCTAAGTTTAGCTTAAGTAATAAAGAGGAATAAGTGACTTAATTAATTATTCAATGTGATGTAATTAATTAAGCATAATAACTTATTACTCTAACACTCTTTAAGATGAACTTAGGAAGAAGCTAAAACACTAGAATAAGATGCATGGGCAAAGATGGGTCCCACAACTAAGCCCCATCAAAATCTACTTACAAATGCAAGAAAGAAGTAAGAGAAGGAAAAACCCAGTGGGACAAAACCCCCCTTACAATGAGATAACATGCTGCAAAGAAGCACTGGAAGAACTCTGTAGAGTAACACTGGAACTTGATATAGGAAAGCAAGGAAATATTCTTCTGTATACTACTGAAACCGGATGAGAGTCACTGATTGACTCAAGGAATCATGATAAAGCAACAAAAGACCCGATGCCATGGAACACTCGAAAACTCCAAACGGGAACAACTCTAGAATCTATGAAGCAACAAGCAATTATTGAATGATGTATTACTGAAAACGAAGTGCAAAGATGCAAGATGCACTCTCCAACTGCCAAAATATCCAAGTAATCGCCAACAACCCATCGGGCCAAATCTGGACTAACTGATAAACCTGGGATAGATACAGAAAAAGTGCATGGAAAGCAACATAGAGCTCCTCAATACCTTTCCAACGCCGCAAACGAGGCGAAAATCGGAGATCATGGCAAAAAGTTATGAGCCCGAAGTCCAAAAACAACATCTGACTTAAAACAGAAATAAATGTAGAAAAAACAATAAAAATACTCAAAATAAAGCACTACTGGAAAGTGCTCAGAACCAGCTTTTTGGCAATATCTTGTTTGCCTGATTTCGATACCGTATGCCCAAGTTATGGCCAAAAGAAAAAAATTGCTCTTTTAGAAGAAACTAGGGTTAGGAGGGGCAAAGAGGTCAGATACCGATGACGCCGCGCCGACGCCACCCGCTCACAAGGTTAAATTGATGGGCCATCTGGTCAGTTGCCGCAAATTCGCCCTCGCAAAATGAAAATTTGGCCCCGGTCCTCCGTGGTGACCGTATCGGGCAAGCGATGGCTGTGCGTGGAGCCCTGGTTTGGCTGGTGTGGCCTCGGGGCTAAGCTGCCAGGCTCTCGCCCGGCCGTATAGACTCGCGTAAGCATCGGGTGGAGGAGCTGGCAACCGGGCGGTAGATAAGTGGCCACGGTGAAGTGGACCCCTTTTCTACCGGGAGGCACCGGGGCAAAAACCGAAAAAACCTCATTTTTTAAAAATTGATTTTCGCGGCATCGAAAAGGTGCATGCTAGAGGCCGCACGCCCCTCGCATAAATTTTTTGCCTCCTGATCAACTGCACCAAATTGGACGATTTGACAGGCGTTTCTAGGGTTTTTGGCCGCTACGAACGCGATGGCGGTGTCCATTTGAGCCCAAAGTGAGCCAAAAAATAGGCTACCCCTAGATCTTGCAGAAAAGATGCCTGTGGAAACCCTTGCACTTGAAACTCACTGAAAGGCCATATCTTCAGATCACGAACAGGTAGCTGCAGGTCTGGAGCTCATATACCATGTTAGAATCCAAGATCACCTGCATGCAAGATGGATACAATTCCATCAAGATACAAAAGATATGAAGAACCTAAAAAAAGATGCCCTTATAAACCTCTCAAAGAAAATGCATTAAGAGAATGGATTATTACAAAGTGATCAACTTATGAAGGAGATCAAGGAAACCCTAAAGTGGTCCCTAAATGAAGTCCAGTACACTTACTACCTAATAATACCACTATTAATGTGCCTAAGTTTAGCTTAAGTAATAAAGAGAATAAGAATTTAATTAATTAACAAATGACGTAATTAATTGCATAATAACTTATTACTCTAAAAGAGACAACACTTAAGGAAAAACAAAAACCCTAAATGTTCATTTGAAAAAGACACTTGGCACATTTAGGTTCAATGATTTTCAACTGCCTTTTCTTGTAGAACAATCTTCAACCTGCTCTCTATTTTCTTGCTTCTCACTCCACTGCCCTGCAACAGAAAAATATTCCTCTTTGTGAAAAGTCATCATTCTCTTTGTTTTCCTTTTACCCACATTGAAGAAATCGCTTGTTGCATAGAATATTATGTTGGCTTGTAAAACCCTTTATTGTAATAAAAATCTCCCCTTTTACCTATTCATCTTTTACCTAGTTGCATGAAAATGGTCCTCTATGTAAAAACTCATCTCCAGCAAAAACAGGTTGCATAGTGAATAAAATATTCACATTACAAAATTGTCTCTCGTGCCTTCTATATCTTTTGCATTTTACATATTAAAATATTTTCCAACACAATTTTATTTAATTTTCACACAAATTCATCTCCTTTGGTTAAAATATTATCAAATGATAATATTTAAACACAAGCTATGGGGGTACTGCCCTCATGTTGTACAAATCTCTACCTAGCATCGCATATCTCCACTTTGGTGTAGGAAGTGAGAAATTATTAGCAATGGGAGAGATTTAATCCAAGTCAGTAAAATAATTTACCCGAGCCTTTATTTCTTTCATCGCTAGCAAAGAAAGATTATTGTTTTAATTTTAATATACAAAGGTTTTAATATTTTAATTGGGAAAAGAAATTTACCCGTGCACCTTATACTTACCATGCATTTCACCTTTGCATAGTTAAAACATTATGAAACTTTCGAGAACACCAAGCTTTACAAAATTTCCAACCATCGTACATCACCCATATATTTATAAAATGAAAAAATAATTACCGATACCCAAGTAAAGTACACCATCGCTAATCGCTAATGCACTTAGGAAGAGGCGACTTCTATTAGCAATGAGAAATGGAGAGAAAGAAGCCTTTCCCATCACTGATCCAAAGTGGAAGAGTATAAATTAAATGGCGATAAGCAATGGAAATAAAAATAGCTTCGTTCATCGCAAGTACACAGAGGAGAAAATGATTAAAACCACGATGGGTCATGGGTTTTCCCGTGCAGCCGTGAATATGGTCTCTTATGAACTTTAGCCAATGGAAACCAAGAATTAAACCTACCTTTTGTACCATGAACATTTGAAAAATTCTAATGAAATATTATTGCTCAAACTCGGGTATTGCTACTTTGATTTTGATTCCCTCATTCACAATGGAGATGAGTGATAAACTGTCGTGAATGGAGAACTTGTGCTAAGCGCATTTGAAAAATTATTAAATCTCATCCTTTGCCTCAAATATTTAATTCAATATACCTCAATGAAGGCTCATCGCTCAAACCAAGGCATCGTTGATTTCCTCCTTCAATCTCATTCAAAAGTGGTGATGGGAGATGAGGGCGATGAGTTTTGCATGAAAGTTATGTTGTTGTGATTTCAACCAATGGAAAGCAAGAATTGAACTTGCTTTTCCTTAAAAACATTTTTAATGCCCTTTATTCTTGCCCTAAATTCCTATTTGCATTTTCCCAATATTTAAAATACTCAAAATATTTTAAATATTAACATTTGAAAACATTAGAAAATGGGAAAATTTTAATTATGTTTGCGGCCCAAATGGAGAAATGTCACTGTGCATAAATGGTGACCCTTAGAGCAGAGAATTTTTGTGTGTGGCCATACTAAATTATTTAGAGAAAACCCATTTCCTCAAATTTTTCCCAGCCATCAAGAATTAGGTACCTTTGTAAACTAGCCCCCAGGAAGTGTTCACCGCAACAAAAGTACATTAAAATAATGTATTAAATGACCTTCCATCTATATGAAAAAGGATTTGTAGAAGTTTTAGACCAAAAAAAGAAATGGGTTGTCCTTATATTTTAAAAATTTGAAACTTTTCGAGACACCATTTTTGGCCATGTTGTAGTCAGAAAAGGATTAGTTAACCAATCAAAACTTATGCTGGGAGAATGAAACTGAGTAGGCATGTTACCATTTGACCCAGGAATTCATCACAACAAACGACATGGAAAAATTATTCATGAGGTGAAAGATATTAAATACCAAATTTTCCTACTTGGACTTTTCAACAATTGCACTTGTTCAAAACCAATTAAAGCTCACCCAGTTGTCACTTTGAAAAAATATCAAATCATCATTTGAGGAGCTTCCACTGAACACACTAGGTCATTTGGGTACACTGAAGATGTGTGCAAGAGGGCTTCCATTCAATCAACATTTGTCAAAAGATATTGAGGGTCAAACTTGACCACATTGAAAAGTTTATAAAAATGTAGGTGCAAAACATAGCAAACTGCATTTGATTTTGGTCTGGTAAAAATAGAAAATTGGATCATGAGGTTTTAAAATCAGACTAGGGAGTACATGAATGTAGGGAGAATGGATAGCAATAATCCATTTGGCATGAAAATCAACTGGCTCCAAATTGTGACCCTTCAAAGAAGGTCATTTGGGTATATTTGGCAGGGGCACTTTTGAGTGTGCAAAGGCAATTTTTTCAATAAGGGCACTTCAAATTTGAAAATTTGAAGGTTCCAACAATGGCTCTTTCTAGGGATGTATACCCCCTACGGGAATAGCAAGAATTTAGATCTTTGGGAGAGAAGACTAGGTGCGAGAATCATTGGGCAACAAAGTCTATTTTTTTTAATTGTTAACCTCATTTGGCAACCTAGGCCACCAAATGGAAAAGGGAAGTTAGTTCTTACCCCTGTCAAATACCAATCTATTAGAAAGGCTGATCCCATTTAATCCATATCTACCTCTGTCATACCACATCAATATGAGTGACTTCATTTTTGCAAACACAAGTGTGAGGTTGCCTTTGAATTTAGCTTTACTGTCACATGGCAGCCAAATGACACAGGCCACATCACTGCCACTCATTTCACTTTCAAATCTTGTGGAAAATGACAGAACATGAGGATGATGACCAAGACTATGTGAAGACATAGTCTCATCACATTCACTAACCCCCTCAAAATGGTTATGGTAAGAAAAGAGATCATCCTTTAGAAATAGTGTGCAATCCTCCTGTATATTAAGCAAAGGATACTCACATATTTGTAACTCTTTCAACTAGATTGTATCATGCTCAAGTGTATCATCATCCTAAAAACATAGCTTAATCACATTACCATATGTCTCAATTTCCTAAAAACAAGATTTGCCACAACTCATAATACCTTTGTCCACATTCAAATGATAGCATTCTGAAGAAATGTTAGCATCCCAAACAATGTTTCCTACTTCAAGCTCATAAACAAGATTTTCAACACTTGTTATATTATCACAAAAAGAAGTTTCAAGAGCAGAATCAAATGACTCAGAGTTTACTTCTGCAACAAACTCCTCATAATGACTATTTAAAGAACATTCACTTCTGCTGCATCAACATGACAATCTAAAGAATACTGCCTATGAGGAAAATTGTGAGTTGTAGATCTAGAAAATGGGTCTTCATACGCATCCATGTGGTTGACACAATCACATTCTTCAAGTGCAAACTCATTATAAAGAGCATCATTAGTCTTACCAATATTTATCTCTACAATTTAAATTTCATGTATAATTATATCAATTCTATCATCATGCAGATACTTAGTGATGGCTTCAAAATCAGCAAAAGAAGTAGAAGCATCAAACAAATCAGGAGTTCCTTGTTCATCATTATCAAAATATGCATGCTCATCATAACCAACCACTTGAACTGATTCATCTAATGAACTTCTTGCATACATATCTCCTTCTTTGTTGATACTGCTGCTACAATCAGCAAGGCTACCTTCTTCCCTATCAAACTGAATACCATCAATGGTTTCTTCATTGTAACTACTTACACATGATTTATTTGACTAAAAATCATTGCATACTCTATCACTTTCATTTGATATGCTAACATTCTCAAAAGTACTCTTCAAATCAATAGGCTCTTTTATATCATCATCATGAAAGCTTTCATCAATGCTACACTTGTAGAATTGGCATGACCCATTGTACCATTGCATTGTTGGTCACACATGTCTTCTTCAAACAAGATATTCAATTCATATACCTCATCTTGTTCTTGTGAGGTTTCAAAAAGATTCTCATCATTAAGACATGAAACTTTTGAATCATCATGCTCTTCAACTATATATTCAAAGTCCATAGAAGAGAAAATACTCTCAGTATTATCTGCATCATTACATCCTTCATCTAATATGGAAAATATGCTCTGTATTTCTATATTTTCAAAGCAAATAGAAGAAACTTTAAATGCTTCATTTGTCTCTTCATGATTATCATGTCTGCAATATTCATTAGAGTACATTTCTTTTGTAGGTTGTTCAAAAAAAATTACTGAAAGCCATTGACATATGCATTTAAGATTAGGAGGCTTCAAATGAGCTAGCATAGTACTTAGACCTAGCTCAAGTCTTTCACAAAAAAATCAATACACACTGATTCATCAGGTCTATGTAATGCTGGTATAGCAAACAAAATCTTTATGAATCTATCATGAAAATCATAGGAGGATTCACCCTCAAATATTTTTTACATCATATAATGCATCACTAAGTGACATAGGTTCAACCACATTTTTAGTTTTCTCTTCATATTCTTCTTGGGTATTCAACTTTCTTTCTTTAGAGAAGCAGTCATCATTCGGTTCACCAAACTCATCCATGAACAGTCTCTCAAGATCTTTCCATGAGCATATGGAATGAATTAGTAAAGTAGAAAACTAGTATTCAGCAGTATCTTCTAAAGATCTTACAAAAAACTTCACGATAACATCTTTCTCTACTATTTGACAATCTTCCATTACATCAAGAAAAAGTTGTACATGTTGTGATGTTGATTCTTCAAAACCTCCTCTAAACTTAGACAAACATTCATTTATTGTTCTTGGGACAGAATGTGGGTAACCCTGAATTTTACTAAAATCCAAAGGGTCATATCTCTCATTAGTGAACACCTTTCTTTGAGGACATGGTTGTGTTCTAGGCATGATATTACAACTCGTAGAGGGAGAACTAGGACGACAATACATATTTTCAAATAAAATTGTGTTCCCTCTACAACTAATTTCTTCTCAAGATATCTTTTCAGAATATCTTACTTTCCCATTTCCCTTTCTACTAGTATCTTAAAATACTGAATAAGGGGCAATATTTCCTAGAACTTTTTGTTGAAAACCTTCATTAATAAATATTATAGTAGAAAAATACTTGAGAACTGCTGCAACCAACTCTTCTGATGATGTAGAAACTTATGTAGAGTCGCCACCTCTTTGAAAGAGGAAAAACTCTTCAAGAAGCAAAAAGCTTCTTCCAAGATCTAAGTATTTCTGAGTTCTCTCCACCAACAGAGCACCAAACTTGAATAATATATTAGAAACATTGCAGTAATCTCCTTCAAGTATGTAGATCCTTGGATCATTTTGACCCAGAACTACAGATCAAAAAATAATATGACTATGTGATGAGTCCTAAAGAGTAGCCACTCTCTCATATTCAGAATAAACGGGTTGATATGGCCAACGAACAGGAGAGTGAATAAAATACGCCTTTCTCCCCTGCACTTCAGGCTCTGTTAAACCTAGGAGGGTAATCCCAATCAATATATTTATAGGTACTTGTGTGCTGAAGTACCAAATACACTGTGAACAAATGTTTCTCCTTTAGTTGCTTAATAGCCACAATACTATAAAGGATTGGTTCACCTCTATAGTAATGCCTAATTTAAACATGAGAAATGTAATATAATGAGCTTAACACATAGACAAACTGAGATTCATATTTGATTTAAAAGATGACCAGTTGTTGTATTAACTAGAACACATGTAACATGAATAGCACACTTAGATCAGTGCCTCATCCTTGGAACGGAGTCAACTCAAACACATACATAATCTGATAACAATTTTCACCTAACAGTATATGAAGCCCTAAAATGTTGCATTAGAGCATTTCAATATTGTGTCTTAACATTTACTTCTTACTAGCATCCTAGCGCTCAATTCAATACTAAATTACAACAATATTTGAGTACCTACATTAATTCTTTGAATTAATAGACAAGAATAGAGCCACACATCTATCTGAAACTGATGGAGATAACTAAGATAACCTTGATTATATTATTCATAACCTGCAAAACGAGTACATAGGAGAGTAAAATAGTATCAGACTTGAAACATTCAACATTATTTTGCTAGTATTGTAATCAAAATTACATAGATATTAACAGACTCCAACCTAAAACAAAACATTTGAAATGTTTTCTCTTCCTATTACACTATTCTCTGTGGCTAATTACAAAACAACCTCCTTAGAATGAGGTAGATAGACAACACTTAAGAAAAAAAAAAAACCCTAAATGTTCATCTGAAGAAGACACTTGGCACATTTAGGTTCGATGATTTTCAACTGCCTTTGCTTGCAGAACAATCTTTAACCCTCTCTCTATTTTCTTGCTTCTCACTCCATTGCCTTGCAACAGAAATATATTCCTCTTTGTGAAAATTCATCAATCTCTTTGTTTTCCTTTTACCCACATTGAAGAAATGCCCTGTTGTATAGAATATTTTGCTGGCTTTTTAAACCCTTTATTGTAATAAAAATCTCCCCTTTTACCTGTTCATCTTTTACCCAGCTGCGTGAAAAGGGTCCTCTCTGTAAAAAATCATCTCTAGGAAAAACACATTGCACAGTGAATAAAATATTCACATTACAAAAATGATCTCTCGTGCCTTCTTTATCTTTTGCATTTTACATATTAAAATATTTTCCAGCACAAAAGTTTTTAATTTTCACACAAATTCATCTCCTTTGGTTAAAAATATTATCAAATGATAATATTTAAACACAAGCTATGGGGGTCCCACCCTCATGTTGCACAAATCTCTACCCAACATCGCATCTCTCCACTTTGGTGTAAGAAGTGAACTTATTAGCAATGGAAGAGATTTAATCCAAGTCAATAAAATAATTTACCTGGGCCTTTATTTCTTTCATCCCTAGCAAAAAAAGATTATTGTTTTAATTTTAAAATACAAAGCCTTTTAATATTTTAATTGGGAAAAGCAATTTACTCGTGCACCTTATAATTACTGTGCATTTCACCTTTGCATAGTTAAAACTTTATGAAACTTTCGGGCCCACCAAGCTTTACAAAATTTCCAACCATCACACATCGCCCATATATTTATAAAATGAAAAAATAATTAGTGATTCTCAAGTAAAGCACACCATCGCTAATCACTAATGCACTCAGGAAGAGGTGACTTCTATTAGCGATGAGCGATGGAGAAAAAGAAGCCTCGCCCATCGCTAATCCAAAGTGGAAGAGTAGACATTAAATGGCAATAAGCGATGGAAATAAAAATAGCTTCGTTCATCACTGATACACAGAGGAGAAAATGATGAAAACCATGATGGGCGATGGGTTTTCCAGTGCAATCGTGAATATGGTCTCTTGTGAACTTCAGCCAATGGAAACCAAGAATTAAACCTGCCTTTTGTACCATGAACATTTAAAAATTTCCAATGAAAGATTATTTCTCAAACTCAAGCATTGCTACTTTGATTTTGATTCCCCCATTCACAATGGAGATGAGTGATAAATTGCCGTGATGGAGAACTCGTGGCGAGTGCATTTGAAAAATTATTAAATCCCATCCTCTGCCTCAAAGCTTTAATTCAATCTACCTCAATGAATATTCATCGCTCAAACCAAGGCATCACTAATTTCCTCCTTCAATCTCATTCAAAACTGGCGATGGGCGATGAGTTTTGTTGTGCACAGTGAAAGCTGTTGTGATTTCAGCCAATAGAAAGCAAGAATTAAACTTTTTTTTCCTTAAAAAATTTTGAAATGCACTTTATTCTTGCCCTAAATGCCTATTTTTATTGGCCCAATATTTAAAATACTCAAAATATTTTAAATATTAACATTTGAAAACATTAGAAAATGGGTAAATTTTAATTATGCTTGTGGCCCAAACAAAAAAAATTCACTGTGCACAAATGGTGACCCCTGGAGCTGAGGATTTTTTCGTGTGGTCATAATCAATTATTTAGAGAAAACCCATTTCCTCAAAATTTTCCCAACCATTAAGAATTAGATACCTCCTTTGTAAACAGGCCCTAGAGACGTGTTCACCGCAACAAAAGTACATGAAAATAATGTATTAAATGACCTCCAATCTGCATGAAAATGGAGCTATAGAGGTTTTAGACCAAAAAAGAAATGGGTTGTCCTTATATTTTCAAAATTTGAAACTTTTCGGGACACCATTTTTGGCCATGTTGCAGTAAGAAAAGGATTAGTTAACCAATCAGAACTTATCCTAGGAGCCTGAAACTGGGTAGGCATGTTATCATTTGACCCAAGAATTCATTGGAACAAATAGAATGGAAAAATTCTTCATGAGGTGAAAGATATTAAATAGAAAATTTTCCTACTTGACTTTTCAGCAATTGCACTTGTTCAAAACCAATTAAAGCTCACCCAGTTGCCACTTTGAAAAAATATCAAATCATCATTTGAGGAGCTACCACTGAACACACTAGGTCATTTGGGTACACTGAATATGTGTACAAAAGGTATTCCCTTCAATCAACTTTTTTCAAAAGATATTGAGGGTCAAACTTGACCACCTTGAAAAGTTTCTTAAAATGTAGGTGCAAAACAAAGCAAACTGCATTTGCTTTTGGCCTAGTAAAAATAGCAAATCGGATCATGAGGCTTTAAAATTGAACTAGTGTGTACATGAATGTAGGGAGAATGGAGATCAATAATCCATTTGGCATGAAAATCAACTGGCTCCAAATTGTGACCCTCCAAAGTAGGTCACTTGGGCAGATTTTGCAGGTGCACTTCTGAGTGTTCAAAGGCAATTTTTTCAATATGGGCACTTCAAATTTGAAAATTTGAAGGTGCCAACATGATGTCTGATCCTTTTTTGAGTGTCGGGGTTTTCCCTTCCATCATACCTCCTTCCTACTTTTTGGTAAGGCATAACCTTAAGTTAAGGCCTAACCCTTAACTCCGATGTCCAATGCTTGACACCTTGTTAGACTTAACACATCCCTTCTTCATTTCTTTGAGGCATTCAGTATGAGGTATGAATGAAGCCCAATGTTTGAAGCCTTATTAGACTTGACTCAATTTTCCTAACTCTTTTCTTCTCTGGCAAGCAATAAGGGGGAAGCCCAAGGCCTAAATCCCAAACATCTACAACACTTCAAAGGGAATCTTTAGGACGCCTACTGCTATTGATGTTCTCCCTCTTTGACATACCATGAAAAGAGAAAGAGTTTCCATGACTCTGCAACCATCAAGTTGTTAGAAATTTGTGAAACCATGTATATCTACCCTGAATTATTCAAACTCCTCCAGGACTGTAGAAATTTTCTTGTGAAGGTCTCCCTAGATGCATTCCCTATAACTAAAATTCAGTGATATGATGTGGGAGAAATTACTCCAACTTTTGCCTCAGACTTCCAAATTACTCTTTGGGAAGAGGCTTGGTGAATATGTCTGCCACTTGATCTTTGTTTGGCACATATTTCATGGCGACTTCTTGATATGTTACCTTCTCTCTTAAGAAGTGATACTTGATTGATATGTTCTTGGTCTTAGAGTGCATCATTAGATTCTTTGATATATTTATTGCACTTAAATTGTTATACATAATAGAAATAGGTTCCTTGTACTCTACCTTGATATCTTTAAGTGTTCAAATCATCCATAACACTTGATTACAACATACCACTTCTACCACATACTTTGCTTTAGCTGTTGAAAGAGTAACCAACTCTTTCTTTTTGCTTAGCCATGAAACTAGTTTGTTTCCAAGGAAAAATGCACCTCCACTAGTGCTTCTTCTATCAACAACACTTCCTACCCAATCAACATCTATATATGTTGTCAAAGTGAATTCTTCACTTTTAGGGTACCATAATCCATAGTCAATAGTACTCTACAAAAATCTAAAAAAAAATTCACAACTTTAACATGTGTTTCCTTAGGAGCGACTTAAAATATAGCAACCATGCAAATAGCTTGCACAATATCTGGACTAGTTGCTATAAGATATAAAAGACTTTCAATAATGGACCTAGATATAATGATTGATTTACTAATTCATATTTATCATCTTTGTTGAGCTTACATCTAGTGACCATAAGTGTACTAACTAGCTTACAATCTTCCATCTTAAACCTCTTGATCATTTCCTTAGCATACTTATTTTGAGATATGAATATCCCATTATCAGTTTGTGCTATTTGTAAACCAAGGAAGAAAGAAAATTCTCCAAGCATAGACATCTCAAATTCATTTTGCATTTGAATGGAAAATCCTTTACATATTTTGTCATTGATGCCACCAAAAATGATGTCACCTAGATACACAACAACAATTATCATATGCTCACCTTCACATTTGAAATTCAAATTAATGTCAACAATACCTTTCTTATAGCCTTCTTGAAGATATTTTTCTAACTTGGAATACCAAGCCCTAGGGGCTTGTTTTAAACCATACAGACCCTTTTTCAATCTGTATACATAATATTTGTGGTTAGTCTTAATAAACCCTTCAAGTTGCTCCATATAAACATCCTCATCTAGACAACCATTAAGAAATGTATATTTTAAATTCATCTAGCATACTTTGAATTTTTTATAAATTGAATATGCAAGCAATATTCTAATAACTTCAAGCCAAGCAACAAGTGCAAATGTCTCATCAAAACCTATACCCTCAACTTGAGCATAACCCTTGCAGACCAATATAGATTTTTTTCTTGTTATCTTCCCATATTCATCCAATTTATTTTTAAATACCCATTTTGATCCTATAACATTCTTATTAGCAACCCTTGGAACAAGTTCCCAAGTCTGATTTTTCTCTATTTGACTAATTTATTCTTTCATTGCTTCAATCCAACTTTCATCCTTACTAGATTCTTCAAAGGATTTAGGTTTTATTTCAAATAGTAAAGAATAGTTTAGTTGATCTTGTTGAGCAAGCTTTCTTCTTGTCATGACACCATCAAATTTGTTACCAAGAATTTTCTTCTTAGAATGATCTCTTTGGAAAAATTCGGGTGGTGATTTTGGAGTAGTATTTGGTTTCTCTTCTTCATTTGCATCACTTTCCTCTTGTAACTCTTATTCTATAGATTCTTATTTCTCTTCACAAACAAGGACCTATAAATTCATTCCACTTTCGTGTAACTACTGAGAGTGATCTTCATCGACTTTGACATTCACACTTTCAACTATTTTATGTAACCTTTTATTGTAGCACTTGTAGGCTTTTCTTGTAGATGAATAACCCGAAAATATTCATTCACTAGATCTTGTCTCAAATTTACCCAAGGTGTCTTCATCCCCTTTTATAAAAAAAATTTCTTCCAAAATTTTTAAAATATTTCACAGATGCAGGTCTACCTTTCCATAACTCATATGGATTCTTATCATGATTCACTCTTAACTGTGCTCTATTGAGAATGTAAACAACAGTTTGAACTACTTGGACCTCCAGTATCTATCAAGAAATTTGGCTTCATTCAACATTTTTCTAGCCATGTCTTGAACTGTTCTTTTCTTTCTCTCAACAACTCAATTTTGTTGAGGTGTTCTAACTACAAAAAAATGTCTTCTAATTCCATGGTTTTTACAATACTCATTAAATTCATGTGAAGTGAATTCTTAGCCTCTATTTGACCTCAAACATTTAATTCTTGAACCAATCTCATTTACAACTATAGCTCTAAAAATTTTGAACCTTTCTAAAGATTGAGATTTGTCCTTAAGAAAAGTTACCCATGTCATTCTTGAATAATCATCTATTAATAACATGAAATACCTTTCTCCATTGATTCTTTTGGTTCTTGTTGGTTCACACAAATTTGTATGTATCAACTCCATGGTATTTTTAGTGAATATTATTTTGACTTCAATTTGAACCTTGTTTGCTTTCCTTCAAGGAATTCATTACAAAGATTACTTGTTGGTTTGGCAATGCTAGGCATATGTTTGAATACATTCCTCTTGCTAAGTTTCACAAGATGGTCAATGCTAATGTGACCCATCCTTTTCTTCCATAACAAAATTTCATTAGTTTGACCTAACAAACACCTTCCACTTTTCACTTCATTTAGTTGGTATAAATTATTGCTTGTTCTAATTTCCTCAAAAACAAGTCTACTAGATCTAACTTTCCCTATCTCACATCCACTAGCATGAAATAACATATTATATCATTTGTCACACATTTGACTAACAATAAGAAAGTTATGTTTTAACCCTTCTACATACAACACATATTGAGCATTACGCTTACCATCTATGCATAGTGTACCTTTCCAGTTATTTTAGCAGTAGTATTATCATGAAACTTGACTATACAACCATTACATTTTTCCAAACTCGTGAATTTACTTTTATCTCCAGTCATATGACTAGATAAACCACAATCAATCACTCAAGGATTACCTTGTCCTTTGGCATGAAATGATGTTTGAACTTGTAAGGAAGCTAAGGTAGCAAAACAACTTCCTACACTAATCTTGAGAGAAAAATAATGCAAAAAAATTTATAGATATTTTTAGTTACAAAAACTTAAATAGAAATAAACATAAATATAATGCATACCACAACATAGTGATTTACATTGGGAAAAATATTTCAAGAGAAAAAACCAACACTCCAACCAAAATCCACCCAATATATTATTCAGAAATCACAAAGATTACAATATACTTGTAGAGAAATCTTCTCACAAGAGTATCTCCAACTAGAAATCTAGAGGTAATGTGACCGCTATCAAACTCTTAGAATACATCACAATACACAACTGTAATATAATTCCCTCATAAAATAGGGTTTCTGTCTAGGGAAATTCAATCTAATAAAATATCAGTTGTTAGAGCTAAGACCTAATAATGAATAGTCCAGATTGACAATAATAAAATATAAATAAAAATTTCCTTTCTAGGGTGTTACCCTCGAGCCCCCATAGGGCCACACTTCCCCTAGACCCCCAGTTGAGGGGATATCCCCCTAGACCTCTCACAAGGGGGAATTCCCCTCGTGCCCCCCATTGTGGATGTATCAATAGTACCTTATATAATTGCAAGGTTGAGACACATTTTCCCAAAAAATCTCCCACTTGTCAAACACTATGCAAATGTAATGGGAGGGTGTATAAAAATCATCTCTTAATTATTGGGGGCTAAAAGGCCCATTGAGTTTGAACACCATCTAAACTTCTTTGTGCTCATATGCTTAGTTAAATAATGAACAACATTAATCAAAGGATCTACCTTAACCAACTTCACCCTACCATCTTCGACCATATCTCTAACAAAATGATATTGTATATCAATGTGCTTGGTCCTAGCATAAAATATGGGGTTCTTAGCTAGGCATATCACACTATAATTGTCATAATAAATTTGCACTACACCTTTTTTTATTTGAATATTTGAACACAACCTCTTAAGCCAAATGGCTTCTTTAAAAGCATGAGTAGATTTCATATACTCAACTTTAGTAGTTGAAAAAACAACCATAGCGTGATGCTTACTCATCCAACTAATTGCACCACCAAATAAAGTAAAAAAATATCCACATCACTTGCCCAATCTGAATCCACATAACCATGAATATCAAGGGAAATCTCATCTTCATTCATATTACTATGATAACACAAGGAATAATCTGAGGTACTGCACAAATATCTAAAGACTCTTTTAACTGCATCCCAATGAACTCTAGCAAGATTAGACATATATCTAGAAAGAACTCCCACTACTTGGGTAAAGTCTAGTCTTGTACAAACCATAGCATACATCAAAATTCTGATTGCACTCTAGGAAGGCACTCTACTCATGTCTTCCATCTCTGATGGAGATGTTGGTCAATCTAAAATAGATAAGATTTTTCTAGCTGAAATAGGAACACATAATGGTCTACAATCCTACATATCAAACCTCTATAAAATTGAATTGACATACTTACTTTGGCCAAGCCATAGCCTTCTATTCACTATATCTCTTTTAATTTCCATACCAAGAATGTGTTTATCTGCATGAATGTCTTTCATTTCAAATTTAGCAGCAAGTTGATATTTTAGTTATGAAATCACACCTTTCCCTCTACCAATAAATAACATATCATCAACATATAATGCAATAAATAGGAAATGATCACCGTTAGTTTTATAATAAACACAATGATCTGATTTAGAACACTCACATCCCAAACTCAACACACGTGTATCAAATTTTTGGTAACTCATCCTAGGACTATGGTTTAAGATATACAAAGATTTCTTCAATTTGCAAACCAATTTACTTTTACCTTTCACCATGTAGTGCTCTAGATGTGTCATATAAATATATTCCTCCAAGTCACTATGAAGGAAAGAAATTTTCACATCCATTTTCTCAACCTATAAATCATAAGCAATAGTAGAAAGAAAAAATATAATGGATTCCATTTTTACAATAGGAGAAACTATCTCACCATAATCAACACCCTCAACTTGAGAGTAACCTTTTGCAACCAACCTTGCTTTGTACTTCTCAATAACTCCATTTGAATCAATATATTTCTTAAACACCCATTTCCAACCAATAGGTTTACATCCTTTAGGAAATGGTACAAGATCCCATGTATCATTCTTTCTTAAAGCTATCATTTCTTCATCCATAGCAATATTCTAGGATTCTACATCATTCATACCTAATGCCTCTTCTACCGATCTAGGTTCATCCATGTTAGCATTTAAAGAAAAAACACATCTCCAATCATCAAGTGAATACCTTTCAGGTGGTTGTATATGCCTTGTAGACATTCAAAAAATTGAGTTGGAGGTTCTTCCTCCTCTTTTGAAGATTCAGAGCTAGATGAGCTCTCCTCAACTTCTTGTCTATCCATGGGCCTCAATTCAACTTTCTCAAGTGTAGAAGGAAATTGAATCACATCTTTCTATTTACTTTGTTCTAGCCACAATGTAAAAAAAGATGACTTAGTTTCTCTAAAAATAACACTTCTACTATGTATTACCTTTTGTGCAATAGGATCCCAAAGGTTGTATCCTTTCACACCATAACTATATTTGATGAAGATACATTTCATATCCTTGTTCTCCAAATTTGTTTTCTTCTCCTTTGGTACATGTACATATGCCTCACAACCAAAATATCTAAGATGTATTAATGAAGGCTTGTGGCATGACCATGCCTTTATAGGCTTCTTATCAACAAGAGATGATGTAGGAGACCTATTAATTAGGTAATAAGTAGTGGCAATAGCTTCAACCCAAAACCTTTGTTTTAGACTAGCACCACTCAACATACTCCTAGCCTTCTCCATAAGTTTCCTTTTCATTCTTTATGTAACTCCATTTTGTTGTGGAGAATATGGAGTTATCTTTTTTCTACGAATACTAAAATCTTTACATAATATATAAAAATTATTAGAGAAAAATTCACCACAATTATCAATCCTCAAACATTTTATTTTCTTTCCAATTTGCAACTCAACCATTCCTTTAAATTCTTTAAATTAACTGAAAACTCTAAATTTACTCTTTAAAAAATTCACCCATGTCCTTTTACTTTAATCATCAATAAATGAAATATAATATGTGAATTTTTTAGTTTAAGGAACATCTACAAGATGAAATATATCATAATTAATAAGATATAATATACCACAAGATTTATAAGAACTCGAGTAAAATTGAACATAGTTTTTTTTTTCCATAAATACAGTGCTCACAAAAATCAAATTCAAGATCACAATCAGATAACCCTTCATTAAGGTTTTTATTTTTCAAGGTCCTTAGACCCTTTTCTCCAATGTGGCCTAGTCTTTGGTGTCATAACATAGTTTTCTCTGTAGGTAACTTTGATTCAGAAGAAAGAGCACCCTTGGTTACCCAAAATCTATGACCATCTACTAAAGGTGAAACCCTCACCTTTTCTAGAGACTTGCTTTTCATATAAGTACTATTGCACTCAACAATGCATGCATCAAGCTTATAAAATGTGTCATATCTCACACTTCTAGCAATCACCATAGTAGCTCTAACCATCTTGCATCCTACATAAAAAAATACTACATGCACACCCTACATCTATTAGTTTTCTCATAGATAATAAATTTCATGCTAATCCAAGGATGTACAACACACTATTAATCCTTTTTATTCTACCATCATGAAACCTGATTCTAACTTTACCATGAACAACAATATTTAAATGAGAATCATCACCCAGGTACACCTTACCTCCATCAAATTATTCATATTCAAAAAACAAATCTCTATTAAAGGTCATATGGAAAGATGCACCTGAGTTAATTAACCATGCTTCATTACCTGCACGAGTTTCCAAACTTGCAATGAATCCATCATCATCTTCCTTCTTAGAATCATAATTAGAATCAAATTTATTATTTTTCTTCTTCTTTTCTTATTTTCAGCCCTCATGAACATGGATAGGTTTATTGTAGTCCTAGCAAATAACTTTGGACTTTCCAGGAGATTTGGATCTCCCCTTGGACTTGGATTTAGCACACTTCTCATTTTTCTTGATTTTTTCCTTAGGTCTTCCATGAAAATTTAGGGCCTCCTTGGAACTGATGGATATCTTCCTCCTCATCTCTTCAGAAAGAAAAGAACCCACCACATCTTCAGTCTTCAATATAATAGAAGTACAATAGCCATAACAAGGGAATCTCACGAATCAAGCAAAGAACAAAGTAGGATCTGACATTCCTCCTTCTCATCCATTTTGACACCAACTGATGCTACCTGAGCCACCAACATATTGAATGGTTCCAAGTAGTCTATAATTCATTCACCCTCTTCCATTCTCAAGGAATACAATTTCTTCCTAAAATAATATTGTTCACTAAAGGTTTGGCTTGATACATATCACCAAGCTTCTTCCAAAGTTTATGTGTAGAGGTCTCTTCATGACCATTAATTAAAATGGAGTCTTCAAGGAAAAATCTAATTAAACCCTTGGATTTATGGTCCATAACATCATATTGAGCAGCTTGAGTAGGATCTACAGGCCTTAAAACATTCTCATCAACAATATCCCATAGATCTAGATCTATCAACAGATCCTCCATCTTTAGCCTCCACATTTCAAAATTATTTCTAGAAAATTTATCCACCTCTATTCTCCCTTATGAGCTTGCCATCTAAAAATTATTGCAACAAGATCACAAAGTGTCTTCTACATACACTCCCACTCAAATCTTGACTAGTTCAAAAATCTCAACAATCCACAACTAAAACCAAAGGTGATTAGGCTTTGATTCCACTTGTAAGGAAGCTAAGGTAGCATAGCAACTACCTACACTAATCTTAAGAGGATAATAATACAAAAATTTTACAGATCTTTTCAATTACAAAAAATTCAACATAAATATCATGCACAACACAACAAAGGTATTTAACTGGGGAAAAATCTTTCAAGAGAAAAACCCCACACACCAACCAAAATCCATCTAATATATTATTCACAAATCACAAAGATTGCAATATACTTGCAGGGAAAGATTCTCACACTTGAGTATCACCAACCAGAGATCCAAAGGAAACATGAACACTATCAGACTCCTAGAATACATCAAAATACATAACCGTAATATAATTCCTTCATAAAATAATGTTTCCTTCTAGGGAAAGTCAAGCTAATAAAATATTAGCCATCAAATCTAAGACCTAATGATGAACGGTCCTGATTTACAATAATAAAATATAAATAAAAGTTTCATTTTGGTGGTGCTACCCTTGAGCCTCTACCAGGGTGTGTTTCCCCTGAACCCCCAGTTGAGGGGATTATCCCCTTGGATCACTTGCAAGGGGGAAACCTCCCCCCCATGCCCCTCTGTCATGGACATATCAACAATACCTTATATAATTGCAAGGTTTAGACACATTTTCCCAATAGAACTAGAATTTATTCTTCATTCTTCATCTCAATCTTCTTCTCTCTACAATACCTCTTAGGGTTTTCTCTTTTTTTCTCAAAAAATTATGTAGATTGTTTCTTCTCTATAAGGGGTACAAATTATTTCTTTCAACTTGCATGATCATGAGAAATTCTGGTTTTCTTAGGAGAAGTGGACATATTTATCTCATGTCTAGAAAACTATATAAACTTCTACAAAATATAGCAATATTCCATAGTATTACAATTATAACATACATCATTCAGGGCACTTATAGAAGAAAAAGGATTCTTTCTTACAAAATCATATGCATCATTTCTCAAAGGTCTAATCCTGCAATCTATAGCTTTATTCCCATATTGATTATATGAAAAATAATAACCATGAAAAGCATAATTAAACCCGGTTTGTCTTGTATGTTGGCCTTTGAATCTCCTCTTTGGACTATACACCTTAACGAATCCATCATTTGATTTCTTGAGATCTTTAGTCATCTTATCCTTTAAGGACCCTTTAGGATTCTCAAAATCTTCATTGTAATCTTTCTCATGCTTTATATTAGAATTCTCTTCTACTCTAAAATTATCATATAAATTAGTAGATGCACTTTTAGTGTGACCTTTACCCTTTTCAAAACTGATACTAGACTTTTATTTTTCTTTTGTGAGTTTATCATTTCATCAAGTACCTCAAAACCACCTTTCAGCTTCAAGCCTCTATCAATCTACTCTTTAGCCTTCTCTAATTCCTTTCTGAGAGAAAAAAATTCAGCCTCTAGTTTTTGACATTCTTCTAGTTTGTTCTTCAAATCTAGACTAGTCATCTCTTCAATTTTATTTGACTCTTCTAGTTGCAGCTTAAGGTATACAATAATATTTTTAGATTCTTTGATCCTTAACTTGTATTTTTCATTTTGTTTTCTTGCATCACTCAAATCTTCTAATGCAGAGACCAGTTCACCTTCCAAATCAACCTCACCTTCTTCTTCCTCTTCAAAATCTTCACATTCTTTAATATCTTCAGCCATAAATGAAACTTCACCTCCTTCATAATCATCACTTATAGAGGAGTAATCATCTAGAGAACTAATTTCTTTATCCACATAAAGACTCTTCTTCCTTTTGCAGTAGTTCCTCTTTTTATATTTGTAAACTTCTTGACTTTTGGAACTGTCTCCCTTTTCCTATTCATTCAATGGACACTTTGAAGAATTATGTCCTACTTTACCACAATTAAAACATTTGAAAGGAGGCTTACCTTTGTATTTTCTAGTGCCCTTATTCATCTTTCTGACAAAGTTCACTTCTTCATTTGAGATGATGTTAAATTTTGAATCTTCTTTAGTCTTATTGGTTTTGGAGGTATTGAATGTAGTGTCACCTTTTTTGGATACATTATTCTCATTTCTCATTTCATATGTAGTTAGGGACCCAAAAAATTCAACCATAGAATATGCTTCTAGATTTTAAGCTTCTTCTATCATAGAGACCTTAGAATCAAATCATTGTGGGAGTGACCTCAAGAACTTGTTTGCAATAACCTTGACTTTAATAGTCTCATCCAAACTTTTGATTGGATTCATTACCTCATCTAATATAAGCATGTATGCTACAAAATTTTCTTCATCTTTCATCTTAAGAGTCTCAAACTTTCCTCTAAAAGTTTTCAAATTTGCTTGTTTCACTTTAACATCTCCCTCATAAATACTATTTAGTTTCTCCCATACTTTTTTTTACCATATTTACTATACATGAATTTTACAAATTCAGTATTGGATAAACCACATAAAATAAAATTTTTAGCTTTGGCATTCTTTTCATTGGCTTTCTTGTTGGTTACATCAGTAGGAGGAATTGTTGGCACAATATAAACATCTACAACTAATTGCCATACATAAAAGCTAAGAGAGGTTAAATAATTTTCCATTCTGACTATCTAGAAAGAATAATTTGTTCCATCAAGCAATGGAGTTTTTTTGAATGAGATCCTTCTTGTCTAGCCATGGTGTTCTTGAAACCAGATCTACCTTAAGTTGATTAAACTTTCTTTAAGGAACCTAGCTTTGATACCAATTGTTGAAAGAACACTAATACATTGAGGGGGGTGAATCAATGTATACAAATTTTTAACACACTAAAATAGTATACAAGATTAAAGATCGAGCAAAACAACACACACATAAGAAGAAACCAAATATACATGGAAAACCCTAGAAGGGAAAAACCATGGTGAGAAATTTTTTTTGAGTCTATTGCTCAAATCCAACCTCACAATCAAAGATATTACATATGTTTTGTAAGTACCCACTTACAGGTACATTGACACCCAAGACAATGTTTTGAGGTACCAACCTCCTACTACACTATACACAAAAGATAATGTTTTGAGGCACCAACCTCAAGGTACACTAAACACTTGATTGATAACTAACCCAATCTATTTGAGGCATCAAACTCTTACAACATTACAAGTTCATATGTGCAAAATACTAGTTCTACTTTAACATGAGAATGCACCTCTTTCACCTATATTTTGCAACAAACACATACATCCTCTCACTATTCACACTACTGTACCTTAGCCATACAACACCTAGTCATTCAAATTTGATAACTTAGCTTCTCCAATAAGCCAAATATCCTCAAGCCAAACAACCACTAACATCATTCGGTGAAATTTCAATTTTTGGCATCTGTCAATCTTAGGTTTTGATATGTATTTAATTTCATATTCCTATATGCTTGATCTTGTTCTAGATTGATGTATTTTCTATTCTTAGCAACCTCCAAACCCTAGATCAAATACACATTAAATGATATTCCATATGTTATTGATTTGTGTTTGACATTCTAACCAACTTCTTCTCTAGGTCATCATCTATACATTTTGTCACCAATCAAATTAAGTAGTTAGATTGGTTGAGCCAATTAAATTTATCCTCTATGCTAGTTTATGGCTACTTCCACTACTTAACCATTACAAAAAAATATATTCAAATATATACCAATGATATGTTCTCTTCGTTCCACAATCTAATGATCCTCCTTTAACCATTTGAAGTTTAAAATATGATCATCGAATTAAAATACTTTTAAATAATTCCATAGATCTCTACTTAGGGCACCAGGAAAATATTATTCTTTGGATTCCCTTTGGCTAATGTCACTAGGGACATACGTTGTCATACCACATTCCCATGACAGTGACACATGGACCTACTAGCCCTCCAACGAAATACTAGGAGAATTCCATCTATCCATTTACATCATACTCCACTAGCAATCACTCATCACTCCATGAACACGTGTCATCTTCTTGCATGTCCATAGAAAACTAATGATGTCACCTCTTAAGTGGTGTAAGCATGTGGGAGTCACCCAATTTCTTTATCACTTTGAACCCCAACTATAGATATCTCTTGGTTGCATGTCATGCTTGGTCCCACTAGGGACACATTTCAAGACACCACAATTTTGTAGACTAAAGACTCAGGTCCACCATGGATCTTGCAAGATAGTGTGGGAAAAATATTAAGGCTTTAAAGTTAGTAAAAATTAGAGTCTTTATTATTTGTCGAGTCGGTAATGCCTAGGTCGAGGGGCCAATCATTGCAATGACTTAAATGGCTTGTCATAACCTAAGTAACATGTAGCTTATGATATATGGTCAATGTTCAAACATAAACTCCATTCAACTCAATAACTTAAACTTTACAAATTTGTTAAGGCATAATCCTTAACTTTGATCTCTAATGCCTGATCCTTTTTGGGTGTTGGATTTCGCCCTTCCATCATACCTCCTTCCAACTTTTTGGTAAGGAATAAGCCTAAGATCTGACCGACAAAGCCTGAAACCATTTTGGGGGTTAGGGTTTCTTCATACCCTTTGCATAACCTTAAGTTAACAAATAATCCTTAACTTTGATTTCCAATGCTTGATGCCTTTTCAGAATTAATAGATCCCTTCTTAATTTCTTTGAGGCATTCAATATGAGATATGATCGAAGACACAAGTGTGAAACCTTATCAGACTTGGCTCAATTTACCTAACTCTTTTCTTCTCTAGGAAGTGATAAGGGTTAAGTTTGAGGATTGAAGCCTAAACATCTGCAACACTTCAAAGCTTTCTTTGCAAGATTAAACCATCTTTGTTTTAACCTCCTTATGATTCCCTTTTGACATCAAAGATAATTATGACTACCTTTTGACATCAATGGCAACAATTCATACACTTTCCCCATCTCTCTCTCTCCCTCTCCCCCATCCCTCTCTCTCCCCCTCTCCCCCTCTCTCCCATTTGTCCCTCCCTCTCTCCACTCTTTCTATATCACTGTCTTCTTCCCTCTCTACTCTCTATCTATCATCTCCCTCACTGTCTCCATTCCTCCCTTTTTCCTCCTCTTTCTCTCTCCCTCTATGAGGGTTGAGGGTGTAAGTTTTAATGTTTAAGTTTCAGAATTAAGGTTATAGGGTTAAGTGTATAGGGTATAGGTAATAGGGTTCAGGATATTGGGTATAAGTTTGAGGGTATACAATATAGGGATGAGGATTGAGGGTGTAGGATTTAGGGTTTAAGGTATAGTATTGAGGCTTGAGGGATAGTGTTCAGGGTTGAGGGTATAGGGTTGTGTATAGGGTATATGGATTAGGTTTTAGGATATTGGGTATAGGAATGAGGGTTAATGGTGTAGGGTTAATGGTTTAAGGTATAGGTTTTAAGGTTGAGGGTATAGGGTTAAGTGTATAGGGTATAGGGATTAGGGTTTAGGATATTGTGTATAGTTTTTAGGGTAAGGGTTGGGAGTGTAAGGTTTCAATTTTAAGTATAGGGTTGAGGGTATAAAGTTGAGAGATAATATTTAGGTTTTAGGGTATAAGGTTGAGTGGGTAGGGTGTAGGGTTTAAGGTATAGGATTGAGGGTTGAGGTTTGATGTATAGTGTTCAAGGTTGAGGGTATAGGGTTAAGTGTATAGGGTACATGGATTAGGGTTTAGAATATTGGATATAGGGTTGAGGGTATTGGCTTTAGGATTGAGGGTTTAGGGTTAGGGATTATAGTACAAGTTTTAATGTAGGGTTTAGGGTTTAAGTATAGGGTTGAGGGATAATTCTCAAGGTTTAGGTTATAATATTGAGGGTTGAGGGTGTAAGGCTTATAGTTTAAGGCATAGGGTTAACAATTGAGGGATAGTGTTCAGGGCTGAGGCATAGGGCTAAGTGTATAGGGTATAGGGATTAGGGTTTAGGATATTGGCTATAAGGTTGAGGCTATTGGGTTTAGAGTTTAGGGTTTAGGGCACAATTTTGAATGTCCCTTTTGGGTTTAAGTATAGGGTTGAGGTTATAAGGTTAAGTGTATAGGGTATATGGATTAGTTTTTATGATATTGGGTATAGGGTTGAGGGTATAAGGTATAAGGTTAAGGGTTGAGAGTGTAGGGTTTAGAATTTTTGTATAGGGTTGAGGGGTAATGTTCATGTTTGAGGGTATAAAGTTAAGTGTATTGGGTATAGGGATCAAGGTTGAGGATATTGGGTATAGGGTATAGGGTTGATGGTATGATATATAGGGATAAGGGTTAAGAGTGTAGGGTTTAAAATTTAAGTATAGGGTTGAGAGTATCAAGTTGAGGGATAAAGTTTAGGGTTTAGGGTATAATATTGGGGGTATAGGGTATAAGGATGAGAGTTGAGGGTGTAGGGTTTAGGGTTTAAGGTATAGGGTTGAGGGTTGAGGGATAGTATTCAAGGTTGATGGTATAGGGTTAAGTGTATAGAGAGAGTATAAGGTATAGGATTAACAATTGAGAGTGTAGGGTTTATAGTTTATGTATAGGGTTTAGGGTTATAGGTTTATGGTTGAGTGATAATGTTCATAGTTGAGGGTATAAGGTTAATTTTATAGGGTATAGGGGTTAAGGTTTAGGATATTGGGTTTAGAGTATAGTGTTGAGTGTATAAGGTATAGGGTTAAGGCTTGAGAGTGTAGGGTTTAAAATTCAAGTATAAGGTTGAGGGTATCAAGTTGAGGGATAAAGTTTAGGGTTTAGGGTATAATATTGGGGGTATAGGGTATAAGGATGAGGGTTGAGGGTTGAGGGTGTAGGGTTTAGGGTTTAAGGTATAGGGTTGAGGGTTGAGGGATAGTATATGGTAAAGGGATGAGGACTGAGGATGTAGGGTGTAGGGTTGAGGGATAGTGTTCAAGGTTGAGGGTATAGGATTAAGTGTATAGGGTATAGGGATTAGGGTTTAGAATATTGGGTATAGGGTTGAGGGTATTAGGTTTAGGATTGAGGGTTTAGGGTAGAATGTTGAATGTTGAATGTAGGGTTGAGGGATAATGTTCAAGGTTTAGGTTATAAGGTTAATGGAATATGGTATAGGGATGAGGGTTGAGGGATAATGTTAAAAGTTGAGGGTATAGGGTTTATGATATTGGGTATAGGGTTGAGGGTATTGGGTTTAGGGCTTAGCATTTAGGACACAAGGTTGAATGTAGGGTTTAGGGTTACAGGTTTATAATTGAGGGATAATGTTCATGGTTGAGGGTATAAGGTTAAGTGTATAAGGAGGGTATAGGGATTAGGTTTAGGATATTTGTTACATGGTTTAGGGTATAGGGATGAGGGTATAAGGTATAGGGTCAAGGGTTGAGAGTGTAGCACTTATGGTTTAAGTATAGGGTTGAGGGTATCAAGTTGAGGGATAATGTTTATGATTTTAGATATAAGGTTGAGGGTACAGGGTATAGGGATGAGGGTTGAGGGTGTAAGGTTTAGGGTTTAAGGTATAGGGTTTATGGTACATGGTTAAGTGTACAAGGTATACGGATGAGGGTTTAGATTATTGGGTATAGTGTTGAGGGTTTAAGTTTAAGGTTGAGGGATAATTTTTAATGTTTAGGTTATAAAATTAAGGGTATAGGGTTGTAAGAGAGGGGGACCAACCATGTCAAGGCTTGAGGTCAGGAAGATTTGAGAGCGGAAGGCAGCCCTAACTTACCTCACTCTAAAGGGATGTTTTGAAATGAGGGATGAGAATGATGAGGACTATAATTCCCTCCGATCACTCTGCAAACCCAAAACTCAAATTTGGGCTATGCGAGCTAGTTTTCTGGTTCAATACTATACCTTAGGTAACTTTCTACATGAGGATGAAAGCACGGTTATGGGATGACAACATGGCACGTTGGCATCTGCACGACCAGAGGATAGAGAATATAATATGAACTACTAGAAAACAAGTTGACGTCCTAGCTAGTGACTCCTAAATGATCAAAATAGAATTATAAAGTATGAGAAATACAAACATATATAATAATGTAGATAGATGAGAGCTAGAGTGACGAAGATAATCTCAGCAAGGTGCCAATTCTCTAGCTAGCTCCAAAAGCATGTCCACCTACACACATGAAAGAGGGGAAATTTTTTGGGGCTATATAGGGGCCTACCTCAGTCAGACCCCCATTTTGGTGTTTCCACCTCCATGGACAACTTGATAGCAATGATAGAGAAATATATGATAAAGAGGTAAAAAGGGAAGGAATACAAATAACACTACAAAATAGTAAAGAGCTACTCAACCAAATCACAAAGGAGAGGAGCAAAACATTACCACCTCCAACAAGAGTTCACTAGCCAATGGAGGAGAAATAAGGCTTGAAAAATCACCATAGCCTCAATTGCAATGAAGGGGGGTCTCACAAAACCTCAAGCCCATGCTATAATGGCTTGCTTCAAACTTGCTTTACAAAGTTGACAGAGTGTTGTTGCTACTATAATGGAGTGTTGAGGTGCTACGAATGCTAAAGAGATCTAGAAAATTGTTAGAGCTTGTGAAGAGATGATGCTAGAAGATGAAATGAAGTGAGAATGATTGAATTTGAAGGAGAAGAAGGAAGAATCTACAATTTTTCAGGGTCGGTTGGTTGAAGAGGGATGTTACAAATCATTCTCAATAGGAAGTGTAATGCCTCTACCAGCTTCAGATGCAAAAATCCATCAAGGACGTAAGCGCACTGCATGGACATCTGCACATCATGCATGCATCCCTAACAAATATTCTTCTACCAACACAACACAAATTCCAAGTGGAAGGAAGTCGGCCAACTGATGTGGAATTTTGATTTCGGATTTGGTTTTCTAAGGTGAGGATGTGTAAAAGGGGAATTTTTGTAAGGGGTGCAAATTCACTCCTATACATTTTTCCTCCACTTTAGCGAGCACGAATGCTAATGAGTGCTTTAGTAAAGTATATTAAAGAGTGAATAGGGTTAGAAATGTATGACTAAACCATTGAGGATGCAGACTACAATCTAGAGAGCTCAAAAGCATAGGGTAGGCAAATGGATCCATAGCCCTGTATAACTATGAAGTTGTAGAATGAAAGCATCTTACAGGCCTATAGACCTACAAGGATGTGACTCCCAAGATCACTCACATGAAGGAATTCCCAGAAAGGAAGTGCCACATAGGCCCATAGACCTACAAGGGAGGCATCCTCCAAGATCTCTCACATGAAGGAAACCCCAAAAGAAAGCACCTTACAAGCCCCCAGACATGCAAGGAGGCATCCCCCAAGATCTCTCACATGAAGGAAGCCCATAAATATCACCCTACATACCCACAGACTTGCAAGGAAGGTGTCCTCCAAGATCTTTCACATGAAGGAAACCCCAAAAAAGTGCCCTATAATCCCACAGACCTATAAGGGAGTGATTCCCAAGATCTCTCACATGGAGGAAGCTCAAAAAAAGTGTCTCACAAGCTTGTAGACCTATAAGGAGGTATCCCCCAAGATATCTCACATGGAGGAAACCTGAAGGAGACTTTGCAAAGTCGAAAGGCGGCTTCATAGGCACACCTACAAAATGACATGTTTACCCACAGATAAAACATGTCTGAAAGCAACCACGTAGGAAAGAAGGGAGACAATCACATAGATCATCTACAAGCTAGAAACCTTCAAAGGGATCCCTTGGGAACCCAATGTGAAGAAAGGGGTCCACTCAAGGGATGCATTATTTGAGAGTGTGGAAGAGAAATCGATTCATCAACAAGGAATCCTTTTGAAAGGTGTTCAATTCATCAAGGAATTTGAAAGGAATAAGATGTCCCCTTACAAGGGGAATGTAAAGGTTGTTCCCACCTTAAAGGAGAGTTCTCAATTTCTTCCTTTGTGAACCCATGATGAAAGAAAGATGTTCTGTTAGGGGTCCAAGTTGAGAGAATGTGATTATTTGAAGAGGTTTTCCAATATTCTTGAGAAAATATTCATTGGAAATGAATAATTTTTTTGAGAATTAGAGTAATGGCATTGTCACACATGAAAGGGACAACTCAAGCAAAGAAGAGAGAAAGATAAAAGAAAATTTAAAGGAGACAAAGACATCATAGACAAAGGGCACAGGGGTGATCTCATATTTCAGGGTTAGAGCTGCTCATATATATAAGTATAATAATAGTATATAAAATGAACTGTCATCAACCCCTACCATATCATACCATGTGAAGAATGCACAAGAAAATAAGGAAAAAATAAAAAATTGGGTCAACATGGAATGGAAGCCTAAATACCCCCAACACTTTGCATCATCCCCAATTTACCAAAAATCAATCAAAAACATGGAAGAATGATGATATAAATAGAAGAATGTTTATGACACAAAAATCATGCTTATATCCAAGCACCAATAACGGTGACAAGGGTCATCCAGGAACACATAGCATGAGTATGAGGGAACACATCACAACACATACATCTAATATAAATATAAAGAAGAGGCCTCTCCCTAACAAAAATTGACCAAGAGGTCTTCCACTTCCCAATCTAGATCATCATAAGGGGAACGTAGATGAGCCTAAAGTGGTGGAATGTTAAGAGGAGGAGCTTCCAACCCTCGCAAAACAAGGGCTAAGGAAGAAGGCCCTGCAAGGTCTTCTCCATTAGGCTCTTGTGGAGCTATGGTCAGTTATTTTGCGAAGATTGTTGACAAGGTCAGAACTTCATTTAGAGAGTTAAACATGCACTTTACTGGACTGTCATGTTGTACCTCAATAGATGGAGAAGGTTCTACCTAATATTCACCGCTAGGCTCACCGAGTGACTCAAGAGTGATGACAAACTAAGGGGAATTCAAGGTTGGTTCTGTCACTAAGACAAAACAATTCAACATGGGACCTCCTTTCAAAGAAGGTGGAATCCTCTTACATCCTCTATTGCTGGAAGGACCACCCTCCACCTTCTACTTCATTAGGGGATGTAAAATCCCCACAAATGAGACCAGAGGTAAAGAGGAAGAGGAGGAGGAGAAAATCGTAGTAGATACTACCAAAGTGTTCAATCATCCATGGGATTTGGGAAAGGAGGGACTTTTGAAAGCCACATCAACAAGGGTGGCTTCATCGAAGGAGTGATGAACACTTGCACCTTTTTAGGTTAGGTGCATTTGTACTCACAACTGAAGTCGGAAGTGAGACTAAACTATATTGAATGGAAGCAAAGGGGAGGAAAGAGGAGAATGCATTAGGATTCCTTGAAATAGTGGTGGTCATCTCCTTTTCCTTCCTCTACAAGGTAGCCTACTCAGCTGTGAGAGCCTTTTGTCGAAGCTTGTGCTTGTGTGCAAGGTAGTTTTTGTGACTCTTCAAACTAGAGACTAGAGGTTGCGAGGGGATAGAGAGCTCCTAATTAGCCATGGGAGTGTTCACCATAGTTGTTTCCAGCAGAGGGATAGACTCCTGAACAGGAGCAAGAGGAATAGGTTGAGTAGCAATGGGGAGAGTTGGCTCTAACACCTCAGTAGTGAGCATATTCCTTTTTACTACCTTGGAAGTAGAAGTGGTAGGAGGCCATGGAGGCTTGGACATAGACCTTTCTTCCTACCATACAAGTAGTACCAAGGTCTAGGTGGCTTAGTATGGAGGTTCAATATCATGATCTTAGGCTTACGCCAAGCATGTATCATCAAACTCAGTGGATAAACACCAGGAATATTCATCCAAAACTCTTCTCTAGAAAGGGGAGGAGGAGATCCATCCCATGGATGGGGGATCTTCTCTTTTCCCTTTCAAAGAGAGGGAGAAACCAACTATTGTACCATCGGGAGGGTCAATTTTGGTTGTCCCTTTCCCCCAGTCTTACACTTCAAATAGTTCTTGTAAAGTAGGTCCATTCTTGGAGGGAGTGGATTGACTAGGGCAGGCCAAAAGTGATCTAATGAATATCCCCCATGGGACACCAACAACTAGTATCCAGTGTCATGTACAATGTGCATGACACCTTCATGGGATAACTTTAAACATTTGTGAATGATAGAGGTGATTCCATTCATGGAAGATAGCCAAGGTATGCCCAATTTCATCATGAATAGATCCAACTTCGGAATAACATCAAAGACTATGTCTACAACCCTAGGTCCAACTAGGATGGACAAATTTATTGAGCCATATGGCTTAAGAGAAAAACCATCATGTGTACGGATGGTAGATTTTGTTTCTTCATATTCCTTTCTATACAATGAATTAAGCCACAGCGTCTCTTCTGCAATGACATTCACTCGACTCGTAGGGTCCACTAAGATCCCTATCACAATGTTGCCATTGAGGTGAATGGGAATGTAGAGGGGAGAGGGCTTGTTGTTTAAGGGTAAATCTTGTGATATCAATGTCGCATCCAGGGAATTGGGCATAGGTAATGCAGTAGGAGGTAAATGTGACCATGTTAACATAGGCCTTAGGTTGAATGGTAGAATCAAAGCGATCGATAATCATGCTAACAGAATGTGACGAAAATGGGTCTGTGTATATCTATAATTCACTATTCATTTTTGCCACCAATTTTTTTGCATTTTGTTTATTTCCATCAAGATGAATAGTACTTTCCTCAATGCAGTCCTATATCTCATGATGCATGCACATACAATGTTTAGTATCTTGTCCATTAACTCAATGGTATTCAAAAAAGGTATTCAAATTGTACCAAATAGGGAAAGGTTCCTTAAGAGGTTTAGGATTCTCCAAGGTTATCATCTTATGCTTTAGCAACTTTTGAAATATGGAAGAGTAAGACTTTACTAACTTTTTGAACTTTCGGTTACATCTGAGGCCATTATCATTCATAGTGGCTACTACATTCACAACAACCTTTCCCTTCCTAGAGATTGATACGATGGAATTCCCTTCTGAATAGGGTGTGAGTTGGATCCCTCGAACTAAACTACCATTTGTTGATACTCTCATAATGCAACACACAAATGCATGAAAGAAGGGTATTTCATAAGGGAAAATTTCTCCTACCAGGGGTCTTTGCAAGTTTCCTATGAACACCTTTTACATGTTAGAATTGGGCAACAAATAAAAGATTTATGAGAAGAGCGATTGATATTGCACTATAAAATCAGTAATATTTTTGTTATCACCCTGTTTGCACCAGACGAGATCTGAAAAGGTCATGTTCAGTTCGATGTTGGCTTGGAACTGTTGGAGAAACTAATTCACAATTTGATCGAATGAGAAGATAGAATTGTCGAGTAAGGAGAAGTACCATTCAAGTGTTGTATCCTTAAGAGATGGAGGGAATAGTTTTTCCATCAATGCATCATGATGGAATAAGTCTTTATACAGGGTGTGAAAGGTGGACACATGTGTTTGTGGGTCCCCTTTGCTGCCATATTTTTTGAATTTTGAAATCTTCATTCCTTGTGGGAAGGGAGTGTTCAGGATTGCAACCGGAAATAGGCTATGTTGGAAAAAGGGTTGAAGGATAGGCTAGGTAGAGGCCTAGGAGAGACTCACTAGCTGGCTTTGCATCTTACCCATATTTTGAAGAAAGGTATTCAAAATAGGTTCTTGGGATGAAAAAGGTCTAGTGGAGCCTCCTTCAGAACCACCACTGGAGCCACCTCCAAAACCACCGGTGTGACCACTGTCGGAGCCACCACGGCTAGCAAGGCCTTCGCCAGAGCCACCACCATGGCCTCCACCGAAAACACCTCCACTACCAAAGCCTCCACCACTTAACTCACCAAAACCTCCACCACTAGAGGTGACAGGAGTGGTGAAGCTAAAAACCAAGGGTATTATGTTCGCTTTGACAGTTTTAGATTCCTCGGGAGAAGAAGGAATGTTGATTTAAGGGACTGATTTGGCCTTGTACACAGACATGGGAGGCATCGACATTCCTAACTATCTCTTGTGACCTTCAAAATTGGTCCCTTGTACAATATTAGGATTGTTTGGAGGGGCGAATGCTTTAGTCAAACTAGAGAGAATATCCAAGAGTTCGATGCCTATTCGATCTTTCCCAACCATATATTTTATTTCTCTAATAACCCTAGCAGCTCTATCCATCTTTAGGTCCTTTTCCAAGTGATCCTCCAAGTCACCTAGTCCCTTGCAAAGGGTAGAAATATATTTAGAAGGAATGTGAATGACCTTGTATTTGTCTACCAAAAATAGTGTAGGAGACACAAGAGGAGTGGGGACTTGGTCAATCTCATCGGAGATCCCTATCTCACCCCTCCAAAAATATTCCTGTGTAGCAAGACCAATGGAAGATCTAGAAAAAATGCCTGTAGAGAAACCAGTAGTGACCTTCGTCCTCTCCATTGGAAGGTGTCGTACACTTCTCCTAACAATGTACCTGAAAGTCATGGATTGGGTTGTGATGCTCATAAACCTCCACAACACTCAAGAATTCAACAATCAAAAGGTACAAGGGAAGAGTCTCAACACCAACGAATGGATAGATGTTGGCTCACGTTGGGTTCACCAAAAATGTAAGAGAGGGGGACCAACCATGTCAAGACCCTAGGTCATGGAGAGCTGAGAGTAGAATGCTTACATAGCTTACCTCACTATAAAGGGATTTTTTGAAATGAGGGATGAGAATGATGAGGACTATAATGCCCTTCGATCACTCTGTAGACCCAAAAATCAAATTTAGGCTAGGTGGGCCATTTTTTAGGTTCAATACTATACCTTAGGTAGCTCTTTGCCTAAGGAAAAAAGCACAGTTTTTGGATGACAACGTGATGCACTTGGGTCTCTTAGGTACACTAGCATCCGTATGACCAGAGGACATAGAATATAATATGAACTACCATAAAAAAAGCTAATGACCTAGCTAGTGACTCCTAAATGAGCAAAATAGAATTATGAAGTATGTGAAATAAAAAATGAATATGATAAAATAGATAGATGAGAGCTAGAGTGATGAAGATAATCTCACCAAGGCGCCAATTCGCTAGCTAGTTCTAAAAGAACATCCACCTACACACAAGAAAGAGGAGAAATTTTTTGGGGCTGTATAGGGGCCTGCCTCAGTTAGACCCTCGTTTTGGAGTTTCCACCTCCACGAAAAACTAGATAGCAATGATAGAGAAATATATGATAAAGAAGTAAAAAAGGAAGGAATACAAATATCACTACAAAATAGTAAAGAGCTACTCAACCAAATCAAAAAGGAGAGGAGTGAAACATTACCACCTCCACCAAGAGCTCACTAGCCAATGGAGGAGAAAGAAGGCTTGAAAAATCACCACAACCTCAACTGTAATGAAGGGAGATCTTGCAAAACCTCAAGACCATGCTACAATGGCTTGCTTCACACTTGATTTGAAGAGTTTATGGAGTGTTTTTGATGTTGTAAAGGAGTGTTGAATTGTTGATAATGCTAAAGAGATCCAAAAAATTGCTAGAGCTTGTGAAGAGATGATGCTAGAAGATGAAATGAAGTGAGAATGAATGAATTTGATGGAGAAGAGGGAAGAATCTATCATTTTCAAGGTTGTTTGTTCAAAGAGGGACATTACAAATCATTCCTAATAGTAAGTATAATGCCTTTGCTAGCTCAAATGCAAGAATTTGTCAGGGATATAAGCACACTGCATGGATGTCTATGCACCCTGCGCATGTCCCCAACAAATATGCTTCTATCGACACAACAGACAGATGCCAAGTGGAAGGAAGTTAGCCAGCTAATGTGGAATTTCTACTTCAGATTTGGTTTTCTAAGGTGAGGATGTGTAAAAGTGGAATTTATGTAAGGGGTGAAAATTTTCTCCTATACAAGGGTATATGGATGAGGGTTGAGGGTGTAGGGTTTAGGGTATAAGGATTAGGATATATGATATTTGGTATAAAGGTTTGGTATATTGAGAGAGAGGGAGAGAGAGGGAGAGAGAGAGAGGGAGGAGTAGAGAGGGAAGGATAAAGAGAGAGAGGTGATAGAGAGAGAAGTAGAGAGCCAAGGAGGAAGGTGGAGAGATTGAGAGAGAGGAGGGAGGGAGAGCTAGAGAGGGATGGGTTAGATAGAGAGAAGTGGAGAGGGAAGGTGGGTGGGAGGAAGGAAGATAGAGAAAGAGGGAGATAGAGAATATTAGAGAGGGAAGGATGGAGGGAGGCAAAGAGAGAATGGTGCTTGATAGAGAGTAGCGAGGGAAGAAGAGAGTGAGAGAGAAAGATGGGAGAGAGAGGAGGAAGGTGGGGATATTGAGAGAGAGGGAAAGAGAGGGTGGGAGAGGTAGATATGGAGAGAGGGATATAGAGAGAAGTATATAGGGAGAGAATAGTGAGATAGAGAGTAGAGAGGAAATGAGAGAGTGATAGAAAGATGGAGAGAGAGGGAAGGATGGAGGGAGAGGTAGAAATGGAGAGAGAGATAGAGACAGAGAGGGAAGGAGCAAGATTAGGAGATTGAGAGAGAGGGAGAGTGGGAGAGAGAGTGGGAGGGAGGGAGAGAGAGGGAGAGAGAGAGAGAGAGGGGTGGGGATATTCAGAGAGGGAGAGAGAGGGAAGGAGGGAGGGAAAGGAGGAGAAGGTTGGGAGATTAATAAGAGGAGAGGGAGGAAAAGAGGGAAGAGAGAGGAGGAAGGTGGGAAGATTGAGAGAGAGGGAAGGAGGAGGGAGAGGATGAAGAAGTATAGGAATGAGAGATGAGAGAGAGAGAGAGAGAGAGAGAGAGAGAGAGAGAGAGAGAGAGAGAATGGTGAGATAGATAGTAGAGAGGGAAGGAGAGAGTGTGTGTGAGAGAGAAACATAAAGGAAGGAGGAAGGTTGGGAGATTGAGAGAGGGGTAGAGATGGAGAGAGAGATAGAGAGAAGTATATAATGAAGGAGAGAAAGAGACGAGGGAGGAGGGAGCATGAAGTAGAGAGAGGGCTAATGGGAGGGAGGGAGAGAGAGGGAGAGAGGGAGAGAGAGAGAGAGAGAGAGAGAGAGAGAGAGAGAGAGAGAGAGAGGTGGGGATAAGCCAGAGAGGAGACATGTAGAAGTAGAGAAAGAGTGGTGGGATGATAGAGAGTGAGAGGAAAGGAGGCAAGAGGAGAAATGTTGAGAGAGAGGAGAGGTTGGGAGTTAACAGAGGAGATGGAGAAGTAGAGGTATATGGGGCTAGGAGATAGAAGGAAGTAGAGAGGGAGGGAGGAGAGAGGAGAGAGAGATATGGAGAGAGAGATGGTGAGATAAGAGTGGGGAGGAGGATAGAGTGTGTGGCAGGAAACATAGGGAAGGAGAGTTTGGGAGACTAAGAGGAGGTAGAGGAGATGGAGGAGATGGGGAGAATGCCAAGATAGAAGAGGGAGGAGGAGGTGCGTGGGGAGGATAGGTAGGAGGGAGGAGGTGGAATGGGAAGCAAGGAGAGAGGAGAGATGGATAATTAGAGAGGAAGGAAGGAGGGGATGGAATAGGGTGAGGAGATGGGAAGGGAGGGATGGGTTAGATAGAAGTAGAGAGGGGAGTGGGTGGGATGAGGAGAGAGAGAGAGAGAGAGAGATGGTGAGAAAGTGGTGATATTGAGAGAAAGGGAGAGAGAGGAGGGAGGGAGGAGATAAAGAGATTATAGGGAAGGAGATAAAGAGTAGAGGAAGGAGAGAGAGAAAGATACTTGATGGAGAGAAAGAAGGAGGAGGTTGAAGATTGAGAGGATATGGAAGAGTGAAAAGAGGGAGGGGAGGGAGGGAGATGAGATTGATGAGAAGAGATAGAGAAGGGGGTTAGGGAGAAGTATGAGATAGATAGAGAAAGAAGTCTGAGGTAGAAGGGAGGGTGATAGAGAGAGGAGGGAGGGAAGTGAGATAGAGAGAATGAGAGAGGGAGAAAGGGGGAAGGAGTAAGGTGGAGAGATTGAGATATGAGGGAGGGAGAGAAAGTGAGACAGAGGGATAGGTTAGAGAGAGAGGGAGAATTAAAGAGGGAAAGAGGGAGGGAGTGATAGATAGTGGTGAGATAGAGAGAAGTATAGAGGGAACGAGAGAGAGAGGAGGAAGGCATGGAGATTGAGAGAGGGAGAGAGAGGGAAGGAGGGAGGGAGGGAGAGGGAGAGATGGAGAGAGAGATAGAGAAGTATATAGGGAATGAGAGATAGAGGAGTAGAGAAAGGGAGAGAGAAGGAGAGAGAGATGTAGAGAGAGAGAGAGAATGATGAGAAAGAGTAGAGAGGGAAGTAGAGATTGAGAGATAAAGATGGGGTAGGGAGAGTGTGTGAGAGAGAGAAACAAAAAGGGATGGAGGAAGTTTGAGAGATTGAGAGAGGGAATGAGGGAGGGAGAAGTAGATATGGAGAGAGAGAGAGAGAGAGAGAGAGAGAGAGAGTATAGAAGGAGAGAAGGAGGAGGAGGAAGTAGAGAGGGAAGAGGTAGGGAGGACAAAGAGGAGGTGAGATAGAGAAAGGGAGGAGAGGGAGGGATGATAGAGAGAGGGAAGGAGGGAGGGATAGAGGAATGAGAGGGGAAGAGTAAGGTGGAAAGACTGGGGAGAGAGATGAGGGAGGGTTTGTGTGAGATTAAGTAGAGAGGAGGTGGGTGGGATGGAGAGAGAGAGAGAGAGAGAGAGAGAGAGAGAGAAGGTGGGTGGGTGGAAAGAAGAGAGAGAGGGGGAGATAGAGAAAATTAGAGAGGGAAGGAGGAAAGGAGGAAAGGAGGGAGGGACAAAGGGAGAGAGAGAGAGGTGAGATAGATAGAAGTATAGAGGGAAGGAGAGAGTGTGAGGGAGAGGTCTAGAGAATAAAGGATAAATAATGAGTGAGATAGAGAGAGAAAGATGATACGACTTGCTGATCACTGAAATTAGACCTCCTAATTACTAAAATTTGGCTAAGTTTGAAATTTTTTAAGATATTCTGAAAACTAGAATTTGCATTATAACTCTTAGAGATCTGAAACCACTCTCAAACATCCTAAAACTATGTACATGAAATATAACTTAAAGTATAAGAAAGTAAATTTTTGTATGTAAATGTCAAATTACACTTAAAATAAACATTTACGTATATAGTTTCCTTGAAAGACAACAAAAAGAAAGAGAATAAAAGAGAAGAAAAGAATTTAATGCAGACCAAAACATGAGCGCATTATAATGTGCTCATTTTTTGGCAGTGCATTAAAAAAATGTGCATTTTTTAAATTCAAACCATAACACACTCATGCTATAACACGATCACATTATAATGCACTCATGTTTTAGTTTGGTAATGACCATGCCTAGGCTCAATCACTACAAACCCATAATGTGAGCACGTTTTATTATAATACGCTCACATTTTTGCTATTTTCTGATGAAAAAGTGAAGTGGCCACTTTTTGGCCCCCCATATTTTTTCACCCACCCCCTAATTTCCTCCTTATTAATTATGCATGGAATATCCAACCACATAAACCTTCCATGAATCCTACTCAAAGTGTATCTAACCCACTCATCCACGTAGAAAAAGATCAAAAAATTATTCTAGATATTGAGCTTCTTCTTTGTCAAACTCTCAAACTCAGGTTTCAATTCAAATTGGTCTCTTGTGAGTTCATTAAACCACACATAACCCAACTTAGAGTGGTTATACTCTTCCAACTTAGTATTTATGTAAATCCTGACATCTTATGTATGCAACACACCATACAAAATTCTCAAAAATGCACCATCTGGATCTATCATCATTGACTTATCAGGGTTTCATTTGAACTTTTGATGGGGTCAGTCCAAAATGTTGACAACTTGCGGTGTATAAATATTCTAATCACAATGAAAGTACTTTTAAAACTAGGGAAAATAGAAATTGTAAATACCTTTTAATCATTGTTGATTAGGGTTTCATGCAAAAGAATTTTGAAACACTTCACTTTGTTCCTCCACTACTCTTCTCTCCTCAAAATTCTCATTTGAAAATGACTTAGATCAAATGTGAAACCACTTATAAACCCTAAAAAGACCTAAAATGCATTGAATGCACTAACTTGAAGTTAGGAAAAATGCTAATAAACCCTAACTATAATGCATTTCCACCTTTGATTTCTCTACAAACTTTCGTATCTTGATATTTTCCTCTGGTTTTTTCACTAATAGATCAAGCATATCAACCTACACCTTATATCCATGTGCTAAATTCATCAACACCATATCTTTGGAAAGGGCTTAATGATTTCTTGTTAAAACTGCCCCTGAGCCAAAGCTCTTAACTTAGTTTTTGAAGGAAACATTTGCACTAGAAGCTAGCACAAACTCATCCTTAACTTCTTTTTCCTCTTTCTTTTTCCACATCTTATTCATTTCTACTCAATTAGCATTTTTCACTGGATAATTCTTCTTTACTAGATTAACCATCACATTCTTTCTTTTGCAAAACTTAGCAATGTGTCCTAACTTATTGCATTTGTAGAATTTGACATTTTGAACAAGCTTAATTCAACTTATTTTGGACCTGCATTGATTAGCATGATGCCCAAGTCTATTGCATGTATAACAATAGCCATTGAAGATTGAAACATCATACCATTGTTATATCCATTCATCATTTGATTTTTTGCATGTTCACTAGCTCTATGGCCAAATATTTTGGAAAATACTGACCGGGAAACGATTGAGCATTCTGATTCATTCTACTTCTACATTCCATATCCTTATGTCCAAATTTATTGCAAGAATAACAAAAACCATTAAAACATGGGTAATATGAATTCAAAATTCACCATGCTCCATTCAGGTTTGATTTTTGGCTAAGTACCAGCCCATGCCTTCGATGAATTTCATCGACCCCCTTTTGGTTGTCACCGCGGCCTTATCCACGTGTCTCTCATCACTCTCTGAAGTATTTTTTTCCTTGCTCTCTCATCGGCCCTCGAAATGCTCCCACATGTCTTCATCATGAGTTATTTTGATTGCTTCCTTTCACTTCCTTGTCGGTCCCCGCTCACGTGCCACATAGCTCCCATTTACATAAAGATTTGGTGGGCCCTATAGATAGTGCCTATAATAAACATCTTGCTACGTGTCATCTCGGTCCAAGTTTTCAATGAAGAAAATGGAAATTGACTGCAGGCAGCGAAATGCTGCCACACATCTCTTCAGCGCACACATCATTGCTCAGATTCTAAATCTTTCTAGTTGCTTCTTGCTAAGTGGTGGAAGGCTTGCTATAAATACTTCTCTTTTATTTAGAAGAGGGTTATGAAGGATCCAATGTTCAAGGTTACAAGTTTGGAGATCACATGCTATTTCACTAGTTGTTAGAATTACAAGATTTTTGGAGAGACCAGGCCTTTGTATTGTTTAGATTATTGCAAGAACTCATAGACTATGCCATTGTTCAACCTCTCTATTTCTTATGCTATTGATAAAATTTATGCTATGCCATTCTTGTTTGAATGGTTTATTTGTCATGCTTCTATAATTTGAATGCAAGTTTGTTGGTTTAGATCATGTCTTTCGACTCTTCTTTTCAGTAAATGGGTGTAATAATTATTTTATGTCATTGAATGAGTTTTTCATGCTACAATCCTTAATCTTTGTTATTCTAGGACATGGTAAATTGTTAAAAAGGCCCTTAGATCATATCCAAAAGATAGGTTTATCGTGCCTTTTATCTAAATTCTAGTGTATCACCTTAGTTATATTCTTTATTTTATATTTTCTTTTGTTTCCCATTCCAAAACCCCATTTACAGAAGAAGTCATCTTCTTTAAGAATCTAGAGGTCACTCATTTTAGTGCAATAAGTCCCCCATAAACTAAGTTTCCCACAAAGGGGTATTACCTTGCCAATTTTTCACATCAATAGTTTTTCTTTTTCCTGGCATGCCTGGTTGGACTGAGCTTCAATGAACCTAATTTCAAGAAGGGTGTATGACCCATTAGCCTGTTACTGGGTCCCAAACATCAAATAACCCACATTTATTAGTACCAACATTAGGGAAAATATAGTTCACAACCCAATTAGTGAACGTTCTACTTCATCCTTCCTTTCCGCTAGCCATGTTGCCTACCGCTAACAGAAATTATGTGGCATGAGACGTCAGAAGCCCTCTTATTACATTAGAAGCATCTACCATTTGCATCACTATCCCAATTTTTTCCTTAAAGGATATACCTAAATTCACTAATGATGGCTCAAGAATGTCGTCCGAACACTTGTAAGATGTTGCAAACATATGTCTAGTACATAGGGTTACAACCCAAAATGTGGCATTAAGGCTGCTTAATGCCTCTTTTAGGGGAAAGGAACTGGATTGGTACCACATATTGCAAGAAAACACTATCAGTACCTATAATGAGCTTGAGGAGCCTTTTTATCAGAGATTTTCAAATGAAGGGGACTGATCATCACTCTATTATTATCTCTCAGTCATAAAGTGGGCCCCGCATGAAGCCATGGCTGACTTCAATGCTCGGTTCCATACAAGTTGGTAGAGGATTCAAGTTAACATCCACCTTCTACCCAATTTGGCATTCGTGTTCTACTTAAATTCTATCAATCTTGACATTTCAATGATGATCCAGTCTCTTGGCAGAACCATGCTACCAGGTGCATATAGTATCACTATCAAGGTAGAGAACAATTTGATAGACATCAGGAAATTTCTGCCTCAGTCCATCATTCCTATATTCCCAGAGATATTAGTTCCTACCCGAGATGCATTCTACTAGTGCATTGACTCCATCCATGTACAAGTATCTGAGTGTGCCGCAAAATGTTTCCTCTACATCCAACTCTTCAAAAGAGGAGATGAGTGAGTTCAAAGAAATGTTGCAAACTATTTTTAATGAGATAATCATTATCAACTACAATCAATCCATACCTCTAAAGCCTACCTACCAAAATTATCAAGGTGAAAGGTCTCGTTACCAACAAAACTAGTTCCAAGGAGGCACTCGCACAAATCCACAGGCACAAACAACAAATCAAATAGTACCGGTACCCACTCCACTACAGAGTGCTAACCTAAGTTCAAATAGAGAGCTGACTGTGGGAAAAAAAAATAGTGGATGAAACCAATCCCTGGTGCTTCCCTTGTGGCAATTCACATATTCCCCAAAATTTCTCACATGGTAGCCTACAACAAAAGGTGGCAAAGTAGCACAACCAAGCCACAACATCAGACTCTGGAAGCTATGTGTATACCTCTTCATAAATGGACAATGCGGTGCTCACTGTGCAAATGAAAGGGATTTCACTAGAGCAAGAAGTGGACATCACTCCTGACCACACACTCTTCTCATGGATGGAAGAAGAAGAAGCAGTGTTTGCCAATGATACATTCACATCTAAAAAACTGCAAGTACAATCTGACTACAAGACTTGCTCAAAGAGGAGATTTATGGGCGAACTAGTTGTCCTGCAACTAGTCAGTCTGCAACCTAAAAGTGCTCCTAACCAGATGCCTAGTACCTCCTCAGTGATGCCGTAATATTAGCCATGAAGTGAGGTTGTTATAGCAAGACCAAAGGAGCAGAAACCTCTGAATCCACCAATATTCAATGTGGTGGAACAACTGAAGAAATCATCCGCTAATGTGTCTCTATGGGATATTCTAGCCATCCTAGAACAAAATACGCTACTACAGAAGGCTCTCCAGGAAGATGTAAGCCCAACACCAATGGAGTAGTTGCCCAAAGTAAGGGTTGTTGATCAACCATCTTCAGCCAAAGTTCTTACAAATAGCATAGTGGAAGCCCCTACTAGAGTAAGAGATAAGTCAAATCCTCAACCCTTATTCTTAACTCTCACTATAGGGGAGAAATTATTACACAATGCCATGATTGATTCTGGTGCTAGCACCACAATTATGCCTAAAAAAATAGTTGAAGCTTTAGGACTCAACTATGAACCCTTAAAAAGAGGAGTGATGTAGCTTGATGGAAACAGAGTCAAAACTGTAGGTGTCATCAAAGCACTCCCCTTGACTCTATTTTCTTTCCCTAGTATGAAATTGCCACAAGACACTATTATCATAGATGTTCCCCCCATGTTTTGGCCTTTGCCTATCCCAAGAATTTACTTCAAAAGTGGGTAGATATCTATCCCTAGATTGGTTACATTTGATCCTTAGAACCAATCATGGTGTGAAGATGAAGATAGAATTGAAAGCTTTACATTTGGAACATGTAGCCGATGAAGCCATGATCAATTTTGAAGTCGTACATACCTCTATCACCAAGCAAGAAATGTATTGTGTTGAACTACTAGAAGATGAAAAAGTGACCAGAGACTAGAATGATCAAGAAGATGCTCTCCTGAGTGAACATATAGATACCAACCATTTCGACAACTACCATGCTACCGAGTTGGGCACCTATGTCATCTAGGATGAATATCAAGTGCTCCCAAAGGTTGTCAAAGAATCTAAAGGTGATCAAGCCTTAGAATTGTGGACATTGCACTTTGACAAAGCAAGATGCAAGAATGGTATAGGATCTAGAGTATGTTTAATATCCCCACAGACTAAAAAGACACTGAGGTCTTTCTGCTTCCTATTTTTTGGTCAAACAATGAAGATAAATACAAAGGACTAGTGCAAGGTATCAACCTTGTGAAACAGATGGGAATTAAGCAATTGATGGTGTTCAAAGATTCCAAACTAGTAGTCAATCAAAATCGAGGGATTTTTGTGGCCAAGAATGTCTGCATGTGATCCTATAGACATTGAGTTTGGGACCTGATTGAGGGTTTTGAAGCCTTCAACATTTAGACGGTGCCCCAAGAATAGAATACAGATGTGGATCGCATGGCATCAATCAAATCTTAGTTTGATCCTACCTCTGATCTCATTCACAACAAGCACTCTGTACAAGTAATAGTTTGACTGATGATTCAGGACAATGACCAAAGCTGGCAAGTGTTTGACAGTGATGAACACATTGCCTCGTTCATCCAACAGTTGGAAGAATTTGCTGACCAACTCCAACTGAAGATTACTAAAGCCTATGAAGAAAAGATCATCTAGCTAAAATCCAACAAGCTTCCAAAAGGATTGGTCACTCTCAAAAACCTTTTTGATTGTTATGATGCAAAAAATGACAAACAAAATTTTGTAGCAGACAAAGGTGACTATGCAGACCTTCAAGTTGGAGATGGAAGAAAGCTCAAACTTGGGAAGGATGTCATGCATCACAATAAAGAAAGGATTATTAACTTTTGTGATAAATATGGAGTGGTGGCTTGGTCATACGATGACCTCAAGGGATATGATCTCGATATCATTTAGCACACAATTAAGTTGGCAGAAGGTGTGAAGCCCATCTACTAAAAAAAAAAACCAGCCAATCCCAAGATTGAAGTGCTAATGGTGCAAGAATTAACATAGCTAATCCAATCACGGATTGTCTTCTCAATCAAGCATAACACGTGGGTATCCAATTTGGTCCTAGTCCAAAAGAAAAATGGATATATTTGCCTATGTGTGGACTTTCAATTCCTAAATAGAGCATCCTTGAAGGATCATTACCCGCTACCTTCAATGAGTCAATCCTGCAAACGGTGGTAGGTTCAGAGATGTTTTCCCTATTATATGCCTTCTCTAGTTACAATCAGATCTTGGTTAAAGAGAAGGGTCAAATAAGACAACATTCACTACCAAGTGGGGAATGTTTGCATACGCGAAGATGCCTTTTGGCCTCTCAAATACAGGAGCTACCTTCCAATGGGCAATGGATATCGCTTTTAGTGAACTAATGAACAAGATTATCCTAATATATTTGGATGATTTGACGGTGTTTTCCAAATCCAAGGATGATCATTTTGATCATCTGGAGATGGTGTTCAAGAAATACCAAGAGTTCAGGATATCCCTGACTGAACCCCAAAAAATGTTTCTTCAGACTATTGCAAGGAAAACTATTGGGGCATGTAGTGTCCAAAGAAGGAATTTCAATTGATCCTGAGTGGGTGAAAGCAATCAAAGAGCTTCCTCTCTCAATCAACAAGAAGGGAATTTAATCCTTCTTAGGGAAGGTAAATATCATTAGTAAAATTATTTCTAATTTTGTAGGAATAATTAGGCCAACTACCCTAATGTTGAAAAAGGATCAAATATTTAAATGGACAAAAGAAGCCAAAGAAGCCTTTGAGAAAGTCAAGGATGCTATTTCTTCCACTCCTATTCTGGTCAACCCAGACTTATCAAAGGACTTCATAATGTATGTATTTAGTAGTAAGTCAAGTATTGCTATTGTTTGAACTCAGAAAGATAATGAGGGCAAGGGGGAAAATACGATAGCATTTCACTCTCGGACCCTAAAGGAATATGAAACAAACTACAACTTTGTAGAAAGGTAGGTGTTTGCAATAGTTAAGGGACTCAAGAAGTTTTGACATCTAATCTCTTACAATAAGGTGATTGTCTATGTTGCACATTCTAGTGTGTGTGAATACATCATGGAAGGAGAAATTACCGAGAAAAGAGATAATTGGATCACCAAAATCCTCAAGTATGACATTGGGGTCAAGCCTACAAAGACTGTTCAGGGAAGAGGACTGTGCGAATATCTTGTGTAGGATAAAGAAATGACCATCGAATAAGAGCAGCCAGAGCTAGTCTTAATGAACGAGTCAAAGTCCAAGGGTTCTTGGCTAGTGGATAGAATAAGGTTTATGCATATAGGAAAGCATCCACCAGGCCTTCCTTCTCAAAAGAGGAGATTCTACTAGTTGTAAAATAGCAGATTTGTGCTCATTGAAGGCATCATTTTCAAGAGAAATTTTAATGACATTCTATTGCGATGTGTTACCACAGAACAAGTAAAAAGGATCCTCAACACTTACCATAGCAGTTCCACAGGTGGTAATTTCTCCACAAAGACAACCACCATCAAAATTATGTGTGCGGGGTATTTTTGGCTGACCCTATTCAATGATTTCTACTCCTTGGTGAAAACTTGCAAGGAATGTGAGTTCTTCATTGGAATAAGAATTTTTTTTGCAATGCCTCTCACTTCGATAGTGGTCGATGAGCCATTCATACAATGGGGTTTAGACTTCATCAAAATGATCAACCTGGCCTCTAGCGTAGGACATAAATGGATCTTAATGGCCATAGAATACTTCACGAGATGGACCGAAGTTGTGCCACTAAAGAATGTGACATAGGCAAAAATAGTGGACTTCCTAGAGGAACTGGTGACAAGATTTGGCCCACCCAAAACTATCATCTCTGACAATGCTAAAGCTTTCCTAGGTTCCAAGGTAATTCAATTCACACTTACACATGGCATATTCCTTAAAACATCATCAAATTACTACTCATAGGGGAACGGCTTAGTCGAATTGACAACCAAGAATCTAGTCCAACTCCTCAAAAACATTGGGTTAGAATATCAAAGGGAGTGGCATAAAAACCCCTAAGTAGCACCCTGGGTGGATTACATAACTCCAAAGCAAGTCCTCAAGACTTCACCATATGAGCTATTTTATGGAATGGAGGTGTTATTTCCTATCTCTATGGAGATTCCAGCGCTACAATTGCTAAAATCTCTAGAGGTGGAGCAAAATGGCGCAATGGAGGTGTGGTTAGTCGAGTTGCTAGAAGTACAAAAGAAAAGGGAAAAGTCCCTAATGGTCATGAATAATCACCAGCAAATGGTTAAAAGGTGGTTTGACAAGAAGACATCTGGCCAAGGCCTAAAGTGTGGAGACTTGGTGCTAAAATATAACGAAAGGGCCACAAAGCCGGGTCAACACGGAAAGTTTGATAGCCTTTGGGAAGGCCCATTTAGAATAATTCAATGCAAGGAGCACAATGCATATGAGTTAGAGACTATATAAAAAGAAGCACTAGGAATTCCGGTCAATGGAATTCACCTGAAGATATTCAATTAAGCTTGCTTTTCATAACCATGTAAATATGTTTATACGCTTTTTCCCTTCTTTCATTTTGTTTTGTTGACCGCTCTTTTCATTTATTCTATGGTGTGAGGTGGAAAGGAACAAGTGACCCATTATTGCTAAGAGTAAGAGAAATGAACTCATAGCTAAACAAAGCAAAAAATTAAACACCCACATGCAAAACTAAATTCATACATACATTCTAAAAAAGGAAGAAGATGGCCCAATTGCAGAATCCAAAGGAAGACAACATAATGATTATATAAGGATATATTTTCATTATATATGCTTTGATATTTACATTTTCAAAATGGCTCATAGGCCACACTTCCAAAAGTATATTCTATTTTGCTTCTTATATATTTTACGAAAGCCTCTTTCAGGAATGTATACAAAAAAGGACTAATTACTATGAGATTTTTTAAAGCAAAGAGAAAAAAACAGGTATTCAATTCACGGAATGAGCAGTAGCAACAAATGCCTCAATGGCAGCATCCACAATATCCTCTTCAATAAGGGAATCAACAACAACAACATCATTCAATGTAGTAATGGAAGGTAGAGGGAACACCAGGTTCCTAAAGTCCATGTACCAGTCAATGTCATAAAAAAGCACCACATTGTAGATATGGAACAGGAAGTGGCAAGCTTGAGTTACCCTCTAGTGGTGCTCATCTCACGACTGGAGGTAAAATCCACTCAGAAATGGCAGCCATAGCATGACCGTGTCCTCTTCTATAAATCTTTGGAGGTCGCTTGTAGTCAGAATTCCCAAACCATATGCAACATTTGCAACGACCTCACCGAGTTCGTTCAGGTATTTCTTAGGGAAAATTTCCTTCACCAAATGAAGAATCAATGGCTTGGGAATTCCTATATCTAGCATGGAGACCACAAAGTGTTAGCACGAATCAGTTTTAACTTGAAATTTATCCTCGTACTTGAGGTAGTCCCATCCCAAGACCCATTTAACGGCTATGATGGGCAATGAATGCTTGTTCTTCTGCATCCTTTTTAAGCACCTGGTAGAAATCTCTCCTAAAAAGGTAGTTTGAGACTTATGTGATACTAGCCTAATTAGGGTGTTCATCTTGTCAGACTCTTTGTGAATACCTTAAAACTATCCCTACAAGGCACCTAAGTCTAGCCTTTGAGAATGCTACGCAACTATAAATGCAAAACTGCTACACCAATTACCTAATACCAACTCTGCTAAAATCACTAAGTGTGATTTTACTACTGCTTAGATTCCTATTTATAGAAAAAGTGAGGAAAGGCATGGTAATCCACTTGCCATAAACATGATATTAATCAAGTACCAACTTGAAGATGTGCCCAGACTTGCTCGAATTTCCCACCCACTTGCGTCTGTTGAGTATGGCTTGTTGCATGCAAAACTAATAAGGCCTAATTAATTAGCTTAAGCTAGTGGCAACAATTGGTGGTGTTATGCACAGCTAAGGACTGAGGTGTCATTCTCTAGGTGTTTTTCTCATTCTGAGGAAAATCTCACATCTTTTCAAATGTTGATCACATCTTTTTCTTAATCATTCCTTTCAGGATATTAATTTCCAATGCATACGAATGCTTAGGCTGCTTGCAAAGCATTGCTCAAGTTCCAAGAAAATTGCATTGTACAATACGGTTGCTAATCACAATTATGAATTCTTGTCACACCAAAATGGCAAGTAATTCATCTCGCACAAGCTAAAGAGTTGGTAGTACATTCCACATTAAATAAAAAAAAGGTAACTCCCGTCTACCACCTTGAGAAAAAATAGTTAAGTATTGCATGCAAAAATTTTAGGTATTTAAAAGGTCTTTTCAAATATGCTACCTAGAGCAAAAGCAATTCCTAGCGCACAGCCAAAGCCGAAGTAAAGTTGCAGAAAATTCAAGCTAAAGAAAAAAGATTCCCACAGATTAGCAATGGTAGAAGGTTCAAGCTAAGGAGTTAGGCCAGTAGAGACACAAAAATTAGCTAAAGCTCTAAGAGCTGCATTAGCTGTTAATGTTTTTGAGAGTATTTCTTATGCTACACTAGGCATTCCTAACAAGCCAAAATGGGTAAACACAAAGGTGCTGCATAGGCCCAAAAACTATAGAGACTAGAACTTAGTTCAGGAAGATTGGGATAATTTTCATGATCCCTTTCTCGCAAAGAACCCTAAAGGATTGAGGGAAACTACTTGAGAATGAATGAAGGTGTCCAGATGGGAAATGTCAACTATAGAAAAAGTATGGTTCACTGGGCTTCCTCCATATATGATCCCATCTGTGCACTACTACCTGAAATTGGTCGATGCAGCCATTAAGCATTTCAACCCAAGTACCAACACTATTGAGGGCTGAACTCTTTCAGTTAAGACCAACCCGACTACCTTCTGGTATATGTTGTGCATTCCAAGCCCTCTACAAAGAGGGATGGAAGTGGAGATGTTCACTCCTAAGTAGGGAGATAAAATATGGAACACCAGGGATAAGGCTCTAGAGTTTTACAATGAAGAAACTAGAAGCATTAAAGCAGATCACAAGAAGCCGCCAAGAATTTTTGCTTTGCTTGGCACTTTCAAAGAAGACTTGCAAGATTCTTTTTCAATGATGGATTTTTTTTCAGTCTGGACACTGACCAAGAGGTGCATTCTTTTCAATTGGGCCTAACTTTCCAATTTCATAGGAAAAAATCTTACTTCTAGTATGATTTTACAGAGCACCTTGTAATAAAGATGTTAGAGCAAATTAACAAGTACCCAGTTGAACGAAAGTTCAAATTTGTATCCTATCTTGCTTATATGATTTATATCAAAACCCTAATTTCTTTGCTAAGCATATGGAGTTGTCTATCTTTGATGAAGAGGAGGAAAAAGCCAGTTTTTGTCTGGACCCCTCTCCTCTCTTCTACTTTTGATTATTTCACATTTTTGGATTATTTATTGACTCTCATTTTGTAAGATTTATTGGGGGAGGAGTGTATCAATTGACTCACCTTGACTCAAATAAAGTTTATGTAGAATTTCACTCCAAAGTGTGACTGGTTTTTCAGATTAGATTTTACATTCATCTGAATGCAAGGCTTCACTAGGGAACCCTTCCACCTTTCGACATGTGTGACTAATTGAGTGTTGTCTCTGGAATTGTTTCGACAGGCATGCATTATTGATATTACCTTTTGTAGCATAAAAAATTTCAAGAGGAAGGGATTCTTCACCCATCCGCAAAGTTTCAAAATAGTGGCCCTGAAAAAGAAGTAGACACGCCTGCTATTGCAAGATAAACTGGCTCATTTGGGGTTGGTAATAATCTATGACAAGTGGGATTACAACCCTTTTAATGATTTACCTTATGATCACCTTAAAGTAACTCATAGCCCGTGACCTTACTAGGAATGGAGGTGCATCCCACTAGAGGATGAGGACGAATTGTTGGTTGACCTAATTCATATCCCCATGGAAGACAACAGGCCGCCATGACATAGGTTTTATCTCGTTGTGGCAGATTATGATGAGAACCACAAAATGGGAAAAAATCTATACAATCAGTTGAGAAATGTAGAGGATTAGAGCCTTCTGGGTGTATCGCTAGGAAACAAAATGACTTGATAATCCTTATGATAGCATAAAATAGGATAAGTAGTTTGACGAGCTTTGGGATGAGGAGCACCCTACTTCCGACTCAAGCGATAGCGGTAGAAATGACACCGATGAAGGAGAAGAGTAGGCGGAAGAGGAAGCTAAGACATCAATGTCCTTTGCCCAGCAAAAAAGGAAGTCTATAGGGTAGTCTACCTATGTCACTTCAAATGTGTGACTGAATGCATCACGGGCCTCGCAAACACTCACCTAGGCCTCCAAGGTCATGAGGGTGTCTCAACCACAACAACCAGAAACTGTAGAGATTGAAGATACCTCACCCACTAATTGAAAATGCATGGAAGCTATTCTGAGAGAAGGATCGTAGGAAGCTGCTACAAGCCAAGTGCTCACAACGAGCCATGAGCTCTAATTAAGTAAGGGGCCAACAACAAGTGAAGCACCACCCACATCCAATCAATAGGTAATTTTTGCTTCCAATTTTCTTACTTCTCAATATTTGATATCCTCTTCCATTTCCACAGTGCCCCTAACAACAAGCGTCGGCCCTACCTTCCCTTCCCCTACCACAATGTTTGTGGGAGGTTTCTCCCAATTCACCCAAACTAGGCCCTCTATCTTGATGCCTCTATGAACCTTAACACCAACCACTGCTGCTCAATCTCTCCTTGCCTATCTTTCTAAAAGCTTTACCGCCATTGGCACCCCTATTGCCTCTACTACCTCATGTCCAACCCAGTATGCCCCAACAAAGAAAATCAATTATGACAACCCCATCACCGTAGCAACTGATGATACCTTTTTCTAGTTCGCAGACCAAACTATGGCATGTTCCCTTTTTCTCCCCAAAAATTATTAATCTCCCACAAAAGAAATCACATGGGCCTTCTACACTTGTATTCTCTTTTCCCTTGCCTCTGGGTACACCTATTTCTGGTGGGCTAGTTTAGCTTCCAACCAAATTCATATCACAAGGAGAGACCATGAAGCAAAAGCGAGCTCTTAGGATCCAAAGGTGAAAATCGAAGGATGATAAAAAGGATGTGGAGCCTAAAGTGTATATAGTTTATAATGAAGCACAACAAATGCTGAACTTCGCCACCATGTACCCGAATGTTACCAAATGACAAGGCGAGATATTGTCAAGAAATTACAACATGTATGCCATGGGGTTTGATCTGGTTATAGCTCGATTGCGGAACAAGCTAGAGCTCATGGAGGAAACACAACGGGTGGTGATGACTGACTTTCTGAAGTCTGGCCTTCAATTAAAGAAAAAGATGCATCTAAAGCTTGTGAAGGAAAGGGTCAGTTTTTTGGAAATGTAGGAGAAATCAATAGAAGCAGAAGTTGCACACTTATATGAGAAAGTGCAAGTGGAAGAGTTGGAGTAGAGAAATTCCAAGAGAAACTCAATAAGTCTCAATCCATTGACCCCACACTGCTCAACAAGCTGGGAGCAAAAAACTAGAAATATCAGAGCCAATTGATCATGACAGAGCAAAATTTGCAGCAAAAGGATAAAGAGATAGTAGCTCAATGCGCTCTATATGAGAAATAATTAGAAAATAATCATCTAGAATTTCTAAGTCAAAAGGCCTAGTTAGAAAAGGAGCTTCAAGAGACAAAGTCATCTCTTGACAGAGAATTGGAAAACCACTCCTGAGCCGAGGAGAATTGGTATAAAGAGATAAGTAGTTTCAAGGAGCAATTGGCATCTACAAAAAAGAGGAGTGCAGAATTAATAGAGGTTATTAATTCAAAGGATGTGGAGATCACCTCTTTAAAGGGCTCTCTCCAAGCCTCCTTCGTGTAGCCGAACCTCATCCCATTGGCTCAACAACTATATATTTCTTACTGGGAAAAGGTTAAAGCCTTTTTCCTAATGTTGTAGCCAATGCTTTGGTTCATCTCAAAGGTAGCAAAATTAAGCCAGGAGGTTCATGGAACAATTGAAAAATTCCCACGATTCATCTCAGAAAAGGTTTTGGAAGCAAAGAATTTGCTGACCAGGCTATATTCGGTCTTTGATGAAGAACTAGCCAAGGCAGGGGTCAAAGATTAGGATATTGCTTCCCAAATGACAAATAGGTTCATCCATTACCACTTGGCCTTTTAGCGAAGTAAAGCGGTCGCAGCTACTTTGAACTAGATAATGGACGACATGTGGGAAAATTTCTCCCAGCTGAGCAAGATGGGTTTGTCGCCTCCATTTTTTGAAGATGGATCAATTGCCACAACCAAACAAATTGTGGAAAGAATTGAAGTGGAGCAAGACCTAAACACCTTCCATAGTTTTGACAATCCTCCTACTACAATAGAAATCGAAGGTGTCATTCATCCTCTTGTGCAGCTATTGTTCCATTGCGAGGAAGGGGCCAATTTACCTGAGACACTTCCTTATAAAGAAACGATCGACCTAGGCAGAGTGCAAGATAATTTTCACCTTATAGCTAGACCATCCAAGGATGACTAGCCACCCCTATAGGTAGCCCATTCCAAGCTCTAATTCCATCACCAATGGATGGAACTTTGGTGTGTGAACTAGAGAAATTTTTTGGTTGCACATTCCTCAGAGCAAAATTCCCCTGATAGTTGCTAGAAGTTGTGAATTCAAAATTCACCATGCTCCCTTTAGGTTTTATTTCTGGCTAAGAACTAGCCCATTCCTTTGATGAACTTCATCGGCCCCCTTTCGATTGTCACTATGGCCTCATCCAAGTGTCTACTAATCACTCTTTGAATGATTTTTCTCCTTGCTCTCTCATCGGCCCCTGAAATGCTCCCATGTGTCTTCGCCGTGGGTTATTTTGATTGCTTCTTTTCACTTCCTCATCAATCCCCACTCGTGTGCCACATAGCTCCCATTCACATAAAGATTTGATGGGCCCCATAGGCAGTGCCTATAATAAATAGCTTGCTACATGTCATCTCGGTGCAAATTTTTAGTGAAGAAAAGGGAAATCGATCGTGGGCAATGAAATGCTGCCACATGTCTCTTCAGCACACACTTCTTCAACAAAGGGAAGGAAGCAAAATATGAGTTGTGGGATGTTGCCACATGTTCTAACTGCCTATCTAAAGAGGCGGTACTTGTCTGCACGAGACTCTATTGGACCACTGCCATCATTTGTAGGGGATACACCTAAATGGGGGGCGACCAAATGTTGTGTCTCGAATCTTTTCTATTACAATGGCTGAGGGAAATCATTGCCTCAACATCATTGCTTAGATTTTGAATATTTTCAGCTGTTACTTGCCAAGCAATGGAAGGCTTTATATAAATACTAATCTTTGCTTCAGAAGAGGGTTTCAAAGGTTCCAATGTTCAAGGTTACAAGTTTGGAGATCACATGCTATTTCACTAGTTTTTAGAATTATAGGATTTTTGGAGAGACCAAGCCTTTTTATTGTTTAGATTATTGCAAGAACTCACAGACTATGCCATTGTTTTTCCTCTCTATTTCTTATGCTATTGATAAACTTTATGATGTGCCATTGTTGTTTGAATGGTTTATTTGTCGTACTTCTATAATTTGAATACAAGTTTGTTGGTTTAGATCATATCTTTTGACTCTTCCTTTTAGTAAATGGATGTAATTATTATTTTTTCATTGAATGAGTTGTTCATACTACAATCCTTAATCTCTATTATTCTAGGACATGGTAAATTGCTAAGCAGGCCCTTAGATCATATCCAAAAGATAGGTTTATCCTACCTTTTATTTAAATTATGGCATATCGCCTTAGTTAGATTCTTTATTTTATATTTTCTTCTATTTCCCATTCCAAAACCCCATTTATAGAAGAAACCAACTTCTTTAAAAATCCAAAGGTCACTCATTTTAGCTCAATAAGTCCCCCATAAACTAAGTTTCCCACAAAGGGCTATTACCTTGCCAATTTTTGGCATCAATAGGTACCTTTGCACATTTGGTTGTCTAATTGGTGGTCTTTGAAGTCTTTCCTTTGATTTCAAACATACTTGCCATTTCTCTTCTTGTTTTCAATCTTCTTTTTAGTCTTGTTTGGAGTTTGATTTGTCTTTGAGCTTTCACCTTTCTCAAATCCTAGTCCTTCTTTGTCTTTATATCCCTTCTTATTTGCAATTATCTCATCAAGAATTGTAGTAATCTTCTTGAATCTTTGTTTTCTCCATATTTGATATCAAGGTTACAACTTCTTGTTCAAGCTTTGAGAATTCTTTATATTTGTCTTTTAGCTTAGCATTTAGGTATATTCAACTCGTTTACTTTCTTCAATCTACAATTTTAGGGGAGAATGAACTCATTTGATTGATTGAGCTCTTTGATCATTTTTGTAGCTTTCTTTTTTTTCTCTTTTAATATCTTAATTCATTCATCTGCATCACTAAGATCCTTTTTCAAATCTCTATTCTCAAATTTTTCTTTATCCAAATCATCTAGGGAAAATTTGAGTTATCCTTCCATATCAACAATGCAATATTCTTCAATAAATCCTACCATACTAATTTCTTCTGTAGGGGTAGAATATCTCCTAGTAGCCATTTTTTCAACTCCAATATCTACCTTAGAAATCAATCCAATTGAAGGAACTAGGCTCTAACACCCATTGTTGAACACTCAGAATACTGAGAGTAGGGTGAATCAATATTCTTTCAAATAACTTAAACATTTAAACATTCATTTGAAGCATCATATTTAATTTTCAGTAAGGAAAGAAACCATGAAATAAATTATCAAATCACATAACACATGAACATCAAATTTTTATGTGGAAAACCCCAAAAGGGAAAAACCGTGGTGAGGATTAGCTCAGAAACTATTATAATTAGTCATAACATATTATAGAAAGGGTCACTACTAGGTGGACTCAATCTCTAGAGAATAAGAGAGGGGTGGCTCACTACAAATAATTGAACTTCTACAAATGCATATCTATAATATGTAAGAAATATAGTTCCAGAGGAGCTCAATATACTGAATCAACACACTTTATACTACATAACTTCCACACTCTGGCCTACTTTACATTTGTATCACATTCACATATTCTAATTATGAATTCACATAAAAAATTTCTATAGAATATATCACATCTCTACAACACCAAAATGAACTCACATTTATATGCATTTCATTTGTAAACACCTAAAACATTAATTAGGTCAACTTAATTAGATGTATTATGTGTAACATAACTTTTTTCGGCTCAAGATTCAAACAAATCCACTTTGAAACTTAATTGAAAACTTGTATCATATCCAAATAGGTCATCATGGACCTATAATATCTTCCACAAAATAGATCAATAGTTCTTTTAACTTTGCACGACCCCAAAAATGTTAGGTCAACACCATTGGTAAGACAATGCCAAAATACACCAATTGATTATCCACAAACTAACATGTGGACCTCCAAAACTCAATCCACTTGGACCACACGCTCTTTTGAAAGCTATAAACACTCCCATAAATCTGCATAACAAAATATTATTTTGCGATGGAATGCAAAACATTCCAAACCATCTCTCTTGTCTGATTATACTGTCACTAGAAAACTTGATATACAGTCAACCATAATTTTTATACCAAATGAAAAAAAGAAATTAAACTTTAAATTTAAGGTCCTCCAACACATATCAAAATTTCCTTAGAACCATAGACAAAATACCTTGAGGAAAACCAATGCGGACCAATTAACCGATGCTCTATACAATGAAAACTTTATTTTGGACTTAGTCAAATATTCAAGATATTTGATTTGCACTGGATCAAAACCTTTGCATCTCCATGTTGGATTACCATCTCCATACTCACTCATGCTTCACCAACCAACTATACCTCAATGTATACATCAAACCATAATGTTGACATCAATGACAATACTATCAATGATAACATTGTATAAGCTCATGCTCATGTTGCCAACAACCATATCAATTACAATCTCCTCAAACTTCCAACATAGACAATGTGTTGCAACCACAACAATAATCCATGGGATGAGTGAGCTAAGGGTAAAATATTTAGGTAGGTATATAATATTATTTCTATTATTCAATTAAACCTTTCATATAGGAATTAATTTATGACGTGGAATCTCTACACGTACAATATCTTGTTAATACAACCATACATATATAAGTGCCATGAAATCTATGAGTCTAGTCATCACACTATGATTTTTAAGTTGGGAAAATATAAGTATCAAATAGTAGAGGTAATTTTCAAATATTATATCTTTGATCATTTTAAAATAATTTCAACATGTTATTTCTCAAATTAGATCATTTATATTGTTGTGTTTTTTGACCTAAGGAGGTAAGGTTAGATATAGTAACCACTCATACCAAGAAAACCATTATGAATACCCAAAAATGGTATATGGAGTAGATATTATTAGGGAATCAATATGTATTCACCTCACTAACAAGGGAAACACTACACTATCACATACAACATTTGATTGATCTCATTTCAAGGACACCATTACAAAATGGGCCACTAGATATAGAAGATGAATATTAGAGAATGAGGAAATCAAATGATACATTTAATAATTTATTCAAAATGGGCACATTTGATCAAGTTCCTCACCCTATGAAAATTTAATTACTCTTTCTAAGAATAAGGATGGGAATTGATTCCTCTACATTGACTATTTAACTTTGAACAAGATCACTATAATGAATAGGTATCCAACTTCTTGTATTTATGGCCTCTTGGATCAACTAAAGGGGGATAATTTTTCACTAAGGTTTGGGTACCACCAAGTTACCATTGATTCATTAGATGTGTGAAATAATACCTTTAAATCCAAAATGGATTTTTCAAATGGATAGCCTTTCCCTTTGGCCTGACCATTGCACTTTCCACATTCATGTGAGTGATGAATAATGCACTCATGACTCTCACTATTTCCATTAATAATTTCTATTTAAATGACATACTCATATTAATCAATGCATATGAGGAACATCTACATCATATTCAAGAGACACTTTAAACTTTACAACAACATGGGCTCTATGGTAATAATTTAGAAAATTATTCCTTTGGTATGTAAAGGATTTAGTACCTTATATATTATGAATAGCATTGGCATTTATGTGGACCCTAAAAAGATAGAGGTAATTATAGATTGGCCACCTCATGAAAATATCATAGAACATTATATACTTTTAGGATCATCCAACATTTACTAGAGGTTTGTGTTGGGATTCTCATACTTGGCATGACCTATGACCAATAATTTAGTTGAGAGTAAAAGAAAAATTGCATTGGATAGAGATATTATAGCATCCATACACACAATTCAAGTAGATACTTTATTTAAGACCTACACTAGTTCTTGATTTGAAATAATCCATTGAAATTGAGGTTGATTCCTCCAAGTATGCACTTGGAGTAGTTTTGAATCAATTTGGTCATCTAATTTCCTAACATGTGCTGATATTTTATCTAATTTTATGTATAGACAACCCATGTATGATAAGGAGTTGTATCCATTATTCAAGCCTGTAAATAATAAAATTATTATATCTTGGGGAAAGATATTGTTATTCACATAGACCATAAGCCTCTTAAATTTATATAAATATAAGAAACTTTGTAGAATGATCAACATCAATGGTGACCTATAATTACCTAAAATATTTTCATCTCAACATTTGTCATAAGAAGGAAGAACAAATAAAGTTACAAACTAAATAGGTTGGATTCCAATCATAACCTTGATAACTATGATGGACTCAATTGTGAACACTAGACAAAATATTAGCCTCAATTATATGACATTAATCTTATTAATTGATAGATCCACCAAAGAATCAAATGATAGATAAGCCCTTTGTTATTGTATGTAAGATAAAATCCTCTATCACACAATGCACATATATTTCCCTATATACACCCTTAGTCTTATACCCTCCATCATAAATTATATATCGAATACCCTAAACCCTATACACTCAAACCTATACCCTCAACCCTAGGTCCTAAATCCTATATGCTAAACCCTCAACCCTAAACGAGTTGTACCCTCAATCCTAAACCTTATACCCTCAACAATAAACCTTATACCCAAAACCCTAAAGTATGTATCCTCAACCCTAAACCTTTTATCCTCAAACCTAAATCCTAAATAATCTAGACCTAAAGAGGGGAGGGAGATAGAGGGTGGAAGTGAGAGGTAATGAAATAAAGAGGGAAGAGAGAGGAAAGAGAGGGGGAAAGAAGAATAGAGAGAGGGGTAAGGAGGCAGGGAGTGAGAGGTAGAGAGGGAGAGACCTAGAGAGGGGAGAGAGAGAGAGAGAGAGAGAGAGAGAGAGAGAGAGAGAGAGAGAGAGAGAAGAGAGGGATGAAGAGAGGGAAGTTTCAATAGAGAGTGGTGTTGACAATGATTTTACTCATAGCAATAGGGAAAATAAATTCTTCATACATAAACTACAAAGAGCCTATCCTTCTTGAAAGATATGGAACAAAGACAATCTAAAAGGGGAATCTAAATTAACAGGAAGAGATTGAATCAGTTCAATCCCAAGTCTCCAGTAGTCAGGTCTTGACTATACTAGGTTCACTCTCGGGTATAATGTGATATTGTTGTTAGTCTCAAAGGGAAAATGGTTGTTTAAGATAATATATATTAGACACTAAGTTTTAAATTGGATTATAAGAACAAATATCTTGAAATCAAAATATTTGAAATAACATTTCATGAACATCAACAATTTCTTTGCTATCACTTAAGTAGATTTAGCATTAAACATTCAAAAATTTCATAGAAAACAAAAGATTTTCAATAAATTTCTATAATTAGGGATGAAACATTAAGGTTAATGCAATAAAGTATATAAATCAAACCATAATAAACAATTAAGCACAAATAAGCATAAAGACAAAGCATAAAACAATATTACCAAATCTTCATGCCACCATTGATTGAACTTCATTACACCTTCTCCATTTTGCTTGAATATGATAATTGCCCTCAGATTTAAGTGTGCAATAATAAGCTTATGACAAGTGACTAGCAAAATATTGAATATTGTTGTCTCACACTAGTAGCATGTACTTGCATAATATGTGTGGATAATGAAAATGACAAGGGTAAGGTATTTTATAGAAAAGACAAATTTGAATGAATGGTTGAGATTGGATGCCAATAAGATGTCTTAATAAATGGCCAAGATTGAAAGTTGAGGTATGGACTATGGTTAGGGAAAAAATAGGGAAAATAATAAAGATGAAGGGTTGAGATTGAATTATGAGATAATTTAATCAAGGGCTAGGATGAAATGAGATGTCAAGAGATAAGATTTGACGTGGAAGATAAGATTGGCATGACTAAAGAGGTGATAGAAGAAAGTAAATAATAAAAATTATTTAATTTAGGCAGTCAATGAATAATTAATAATTAAAATAATTATTTAATTATAGAGGAATGTGACAAAAGGAATCATTTTGAATTAAATAATGATTTAATTCAAAATTCAAGAGAGTGGACCAAATTAAATAAATAAAATGTATTTAATTTATGAGAGAAGAGGCCAATGAATAATTCAATAATTAAAATAATTATTTAATTATAGTGGAAAGTGGACAAAAATTAAATAAATAAGAATTTATTTAATTTTAGAAAGAATATGACTTAATTAGTGACATAATTAAATAAATAAAATTTATTTAGTTAATCAAGGAGGAATAAAGATAAAAAAATGAATGAATTAAATAATTAGAACTATTTAATTAATAGAAGGCTCATGACATTAGAAAATAATTAAATAATTAAAATTATTTAATTATCAAAGACAAAAGGGGAAATGATGGAGAATTTAGAAATTGCAAGCCTAGGACAATTTTTAGTGTTTACAATTTCCATTCATTCATCGTTTTTTTTGGAACATTTTCAAGAATTTAAACATCTATTTTTAAACAAAGCATAAAAATACTGAAAATTAAAATTTCTCCCAGTTATTCTCCATGCATGCCCCAAATAATTAACCAAATCAAAGAAAACCACTTTATACTTCACCAGATTGCTTCACAACTACATATAAAATGGTGCAAGATTTTAAAGAGAGGAGTTTTGGTTTGGACACCGAATAGGTTTTGTATGCACCCTTAAACAACGTAACACATAGTCTTGTTTGGTTGAACTAAGAAAACCAACTGCAAAGATTCATGAGATAGGTAGCTATCAAATTGGCTATGATATTGATCAAAGTATATGTGCATACAAGTTTTTAGATTGGAATGATTCAAAAAATAGGAAAAGAAAACAAAACTTAAAAAAGTTTTGGCTCTTCTGACATCCACAATTTCTAAACTTAACTTTAAAAGAAATATCCTCTAGCTTTTTATAGAACACAAGCCGCAGATAGGATAAGATAAATACATGAGAGGAAATCCAAGGGATAAATCACATCAAGGCACATGGAATGGAGTGACTGGTAAGAGAATTACAATTGAAGTCAACGAAGGTCAACTCCAATTGCACATTGAAGCTCTTTGGGATTTAATCTTTAGTCATTGCTAGGATGATACTTCGAATCACGATAGTGTGTAGGAACTTCCCATATATTCAACATGATTACTTTATCACTCTATTCCTACACTCTATTCTGCTCCAGGTCCACTACTCTCGAGAGTGGGCTCTCCCAAAGATTGGCATTTGTCTCCACCGCATGTACAATATTGGGATTTCTAGCATTCTAGTGGACTCAAACCCCTCTTCCTTATAACCTCCCAGAGTACACAACCCAACTTGGATATAATTCTATCCATGATTCAAGTTTTCCTAACCATCCATACCCAAACTTTGCATCATAATTTACATCTCCTGAAATCACAAATTACACTCATTAAAGCAATTTTAAAGAAAATAAGACATTTATAAACATCTCATGTAAATAAAACCATTATTCAGTGTTAGTACATAAATCCCATAAATAACACGCTTTCTAGCATATCATAAATCCTTGCATAATTATCTTCTACATATATTGAGTTACCAGACTATTGTAATCATTAGATAACCTTAACATTTTAAAATTTCATTTCAAATCGCTACCTAATACCTTGTATTCAGTATTTAGCTTTACCCATGAACTTTCCTAGACTTCTATTCTACTGGAACTTCCATTTTACCAAACTCCAAATATCGGATCAGAACACTCTGCTCATATTTGCATCACCTTTTTCATTTTCATTTTTTTTTGGTTCCCGATATCCGATACTTGGAACACTTACATTACGAAGTACTCTTTGATTAAATATTTCTCTTTACTTTTCACTTCCAGTGATCTTTTCAACTTGCTAGCTCCTACCATAAGAGTTATTGTTTTTTCACTTGGGTCCCCAAGTCTTAAAGTCTTGGGGCATGTTGTGAGACCACACAACAACTTGCAACCAATAAAACCAAATTTAAACCAAACTTGAAAATAAATCACCACTCATATATTATAATTTATACATATTTTAAAACAATAACTTTCACCTTTACCTAGATTCTGGCATAAAAAGTAAAACTCCACCAGAATCATCCATGTGTACTTTGATTAATTCCATTTTTTGGAATTTAGTGAAAAGAATCAGTTCATTGACATTGAACTACATAATATGGTAATTCTCCAAATCCAACCAAGAATAGAGCCTTGCTACCAGTCAAGTGTCCATAGCCTTGACAAGTTTACCTTCGTAATTCCCCCAAACATAGCTCTACTACCAACCAGGCGTCCATAGCCTCGGTAGAGCTATTTGGATAGCCTAAAGAGTTGATTTTTCTCTTCTTTTTTTTAGATATTGCAATAATAGCTCATTTTTTCTATTTTTATATTTCAATGATAGCTCATTTTTTCAACTTTTGATATTTCAATGATAGCTCATTTTTTCAACTTTTGATATTTCAATGATAGCTCATTTTTTTAACTTGCAAGAAATGAAGCCCGCTATTAGGTTGGATATTATAGTGGTAGCGAAGGTTAACTTTTGATTTTTCATTGAATGCAAATACCTTCATCAATTATCCATTTCCCAAAAAATATTTAATAATTCCCTGTTGGTGCGTATTTCCAGCTAAATTTTACTTCTTTATGCCAAATCCTAGCTAACTGCAACTTGTTATGTGTTAAAAAATCTGCATAAATTAAAATTTATCAATGAACAATTTAATCACAAAATTTAAATCTAAATTTAGAAACATTAGTTACCACCCTTCTGATTAAATTTTATGGCAACTACTAAATATTCGGCTAGCACTCCCAATTTGATAGTGCTACACCTCATTAATGGATTGGAAATGTCATGATTACATTGAAACATGATCACATTATTTTGCATTAAATTTGCACGCTTGAGCTCACACATATTATTTCTTTCAACTTACCTAGGTGATGACATGTGTTGCCTTACCGAATTCATTTTCCTTTCTACTCCACACACATAAGCACCTCCATAATTAATGCGGCTCAAGAAAATATATGAAATGACCACTATTAACTTTGAAATCTTTAACTTTCTTGATTCGAATCTTCATACTGCTCAAATTTTAAGCAATTTATCACCAACTATATGCAAAGAGTTAATTTGATTTAACATATTCCACTCTAAAGATAATTATCTGGTTTCCACCTTGCTTACAATTTCCAAGACTTCACTCGAGGCAACTATGTACCGTAACTTCCTCATGACTTTCTATAAATTATGTGCTTCTTCTCTAATTATTCACACTTTTTCTTAGCTTTCTTTTCTTGTTTTGCGTTTTAGCTTTGTTTACTCTCACTTACTTCTAGGATATGGATACTCCAATTTTCTTAAGCTGCTCTCACCGCCAGAATGTTTTCTTAGGAAGTATCACACCGCAAAGACTTGAAAAGGTTCTCTTCATTGGACTTCTAGTTTCACTATACCAAATTTGTGCTTAGTCCTTAGGGAAAAGTATGTAGAATCTAGCCGTTGCTTTCATTTCTACTCCGATGTGGCTTCTCATTTTGTAGCGTCACTTCTAGATATTGGGCTACCTATTGAAGATGTTCACTTGACTTCCAATTTGATAGTAAGGCCTGAATATTTGGAGAATCTAGATACTATTTGGTCTGTTGCACATCTAACCATTGAAATTCCTTTCATGGATGATATTATTCCATTCCTAGAACATGGGGAAGTGGTTCCACTATGGAATTTCCTCACTGACCTCCATATTCATGACTTCAAATTTCACCGGGAACTCGCCTACATAGGGTACTTAGCCCTAATAGATGAGGTACCCCATATCGACTAAATGGCTACTACTACCTATAGCTTGACTCACTCTTTTTGGATTTTTTGATTTTTTGAAGCAAGAATTTTGATACCTCATGTATATACATGATACACACACACACACATATATATATGTATAGCTTTTAGTACATCTTAAAGCATATTTCTATTGTGCATGGTTTTATCATTTTTCATTTCTTAGTTCAATTTTACAAATGCTTAAATTAACTATCATGTGTAAGATAAGTTAAACAAATTTAACTAATGTAGAGGCCAAACAAAAAAAGAAAAGGAAAATAAAGAAAGAAAAGTGACATCAAAGTAAAGCAAACAAAAACAAAACATACCCTATGAAAAAATAGAACTAACCCTAATTAACTAAACTTCTAATCTAAGAAACGATTAACCCTAAAAAATTTTTTTTTTAAATTTCTATGACTATTTCCATTGTTGTTTTAGTATGAATTACATCAGGTTTATCCTTAAATTCATTCGGAAAATTTTTAACAACTCTACTATAACAATGAATTATCCTAAGTTTTTTGTTTTTAATAATTGTAAATTCAAAGTTGTACTTACCAATTACTTGGCTCATATGTATGAAACGAACTCATTAAAGGTCGATTGCACACACTTTGTTTGATGCAACCATACTCTACCTTCTTCCAGCCTTGGTTCATGGTTTGTCGCTGCACTCTATTTATTTCCATGAATGGTTGTGTCCATTTCTCGACTTTCTCCTCTGAAAATATTCATGTCTTTGGTCCTGTGTTCACTTTGCACTTTGTTAGACTAAGATATATCACAATTTATATTGTTATCAGAGAAGAAAAATTAAAAGTTTGATACTTTATATCTTGCATAAAATCAGGGAAATTTCCTTTTTTAACTTGTGAATTTTCAACTCGAAGAAAAATACATGCATCTCCCACTCAATTTTCCCACTCAATTTTCCCACTCCTTTTCCTCATTTGTGTTTTCCATGTATAAGGAGAATGATGACTCATCAATATTAATTCTTGCAAAATGTTAGGATTTTCTTTATAATAATTACAATTTTCAAACTTTCTTGGTGTCTTAGTTAATTTTTTAATATTTCCAAGTCCACTAGGGTTGATTTTTTTTTTCGTTAATCATTCCTTTCTCCTAGCAGTTAGAACTTCTTCTGTTAATAAAATCACATTACACATGGCCAAGCTTACCCTAGTTAAAAAAAATCACACTCGAGTTCACCGTGATCAGTTGTATCATGAATTATACACTCGATGACTCTATCAAAGGTGAATAAACTCAAAGGATGTAATATTTGGTTAAAAAAATTCCAAAGTTTCTCAAATTCCATATTGAAATACTAGCTTGCATTAAATTTAACTTTACAACCTTCCTTCTTAAACTCGGGACTAATATAAACTTTAAATTACGCCCTCCTTCTAGCACCAATTCTTGTTGACAATGATTTTACTCGCAACAACAAGGTGAATAAATTCTTCACAGATAAACCACAAAGAGCCTATCCTTCTTGAAAGATATGGAACAAAGACAATCTAAAAGGAGAATCTCCTTTAACAAGAAAAGATTGACTCAGTTTAATCCCTAGTCTCTGGTAGTCAAGTCTTGAGTGTACTAGGTTCACTTTCGGGTATAATGTGATATTGTTGTTAATCTCAAAGAGAATATGGTTGTTTAAGATCATATATATTAGAAACTAAGTTTTCAATTGGATTATAAGAACAAATATCATGAAATTGAAAGATTTGAAATACTATTTCATGAACATCAACAATTTTTGTCTATCACTTAACTAGATTTAGCATTAAGCATTCAATAATTTCATTGAAAATGAAAGATTTTCAATAAATTTCCATTCATTCATCTATTTTTTTGAAACATTTTCAAGAATTTAAACATCCATTCTAAAAAAAATCATAAAAATACTGAAAATTAAAATTTCTCTTTGTTATTCTCCGCGCATGGCCTGAAAAATTAACCAAATCAAGGTAAACCGCACTATACTTCACCAAATTGCTTCACAGCTACATATAAAATTGTGTGAGCTTTTAAAGAGAGGGTTTTTAGTTTGGACACTGAGTAGGTTCTGTATGCACCCTTAAATGATGCAACACATAGTCTTGTTTGGTTGAACTAACAAAACCAACTACAAAGATTCATGAGATAGGTAGCTATCAAATTGGCTCTGATATTGATCAATGTCTAAGTGCATACAATTTTTTAGACTTGAATGATTCAAAAAATAGGAAAAGAGAACAAAACTTAAAGTAGTTTTGGCTCTTCCAACATCCAAAAATTTTGAACTTAACTTGAAAAGAAAGATCCTCTGGCCTTTTATAGAGCACAAGGCACATATAGGATAAGAAAAATACATGAGAGGAAATCCAATGGAAAAATCACATCAAGGCACATGGAATGTAGTGACTGGTAAGAGAATTACAATTGAAGTCAATGAAGGTCAACTCCAATTGCACATTGAAGCTCTTCGGGCTTTAATATTTAGTCATCACTAGAATGATACTTTGAATCAAGATAGTGTGTGGGAACTTCCCATATATTCAACATGATTACTTTATCACTCTATTTTGCTCCAGGTCTGCTACTCTCGAGAATGGGCTCTCCCAAATATTGGCATTTTTCTCCACCGCATGTACAATATTAGGATCTCCAACATTCTGGTGGACTCAAATCCCTCTACCTTATAACCTTCTAGAGTACGCAACCCAACTTGGATATAATTCAATCCATGATTCAAGTTTTCTTGACTGTCCATACCCAAACTTTGCATCACAACATATACTGGGTTACCAGACTATCAGAATCATTAGATAACCTTAAGATTTTAAAATATCATTTCACATTGCTACCCAGTACCAAGTATTCAGCTTTACCCATGAACTTTCCTGGACTTCAGTTTTACCAGAACTTCCATTTTACCGGACTCCAAATATCGGACCGGAACACTCAGCTCATATTTGCATCACCTTTTTCCTTTTCAATTTTTTTTGGTTCCTTGTATCTGGTACTCAAAACACTTACATTACGAGGTACTCTTTGATTAAATATTTCTCTTTACTTTTCACTTCCAATGATCTTTTCAACTTGCTAGCTCTTTCCATAAGAGTTATTATTTTTCACTTGGGTCCCCAAGTCTTATAGTCTTGGGGTGTGTTGTGAGACCACACAAGTGGGAGAGAGATAATGTGAGGGAGATGAATTTCCTTCACAATAATGTGAGAACATTATAATGCATAAGTTTATTATAACACACTCACATTATTGTTTTATTTGTAAATTTCTAGGCCTTTGGCTTGGATTTTCCTTGGGATTCCAACCCAAAGTTTTGGAGTGAATTTTGAACATCCAAAGATGTGTTTTTGCAAATAGTAAAAAAATTGACATGATCTCAAGCGTGCTCCCCATCAAGTTTTCATGTGTTTCAATGTTAATTCAAAAGTATACCAGAATAATGTTAAGCTCTCTCTTAGCTTTCTAACCATGTATTTTTTTTATGTTCTGATTATGTTAAGGTTTTCATCTTTAATTTCTTTTATTAGTGTATCTATTTTTATTTCAAAAACCAATGTGGTATTTTTTACTTTATTTTTAATCGTTCATCAAAATTTCAAATAAAATACATTTTTAGAAACTAGACTCCATTTTACATGTATTAAAAAAAAAGATTTTTGATTAGTTTTTAACATTTTTAGGGAGAACACTCAAATTTCTATTTTTCAAGATATGTCCCCTTTTAAAATTAGTAAATAATCATATATTCATTAAAAATTAACAAAAAAATCAAGCATAAACTACATGGTGTTAGCTAATTTCTCACCAATGCAATTTTTGAAATACTAAAAAAAAAGTTAACATTTTAGGGGGGCCACACCAGACACTATGCTATGTTTTTTGAAAAAAATAAGACCACATTGTGTGGCCCCCACTTTTTGAACCACTTAATCTCTACCATTTTAAAAAAATAGTAGTGTAGAAAGTAGATTGAGAGCACTATGACTCTTGTTTTCATTGAATCTTCAACTTTTGAGTGTAACTATCTTCAATATCTCATCCAAGATCAGTCTTTCTTGATTTCAACAAAAGGGTGGCCACTTAAGACCCTTTTTTTGTTCCCCATATATATGCACTTACCCTCGGATGAGTAATTTTAGATGCATGCACTCAAATTTTGAAAATACAATAAGAACAAAAATTGTAGTACTCTAAATCTAGTTTCCAACCTACTAAATTTTAAAAAATAGTCAAGATTAAGAGGATGAAATGTTGCACACACACAATTATAGGGTTCCTATTTTTCTCACTAAAATATGACATAGTATATGGTGTGCTTTCCCCTATATTTTTGTTACATTTAGTATTTTTAAAACCAATTGGTAGAAATATAGTTACGATTGACTACTAGAAGTTGTCTATGTTTTGTACTTTTGTATTAACTTTTTGTGATTTTTTAAAGTAAAAGTACCTTTCAAATTGTATCATTGAGTGTGCATGTCACATAAATTGCACAAAAATAATCAAAAGAAAAAAATAAAATATTCAATGTACAAATAATGAAGAGTAGAGAAATCCTGCATTTTTTTCAAATTTTTATAAGCAAATCAAAATTTATAAAATAAAATCAATACACACATGTATCTAAGGAATATAAAAACATTAGTAAAAGAACTTAAAAAAATATGTTAATTTATCTCAAATATTAAAAAACTATATGGTTAGAAAGCTAAGAAAATGTGTAAAATTTAAATGGAATTTTTATTAAAATCGTTATACAATGTGTAAACCTGATGACATGCAATTTGAGAAACTCCATTGAAGCTCAAACACACATGAAATGGAGGAAAATTAATAGTCCAAGTCTTTAGGCTTGTTATCCAAACCTATTCCAAAGAAAAAAGGATAGGAATTTTTTGACAAAGAAACATGATCATATTTTTAAAATTTAAGACATGGGGTAAGTGCCCAAAGATGAGGGGTCAAAAAGGGGTCTTAAGTGGCCACTCTTTTTCTAAAATTAGGAAATACTAACCTTTGGATGAGAAATTGAGGATAGTTAAACTCAAAGTTTTAAGATGCAACAAAAAAAAGGGTTGCAGTGCTTTAAATCTACTTTCTAAACTACTATTTTTTTTTTTTAAATGGTAGAGATTAAGGGGTTCAAAAAGAGGGGCCACAAAAATTGGTCCTATTTTTTTTAAAAAAGTATAACATAGCGTCTATTGTGGCCCCACTAAAATGTTAAATTTTTTTAGTATTTTTAAAATCACTTTGGTGAGAAATTAGCTAACATGTAGTTTATGCCCAATTTTTCCAATAATGTTTTAATGAATATATGATTTTATAGTATTTTTCAAAGTGGACACATCCTAAAAAATAGAAATTTGACCATCCTCCCCTTAATTTTTTTGAAAACTAATCAAAAATAATTTTTTTCAATGTGTAGAATGGAGTCTAGTTTATAAAAATATAATTTATTTGAAATTTCAATGAACGATTAAAAATAAAGTAAAAATAGAAAACATTGGTTTTTGACAAAAATGGATGTACTGACAAAAGAAATTGAAGATGAAATCCTTAACATAGTCAAAGTGTGAAAAAAAATTACATTGTTAAATAGCTAAGAGAGAGCTTAACATTACCCAAGTGTTTGTTTTACTTGACCTGGAAACACGTGCAAATACTATGTGAAATTTTGTAGAATATGAAAAAACATGTTTTTAGGCATTGAAAAGACAGTCCAAGCCTTTGGGTCAGAAATCCAAAGCAAATCCAATCCAAAGGCTTGGGGATTCCCAAAGTAGGACAAAACACAAGTGCATTATAACGTGCTTGCTATGTCACAACTTTGACATAACACAGGTGCGTTATAATGCACTCATGTTATTCCTCATTTTATGTTTTTGTGTATGTTTGTATAAATGCATGTTTTATGTATGTATTTTTTTATATATGTGTATATGTATGTATTTTTGTATATTTGTATGTATGTATGAATGTATGAATGTATATATGCTTGTATGTATGAATGAATGCTTGTATGTATGTATGTATGTATGCTTGAATGTATGTATACGTATGTTTGTATGTATGAATGTATGCTTGTATGTTTGTATATATATATGAATGTATGTATGTTTATATTTATTTCTTATGGCATCCAATTCCTTAGAGAAAGTATTCACCATTAGGAGGGGTCCCAAAGTGGCTTTAAAAAGTGTGTCAAATTTATACACCAAAATGGTCAACTTGAAGCTCTAGAGTATAGGGTTTATGGTATTAAGCTGATGTTTTAGGGTATAGGGATGAGGGTTGAGGGTGTAGGGTTTATGGTTTAAGGTATAGGGTTGATGTTTGAGGGATAGTGTTCAGGGTTGAGGGTATAGCATTAAGTGTATAGGATATAGGGATTAGGGTTTAGGATATTTGATATAGGGTTTATTGTGCCCTTAGCACACATGTCCCATTCAGAACGAGGACCCTCTCTTTCTTTCACCTTGCTGGGTCACTTTTGTCACCACCTCATTTTGTGTGCCCCCATTTTTGGTGTTCCATATGGTTAGTGTACCTTTATGGTGTTATCTCAAGTTTACCATTTTTCATCCCTCCAAATTTTCTAAGTCCTAGGTCCTCATGAAGTTCCTTTGACAGTTTTCCTCTGCGAGCATCCTTGAGGCCCTTTGGGTCCATCATGGCAGGTTTCCCTTACTGAATTTACCTGTTGCATTTGTTGTTTCAAAATGTCTAAATGGATTCATCCTTTCATGCCCTGGGGGTCTGCCACCTTAATCATTTTCCTCATAGCTCTGAAAATTCAACTGATCATCTTTCATTTGCAATGGGCCTGGTCCACCAGAGTTCCCCACCCAGGTCTTCGTTACACTTTGGATTTTCCTGAACAACTATCCTCCACCAGAGTTCTGCCCATCAAACCCTAGGACCCTCTTTACTGGTGATTTTCTGCCTAACATTTAAAATGACCATTGGTTTGCATCCTTCCAACCTTTGGGTTCCAGATCCCTCGCAGTCATTTTCAAAATTTGAATTCACCAACTTTTGGGCTATCGTACAAGCATTTATTAAGGGCATTTAATGCTCTTGAAATATATAAATAGGTCAGTTTGACCTACCATTTTCATATTTCAAGTTAGCCAAAGCAATCACAGTGACCCAGAGCCTTCATTTCTCATCACCCTCGAGCTCGCAACCTTCCTTCGTTGTTTCTTTGCAGATTCAACAACTTCATTCATTGGGTTCTTGCGATAAGTTGGTCGTCCACCCTCCCATTATGATTTTTGGTGATTCTACATTAAAGTAATGGATGAAAAGGAATAAAAATGCATTCATTCAATAGAGGAAAATGAGGTTTAGAAAACCCATATGATAAAATCTTTAGAAAACCATTAGATCACTCTTGAATTGACTCTAGAACTTCACTTCCCTGACGTCATTCTTCACACAGAGCGATGTAACTTCTAGGCTTGAGACTACCCTTTGCCACTGATAAAGCATCAAAATGAAAACAACCTCAAAATGGCGAGATGCCTTCTTAGGTCCACGATCCCATAATGCCCCTACCTGTTCACTATTTGGACTTAACAAAAATTGAACTCCCTACCTCCATCCATGATCTCTAGGCTTGCTCCCAAGAGATTTCATCCTTGGGGTGTCATCTATCATTGGCTGCTTTCAAACGACATCTTGGCTCCATCCACTTGATCCCCGGCATCTGCCCTTTAGTCCACCTCCTGAGTTAGAAGATCAAACTCCCACATCCTTAGTGATCTTTGGGTCCCGGTTTACAAACTTCCATCCACAGACTTTCGTTGTAACATTGCAGTTTCACATGGCTATTGGAGGGCTGATTTCCGCCCTTTGGGTCCCGAACATCCGAATCCCATGTGGGTAAAATGATAAAGCCTAAGTGTCCCCGCCTTCACTGAATCCACTCCACTGGACCTTCATCATTAGGACTCCATCTTGTCTCAGTTGTTGTAAAAAGAAAATAAATCCCATCCTTTTGATCTTCAGGGCCCTCTACCTCAATTGTTGATAGAGATCACAATGAAGAAAATATGGAAGCGAAGTTTAAATCTGGGTCTGGTTTGTCAAGTTTCTCCCATCGAACTTCCGCTCATTTCCTACCATTTCCAAATGGCCATCCTCAAGTGGCTTCTCGTCCCCTTTGACTTGAGTGCTTAAGCAATCAAAGGAGTTATGCCAACCGTCCTTTAGTCTCGTGGGTCCCAGACTTTAGAACTCCATTTGTGGAACACCTTTTCGCTAGTGCCATTTCCAAACAACAATCCATAGATGGCCTTCCCTCCTCTTGACTTCAAATGCCCCAATTATGGTCTAGATACCTTCCAATTTAGAAAAAAACTTTGACCCACATATTCAAATTGGACCCTTTCGCCAATGGAATGTTCAAAGGTGAGAGATACCATGTGGATTGCCCTACCCTATTCACCCTTCAAAACTTTATTCTTGCAAGAGAAGTCTGACCCCTAGGACCTGGGTTGTCCAAATTCCCTTCAGTAAACTGCTAATGACCATATAGGATAAATGTTAGATTTCTTGATTTCCATATTGTCCAATCTAACATTTTTTTGTAGGGATTTAACTAACATATTATGTTTCATGCTTGATTGTGCTCACCTTGCCTTTGTCTATAAAATATATGGATTTAGGTGTAGGACCCTTGGGGGCTGCCACAAAGAAAGAAAAAGGAAAGAAAACAGGCAGAGCTCCTCACGAAAAAGAAGACAAAGATCAAATGAAGTACCAGTTCCAAGGGGAACCACTACATTCCAAGGTCACCACAAAATGGAAAGAGATTACAGACACCAACATTGGGCATATTGATATAGATGAGTTCAAACAAAGGGTCAGATTCAATCCAAAAATAGATAATGCAAGGTTAATCAGAGGCAGCGAAATTGCTAAGGATGCAGGCTTTGCTCCCTCTCTAGTTGCCCCTAAACTGGTAATGGCTTGCAGGGAAGCATATCAGCTAGAGACCTAGACAATAGTGGAAAAAGATGGAAACATTCTAGCTAACATGTCCCCCAAGGCAATAACAAAGACATTTCACATCCCTACCTTTGGGGAAATGGAGATACTGACCATTACAAATTGTAAGGAAATGTGGGATGAAGATCCCTTACAATGTAAGAAGATTATAAATCAATATTGGCTAAAGGAGTAGGCTAGTGCTGTGGAAGTTCCCCAGGAACTTAACTTTACTGCAATGATTTCTATGAGGACTACCATGATCTAGTAACCTTGCTAAGTAGTGTAATGGGCCTTCCTCCTACTATGTACTTTCAAGAATTGATGGTCTACTTCGTTGAAAAGATTTTATGTGGGGAGGACACCACATTCTATTGGGGTGATATAATTAGTGACTACTTCCATGAACAATTCATGGCTATTAAAAAGACCTCCAAGTTTATATGACATCCTATCTGGTCTATTCATTGGCATAACAGAGGCAGTATAGTGGCTTCTATGTAGCAAACATTTGGTTAGGATTTCCTATCCCCTTTCTTTCGGCCAAGGGATGTACGAACTCCATACCTCGCAATGTGTAGGAAATTTAGAAAAGGAGTTGGCTGAGTATCATTTCAGACTTCATACTGCCAGGCTATGAATGGATCCTTATGGACATATCACGAAGGCACTAGGACCCGACTATGCCCATAACACACAACGTTGAATATTTCTTAGAGAATTGAAAAGATGACAAGGAGGTGATGATGAGGCATTATATGAGGATGACCACCTACTTTGTGAAGAGGTTGAACCTATTTCCTGTGCCCGATCAAGTAGAAGAATATGAGAGAACGATTATGGATCCTTGATATGCTGCAGTTGCCAACTTGTCATTGCCATTGATAGATTGGGATGAGAAAGAGGTCGATGACCTCAGAATTATAACCAAGCCCATTGAGGCTTGTACAGGAGAATGGGTCAATGGGAAGGTTGCCCGATTGAAGCAACAAAGGGTTGTCCTGACTTATGAAGGGCTTGAAAGTGAGCCAAGTGGGACAGATGGTGGGACAACTACTACTTCAACAAGAGAGATTTCAAAGTCCCCTCCACTCACTCGCTTCAGGAAAAAAAATAGGTTGAGGAGCAATAGCCTAACTTGAAGGTATATGCAAGGAAGGCCTCAAAGGCTAAACCTTCCAAGAAACACAAAAGGTCAGGAAACACCACTGTTGTGCCTGTTATACAAGAATATCCACTCCAAGAGGGAGAGGAAATGGAGGCTAATCAACCTAAGTCCCCACTGACTACCTCCGCTACTACTTCTGCTCCACCAAATTCTCAAGCCATGGTGCTTACCTCCCCACCTGCAGTGGACATCTTGGCCCACCTTGCCTCTTCTTCACCAACTAGACCAGTCATGGTGGTTGATTCTTCCTCTACCACCACCTCTAAACTTTCTTCTATCTCCATGTATCCAACTACCTCCCTTTCACTGGCAACAACAACAATACCTATACCGACACCCTCCCTTCTGAAAGCATTCTCATGACATATGCGGAGTTCCCCCTCCAAAAATTTTGAACTGTTAATGAATCCAGCCATCCAGACTACCCTGGCATAGGTTCTTACTGGTGTTCCTATCTCAAAGCCCACAACTGAGCCTCCCGAAATGAGAGCCACAATGGAAATATCTGAGGAGTTGGAGAGATAGGAGAAGGAATCTACGAATGCATTGGAAGAGGAAGTAGATGACTACCATGAGCATCCAGAACATTAGCATCTACAAATTGATAAGGTAGTTTGTGAAGGAGAGGAGATAGAGTCTTCTGAAAGCGATGAGGAAAGGGACATCGGTATTGAAATTATACAAACATTTAATGCTGATTTAGAGGAGGAACTGGCTCGACAATTGAAAGATGTTGGAGAAGAAATAGAATGACCACCCTCAGAAGAAGGAAGGAAAGAAGATGATAAAGTGGAAGAAAGCATGGTACTTCTAATAGGTGAAAAAGAAGAAGGCCCCAAGCATGATGAAAATATGCCTCTCTTAGAAGGGCAGGAAGGACCAGATAAAGAGCACGAAGATGTGCCACCTCAACATAAGGAAGAAGAAGAGGAGGAAAAACCTGAAGAAGAGACTTAAGCTAGCAAGATTTCAAAGACTGAGCGACCCGAGGGGAATGAACATGAATAAGAAAAGGAAGAAAGAAATGTTGAAAAGGAAAATAGCCCCAAGGAGCACATGCCCACTAAATCCCCCATCAAGCACATGGTGTTTATCTAGGACTCCGATGAAGAAAAATAGGATACAAGGACAGAGAAAGAAACTCCTAAAGAAAAAGATATAGAAATTAGGAAAGATGAAGAGGAAGGTGATCATGAATCACTTAAAGAAAAGTCCTCGATGCCTGACTGGCTAGAAAAGCAGCTATATAGGAAAACTCCTGCCCCAAAGGATCCAAGAACAAGATTGGAGGCCATATTGGCCCGAGCTCAGATCAACACTAAAAAGGAGAAAAATCCTAAGACTAGATCAAAGGTGACGATGGATGTCTTAGCATCTAGGACAGTGCAAGTAGCTACACCAGTGGTGGGAGAAGAAGGAATTAGCTACAATGTCTCCATAATTGACTTGGGGGTTGCTTCAAGAGAGTAGAAGGTGGATCACCTTCAAGAATCTATTGCCATGGTGGTGCATCTAATACAACAAGGTAAGATCTCCAAGGATGAGCTCAAGGCATAGTTGGCTAACTTGATAGTGTATATCCAATAATGGTCATCAGTAGAAGAACAACCCACCACATCTTCTGCCCTGCCATAGTTGCTATCTAAGGAACAAGTAGATAAGCTCGAGTAAAGGAATAACTTAGCTAAGATTATAGAGGACTGGTTCCGGTAGGTTATATATGTTGGAAACATGGGCATTAGTTAGGCTGTCAGGACAAAAAACAAGTTCTTGGAGCTACAAAGGTCTCTTGAGGGCACAAGCAAATTCTATACAGACTTCCCAAGAATATATGGGTCCACTTACCCAAAAAATGAGGCCATCCTCAAGCTGCCAAAGAAAACTTGGAAAGAGGAGCTCGCATTCAAAGAGGATGATCATTGGATCGTGGAGACATGGAAGATGGATTTTGAAAATCGAAAGGAAAGATTGGAGTAGGTACTTTACAAGGTGGATCCAGATATTGACTAGGCCAAGGATGTTAGAGCAAATTGCATTCGATATTTGAAGCTAATGATGGGATATGATATGCCTATTGTCCAAATTGATTTAGAAAAGATAAAGCCTCATTTCTAGAAGAAAATGGAAGATGGAATGCCAGCCAAGATCACCATAGATTTCATGAGTTTTTCTGCCCAAGCCTTTGCCCAATCTGAGCTATTTAGGGACCACACTACCAAGTACAATGAAGATTGGGAAAAGCTCGCTGATTGATCCAAGCAATGGGGTTACCAAGTGCTACAATCTTAGATTATGGAGATTGATAAGCTCCAACCACTGATCTTGAAGTTCATGGAATATGCAGCTTTGAAAAAGTAAGAAGGAAACCCTATTATTAGTGAAGAATTTCTTATAGAATAGCTGGAGAAAAGGGGAAATTAGCAAAAAGACAAAACGCTATAGTGCTGCCACTAGAAAACAAAATAGGGATAAGGACAAAATGTATTTTAAAATGTAATATATTTTGGGGGTAGGTAGAACCCTAGTTTGTAGTGAATCTTGGCCACACAATGAAAATCAATCTTGGCCATTCATTCTAATTTTTGGACACTATAAATAGGGGGTCTCCTCTCATTTTCAAGTGAGAGCTAAGTTGTTGTAATGACATGTTGTTGAAATTATAATATAAATACATTGACTTTGGTGGATTTTTGAGTTTCTTTGCATGTTTCATGATTCATCTCCCATAGTTAGATGATTTAGATAGATTTTCTTTCTTGTTATTCATAGTTTAGATTGCTTTGATATATTTAGTAATGTTGTTCAATGTTTATGAAGATTTTTGTTGTGTAGATGCCTTCCTCATCCATACTTTTTGCTATTTACTATTGGTAGATGGCTGTGTAAAGTTAGACTGGACTTAAATTGAAAGTTTCTCCACACTTTTATCTTTGTTCATGCATTCATATGGTGAATGAATGGTAAAATATTTGTAGACCTTAGAAGATAGTACAAGTTTCATGATACTATGAATTTTCTAGTTAAGTGGAATTATGTTTGAAGGAACTTGTCTGTAGTAGAAACCTCCATGATCACTATTCATGGTTAGTTGTAGATCTAGGAACTTCTTCTCTTCCCTGCCCATTTTTCCCTTTTTTTAGAAGTAGCCTATGCTAAGGTTCATTGCACATTGTAAAGCAAAACCTTAAGAAAATATTAGAGTTTGTGATTTTTGTTCGAACATGCAACAATCTGCACTTTAACTTCCATTTTAGAAACTCCTCCCTATGATTCACCTCTCATCCAGCTAAGCATGTAAGTCTACCCTGTGATTACCAGCAAAATCAAATTGAACATCAACTAAGGGATTCCATGCAAGTCATGACCTGACACCCGAGAGACCTTGGGGTGATTTTCAACAAATTGTTGTTGGATATTTTCTTTCAAGAGTGGTAGTGCATTTATGTATTACCTGTGTTGAGAAAGTGTGCAACACATACACATCAATAGAACTGGCACTAGAAGGAGGGAATTTGAGCTAAGTTGGATCAAGGTGATTCATTCTCCCTTGAGAAGTCGCAAAGAGTTTTAAGGTTGACACCAAACATAGGGGAATTTCAAGAATTGCAGCTTCCTACAAGGGCAACAAAAACTAGGGGGGAGGACGCAGCTTCTTCTTCTTCCTCCATTCCACCCACTTCACCTTTTCCCTCATCTTCTTACTCCTTCCATTCACCCCAAAATTAGTAGACTTCCTTCACCTTCATCCATTCCACCCAGCCATACCAAACTATTTTTCCACCTCTTATCTCCCATAGCTAGGGGGCTTCATCTTCCCCTACCCTCTAAGTTCAAGGTGCAATCCAAATTGTTGCGGCCCTAGTATAGCCCTAAGCTATTTTTCTACAGTAGGTACAACCCCAGGTTGTTGTTCCCCAACAACAAGTACCACCTTTGCCACCTCTCATGGCTTGGTAAACACAAAATCCTTCTCCATTGCAATTCAATGCTTATCATGATATTCCCAAGAATCCCAAAATCTTCTGCATGAAGTTCAAACCTCGTGACCCACAAAGGACAATTGAGGAACACATCAGGATATTTCAAACAATGTTGAAAGACATGTAAATTAATCAAGAGGATGTAGCATGTAGAATTTTCCCTTACTCGTTAGTGGAGGAGGCTTTCTATTGGTACGTTAACCTGTCGGCTGGTTCCATCACTTGGGATTTGTTGATGAATGTCTTCCTACAAAAATACAAGATTCCCATAAGCCCTTCAAATTTATATTGTCAATTCACAATAATTCAGAGGGAGATCAATGAACCAATCAGCTCCTTCAATGACTGATTCCATTAGGAATACTCGAGATTACAAGCTTTGTACACACTCAATGATGCAACTGCTTTTCCATTCTACTATGATGCACTAGATAACCTTATCATTGCCTTCGTGAAAAGGATATGACCACCTCTCACAATATTGGTCGATGCTTATGCTGAAGATATCATGGCCAACATGGATCTATGTCTAAATATCTTTGGCCCACTACCTTATTTGGGGCAAGTCGCTCATCCAATGCAAATTCAAGGGCTTAATTAGGCATTGCAGTGGTATACACCTCTTATGAACTAGGTACCACAACTTCCCATAGTCCCTCATCCCAGACAGTCATTGAATTAGGCACCTCCTATGCATGCATATCTGCAGCCCCAATAGCGGACCTATTTTTAGGTTCCCCAGTAGCAACAGGCATATCAACAATAGCCCCAAGTGCCCTTATACTTGCCAGGGACAGAATTTCCTCCTGCTCAGTAAAATCAGCCTGCTGCCCCACCCGTTTTCCTTCAAAATCAAGTGACACAGCCAAGCAACGCAAAGAAGGATCAATTGGATGAGATGATGGAAATGATCAGAAAAATGTCTACTAAGATGATACACTTGAGAAATAAAAATAACCAATTGCATGCCTCCCAACACACTTGAGAATTATGATAGAGGACAAAATTCAAATCAAAATTTTGAGAGGAGACCTTGCTAGAGACATAATCGAACATGGAATATGAGTCCTAACAATGGGGGTGTTCCTAACCCTCTCGATCAACCTACCAACAATGAGAAGATGATTAGTAGAGTATACCTAGCTGTGGTTGCTCTATCTAGATGGTGCTAGATTCACAAAACAAATAGGCATTCTGAGTTGGACTACCCTGAATTCCAAATAGCAGTTGAAATCTTTCAAGTAGAAGTTCAAAATGTTGTGGATAGTGTCAGTTGCAGAGACATAGTCTCATATGAACCATACGATTCTTTTGTGCTCGTGGTCAATCAACCTTGTTCCCGGGAAACAAAAGCAATGAGCTTGAGGATGCAACTTCCTTTCTAAAGGATAAAGTAAAAGAGGTAAGTAATGGTGAAACCTTGTCTCAATTATTTGATTCATTAGATAATGGTCCTTTAGATGATAAAAAACCCCTTGAGGATGAAGTACATACATTCCATTAGAGAGCCATGTTGTATTATTTAAGGAATAGGAAAGTAAGGGGACCATTTACTACATCTACACCACCCAATTACTTCACTACCCCATCGGATCCAAATGTTAGCAACAATCTCAATCTTCCTCACATGCCCACTCAGTACTTCAATAAGGATAGGCCATTGAATCGACCCCATAGCGAGTCAGAAAACTAGCTTCAGGGTCTACCCCAAACTCACTTGAATCAAACACAAACCTAGCTTGCTAGCTCTGCCATAGATAGAGCCTTTGAATATGAAATTGAACAAATGGGCAAGTATGTCGTAGAGGAGTTTAAAAGGGTTAAAATCATCCTATCATCCTTTGAGTTTCTTAAGGTTCTTTCTATAAGGAATGCATTTTTTAGGATAACTAATGGAACGCCCTCCTCTAGATAAACACATGAAATATCAGCCAAAGGGTCATCTTTGAAGAACCTAGGCAAGAACCCGTAATCCAAGAAATCATAGGGAAAATGAAGGATGTTTCCTCCAATCATTCTATAGGTAAGCAACCCACCAAAGAGTCTAATCAAGGCAACATGTAGAACTTTAAGGATCATCCCTCTTGGTAGATTGAAGATAAGGCGGGCGATAAGAACAAAGCTCAAGTAGCCTAGGTGGATACGCTTATTGGCCTCTTTCAGGGAAGGTTGGAAATGCCACCTTTCCTCACTACCATCCAAATATTTGGGAAGAACTTGCACAATTTCCTACTTGATTTAGAAGAATTAGCTAATCTTATGCCCCTCGTAGTGTGCAAGTCTCTTGGGATCACCCCCATGCCTTCAAAAAGGAAAGTGACCTAGTTGGATAAAACAGAGATCAACATAGTGGGAGAGATGAATAGGATTTTGATGTAGATTGTTGTGGATCCAAGGATATAGCAGGTCATTGATATTCAAGTAGTTGAAATCCTCGACACCTATGAGCTTATCCTTTGGCAAGACTTCACCCAAACGTTGAATGGATATGCTACAATAGATCATTCTCACCTGTGGTTACCCTAGAGAGGATTACCAAATCAGATCTGCATAGATCATGAGCCCTATATGAAATACATGATGATAAAGTACAAAAACACTAGTGAGGTGTTGTTTGTTGAGATAGAGCTAGGAAATTATTGCCCCTTCACTTGCCAAGGAGAATTAGAACCCCAAGAAGAATAATTTGTTGTAGAAGTACTCTTAGTGCAATGAAGCCCTCCAACTAACCTCACTCAGATGCCTCAAAGCACAGAGATGTTGGTGGAGTCAGATGAAGAGCCAGATGAAGATGACAACTTGGGACTATTGAACGGCTTCCAATAATTCATGGAAAAGTGTGTAAAGGATCAACTTAGCCTAGGTTCCCAAATAGATTTCTAGGATCTCTTGCTACCAAATTGGTGCAAAATTAACAATGTTTCCCACTCTGAGTTTGAGTGTTGCCTATGCCAAATAGCGGTAGAACATGTCAAGGGATTAGTCAATCCTCAAAAGGAAATTCCAAAAGAGATACCAAAAGAGCTGCCTATTGCCAGTCACATTGAATTAGCACATTTCCTAAGGGTTGAGGAGGCAATCACCAAGCCAAAGGAAAGAAAAATTATACTAGGGCCTAGCATCAAGGTGCTTTCCAAGTTCTAGATGCTTTGATTCGATGGATCTAAGTCAAAGCAAGAATTTGGTGCCAAATTCGAGCTCATCAGCCTAGTGGGTAAGACCTTTTTTCTACCCATAGGTTGTAGTTTTATTGCACTAATAACGTAGCCGAGTATGAAGCTCTAGTGCATGGTATTCTTATGGCCCTAAAGAAAAATGTCAAAATGCTACAAGTTTTTGGTGACTTTGAGTTGGTAGTCAAACAAGTTAGAAAATTGTACTCCTACCATGACAGAAGACTAGCTAACTATAGACATAGGGTCTAGGATCGTCTTGAGAGTTTAGACACTTTTAATATCCAACTAATCCCATGCTCTCATAATCATACAATTGATGCTTTGGCTCAAGCAGCCAACACACAACAACCACTTTCCCTTTCGGACCTTAAACGCTTCACAGTTGAGTTGACATCCACTCCATCTATTCCTAATAATGTCACTCACTTTCAAGTCTTCAATGATGATAAACACATCCTTGAGTTCATCACGAGCTCTAATGTCTTTTCCACCCAAATAATAGATGAAGTTGATCTAGAAGAAGCTGAGTTAGACATAGGAGTTATCAACCTCAAGACTAACACAATTCCTAGAGGAATTGTTCAGCTGGAGAGTATATTTGATTTGGATCAGATTAGAGACCAAGACCAACAAGCAAAGGAGTCCATTAGTAGTCGGTGTGATGTCCATAACCTTGGAACAACTGAGGAAATAAAAAATGTTTTTATTGGTAAGGTGTGTACTACAAAAGAAAAGAAAGGGATCATTGACGCTCTTCAAAAGTATCACAATGTGGTGGCATGGAGCTACAAAGACTTCAAAACTTATGATACTTCCATTATAACACACACCATTCCCCTCAAGACAGACATGAAACCCTTTTGACAGAGACAACATCCCATAAACACCTTGTTGGAGCCAATTATTTACAAAAAACTATAGAAAATGCTTTCAGCCAAGATTATCTTTCTAGTTTGACACTCTACATGGGTGGCCAACTTGGTCCCAGTTAGGAAAAAGAATGGAGAAATTAGGTTGTGCATGGAATTCCGCAATCTGAGCTAAGCCTCTGAGAAGGATAATTACTCGGTTCCTTCATTGGATGAGGTACTGCAAATTGTTAATGGTTCACATATGCTTTCCTTCCTCAATGACTATTCTGGGTACAATCAAGTGATGGTGCAGTATGAGAATTTCCACAAGACAATGTTCACCACTAAGTGGGGCACCTTTGCTTATAGACGCATCCCATTTGGGCTAATTAACGTTGGCCCAACCTTCCAATGTGCCCTGGACATCACATTCAAAGATATTATTGGGAAGTGCATAATCATCTACATGGATGATTTGATGGTGTTTTCAAAGAAGCGGAGTGATCATGTCTCTAATTTGTGCAAAGTCTTCTAGAGGCGCCAAGAGTTTAGAGTCTCCCTTAATCCTAAAAAATGCATCTTTTGAGTTACTGAAGGGAAGCTGCTCAGACATGTTATCTCAGAGTGAAGCATCTCCATTGACCCCGAGCGCATTTAGTCCCTATTGAAGATTTAGCTGCCAAGCATCAAGAAAGAGCTCAAATTTTTCTTCAGAAAGATTAACTTTGTATGAAAGTTTATTACCATCTTTGCTAAAATTTTCAAGCCACTTAATGCCATGCTGAAGCAAGATGCCAAGATCGAGTGGACCCCCAAAGAAAAGTAGGATTTTGAAGAAATCAAACAAGCAATTGTTGAAGCACCAGTACTAGTTAGTTTGTACTATCTAAAGCCTTTCTACATCTATTCATTCACTTCAAATCACTCATGTGCCAACATTCTAACTTAGAAAGATGATGAAGGGAACAAGAATCCAATCGCCTTCATGAGTTCCCCTTTGAAAGATGTTGAGGTAAGGTACCACAGTGTGGAGAAGCAAGCCTATGCCCTTGTTAGAGGAGTGAATAAATTTTGGCATTATATCTTACGTAATAAGGTGTTTTCCATAGTTTCGAACCCAGCCGTGAAAACACTACTTATGCAAAATGAGCTAGGAGAGCAAAGAGAAAAGTGGGTTACATGCTGTAAGAATAAAATATGGAAATTCAACCAATGAAGTTGGTGAGAGGACAAGAACTTACTCGAACAATTGTTGAGGCAGCAACTGAGGCAGGGCCTGAACTCATAGTGCAACAATATCAGCTCAAGGATGTTTCCTCAGGGGATTGGTAGGAAGACATCATTTATTATTTTTTGAACCACAAGTGTCCACCCCACCTACAAGGAGTTCAGAAGTGTGCCCTCCACCTAAAAGTAGTAGCTACATGCTACAAGGGTCTATTTTGTATAAAAGGAATCATGAATGTATCAACCTGAGATGCCTTAGCAAAGAATAGGAAGATCAAGTACTGAAGGAATTCCATGACAAGTTCGGTACTGGTCACAGATCTGGACCTTCCACCACACATCAGTAATTAAGAGCAGGATATTATTGGTCAATAGTCTTCAGGGATTCTCATAGCCATGCTCGCTCATGTCACACATGCCAGACCACCGGTACCAAGGAGAAGAATGTTGTCCTATTGCAACCTGTTTTGGAGGTGAGACCATTTGCACAAAGGGGTCTTGATTTCATTAGCCTGGTAATCCCTCCATCATCTCCAAGACACACATAAATTCTTACTACCTTTGATTATTGCACTAGATGGATAGAAGCAGTTGCATGTAGACAATGTACAACTGAGGTAGTCACAAATTTTCTAGAAAATTTTATTTTAAATCACTTCGATTTCCCTTATGCATTAGTATGTGACAATGGACCTACATTTGCTTCATTAAAATTTTCTATTTGGGCTTTTGATTATGGGATAGCTCTTAATTTCTCATCCAACTACTACCCCCAGGGCAATAGCCTAGTAGAATCCACAAGCAAGAATTTGATAATTGTGATCAAGCTGCTCGATAGGAATCCAAAGGACTGGCATACCCAACTATATTTCACCCTTTGGGTAGACCGCACACATCACAAAGCTACCTTAGGAGATTCCACATTCCATCTTTTCTATAGCTCAAGGACCATCTTCCTAATACACCTAAAAATTCCCACTCTCCAGTTTATAAATTATTTTGATGAAGGGGGAGATCGTAGAGAAGCTCGACTAGCTCAACTCTTGCACTTAGAAGAGGTACGAGACTGCGTGATAGAAATTTTTTCCAAACACCAGGGTGTAGTCAAACGTTGGTTAGATCATCGAGCCAAGATTAAGGCTTTAGAATTGTAGATCCAGTCCTATGTTGGGACAAGGCCCATGAAAAGAAAGGGGGACATAACAAATTTGACAAGATTTGGCTTGGCCCCTTTCAGATACCTGAAATCTTGGGAGGCAATGCTTTCCACTTGAGGACCTTAACTAGTGAGGATCTAGCCAATGGGAAACATTTGAAGCATTACTTCCAAGTCTGAGCTTGTGTAGAACTATCCCTCTAAATACTTGTACATAGGTTAGAGTAGGTTGCCTTTTGGTTTGCTTTTGTTCTGCTATTTTGCATCACTCTATTTTTCCCATCTCCTGGTTGTTTTGTTTTGATAAGATGTTTTTCATTGTTGTTGTGGTGGTTGTGCTCATTCAACAAACAGTTCACTTTGTTGTCCATCCTTCATGTTTTGTGGCTAAGCATTCATTCTTGACTATTGGTCCTTGATAGCTACATAGGAATGACTTCCTTATTTGAACTCCGCTTTAGAATTTGGCCCTTGGTTGAATCTTTTTACATCCATCTCGGAGCTTACAAAAAACACACAATAATTATTTTCAAAGGACTCCACAATAGCTGCTATGATAACCTAGTGAGTGAAAAATATCAAGTCTACTCCAGTGACCACTATGGTTCTCAAACCCATCATAGGCTTCAATGCTTACACAGTTCAGCAAAAAGATAAAGTACAAAAAGAAATATCAAAAGAAAGAAAGAAAATTGAAATTCTAAAAAATCAAGCAATCGCATGGGTGTGTGAATAACTCTATCGGGGCTATGGATGCTCGGCTAGTAGTAGAGCAATATTTGTGAGGTCACAATGAAAAATCCACTAGGGATATGGATGCCTAACTGGCAGTGGGGCAATGTCTAGGTTACATTTGGTGTTGGACGATTTATGTAACTTGCTTTGTTTGATTAGCCACTACTTTTCATAGTTCTCAAGGAAATAAATGAATTCACTAGGAACACACACTTCTGAGATGTTTTGTAGGTTGACTCAACTAAAGACCCTATTCTCCTAGTTCACTTTTGGGAGTCGTCCCGTGGTCTACAAAGCCAAATATTATGAGTTCTAAATGAATTCTTATCCCTAGAACGCTTGGGAGCATTCCCCAGCAGATTCACCATTTGTTGTGCCCTCAACACACATGCCCTGTTAGGAATGGGGACCCTCTCTTTCTTTCACCTTACTAGGTCATTTTTTTCATCACCTCATTTTGTGTGCCCCTGTTTTTGGTGTTCCATATGGTCAGTGTACCTTTATGGTCTTATCTCAAGTTGACCATGTTTCATCCCTCCAAATTTTATATTTCCTAGGTCCTCATGGAGTTCCTTTTACAATTTGCCTCTACCACCATCTTTGAGGCCCTCCAAGTCCATCATGGTGGGTTTCCTTTGCCAGATTTACCTATTGCATTTGTTGTTTCAAAACATCTGAAGGGCTTCGTCCTTCCATGCCCTGGGGTCTGCCACCTTAACCACCATCTTGATGGCTTTGAAAGTTCAACTGACCATCTTTTATTCGTGATGGGCCCGGTTTGCTGAAGTTCCCTGCCCGGGTCTTTGTTACGCTTTGGCTTTTCCTAACCGGCCATCATTCACTAGAGTTTTGCCCATCAAACCCCAGGACCCTCTTTGCCGGTGATTTTCTACTTAACATTTAAAATGGCTGTCAATTCATGTCCTTCCAACTTTCAGGTTTTGGATCCCTTGTAGCCATTTTTGAAATTTGAATTCACCAACTTTTGGGCTGTCATGCAAAAATTTGATGAGGGAATTTAATGCTCTTGAAATCTATAAATAGGCTAGTTTGACCTGTCATTTTCATATGTCAGGTTAGCCAGAGAAATCATAGTGACCCAAAGCCTTTTTCACCCACCACCCTCGAGACCACAACCTTCCTTCACTATTTCTTTGCAGATTCAACAACTTCATTCACCGGGTTCTTGCGGTAAGTTGGCCATCCACCCTCCCGTTATGATTTTTGGTGATTATTTGTTAAATTAATGGATGAAAAGGGATAAAATGCATTCATTTTGATAGAGGAAAATGAGGTTTAGAAAACCCATATGATAAAAATTTAAGAAAACCATCATATCACCCTTGAATCAACTCTAGAACTTCACTACCCCGGCACTGTTCTTCACACGAAGCGTTGGCACCTTCTGGGCTCATGACTACCCTTTTCCACTAATAAAGCATCAAACTAAAAACAACCTCAAAATGGTGAGATGCCTTCTCGAGTCCACTATCCCAGAACGCCTGTACTTCTTCACTATTTGGACTTAACGAAAAATTGAACTCCCTACCTCCATCCATGATCTCCAGGCTGGCTCCCTTGGGATCCCATCCCCAAGGTGTCACCTATCATTTTTCTTTTTCAAATGAAATCTTGGCTCCATTTACCCGATCCCTAGGATCTTCCCCTCAGTCTGCTGCCTAAGTTAGAAGATGAAACTCCCACATCCTTAGTGCTCTCTAGGTCCTGATCTATGGACTTCCATAGTAACATTGTTGTTTCACACGACTATTAGAGGGTTGCTTTCTGCCCTTTGGGTACCAAATGTCCCAATGCCATGTGAATAAAATGATAAAGCCTAAGTATCCCATCCTTCATCGGATCCGATCCGTCGGACCTCTATCGTCGGGACTCCATCCCATCTCGGCCATTGTAAAAAGAAAATCAATCCCATTCTTCTGACCTCCAGGGCCCGGTACCTCAATTTTTGATAGAGCTCACAACAAAGAAAATATGGAAGAAAATTTTAAATTTGGGTCTGGTCCACCGAGTTGCTCCCATTAGACTTCCACTCATTTCCTATTGTATCTGAATGTCCATCCTCAAGTGGCTTCCCGTCCCCTTTGACCCTAGAGCTTAAGTAATAAAAGGAGTTATGCCAACCATCCTTCAATCTCCCAGGTCCCAGACTCCAGAACTCCATTCCTGGAACATCGTTTCACTGGAGCCATTTCCAAACAGCAATCCTAGGACAACTTTCCCTCCTCTTGACTTCAAATGCCCCAATAATGGTCTAGATACCTTCCAATCTAGAAACAAACTTTGATCCACATGTTCAAATTGGACCCTCTCGACCATGGAATTTTCAAATGTAGGAGAGACCATGCGGATTTCCCTACCTTATTCGCCCTTCAAAAAAACATTCTAGCTAGAGAAGTTTGACCCCTAGGACCTAGGCTATCCAAATTCCCTTCAGTAAACTACTAATGACCATCTAGGATAAATGTTAGATTTCTTGATTTCCATATTATCCAATCTATCAATTTTTTGTAAGGATTTGGCTAATATCTTATGTTTCATGCTCGATTGTGCTCACCTTTCCTCTGTCTATAGAATATATGGAATCAGGTGCAGGACCCTTAGGGGCCACCACAGAGAAAGACAAAGGATAGAAAATAGGCAGAGCTCCTCATGGAAAAGAAGACAAAGATCAAATGAAGTACCAGTTACAAGGGGAACCGCTACATTCCAAGATCACCACGGAATGTAAAGAGATTACAGACACCAACATTGGGAATATTGATATAGATGAGTTCAAACAGAGGGTCAGAGTCAATCCAACAATGGATAATGCAAGGTTAATCAGAGGCAGGGGAATTGCTAAGGCTATAGGCTTTCCTCCCTCTCTCATCGCCCCTGAACTGGTAATGTCTTGCAGGGAAGCATATCAGCTAGAGACCTGGACAATAGTGGAAAAAGATGGAAACATTCTAGCTAACATGTCCCCCAAGGAAATAACAAAGAAATTTCACATCCCTACCTTCAAGGAAATGGAGGTACCAACCACTGTAGATTGTAAGGAAATGTGTGATGAAGATCCTTTACAATGTAAGAAGCTTATAAATCAATATTGGCTAAAGGAGAAGTGGGGTAACACTACGAAAGTTCCCCAGGAACTCTATTGCAGTGATTTCTATGAGGACTACCATGATCTAGTAACCCTGCTAAGTAGAGTAATGGGCCTTCTGGTAGCTGCATACTTTCAAGAATGGATTGTCTACTTCATCGAAAAGATTCTATGTGGGGAGGACACCACATTCTACTAGGGCGAGATAATTAGTGATTGCTTCTATGAATAATTCATGGTTTTTAAAAAGACCTATAAGGCTTACATGATGTCCTATCTTGTCTATTCGCTAGCTAAATAGAGGCAGTACAGTGGTTTGTTCAGGGCCCCAAATGAAGAACCTGGTAGAGAATTAAAAGTCTACAATAGATACCCCCAGCTGTAGTTTAGAAATTTCAAAACTAATTATTGTAGGGTCAATGACGCTTTCATAGGTCATATTATTAGGTTACTTGGGAGTGATTTTGAGAGGAGATTCTCCCATAGTGCTCGGGCTTTCCTAAAGAAATATGCTTTCCTGTTCATTCAATACCCAAAATTCACATACATCCGAACCTAGGGATTTTTAGAAAGACAAAATAAGTTGCCCCAACATCCTAACGACCATATATTATTACTGGAGCTTTCTCGATAGCTGCGACATATACACACCCTTCTAAGTAGCAAACATTTGGTCGGGATTTCCTATCCCCTTTCTTTTGGCCAAGGGATGTAAAAACTCCATACCTCAAAATGTGTAGGAATTTTAGAAAAGGAGTTGGCTGAGTATCATTTTAGACTTCATACCACCAGGCCACGAATGGATCTTTATGGACATATCAGGAAGGAACTAGGACATGATTATGCCCATCTACATAGTGTTGAAGATTTTTGGTTGAATTGCAAAAATGACAAGGAGGTGATGATGAGGAATTATATGAGGATGACCACCTACTTTGTGAAAAGGGTGAACCTATTTCTTGTGCCTGATCAAGTAGAAGAAGATGAGAGCATGATTATGGATCATCAATATGTTGCAGTTGCCACCTTGTCGCTGCCATTGATAGATTGGGATGAGAAAGAGGTTGATGACCTTGACATTATAATGATTTTTTTCGAGGCTCATACAAGAGAATGGGTTAATGGGAAGGTTGCCCGATTGAAGCAACACAGGGTCATCTTGACTTATGAAGGGCTCGAAAGCGGGACAAGTGGGATAGATGGTGGGATAGATACTACTTCAATAGGAGAGACTTCAAAGTCCCCTCCACTCACTTGCTTGAGGAAAAGAAAAGAGGTTGAGGAGAAGCAGCCTAACCCAAAGTTATATGCAAGGAAGGCCTCAAAGACTGAACCTTCCAAGAAACACAAAATGTCAGGCAACACCACTACAGTGCCTATTATACAAGAGTATCCACTCCACGAGGGAGAGGAAATGGAGGATGATCAACCTAAGTCCCGACTAGTTACCTCTGATACTACTTCTCTTCCACTGACTTCTCAAGCCATGGTCACTACCTCCCCACCTGTAGTGGACATCTCAGTCCACCTTACCTCTTCTTCACCAACTAGACTAGTCATGGTGGTTGATTCTTCCTCCACCACCACCTCTCCACTTTCTTCTGCCTCCATGTCTCCAACTACCTCCCTTTCATTGGAAACAACAACAATACCTATACCGATGCTCTCCCTTCCGAAAGCATTCTCATGACATATGCAAAGTGATCCCTCTGAAATTTCTGAAGTGTTAATGAATCCAGCCATCCAAGCTGCCCTAGCACAGGTTCTTGCCAGTGTTCTTGTCTGAAAGCCCCCAACTAAGCCTCCCGAAATGAGAGCCACAATGGAAATATCTGAGGAGTTGGAGAGAAGGGAGAAGGAAGCCACAAAGTCATTGGAAGAGGAAGCAGACGACTACCATGAGAATCCAGAACATTAGCATCTTTAAATTGATAAGGTAGTTTGTGAAGGAGAGGAGACAGAGTCTTCTAAGAGTGATGAGGAAAGGGACATTGGTACTGAAATTATACAAACATTTGATGTTGATTTTGAGGAGGAACTGGCTCGACAATTGAAAGATGTTGGAGAATAAATAGAAAGACCGCCCTTAGAAGAAGGAAGGAAAGAAGATGATAAAGTGGAAGAAAGCATGGTACTTCCAATAGGTGAACAAGAAGAAGGCCCCAAGCATGATGAAAAGATTCCTCTCTCTGAAGGGTAGGAAGGACTAGATAAAGAAGAACATGAAGATGTGCCATCTCCACATAAGGAAGAAGAAGAGGAGGACAAACATAAAGAAGAGACTCAAGTTAGCAATAGTCTAGAGACTGAGTGGCCTGAGAGGAATGAACATGAAGAAGAAAAGGAAGAAAGAGATGTTGAAAAGGAAAACATCCCCAAGGAGCACATGCCCACCAAATCCCCCATCAAGCACACAGTGTTCATCTAGGACTCTGATGAAGAAGAAGAGGATACAAGGACAGATAAAGAAACTCCTAAAGAAAAGGAGATTGAAATTAGGAAAGATGAAGAGGAAGGTGATCATGAATCACCTAAAGAAAAGTCATCAATGCCCGACTAGCTAGAAAAGAAGCTAGAGAGGAAAATTCCTACCCTGAAGGATCCAAGAACAATATTGGAGGCCATATTGGCCCGACCTCAGATCAACACTAAAAAGGAGAAAAATCCTATGATTAGATCAAAGGTGATGATGGATGTCTCTGGATCCAAGATAATGCAAGTAGCTACACCAATGGTGGGAGAAGAAGGAATTAGCTAAAACATCTCCACCATCAACCTGGGGGTTGCTTCAATAGAGCAGAAGGTGGATCATCTTCAAGAATATGTTGCCACGGTGGAGCATCTAATACAACAAGATAACATCTCCAAGGATGAGCTCAAGGCACAATTGGCTGACTTGATGACGTATATCCAACAATGGTCATCAGTGGAAGAATAGCCCACCACATCTTTGGGCTCGTCGTAGCTATTGTCTAAGGAATAAGTAGATAAGCTCAAGCAAAGGAAGAACTTAGCTAAGACCATAGAGGACTGGTTCTGACAGGTTATATATGTTGGAAACATGGGCATTAGTCAAGTTGTCAGGACAACAAACAAGTTCTTGGAGCTACAAAGGTCTCTTGAGGGCACAAGGAAATTTTGTATGGACTTCCCAAGAATATATAGGTCCACTTACCCAAAAAATGAGGTCATCCTCAAGCTTCCAAAGAAAACATGGAAAGAGGAGCTCACATTCAAAGAGGATGATCATTGGCTCTTGGAGACGTGGAAGATGGATTTTGAAAATTGAAAGGAAAGATTGGAGTAGGTACTCTACAAGGTGGATCTAGATATTGATTGGGTCAAGGATGTTAGAGAATAATGCATTCGATATTTGTCAAAGCTAATTACGGGTTATGATATGCATGTTTTCGAAATTGATCCAGAAAAGATAAAGCCTCATTTCCAGAAGAAAATGGAAGATGGAGTTCCCACTGAGATCACCACAGATTTCATGAGTTTTGTTTCTCAAGCCTTTTCCCAATATAAGCTATTTAGGGACCACATTGCCAAGTACGATGAAGATGGGGAAAAGCTCACCGACCGGTCCAAGCAATGGGGTTACCAAGTGTTACAATATCATATTATGGAGATTGATAAGCTCCAACTGTTGATCTTGAAATTCATGGAATATGAAGCTTTGAAAAATAAAGAAGGAAACCCTATTATTAGGGAAGAATTTCTTACAAAATAGCTGCAGCAAAGGGGCAATTAGCAAAAGGATAAAATGCTACAGTGTTGCCACTAGAAGACAAAATAGGGATAAGGACAAAATTTATTTTAAAATGTAATATATTTAGGGGGTAGGTAGAACATTGGTTTTTAGTGAATCTTGGCCACACAATGCAAATCAATCTTGGCCATTCATTCTACTTTTTGGACACTATAAATAGGGTGTCTCCTCTCATTTTAAAGAGAGAGCTAAGTTGTTGTAATGACATGCTGCTGAAATTATAATAGAAATACATTGACTTTGGTGGATTTTTGAGTTTCTTTACATGTTTCATGATTCATCTCCCATATTTAGATGATTTAGTTATATTTTCTTTGTTGTTCTTCATAGTTTAGATTGCTTTGATAGATTTAGTAATGTTGTTCAATGTTTATGAAGATTTTTATTGTGTAGATGCCTTCATTGTCCATACTTTTTTCTATTTACTGTTGGTAGATGGCTATGTAAAGTTAGTCTGGACTTAAATTCAAAGCTTCTCCACACTTTTATCTTTGTTCATCCATGCATATGGTGAATGAATGGTAAAATATTTGCAGACCTTAGAAGATAACACAAGTTTCATGATATTGTGAATTTTCTTGTTAGGCAAAATTTTGTTTGAAGGAAGTTGTCTATAGTAGAAACCTCCATCATCATTGTTCATGGTTAGTTGTAGATCTAGGAACTTCTTCTCTTCCCTACCCCCTTTTTTCCTTTTTTTTGGAAATAGCCTATGGTAAGGTTCATTGCACATTGTAAAGCCAAACCTTAAGAAAATATTGTAGTTTGTGATTGTTGTTCTAACCTGCAAGAAACTACACTTTAACTTCCATTTTAGAAACTCCTCCCTATGATTCACCTCTCATTTAGCTAAGCACATAAGTATGCCATGTGATTAATAGAAAAATCACATCGAACATCAACTGAGCGATTCCATGCAAGTCATGACCTGACACTCGAGAGATGTTGGGTTGATTTCAGTAACTTGTTGTTGGAGATTTCCTTTGAAGAGAGGTAGTACATTTATGTATTACCTGTGTTAAGAAAGTGTGCAAAACACCACATCAATAGGGTTGATGGTTAGGGTACAATGTTGAATGTAGGGTTTAAGGTTTAAGTATGGGATTGAGGGTTCAGGGTTTATGGTTGAGGGTATAATATTAAGTGTATAGGCTATAGGGATTAAGGTTAAATATATTGGGTATAGGTTTTAGGTTATGGGTTGAGGGTATAAGGCATATGGTTAAGGTTTGAGAGTGTAGGTTTTAGGATTTAAGTATAGTGTTGAGAGTGTAGGGTTGAGAGATAATGTTTAATTGTTTTGGGTATAAGTTTTAGCTTATAGGGTATAGGGATGAGGGTTGAGGGTGTAGGGTTTAGGTTTAAGGTATAAGGTTGAGGGTTCAAGGATAATGTTCAAGGATGAGTGTATAGGGATTAAGGGTATAAGGCATAAGGTGAAGGGTTGAGAGTGTATGGTTTAGGGTTTAACTATAGTGTTGAGTGATAATGTTCAAGGTTTAGTGTATAAGGTTGAGGTTATAAGGTATAGGGATGAGGGTTGAGGGTTGAGGGTTGAGGGTTGAGGGACAATGTTGAAGTTTTAGGGTATAAGGTTGAGGGTATAGGGTATAGGAATGAGGGTTGAGGGTGTAGGGTTTAGGTTTTAAGGTATAGGGTTGAGGGTTGAGGGATTAGGGCTTAAGTATAAGGTTGAGGGTATAGGGTATAGGGTCAAAGATTGAGGATTTATAGTTGAGGGATAATGTCCAACCCTTTGAGTGTATAAGATTAAGTTAGTAGAGTATAGGTATTAGGGTTTAGGGTTTAGGGTATTGATTGAGGGAATAAGGTATAGGTTTAAAGGATAAGAGTGTATAGTTTAGGTTTTAAGTATAGGGTTGAGGGACAATCTTCAAGGTTTAGGCTATAAGGTTGACAGTGTACGGTATACAAATGAGGATTGAGGGTGTAGGGTTTAAGGTATAGGGTTTAGGGTTGATGGATTAGAGCTTAAGTATATGGTTGAGGGTTTAATCTTGAGGGATAATTTTTAGCCCATTGAGTGTATAAGAATAAGTGTGTAGGGTATAGGGATTATGGTTTAGGATATTGGGTATAGGGTTGAGGGTTGAGGGATTGTGGGTATAATTCATAGGGTGAAGGGTGTCTAAGGTATAGGGTTAAGGGTTGAGAGTGTAGGGTTTAGGGTTTAAGGTAAATGGTTGAGGGTTGAGGGATAAGGCCTTAATTATTGGGTTGAGTGTATAGGGTATAGGGTTGAGGGATTAGGGTTTATAGTTGAGGGATAAAGTTCAAGGTTGAGCCTCTAAGGTCAAGTGTATACGGTATAGGGAGTAGGGTTTAAGATATTGGGTATAAGGTTTAGGATATGAGTTTAGGATATAAGGCATAGGGTGAAGGGTTGAGAGTGTATGGTTTAGGGTTTAAGTATAGGGTTGAGGGACAATATTCAGGGTTTAGGTTATAGGGTTGAGGGTATATAGTATAGGGATGAGGGTTGATGGTGTAGGGTTTAGGGTTTAAGGTATAGGGTTGAGGGTATAGGGTATAGGGTAGAGGGTTGAGTTTCTAAGGTTAAGTATATAGGGCATAAAGGCTAGGGTTTAAGATATAGGGTCTAGGGTTTAGGGTATAGATTAAGGGTATAAGGCATAGGGTGAGGGGTTGAGAGTGTATGGTTTAGGGTTTAAATGCAGGGTTGAGGGACAATAGTCAAGGTTTAGGGTATAAGTGTGAGGGTCTAGGGTATAGGGATGAGGGTCAAGGTTGTAGGGTTTAAGGTACAGGTATGAGGGTTGAGGGTGTAGGGTTTAGAGTTTAAGGAATAGGGTTGAGGTATTAGGTCTTAATTATAGGGTTTAGGGTTGATGGATTAGGGACTAAGTATAGTGTTGAGGGTATCGAGTACAAGGTTGAGGGTTGAGGGTTTATAGTTGAGGGATAATGTTCAGGGTTGCATGTATAAAGTATATGGTTAAGGGATGAGCATTTAGGGTTTAGGGCTTAAGGTATAGGGTTAGGGTTTTTAGGGAGTAGGGAAAGTATTGGGTTGAGGGTTTACAGTTGAGGGATAATATTTAGGGTTGAGTGTCTAAGTTTAAGTGTATAGGGTTTAGGGATTAGGGTTTAAGATATTGGGTATAGGGTTTAGGGTATGGATTGAGGGTATAAGGCATAGGGTGAAGGGCTGAGAGTGTATGGTTTAGGGTTTAGCGTATAAGGGTGAGGGTATAGGGTATAGGGATGAGGATAGAGGTTGTAGGGCTTAGAGTTTAAGGTATAGGGATTAGGGTTGAGGGTGTAAGGTTTAGGGTTTAAGGTATAGGGTTGAGGGTTGAGTGATTAGGACTCAAGTATAGGGTTGAGGGTTGAAGGATTAGGGTTTAATTATAGGGTTGAGGGTACATGGTATAGGGTTGAGGGTTGAGGGTTGAGGATTTATAGTTGAGGGATATTGTTTAGAGTTGAATGTCTAAGGTATAGGGTAAAGGGTGGAGGGTGTAGGGTTTATGGTTTAAGGTATAGGATTGATGGTTGAGGGATTAGGGATTAAGTATTGGGTTGACGGTATAGGCTATAGGGTTGAGGTTTGAGGGTTTACAGTTGAGGGATAATGTTCAAGGTTAAGTGTCTAAGGTTAAGTGTATAGGGTATAGGGGTTAGGGTTTAGGGTATGGGTTGAGGGTATAAAGCATAGGGCTAAGGGTTGAAAGTGTAATACTTAGGCTTTAAGTATAGGGTTGAGGGTTGAGGGTTAAGGGACAATGTTCAAGGTTTAGGGTATAGAGTATAGGGATGAGGGTTGAGGGTGTAGGGTTTAGGGTTTAAGGTATAGGATTGAGGGTTGATGGATAATTTTTAAGGTTTAGGGTTGAGGGTTGAAGGTGTAGAGTATAAGGATGAAGGTTGAGGGTGTAGGTTTTAGGGTTTAAGGTATAGGGTTTAGGGTTGAGGGATTATGGCTTAAGTATAGGGTTGAGGTTTGAGGATTTACAGCTGAGGGATATGTTCAGGGTTTAGTGTCTAAGGTATAGGGTTAAGGGTTGAGAGTTTAGGGTGTAGGGTGTAGGTTTGACAGTATAGGGATGTTGCATTGAATGGAAACACACACACAAAGGGTTATGTCATTTACAATGACACCTATGGAATAACAAGGGAACTATGGTGAAGTTTCATATCACACAAAAAACAAGACATACACAATACTTATAAGATGTCAACATTTTTTGAAGAAAGGTCTCATAGATATACCTCAACCCAGTCCCCTACACACACATGATGACACTCCAAAAACCTTAACAAGTTTAGAAAATTAAAAATGTGAGTGTGATTTGAAAAAGTTGAAATTTTGTACCATTTAGAGCAAGCCAAAGGGAATTATTTCTTTGTGCAAGTGAAAGTGTGCTCATGTTATAACACGAGCACATTTTGTAGACTTCTAAAAATGATAAAAAAGGTAGGACACCCATGATCTAGGCTCACATGCTCTATCATTCTCTTTCTTGTGTATTTTATCTGACAAAAAAATGCTTTTTCCTGTTGTTGGGGAAAGCATATGCATTTTTACACATTCCACCATCTTTACCACCCATTTTTTTGTTTTTCAACTTAGGAAGGAGGAAGTAACATATTTTTACATCAAATTTGATTATATAAAGTCAAATTTGGATTTTTTTAGTGTTGCAATTTATTAAATATGATTTTTTGTTATAATTTCATATTATAGATTGGTTAATTCAATAGTTTTTAGTAATTCTATTAGAGTTATATAGAATTGAACATTGAAAATGAAGCAACTTCATGAAGAGATATAATGCTTGAGGAGTTTGATGCAATAATAAAAACAAACTACACATAATTGGGTAGTTTCTCAAATCAAATCTTGGGTTTAAGGTATGCCAAGTATTTATACATGTGCTTTACATTTTCCTTCATTTTCTTATGTTTCTTTATCACTTCTCATCATACATGCTTAATATAATGCTTTGATTTTTCTATCATGTTTATTTTGGAATTATATTTTTCTAAGTATTCAAAATTATGAGTGGTAAAATCATACTCATTTAGACCAGAACTATTTTCTTAAGTTAAAAAGTTCAATCAATTGCATCATAATCATCATATTTAGTTTCTTCTACCATGCAATCATAATCAAATGCATCATATTAATCATCCTTATCTTTATAGTACTCAACATATCCTTTCTTAGAAGATAAATTTTCATCCTTTTTTATTGAGAGAGCATTTTCACATTCAAATGAAATAAATTTAGACAAAAGAAACTCAATGTATATTATATTTTTTTATAGTTTAACTCTATGTAACTCATTGAGAAGATTGAAATGTTGGAAAATAATTGATACTTTTAGATATTGATATTCCATGAAATTATATTATAAATACACATCAAATAATCTATCCCTATCTCTTCTACCAATAAGTATTTCACTCCTTTGTATCTCATAATCAATCCTTCACACTAAATATTAACTATTTTAATTATATCATAATTAATGCCCTTCACTACCCTTTATTTATCCTTTCCATTCATTTCTACCATTTTCTACCCTTTTTTTGTCATGTTTATTATGTGTGCAAAGGGAATTAATGGATTTTAATAGATTTCTATGCATTAAAGGAATGCTATATAGAATTTTGTAAACTCTCTTATGAGTTTTACAACCCAATCTCTTTCTTAAAGTCACAATCTAGACCTTCCACAACACCGATTCAAACTAATATCTATGGTTGATGCTATTTGTAATGTGTTAGTAGCTAAAGCTCAATATGTTGAGTTTCTTAAAGGAATGGCACATATTATCTAGAAAATGTCTTTTCTTATAACTCCATCTATAAAAAAACATATTAGATTCTCATTCAAATTTTATTGGCACACAAATTTGTATGTTGATGCTAGGATGTACCATGCACATGGTGATGTACCTAGTTAAGAAGTCTCATGTCTAGTTGTTTGAGGAATTTGACCTGCATAGGAAGATTATTCATTACTCAAACTTTATTGTGGCATCCAATGTTCATTTTATCAAATATTATGGTAGGTCATCTTTAAAGAAGAACTTGTGAAAGGTGTGTGAGTCTAACCATGAGGCAATACTTGACACAATAAAGAGTAGAGCAAACCTAGATGGTTCATTTCATTGATTTGTAAGTCTGTACATTGAATTTGTAAAGTCATGTTATTGATCACTTTATTTTGGTTATTAAAATATGTATCATTATCTTGTGTTCTAACTATTATGAAAATGAGAAAAGCACATATATTATAAAGTTCCAATTTTTTAAATTGCATTAATTCATAAATTTATACCTCTTCTTCATTCTAACTCAATATAACACAATCCATATGTTTCTTTTTTGACATTAATCGTGGATAAAATATAAACCTATTTGTGTTTCTATGTTTTCAATGTTTCTTTTGATATTAGTGGTTGAAAGAGTATTAGTGTACCCTACTCAACACTTGACTTTCCACTATATGAATATTACCATGCATAAGAAATAACATTACCTTCACTTTGCACCCCTCGTATCATGTCATCTTCCTTGTTGCCCCTGCCACCTGTCATCTTCCTTCTTGCCACTATCACTTGCCATCTTCCTTGTAGCCTCTCCCTGTCTCATGTCATCTTCCTTGTCGCCCCTCCTTTTCTCATGCTATCTTCCTTTCTTCCACAATAACTACCTTCATCTCATGGGTTTTCCATCCATTACTTGACCACTATATGAATCTTACTATGTTGTATCTTCCCTTTGACTATTTTCCTCCTTTATCCAAGGTGATTGCATTGATTTCACAATATACTTATCTTATTAGTTACACAATTGATGTCCTCCTTTAAAGCTTCCCTCCTTGACCAATATACTTGAATGCTTAGTGATACATAATTAGGGTATTAGTATACATAAGGTATAGTTTTCTATAGATATATTTGCATTTAAAATTTATCTTCAATTTTCACATGTAGACCTCTTGGACTACCTTCCATAATGCTCTTGGGTGTGATCTTGTGAAATTAGGCATCCTCATGTAATTGGTTTTTGTTTTTTGGTTCCTTGGTCTTTACATGCTTTAATTTAATGTTTAATGTTATATGTCACACTTTGATTAGTATTGTACAACATATAATTTGGGAGTGCACATCTACTATTTGGCTATTTGGATCCCTTTATTGATTTTCATTATCTACATCCATGTCAACATTCACATTTTTTGAAAAAGATGAATCATTTGAAATAACTATATTATTTTATGTATTTTTTTTATTCTTGATATTTGTAAGATTCTTCTCTAAGATAGGATCATCTTGTGCTTCTATTTCTTCAATCTCAGTTGTAAAGTGTGCATTCTCCATCACACTAAAATCTTCTTCCTTCATAATTAAATTTTTCATATTTAGGTTATGGCCAAGTTGATTAGTAGTAGTAGCACCTAGTGATTGGGCATGAATCTATTCTCCTTATTATGTAATGATAGAACCCTTTTTGTTGCCCCTTAAAAAACTTCGACTAATCTCTACCCCTTTTTGCTATTCCTTAAGAAAATCTAAGGAATTTTTTGAGGGTTTAGGTAAAAATGCATGGGATGATGAGATATATGATGATAGGACTTAATAATTTATGATGAGCCTTATTTTTACATATTTACATGTTTAGTAAAAACTTGTATCGACAATCTCTGAAGAGCCCTAGGTGTGAAAAAGAGGAAAACTTTGATGATCTCTTTGTTGTAAATCATGAAACTTGTAACTATTATATTTGAAGGTAAAAGGTCACATAGGGTCCCTCTATAATAACCTCTCTCACTTTTTCATATCTCCAATCCATTTGGTCATGGTGATAATTTTTTGTACATTGGAAAAAGCATCAAACAGATGCAGTGTAAAGTTGCAAGTTGGTATAATTTTCATTATGTTCATCATGTGATCAAACTGAGAATTCAAAAAAAATTGGGTGGGTGGGTTTATGCTATTCAAGGTCCTCTTTCACACCCTATCATGCTAGATCATTCCAAGCCACATTGTACCAACAATCTCCTAAGGGCCCTAAGTGTGAAAAAGTGGAAAACATTGATGAGATATTTTTAAGAAACTATGCCACTTAAAACCATTTTTTTTATAAAGGTACAGGGTCATTTAAAGTACATCTACAATAACCTCTCTTAGTTTTTATATCTCCAATCCATTTGTCCATGGTGACAATGTTTCAGATGTTGCAAAAAGTGTCAGTTACATTAAAGAGACAGTTTTTAAGAGGCATAATTTTTTTTCATTCATCATGCAACCAAAATGATAGCTCCAACATGTATAGGTGGGTGGGATTATTCTAGGAAAGTTCCCATTTCACACCCCAACATTCCAGATCGATCCAAGATACATTGTACTAGTGCTTTCTCTAAAGGACCTAAGTGCCAAAAAGTGGCTAATTTTGACCAGCTATTCTCAAAAACCATGGTACTTAGAAACATTATGTCTGAAGGTATAGGGTCTTGTAGGGCCCCTCTACAATAAACTCTCTCACATTTTCATATCTTGAATCCATTTGGCCGTAGTGACAACTTTTTAGACATTGAAAAAATTGTCAAGAGGCATAATTTTTTTTATTTGTCGTGTAGCCAAACCAGTAGTTCCAACACATATGGGTGGGTGGGTTTATGCTAGGAAAGGTCATGTTAGCTCTCAAAAACGCAGGTAAAGGGTACCTCAAGAGGCTGCCAATCTCTTGATACGTTTTAGGGTAATAGACAAGGTTGAATGGCTTAAACCTTCTACTTTTCAGGTGCTGCTAGACCTAGGCGGGTGTACCTGTATGAATTGGGCAGACTTGACTTTTGATCTTCTCTTCTTGCAGTGATTTGTCCATGATGGCAAATGGAAGTGGACAAATAAAATTGAATTTGGTATAAATTGTATACCAATATTCAAAGCTAAATCCTAATATGCTTAGTTAACAAATGTAAAGAAAATGAATGAATCTAAATGGTGAAATCTAGAGACTAGTGCCTTATTGGGTATGCGGAGTCAAATGAAATAGAAATGGACAATTTATTTCTAGAGAATGCTCAAATTGTTTGGCATATGTTTTGTTTATAACTTGTATAAACATGCAAAACTGTGATTACTAAGCTCTTCTTAATGATCCAAATGAATTTACCTGATTATTGTGATTAATCAAAAATATTTAATCCCTCCTTGAAAGAACAAATCAATTAACCACACAACTACAACAAATGTGCACTGATAAATTGACTATAAACTTGTTATATCAATTTAAACAACCAGAAAGCATCAATCTTGGAGACAACTTAATAATACTTTCAATAAATTCAACATACAATTGACACTAGAAATGAGCTGCGACATCAACTGATTCTCATTAAAATTTCCATTTTGAAATCATACATCATAGTCCCTGTTTTGTGGAAATTCCATTCCTATCCTCCTACCTAATCTATCTCTACTCTCTCTTTATCAATTGAGAATGAATATTTATACATTTGCATCTGAAGAGACACAACGCTTCATGTATCCAAACATCAACCAACAGTTCACATTCGGGCGCTGCTAAGCACCTGTCGAAACATTCCGTAGTCACACTGAAGGTCAATGTCTCATCGACAGTCATCTTGCATCCTTTGTCTTTCACTGTAACATTCTATTGTTAGGGAGATGTCCCATAGACCATATTTGTCATACCGAAATTTGTCCCTCCATCTTGTGTGTCGCTGAGACAATTCATAGTCGGGGGGAGGCCTCATAGATCACACTGCACCTTGTGGTAAATTTTTGGTCACTGAGACATAACCACCCTTTCGCCGATGAAATTAATCTTACCAATGAAATAAATTTCATTGGAAAGACTATGAATCTTCGAAAAGACTCATACCGATGCCAAATGTCTCGTCGAAGTATTCTATCGGTGTAACTTTCAAATTTTGGTGAAACTCATGCCGATGACCCTTTCTCTTGCCGATGCATATCTTTATCGGTGTGACATTTGAGTCGGAAAGACTACGTATCTTCCTCCCAATAGCCATCTAATGGAAACCTTTTTCACTTTATTAGCAAGACCCGATGCATTTGCCAAGACCTCTCTCCAATGCAAAAGTTTCTCACTGAGATGTATAGCCTTATCGGTGGTCGGTAAGACACATCAAACTTGCCAAGACCTCATCGTGAATACCTTTTGTTTGGATGAAGTGCTTGCTCATTCCATGCTAGTCAGTGAGACATAAAGAGTTCACCGAGACTTCACCCCGAAGAAAAGTCTCTTGCTGATATGAATCTTCTGTCACCGAAACAATGTGTTATGTCCTGCCGATAGGTGCCTATAGATGAATTTTGATCACTGTGACACCAAAGAAGTCTCGCCGATAGACCTACAACAGATATATATTAGCAAAAAATGCATTATGAGTTAGGGGGACCATGGTAATCTCATGCCGATATGGACTGTTATGTGAAATACTCAGACCTAGATGGATTTTATGGGACAAATATGGGCAAAATGTGAGAAAAATATTATGAAGAGAGGCCCTGAGCATATGGTGAGGACTCGATTGGAAACTTAGGGATATGAAAATATGACTGTAAAATATTCAAAATTTTACAGTTCTAACAGGTCCTATTTTTCACCCTGGCCTGTTAGATTGATCTAGGCTACATTGTACTAACACTTTCTCTGAAGAGACCTAAGTGCCAAAAAGTGACAAATTTTGACGAGACATTTCTAAAAAATGTGACACTTAAAAAAGTTTCATATGAAGGTATAAGGTTTTTTAGGGTCCCTCTACAATAACCTCTCTTAGTTTTTTATATCTCCAATCCATTTGGCCATGGTGATATGTTTTCACATGGTGAAAAATTATCAAATGCATTGAAGAGAGAGTTGCAAGGTAGCCCAATTTTTGTTATGTTTTTCATGCAACCAAACTAGTAGTTCCAACACATCTAGGTGGGTGGTTTTATACTATGCAAGGTATTTTTTCACACCCCAGCACACTAGATCGATCTAGACTACATTGTACTAGTGCTTTCTCTTAAGAGACCTAAGTGCCAAAAAGTGGCAAATTTTGACAAGTTATTTCTCAGCAATCATGGCACTTAGAGACACTTTAATTGAAGGTAGATTGTATTATAGGGTCCCTCCATAATAAACTCTCTTATCTTTCATATTTTTAATCCATTTAGCCATGGTGACAAGTTTTCACACGTAAAAAATGTCAAATATATTGAAGAGAAAGTTGTCAAGAGGCATAATTTTTGTTTTGTTCATCATGCAGAAAAAATGACAGTTCCAAAACATCCAGGTGGGTGGTTTTATGCTAGGAAAGGTCTTGTTTTTCACGTCAACATGCTAGATCTATCCAAGCTACATTGTACTAATGCTTTCTCTTAAGATCCCTAAGTGCAAAAAAGTGGCAAACTTTGATGAACTATTTCTCAAAAATAATGGCACTTAGGAACATTTTTTCTGAAGGTATAGGGTTACATAGGGTCCCTCTACAATAGCCTCTCTCATTTTTTCATATATTCAAGTTGTTCCACTATGGAAACAATATTTTAGATGTTGCAAAAAGTGGCAGTTGCATTCAAAAGAAAGTTGCAAGGTAGCATAATTTTTGTTTTGTTCTTCATATGGCCGAATTGATAGTTGAAACACGTTCAAGTGGGTGGGTTTATGCTAGGTAAGGTCCTATTTTTTACCTTAGCATGTTGGATTGATCTAGGCTACATTGTACCAATTCTTTCTCTTAAGAACCTTAAGTGCCAAAAAGTGGTGAACTTGACGAGCTCTTTCTCAAAAATTATAGCACTTAGAAATTTTTATTCTAAATTTATAGGGTCATGTAGGGTCCCTCTACAATAACCTCTCTCATTTTTTCATATATATAAATCGTTCCACCATGGCGACAATGTTTTAGATGTTGCAAAATGTTTTAGTTACATTCAAAAGAAGGTTGCAAGAGAGCCTAATTTTTGTTCTTTTCATTGTGTGGCCAAACTGATAGTTCCAACATGTCAGGGTGGGTGGGTTTAATGCATTCCAAGTCTTGTTTTTCACCCTAGCATGCTAGATCATTCCAAGCTACATTGTACCAGTGCTTTCTCTTAAGAGCCCTAAGTGCCAAAAAGTTGTGAACTTTGACGAGTTGTTACTCGAAAACGATGACACTTAGAAACATTCCATCTCAAGGTATAACATCATGAAGGGTCTCTTTACAATAACCTCTATTAGTTTTTTATATATCCAAGTTGTTCCACCATGGCGACAATATTTCAAATGTTCCAAAAAGTGTTGAAGTTGCATTTAGAAAAAAATTGTCAAGAGACAATGTTTACAATTCCAACACATTGGGGTGGCTGCAAAATAAGTCCACTTTATGATTTTTGGTCAATGTAGGTGTCTTTATACTCTTATGACTGAATGATCTACACCAAAGAACTAGTCTCCTCCATTAATTGAACTCAATGCAGTCATAAACATTTTGTTAAATATAGGAATATATTTTTTTTTAGATGAAGGAAAGTGGGCATGAACAATACCTCCATAAATTTGAAGTAGTTATCAGTCAACTAGAGGATGGGTACTTGAATGGATGAGTACTTGAATATACTTGAATAAAATTATTGGAAACATAGTGTAAATTGTTTGTACTTTGTCTTGAATAAAACTTGATTCCATAACCATATGATAAAAATATGGCATCCATGACCACAAACACATAGTGGTGTAGGAAAGATAATAATTAACCAAAAAATATAGGTGAAATGAGCTTGAAGATCACCATAAAAAAAGTTAATAAAAAAGGCCAAACATAAGATACTAGTGGGAAACTAAAAAAGGTAAATGTACATCATGATAAAAATCATCACATCCTCGTTGCCTTTATTTTATCAATACAACAAAATATTAGGAATGAATGAATATAAAAGCATTTTATTCAATAGTGTGATGATGCTTACAAACAATAATACATAAATCTAAAAATAATTTATGAAGAATGGAACACACTTGGATTTTAAATATTTGAAGTAAACCATCTATAAATATCCATTGAAGCTTGTCATTGTATAATGGACACAACACATTATTATCAAAAAACTTGAAATTAAAAATATAGTCCTTAATTAGCTCTTTTTCCTTATGTTTTCATTACATGATTGAGAGACAAACAAATCAGCATTTTTTGAAGAACTTCGTTTATTATAAGGAAATAATATAGGAACATTTTTGTAAGAATGGATTGGAATAACATTAATCATTTATAGTTATGTCAAATCATTATTCATTTATTTAAATAATCATTTATAATGCAACTATGAACACCATCAATAAAAAAGATATGTATTAACCAAATAGCCATATAGGAATACATCAATATATGTCGATATAAGTACAACATATATACAAAAAATCCATATAGGCTTACAAAAATGCCATATGGGCATACAATGTCACATATATGAAATACAAATTATACGTTCTAAAATGCCATATAGGCATACAATAGAGGACCCTAATAAATAGTCATTTCCCTCTAGGTGAAGGAAATAGATCATGAGTGGCCTTTGATCATTGAGGGGATGGAGACGTGTGTGATGGTGGTCTACCTTGAATTTGTTTACTAGACCTCTTGTTTAAAGATTCACGGAGTTGCGCCTATTACAATAAAAAGTATAAACATTGATATATAGAAACTACATTATAAAATGAAATATTTAACAAAATAATCACTTAACACAAATAAATGATCTCTCTCCTCATCCAAAACAACATAAATCTCATGCTCTAGCATTGTAAAGCCCTGTAGCAAGCATCTAGATAAAAATTAAACTACAAATGAATAATCATTTATTTTTTCAATAATAGACAACTAAAACAATAAATAAATGTGAACTTTACAATTCTACCTCACACCTTTGTCAAAGGCATCGAGTTCACTACTATTGTATCAAAACCATGCTCCACTATCCTATCAATAACAAGAGTGTCTACTTGCATCATCTAAAAATAAAACAACATTACTACATTACAAAAACTAGAAAATTATAACTACATTTTAGAAATAAATACTAATTTCTAAATTTTTTAAGGGGATCAATTTATTTTTTGGTAAAAATGGTTTCAATTTGTGTCTTCCTACTAACAAGTGTTTCCAAGTCATAGTTGATTTGATTAGAGGTAAAACAAGTTTTGAAGGGACCCTGAAACCCTTTACAAAAAGAGAGTTGCTTCAAAAGACAAGCACACAGATCAACAAACAACTAACAAGCAACAAACCAAAAGAAAAAAAACTGCCAAAAATGGAGGAGAAAAAAAAAATTATAGATTCTTTATAATATTAGCAGCCTCTATATCACTTTCAATTATCTTTTGATGCACTTTCATAACTTAAGAATTTTTTTGGTAGGTACCCCTGCTTTCAGCTTAGTTTTATTGTGGGTCCAATTACAGGGCCCCATTTCACTTAGCTCTTTAATCAAAACACCGGGAAAACCAACAAAATTCCCATTAGCATCCTTACCATCTGAAGCTTCATCCATCCATTGCCTGTTCCTAGTAGCATCCTTACCACTCGAAGCTTCCTCCATCCATCACCTCGCCTTCTCATTGAGCATACTCAAACCATTCACTTCATTCCTTATAGTAAATTTTGTCACATCCACAACCATATCGAATTTCATATTAGCATATTCCATTTTCTCTCTCAAGGCCACCATCCTTTTTTCAAAAAAAATCTTCAACTTTAACATTTCATCAGCAATAATATTTATAGCATCAAAAAGTTGGTTAATTTGAGCCTGTAGAGAGGACTACAAAAATTCCCCAACTTTACTCACATCCCCATGAACCTTCATTATTCATATTTAGTTAATGGAAATCCCATTTGAATACTCTAAACTGAGAGATAAAACCCTCATTCGTCAAGCCCAGAACATTAGGTAAATCCTCCTAGTTAAAATTGAACATATCCATAACATCTGCTTCAACCTCTTGGGAGTCACTATTCAAATTTTGACTATCAATCACCTATTTACCTTTTTCCCCAGCAGTCAACATATGCATTTTGTGAAGAGAGCTTGCAATTTCATCAGCAACACTCCTCCCTCTATTCTGCATCTTGAGCCCCTATTCAGGCATATCCATGCTATCCTACCTGTCGACAAAATTTAAAGGAGACTCAACACCAATTGACTCCTCCTAGACAGGACTGCCAATCCACTTAGCCATATTCTTGATACTCCCACCCTTCAAGCCCTTTTTTCTCTTAGACCCAAACATAGGGGGCATCCCGATCTTTTTCTAAGCAACAACTTTCTTCCATTTAATCAGGCCAGAGGATTCACCCTTCCCATTTTTTTAGGGTTTGTCACCAACCCCCTCATCACTACAAGTATCATACTCCATGGAAACAAGGGTAGATTTACCTTTCTTACCACCCTTAATAGGAGTAGAAGGCTCCGAATAGACTTCCATTGAAGCCTCTGAGTCAAGTTCATAACATCATCCGCTTCTGACCTAGTCTTATACTCCAAATCCAATTTCTTTTTCTTACCTTTAGGAACCTTCTCAGGGTGCTTAAGAACCACATAGGACTTGGCATAATCCGAAATGAGGAGGATTAATCCAACATGAAGAACATGATTTTAAGGATTACGCTTTTGATCCTTAATCCTACATTCCAAGGACACCAAAAAATACTAAGGAAAATAAACTTTCTTCTTGTGCCTAAAATGGTTCACAAGAAAAAAATGATAACTAGAAAGGACTGAGAAAAAAAATTCTAGAGTTAATACCTCATGAGTTCTTCTACGATATATCCCTAAAGATCCTTGATAGAACTAGGGTAGTAGCCACCACATTTATCTCTCTCCAACTTCTTCCTTTCATCATATTTAAAGAAAATATCCAATGCAAAATTGGAATCCTTCTTGTCTCTATATACTTTCCTCCCCTTAGTAGAAAGGCCCATGATACTAGCAATAAGGTCTTCATTTATGTCAAATTTTGTTCCACCCAACTTAAGAATCCTATTATGCCAACCCTTAACAAACATCTTTGTTGCCTTCAGATCATTCCCATGGAGTCTCTCAATATACAATGTAATCCCACCCAGCTATAGTCGTTCCCACACTTTAGACTTGGATTTTAGAGTAGCACAAGAGAATGGCTCAACCTTGTTCCTTTCTCTTCCCATGATCATAGATGCAATGAAACCCTATAGCTTGAGAAATTTGTAAAAAATGAGAAAAATCCTTGATAACAAAGGTAAAGAATAACCCACAATCCATGTGAAAATGTCAAGCTAGCATAAGGTAATTATTATTCTTAAAGGCTGCCCCATATAGATGATTTTCAAATCATCAGAAAACCAAGAAAGATCCAATTTAGAATCACACCAAAGGATAACCTTCCACGAGATTAGGTTCAAGTGGAAAAAGGTCATTATGAAACTGACACCCTCCTTAGCATTTTTGGAGATCATTATTAAGACAAACAAGGGCCTCTATTGGAAGGGGATCTTCCTCATCCAAAATCCTATGTAGGCTAACCCCAATGTTAGCAAAAACTTCAGCTAAATCATTACCCTCTTTGAAAATATGTGATATATAGACTTCATCAAAGGAATTCAATATATCAATTACATCCAAAATTAGGGATTCAATAGTCCATGACGGGGGAGTAGAATTCTTAATGTTATTAATAACAATTAATGAATCCCCCTCTAACCAAACTTTCCTAAAACCCTTAGATTGAGCTACCTTCAACCCATGATAGGTAGTTGAAGCTTCTGCAAAGTGGTTTGGTTGGGTTCCCAAAGGGAGTGCCACTATGAAAATAAACCTACCATCAAAATTTCTCAACACTCCCCCACAACCCACAAGACTTGGATTACATTTAGTAGGTCCATCAAAATTGAATTTCACCCAACCAACAGGGGGGCCTTCCAAACAACATCATCTCTTGAAGCTTTACCTTTATTCAAAGGAAGAGAGATATCACAAGGAAACTTCCAATTATGAATAATAGCAATGTCACCTGACATAACTACCACCTTAGGGCCATTCTAAAAGGAAACCTTAGATAAAAAAATATCCTTGATACCTGCACAAATATTAAAGGCCACATTGATAGAGGTAAGAGTAGAATTCCTAAAAATTGTGTTGTTTCATTCCAGCCAAATACCCCAAGTGAGGTGAGGAACAAAAAGGGACTAGAGAAAGAGAAAAGTAGGATTAGAGGAAGGTCCCATCCATTGAGGCCACAAGTCCCCAATCAAGGAAGGAAACACCTAGGAGAGATTCCAAAGAGATAGTGCATGATCCCACACCTCCCTCACATACCTACAACCAATCAAAAGATGATACGAATCCTCTACATATTCTTCATAGAAAAATCATTTGTTAGGAAGCATAAAACCTCTTTTGAAAAGATTATCAATGGTCAAGACCTTTTTTTGGCAAAGAAGCAAGAAAAAAGATTCACCTTAGGAATCAACTTGGGAAACCAAAGAGAAGCCCTAAAGGGAACAAGGCCAATAGAAGAAACTTGAAGAGAAAAGGCAAAAGACATAGAGAATTTACCATTGGATGAGAACTTCCAAACAAGCTTATCAACTAGGGCATAAGAGGGAATATGAATAAAAGATAAAGCTTTAAAGAGACCTTCCAAACTAGGTTCCATCTCATGCAATATTTTCCACTACAAGCCATCCATATAATGAACAACAAATCTTCCAAACTTGTGAATAAATAAATCCATAAAAGGAAGAGCCCAAGGCTCATCTTTCAGTGGCCCATTACCAAACCAACAATCATCCCAAAATAAAAATATTTTTTCATTCCCCAATTGCCACTACAATCCCTTAGACACAATTTTTCTAGCCTTTACCATAAAATTCCAAAGGGTAGAATTAGACGGGGGAGAGAAACCACTAGAAATAAGATCCCTTATATGGTACACTCCTCTAATGTACTTTCCAATAAATATACAATCCCACTCACTATTGGAAAACATTAGGTTCCATAGTTTCTTAGCAAGTAATGCCATTTTAAATTCTCTAATTTTACAAATGTCGAGACCACCCAACTTTTTAGGCCTGCAAACATCATCCCAAGAGACTAGGTGTATTATTTTATTCTCTTTAACCCCAGACCAAAGGAAATTCTTCTGAATACCTTCCAGCTTATCCACAAAATTTCATAACATATGAAATAGGCTAAGAGCATAGACTATAAGATTCTCAAAAGTAGATTTAATTAATTGTACTTTCCTAGCTTGAATCAACAATGCCCCTTTCCAACTAGACAATTTAGAGTTAAACTTATCTATCAATCCCTACCAGAAAGAGTCAAGAACCACATTTTAACACAAGGGAAGACCTAGGTAATACGTAGGTAATTCCCCAATCTGACATTACAAAACCCTCACAATTTTATGTTGCCTACATTTAGGAGTGTTGAGAAAGAAAATAATACTTTTAGGAAAGCTAATCTTCTTCCCTGAAGCCACCTCATACTTTTGAAAAATAAGTTTAATAGCTTTGGATTCCTTAATGGATGATTTCCCAAGCATAAGAGTATCATCCACAAATTACTGATGAGAGAAAATATGATTTTGAGATGGAGGAGACAATCCTGACAGCTGGCCATTATTGATAAATCTTTGGATTAGGGGCCCCAAAGATTCAACCATAATAATAAAGAGAAAAGGAGAGATGGGATCTCCTTTTCTCAAACCCCTTGAGTATCCACAGAGAGGAGAGGGGGATCCATTAACAATAACAAAAAACTTTGGAGTAGAGATCAACTGAAGCACCAAAACCACCAATTTCTCCCCAAAACCAAAAGCTTTTAGAATTTTAGAAAGAAAGCCTCAATCAACTCTATCATAAGCTTTAAGAAAATACAACTTCAAGAGAAAACTAACATGTTTATTAAGAGATAAAGAATGGATATTCTCATGAATAGTGAGGATGGAATCAAGGATTTTCCTAACCACAACAAATCTATTTTGTTGGATCAAAATAATTTGAGAAAGAATCTTCTACAATATCACCACCAACACCTCGGAAAAGATTTTAGAAATGGAGTTACACAAACTAATAGGGTGGAATTCATCAAAAGAGGAGGCCCCTGGTTTCTTAGGAACAACAAAAATAAAGGAGGATTTTAATTCCTTCAAAATATTACTACTACCAAAAATTCCTTTGTAGCATCAATAACATCCTTCACTAGAATATCCTAAAAAGACTGAAATAAAAAACATTAGAAAACCATCAGGACTAGGTGCCTTGTTACCTTTAAAAGAGAAGACTGCACTTTTAATCTCATCCTTAAGAGGGATCCAAACCAGTTTCCAATTTAACTCATTAGAGATGATATGAGGAATACCCTAAAGAAGATCATCCTAACACCTAGAATCCAACAAACTTTCCACAAATAACAAGTTCAAGAAAAAGGAAGAAGTAGCTTGCTACAGATTCACCTCCTTATCCAACACCTGACCATTAAAATTTATAGAATTAATATGGTTGGAAGCTTGGTGTTTCAGCGTAGAGAGGTGAAAGAACCTCATATTCTTGTACCCAATTTTTAACCACAAAATTCTAGACCAATGCTTCCAAAATTCCTCCTCCTTAGCCACAATATCGTGCAACCTAGATAATAGGACATTCTCCTTCTGAGTGAGAGCTTGGTCATAAATAGACACCTAAATAGATTGTTGAACTGTGAAAATATCTTGATTAACATCTTCCTTCTCAACAAAAATGTTCCCAAATGAGGACCTACTCCACCTCCTAACATTATTTTTCACATTAACCAATTTCTTTGCAACCCTGTATATAGTCAAACCATCCACTTGAATGTTCCACCAAGCTTGAATTAAAACTTTCAAGTTTGGATGAAAAGTCTACTATTAGCAAGAGGCACTACACAAGTCATTTGGTGTTGTCATTGATGGAAACCCTAGTCAGTTATCCTATATGCACTTCAGTATTTTCTTGTACTGGAAGTCGGATTGAAGATATGTATTAACTGTCAAAGTTGAAAACAAACATCCGACATAATTGTGTACATTGGCTCATACATGAATTCATGTCATCATTTTGTGTTTTGTATCTTAGGGAAGGTATTTTTATGTATTAAATATGTTATTTTTGAATCATAGAGCCTCATATTGATTGGTGTGCAAGTTAGAAGATCTAGTTTATTGATTTTTAGTTTAACAGTGCAAAAAGGTTGATTAGATGAATGTAGTGTGTTGTGGATATCCAAGGAATAATTGTTGAAGTTTTTTCATGTTCAAGGATGGTTTTATGGGTCCTCACTATGTTTTGGATGAAATTGGTTGATTCACATTGATAATTGTTTATGGATTGAGCCGATAGTTTGTACATGTTTTATATTTTGTAAAAACTGACATGTAGTTCATGAAATCTCTTGATGCAGATATATATAATTGATTGTTCATATCATTTTGAGATATATGTGAGATGTGTTGCGATAAGAGGCAGAAGTTAGAAGGATTATAGATTGATTATGCATAGTTTTATTTGAGCAGAACAAAGATTGATGATTCAGATTAAAGTAGTCAGAGTTTCAAGTGCAGAATTAGATAGAGTATGAAGAATGTTGTCAATGTGCTTAACCAAAACTACAATCAAGCATTAGTAGATGCGATTTTATTAGTTCAAATCTTCTAGATGTAATCCAAATTATTTTGTAAGACAGTGAGTCTTCTTTTGAGTAGTGATCTCTAGGAAGTGCACCTAAATGCATGTGCATTCCCCATTTGTAAACACTATTTTGAGTACACTCATATTATGTATTATCCTCCATCATGGTTTTTCCCCTAGTAGGGTTTCCACACAAAAAAATCCTTGTGTTATGGTGTTGCACAGTTGATTGATTTGTGTTCTTGCATCTTTCTTTTGGTTCAATGCTATAAGTGGTTTAAAGATAAAGTTAATAAAGTTAAATTTTGTAGAACACTGATTCACCCCCCTCTCATTATTCCTTGATTCCAACAACTGGTATCAGATCCTAGTTCCTCGGAAGAAGTTTAATAGCTTGGGGAAGATCCGAGAAAGTGATTCAATGGACTCCGACAATCTTCAACGACTTTTTGTGGTGCTAGATGATCTTGATCAGTCCAAATCTAAAGTCTGAGAATTGCAAACAAGCTTCATGAATGCTGAGAAATTCATTCAATCATTGAAAGATAAAATAAATATGTCTAGGGAAAAGAGAAAGGATCTCTATGATCAACTCAAGCAGAAAGAAAGTAAAAGCATGGAAGATGAACAACTAAGTCAACCCTTGAAGGAAAAGATAGAAGAATGTGAAAAGCTCACCAGAGATAATGTTGTCCTAAAGCATGAGATGGAATCTATTGTGATGAGGATGACCAAGGAGATTGAAGAAATAAAGAAGAATGAAGAGAATATTACTCAGTCCTTACAAGAAAAATCTATAGAATGCAACATAATTAATGATGGATTCAATCAGTTGGAGCTTGACTTGCAACAATCCAAAAATAATGAAGAACTTGAAAGACATATTGTTACTCTCAGGGATGAACTTCTACTGAAAATGAATTCAAGGAGAAGTTCAAGATTAGCTCAGCTAAGATTGATGAACTGATTCAAAGTCAGAAGAGTGGAAGTGGCAAGCAAGGTCTCGGATATGAGAAAGGAGAAAGCTCTCGATTTGGACAAAGGAAATTCAGGCAAGGAGATCAAATGAACAAATAGAGAAGGTATCTGGTAAGACAACCTAATGCTCAAAAGTTCAATAGATACTATTTTGTTTGCAATAAATTTGGTCATTTGGCTACTCAATGTAGAAGTAGAATGAATCCAAGTGTTCCATCATTCTCCGATCAATGTTTCAATTGCAATAAGTATGGTCATAAGTCAATTGAATGCAAAAATATGTCAAATAAAATTTTCAATAGAAATGTCAAATACTATGCTTGCAATACATTTGGCCATATTGCTAACCAGTGTAGATCAAGAAAAAATGAATGGAATAACTGGTCTGGACAAAGAAATGTCATGTGCTATAATTGCAAAAAATCTGATCACATTGCAAGATTTTGTAGAAGCAAGAAGGGTTCGATAAACAAAGGGAAAAATATGAAAAAGGATGATAAGGGAAAAGGAAAAGTCACTATGGATGAGATCAAGAAGCAAATGAAGAAGACATGGGTGAAGAAGAGTGGTTTTGATGTAAGAAATGGATCCACACTTGAATCCAGTGCTGGAAATTCCTCTGGGAATTAGTTTAAGGCCTCTGGCCTAGGGGGAGCTCTCAAGAAAATATTTTAGCCCCTGGTGGTAGTTGGTACTGAGATGTAGCAGATTGCAATGGTTGGATTAGTGATCTATAAATGTTTTGGGAACTCTTGTGGAGGAAATTTATTGAAGATCCGTAGAGGAATTTTCTTTCACAGTCTATGGAAATAGGGTATCTGGAAGACCTAGGGAAAAAGAATTTACTGTGACAAAATTTAGGTGAGAATGATAAAATGGTTACTTCTATTCCTCATTTGTCACATTGCATTTTGAGAAGAAGTTTGGAGAGCTCTGCAAGTGAATTTTGGTGAGAGACAAGTCTAAAGGTGATTCAACAATCAAACCCTAATCCAACGAAAGGTATTCATTTGCAAACTTGTGAACTTGAAATTTCTGGAAATGGTTGCTTCATTGGTTGTTGATATTAAAGATAGACCCCGCCCAAAATTCAAATGGCACCCATTCAAATCAATTGAGACATAACCATTAGGTGCATTTTCTTTCATTTCGTATGGTGTTTTGCATATTGAAGATATTAGGGTATACATTCATGTAAATTTTGAGGAATTAGGAAGCTCCTAGTTGTTAAATCTGTACACAAATCACATTGTGGGAGAAGATCTCTATGTAAGGCTTAAATTTAATACTTTGGAGAAGTTCACACAAATTGTGAATTTTCTTGTGTTTGATGAAAATGAATGGGTCTAATACATATTGAGTCAAGTGCATGCCAAATTCACGTGGTTAAGTCATCCTTTCAAGATCACAAAGGAAGCTATAAGGATTGTAATTGGTTTGAATTCATCTGATGGGTTGCCAACATTGAAATCTATGAAGAACCAAACAGTCACTAAGGTAACCGATTTCATTTTCGATAAAAGAGCCATGAAAATTAATGACATTGTTGAAGTGGATGTAAGATTTAATTCTATCATTATTGGATACAAAATCTATCACTCTAGCTGGGATAACTCTATATCTGATACTGCAATCTATGTAGCTTATCAAATGATCAAGGAAAATGTAGAATATGATTTATGTGAGTTACTCTAGAGCCAGCTAATTGAAAATCTTGGAAAAATCAAGGACAAGAAGAACTCTTTAAAGTATGGAAATCTATTGTTATGTCTATTCTTCTACTTCATGAATGAAGTTCTGGGAGTTGGTAAATTTCAATGGCAAAGTGATAAACCAGTAGTTGTTCAAATCAGAGACATCTTATATGGAATTGGTGACAGCAAAGCAAGGAAAACTACTATCTGGGGTTACTTCAAAAGCTTTCAGAGTGAAATGTAAGCCAGGGAAAGGATTCCTACATCTATTATGGAGAAATATAAGGACACTATTTTCTTCATGGTTGAAATGGATTTGTGTTTTATGGAAGCAACGGATCCTAGAACAGTTTGGATAATGCCTAAACCTTGGGATCTGATAGAAGAAAGGTCTGGTACCTTTGAAGAGAAGAATATGCAAGTTCATGTAGAACTAAAGAAGCCTATGATAGTCTAAAAAGTGAGAAAGCAAGTTGAATCTTTTGCAGAAAGCATGGGCCTATCAGCTGAAGTAGTGAGGGAAGCTAGGAGGAAAAGAGAACAAGTTGACAAAGGAGAGCCTGCTAGAACTGAGTTAGCTAGTTTGGCAACATCCTATACTAGAACTAGATCTACAAGGGGATTTGCACTCTCATCCAGTCCTACAAATAAATCAAGCCCAGTGAAAGCTTGAGTCAAGACATCTAGAAGAGAAGGAAAAAGGAAGAAGGATAAAAGCACAAGAGTCTATGTTGTTACAAATGATGAAGAAATTGAATCAGATGAAGAAGTGAGAGAAATAAAGCATAAGGGCACAAAGGAGTTGAAATTCTCTAAGGACAATCCCTCCAGTGAAGAGAAAGCAAAGAAAAGGGTGAAAACTAATAATTTAGGTATGTTTGTAGAGGAAGTGGAAAAAGCTTTAATCAAGGATGGTAATCTCAAACCACTTTTTGAATGGTATGACACTTTTGATAGTGTTGGTCAGAGAACTCTTGAAGAAGCCACAATAAAATATTTGAATATTTTCAATATGACTCTCATAGAAATAATGTCAGATTTTCCTAAAGGACTATATGAAGTCCTAGAAATTAGAAGATTAAATGCAAGAACTAAAGAAGAACAAATGAGAGAATGCATACTTGTTGATCTATGTCCAATAATTTCAATAGATGAAATGAAGAAAATCATCAATGATGCTAAAAGGTATTTTAAGAGAAGAACAAGGGTGCATAAGCTTATGATTAGGTAGATTGAATAAGTGGCAAAAGACACTGAAAAAATTCTTAAGGCTATTCTGTTGAAGAACAAATATGATGTTGTTTTTGAAGAAATTCATGATGAAGATGTTCCATCTGGTCCATAAATTGAAGAAGTGAAAGAAGACACAATTGAGGATACTATGAATCCTCTAGATATGCAAGATTTTGAAATTCCTATGGAGACTGAAGCTCCTAAAGTTATGTCAGTTGAAGCAAAAGAGATTCCCAAAGCCAAGCAAGAATCTATGATTGAAGAAAAGAAGGTTGAGGCAAAGGAGGTTGCTATGAAAGCAAGAGACACTGCAAAGGCAGTAAAGGAGTTTTTAGAAGAACAACAAGAGGAGTTTGACCCTGAATTGATTGAAGTTCCTATCAACTTGACTACTCTATCTCCTATTGAGAAGTTGAAGGTAACATCATTTGCTCAGGCAAAGGAAAGGGAGGAGATATTGAAATCTCACATTGAGGACAGTGAGCTACTAAGTCTTGCATCAAGTATCTTGGAGAAGTTCATACCCACACATGTCAAGGATTCATTTGATTCTCCCTCAGGTCAGTTGAAGAAACTCATCAACTCTGTAAGTACTCATTTTGAGTCTCTTGAAAAGTCAGTTGAGGATAAGGTTTAGAAAGAATTTCATGCAAACAGGTTAAGTAGATTGAAGAGTATGATTGCTAATAATAAATCATTATTAGCTACCGGTGTAAAGAAAATTCAAGGTGCATTATCTGAGGGTGGAAATATCTACAAGTCATGCTTATAATTGTCTAAATTTACTGAGGTCACTCAGAAGAAAATTAAAGAATTTGAGAAATAGTTAGTAGATATTTCTCAAGCCTTTGATCCTCTAACCATTTCTATGGGTAAGCAAGAAGGTCAAGTCATATCCCTGCTTGACAAAATTAAAAATTTGAAGCATGAAGAAGACCAAATTGTTGAAAGAGTGTGTGAGCTTAGAGGAATAATTAGTCCTAAAATGGAGACAATGCTTAGTGCATTGAAGGAAGCATAGGATGCTATGGCTATCAGTGATCTAGAAAATATTGAGTCAGCAAAGATGCAATCTTACCTATTCTATGGTCACATGACTATTTTGGAGTGTCTCAAAAAGGGTTGGGACACTAGCTTGAGCCTGTTGAAGAACAATTTTGTAGACATATTCAAGTTCATGTAAGTTAGAGAAGCATGTTTGTACATATATAGTTTTGTCTGATTTTTTGTATGCAGATTCCTATCTTTGTCATTGATTTCAAAGGGGGAGTGTGGGATAGTGAAAAATGTCATATTCATCTTAGGGGGAGTTGTGTTTTGAAGTTTTGAAGATTGTAGTGTATTCATATTGGTACTGATTCTGACACTTTTTCATTTTTCACTAAGTGTTACCATCAATGGCAAAGGGGGAGATTATTCACAAGAGACACTAAAAAAGTCATCTAGTGTTGTCACTAATGGAAACCCTAGTCAGTTTTCCTATCCGTACTTTAGTATTTGCTCATACCAGAAATCAGATTGAAGATATGTGTTAACTGTCAAAGCTGAAACAGGACATCTGACATAATTGTGTACATTGGCTCATACGTGAATTCATGTTATCATTTTTTGTTGTGGATCTCAAGGAGGGTTTTTTGATGTATTAACTATCTTATCTTTGAATCATAGAGCCTCATATTGATTGGTGTGCAAGTTAGAAGATCCAGTTTATTGATTTTCAGTTTATAGTGCAAAAAGGCCGATTAGATGAATGTAGCATGTTGCAGATATTCGGGGAATAATTTTTGAATGTTTTTCATCTTTGAGGATGGTGTTTTGGGTCCTCACTATGTTTTTTTCCAATATTGGTTGATTCACATTGATAATTGTTTATGGATTGAGCCAACAGTTTGTACATGTTTTATATTTTGTAACAGCCAACACGTAGTTGATGAAATCTCTTGATGCAAATATATATAATTGATTGTTCATATCATTTTGAGATATATATGATATGTGTTGTGATAAGATGCGAAAGTCAGAAGGATTATAGATCGACTATGCACAATTTCATTTGAGTAGAACAAAGATTGGCGATTTAGATTAAAGTAGACATAGTTTCAAGTGCAGAATCAGACAAAGTGAACATTTTTTTCAATGTTCTCAACTAGAACTATAATCAAGCATCAGAAAATGTTATTTTCTTAGTTCAAATCTTTTGGATGTAATAAAAATGTTTCTATAAGACAGTGAGTCTTCTTTTGAGCAGTGAGCTCTAGGCAGTGCACCTGAATGCATGTGTATTCCCCATTTGTAAACACTTATTTTAAGTATACTCATATTGTGGATTAGCCTCCACTGTGGTTTTTCCCCTAACAGGGTTTCCACATAAAAAAATCCTTGTGTTATGGTGTTGTGGTTGATTGCTTTGTCTCCTTGCATATTTCTTTTGGTTCAATGCTATAAGTGGTTTAAAGATCAAGTTAATAAAGTTAAATTTTTCATAACAATGATTCACCCCCCCTCTCAATGTTCCTTGATTCCAACATCCACATTTTTTCAAACTTGAAAGGAAAAAAATTTCTCCTCCCCAACAGGTTCACTGAAAGGGAGAGAGTAAAGTGATCATACCCCAACCTAGTCAGGGCTGACAAAGAGCAAGAATAGGAAATAAGCCAGTCAAGGAAGATAAGGGTCTGGTCAAGCTTAAAATAGATAAGAGCTTCACCCACACGTTGGTTAGAGCAAGTGAAAGAGGCCCCTTTAAGATCCAAATCAAGAAGAGCATTGTCATTAATGAGATTCATGAGATCAAATCTACTTTCATCCATAATTTGAGACTCCCAATTTATCAACATCAAGCAAGGGCATATTAAAATCCCCCATTACCAACTAATTGGTAATAAAATGCAAAAAATTAAAGGAACTAAGGTTTTCCCAAAACAAATCCTGGAAATATTACTATTAGGATCATAAATATTAGAAAGGTTCCAAGAGAACTATTCACAAACATTGATGAAAGAAGTAGCCACATGATTACAGTCCTCAAACACCACCAACCCCTAAATCAACTTCAGATTCCAAAAAGTAACAATACCACTAGATGCACTAGTCACCTCAGAACAATTTATACCACAATCCTTGAAAAGCTTATGTTAAAGTCTAGATAACCTATCCATCCCCATTTTAGTTTCTTGAATCAAAATAATATCAAGATTATGATCCCTTATCAAGTTTACAAGGAGATCATGCTTGTGAGGGTGATTTAACCCTCTCATGTTCCAAGAAATTATCTTCAAGAGAGCTTCTGGGAGGCACTCTTGGAGCATATCTCCAACAAAGTCCTTTGAATCCCATCAGCAATATCCATTCGACTCTCCTTTACCCTAGTAACATTCAAAGGATGATGACCCCTACCTCTCAACTTAGACCCATAGTCCAACCTTTGCCTATTTATGGTTAAAAAAATTAGAGGGGGATATTGTTTCTTTCTATTTCTACCTTTCACTAGAATAAAAGGGGGGTCAACCATTTTAGGATCATCCATTTCTCCAGATCCCTTCAAGCTAGACTTCAAGCAAACCTCCAAACCCTCAATCTTAAAACTACCATCATGTGGCAATTTCAAAAACCCACTAGCTGGAGACTCCAAAGGAGGGGAGTCCAAACCATCAAGCTCAGGCTCTAGATCTTCAACTAGAGAGGGAGCCTTAGACCTAAGACCTTCAAAAGGCACCTCACTAATAAGATGAGGTGAAATCAGCTCCCCACCTAGCTCAAGAGCTACATCAATATTTCCAGTTTCAACTTGGCCCTCAGGGTTCAAGATATTCTCATCTATTACCATATCTATTACCATAGGTATCCCATTCACAGGAGTAGCCCCATCTTTCTACATAAGATCAAATATACTACCCTAGGAACCTTTTCCTTTTCTTTCCACTACTTAACCACCTACTTCTACACTTTAAGAGGAAATTTTTTGTCTAGTGGCCCACTTTCTTGTTGTGGAAGTAAGCGAAAGGAATAGATTCAAATTCCACCACTTTTTCACAAACACCAAACTTAGAGTTAATCTTCACCAGAGAAGGAATTTCATTGTCTGTTCCACATTAATAGAAAATTGAGCATAAACAAAGCTCTTTCTAGAAGTAGTCATTTGGTCAATTGATAGTAAGCACCCAAAGGTACTCGCAATACCTTTAAAGAATTCTTCATCCCAAAATTCAAGAGGGAGACTAGGAAGTCACACGCAAATAGGGGCCATTGAGAAATAACATGAGTTAGGGTTAAATCCAAGTTCCCACGTTTTCAACATCAAAGAAGATTTCCCAATAAACTAGGGACCACCCATAAGATCTAGTGGGAGATCATCTTCACAATTGAAGGTAAAGTAAAAGAATCCTTTAGCTATTACAACCACATCCACTTGTCCCTTAAGATTCCACTGATTTAAAGAAAAAATATGAACCAGCTCAATATGAGGACAAGGCCCCACAAATTTTTTAGAGACACTTTTCTCAACTATGCAATCTAGGAATGAGATTGAATATTCTCGCATCTTTGAATTAAAATCAAAGTTCACATGAGGAGAAGATATTTTACCATTGGGCTACACAACAAAGAGGTTAGACCATTTGACGTTATATTTTGAGAAGATACCACCCCCTATCTTATCAACCCCAAGAATCAAGCAAGAAAAATTCACACCCTAACCATCAATTGACTGACCAAGGCTAGACTTGTCAGCACCGAGATTCCCTCATTCAGAGAAGGATACTAGATAATGCGAAGGACAAGAAACCGTAGGAGCTCCTTTCCCACCAAAAAAATCATTTTTCATAATAGGAGACCCGCTCCACTTACCATCAACAAGTTGTCCATCATTAATGCTTGCTGCAACTCCAAAGTTTTCTTCCTTTTCCAAATTTGAAACCACTTCACCGCCATCGCCACCTCCTGAAGAGAGCTCCATTCTTTTTTTGGTCACAAATTGTTAAAGGTACCATCATATTTGTTGATAATGTGTGCATCCTTATTTGTGACTTTAATTATTTATAGTGTGTGGGTCCCTATGCATATTTTTTATGATATCATAAATAATTATGCTTCACTGTATCCTTTATTTACAATATTGAGACCATTGTTAATAAGGTGAACAATTGGATGCATCCCATATTCAATTGAATGACTGATTGTGACCCTATTGAGGATGATGTAGGTCATGGCTTATAATGTATGACATAGTAAACAAAATTTTGAGTACTTATTGAACTATATAGCTTCATAGTTTAATAGGTGGTTACTGGACTATTGTGTTAGTTTTAGTCTAGTTATGAATATGAATCCCATAACTATAATGAATATGATATAACAAGGGGATTTATTAGGATTTATTGTACCATGGCTAGATTAGAGTTTATATTTTACCATTGCATAGTGAATACTTACTTGAGAATGTGATTTGGTTTTGTATAGGATGGTGTTTACTAGAGAAAAAGAAACACTAAAATATTTTTAACCTAATAGATTTTCATATGAATTCAATTTCAATATCACAACTTAAAATTTATGAGAAATATAGGAATATGTATTATTTAGTGTGAGAAGTAGTGTATGTTTTGGGGTATAATTGTATGATCATAAGCATGAAAGACTATGCACCATTTTTTGATTGAATGAAAAATTCACAATGTATCTTCATTATTTAATAGTGGCTGAGGGTAAAGAGTTTTTAGAAATACTTAGCCATATGTAATATATATATATATATATATATATATATATATAATATAATGTACTATTGTAAAGGATAAATAAATTTTGTTGGAATAATCAAGTAAATAAATGTATCAAATTAAAATATATCAAGGAATGGAGAGTCATGTTAGAAATAAAAGTTAATGGATATATGATAGTTTAACATTAGTAAAAGGGATGAATGTTGATTTTAATGAAGATAGTGTCAAAGTTGGTGTGTCTCAGAATTAATAGATGTTCTACATAGTCATGTATGTGGATCAATGTCATATAGGATTGGATTCAATGAATGATCAAAATCATACAAATTAGCCCTAGGTATTCATTAGTTTCCTAGACAATTGATTATGAGTTTTGATGAAGAGTTGTACAAATAACATAATCACATAGAACAATTAGGTTTGGTCAATGGAGGTCCCAAGAGGTAATACAATAAAGAGGTCTATAGAACCTATGGATAATCAATTGACACCACTATCCTATATTTTTGGATATCAACAACATGAACAAATGAAATTCATAAATTATAAAGTACATAGTAACCTGAAATAAAATTAATTTAAATGTACAAAGAATACTTACAAAATATATAGAACCTTCAATTCATTAAACACTATTCAATTATGAAATATACTTCTTTTATTTTAAATTAAAAATACTCTATATTGCCTGAGTGAAACTTTGATGACCACCTCCACTGCCAGGTGTTGTCGTCAAAGGTCCAAGATTAACCTATTCAACATACAAAATGAAATATAAGAATACCATTTATACAACATTCAACTATTCATGTGTAGTATTTTTAATTCTCTACTAGTTACATACCTCTGCAATAGACATCATCGTGTAATAGGGAGGTGGACTGCTACAAAAAGGGTGAACATAATGACCCTGAAATTTCATTATAATCAATCAACTAATTTATTTATTTTTTCATTTCAAAAATCAAATTTAATAAATTAAATTAAATGAACTTGATGAAATTTACCTAACTATCAAAGTCGAATGCATCACTCAGGAGGGCATCTATCATCACCATCTCATCAGTTATAGATGCACCCTAGGCACATGCATCTTGACTATACTCGAGATCATAAACACAAAGTGAACCACAAGCCTGACATAAATGAGGTGGAACTCAAATCCTCAAAGACTCACCTACCTCACCTTGTGCTAGAGGCCTAGTATGTTGTATGAGGCTTTGAGTGATGGAACTAATTGACTATAATATATCCACCTCAACACTCTCCTTCACAATGGAAGGGATAGTCACATTCTCATACGCTAGTCTAGTGAGTAGTCTCGCTGGCTATTGTGCATCAACACATGGCCCCACTCTGTCATGTGTGGAGCCCCTACCTCTACCCTGGAACTCCCACATGTCAAAATAGTTTGGGATTTTATTGAGGACAAACTCACAATAGATGTTCCTCAAAAAATATTTTGGTACCTCATTGTTGAACATTGCATGGAGGATGGTCAAAAACCATCCACCACCTTTCCCAAAAATGGTTCTTTATCCCTTGGTGGTTGCACCAATGGATAGGGAGCCTCTTGCATGTAATATGTATGGTTTGATTCATTCTAGGGTTCATGAATAGTGTACACAAGTCAAATTTTGTAATTTTTTTTTATCTTTAACTTGTTTATATGATAAATTTTCTGCATAAAATTGTCTAAGCTCATGTCTCTTCTCAAACCAACTATTTATTTTCTTGCTAAATGAATGTAGATGAGATATTATAGATTTAAGTGATTGAGCGAGGGAAGTTCTATGAGAGGTTGTGCTTGAAGGATCTCTTAGCCTTGGAATTAACTCCTCAATTTGTTTTTTGTTATTTTCAATTTGCCTCATTAAATTTTCTTCCATTCTTGGAGCATGATGAGGAATTTTAGGATGCATTTTTTTGAGGTTGTTCTTTAGCAAGGATTTGAGCATGAGGTAAATTAGGATTTTGAGGAGGATTTGGGGGTGCATTAACAATTCTTGAAAATTAAATAAATTTACATCAAAAACATATTCAATCTACCTATTTAATACCAAATTCACACAAAAACAACCATAACTTACTCCTTTGACCTCCTTGACATCAGGGTAACATTTTGACTAAGATTGGAAAACAAATGGCATGGATTTTGAGCTTCTTAGAATGTGAATGCATTATGGAGGGTTTGCAGGCTATAGATAAGGTTTGTAATAGCAGAAAATAAAAGATGAAATGGATTTTTATTTTTCTTTTGCTTAAATAAGCAATAACATGAGCACATATTAACACACACATTATTGCTCATTAAATCAATAATGTGAGCATGCTATAATGTTCTCATGTTATTTCTCATTAAAGCAATAATGTGAGTGTTATAATGAGCTCGTGTTATGAAATTTTTGAATTTTGAAAGTGAGGTGGCCACTTTTTGGCCCCCCATATTTCTGCACCCACCTCATGATCACGTTTCATGTTCCATAAAATGTGATCATATTTTATAAAAACAAAATGTGAGCATATTTTTTAGAATACATGATGTTTTATAAAACAAAAAATGTGACCCCATTTCTTAAAACTAAATGCTCACTCTCTCTTCCTTTGTATCCATATTTCTCCTTCTCCATCTCTTCCTTTTTCTCTATCTTTTTTATATCTCCCCCTCTCTCTATCCCTATTTCTTTATCTATCTATCTCTCTCTTTTTGCCTTTTATCTCTCCATTTCTTTCTCTCTTTATATCTCTATCTCTTCAACTATCTTTTTTACCTCTTTATCATCTCTCTCTATCCCCTCTATGTATAATTCTCCTTCTCCCTATCTCTATCATTTTACCTCTCTCATTGTCCCTCTATCTCTCTCCCTCTCCCTATCTATGTATATATCCCTCTCCCTCTCCCTCTCTATGTATATATCTCCCTTCCCCTCTCCCCCTCTCTTCCCCTATCTATATCTCTCTCCTCTTTCTCTTTCTCTATATTTCTCCGTCTCCGTCTCCCTCTCTTTCTCTCTTTCTCTCTATCTCTCCCTCTCTATCTATCACTCTCAATCTATCTATTTATCTATCTCCCCCCCTCTCTCTCTCTCTCTATCTATCTATCTATCTATCTATCTATATATATAATTATCTCTATATGTCTCTCCCTCTCCCTTTATCTTTTTATATCTCCCACTATATAAATTTATGTCTCTTTCCCTCTCCTCTAATATCCCTCTCTTTCTCGATCCTCATTCTCCTAATCTCTCTCCATTCCCCTTTATCTCCTTTCCCCTCTTTCTCCATTCTTCTCTTTCTCTCTCTCTCTATCTCCCCTCTCTCTTTATCTTTCCCCCTTTCTCTCTATCTCTCTCTATATGTATTTATGTGTGTATATATATGTATATATATATGTGTGTGTGTGTGTGTAAATACACATATGCATAATATATATCTCTTCCCCTCTTTCCATCTCTATATCTCTCTCCCCTATCTCTTTCTCTATTTTTTTCTCTCTCCATCTCTCTCTCCCTTTATCTCTCTCCTCCTCTCTCTATCTCACTTTAGCTCTATTTCTCTATGTCTCCCTCTCTGTCTATATTTTAATATATCTCTCTATCAACATCTCCATATTTCTTTTCCTCTCTCTATATATCTCTATCTATCCCTCTCCCTCTATCTCTTTATATCTCCCACTATCCATTTATGCCCCTCCATCTCCTTCTCTACTATCTCCCTCTCTTTCTATATATCTCTATCCTCCCTCTCTCTTTGTCTCTCTATCTCCCCCTTTCTCTCCATCCCCTATCTTTCCATTCATCCCTCTTTGTATATATATCCTCTCTCTCCCTTCCTCTCCCCCTCTCACTCTCTTATATCTCTCTCATCATTCCTTTATGTTTCTCTCCCTCTCACCCTTTATCTCCCTATCTCACTCCCTCTCCCCCCTCTCTCTCTCACTATTCCTCTATATCTCTCTATCTTTCCCTCTCTTTATCTTTCTCCATCCTTCCTCTCTCTCTCTTTCTCTCCCTCTCCATCTCCCTCTAGCTCTTTCTATCTATCTAGTGCCCCTATATAGACATCGATTCCATTTTCACCTATATAAGATCCCTATTTATACATATATGTCTTTTGCACTTGTCTAATGCCCCTATCTAGACATATGTTATATTTACACCTTTTCTAGAACCCTTGTTAAGATATCTATGCTAGTTACAATGCCGCTTTCTTAGAACTTAGCAATTACAAAGCCTAGATTTGGCCAAATTTCTCCAATCTTCTAACATTTATAGAATACATCACTTCTAGTTTACATTAGTTCATTTTTTCCATTCTATCTATTTTATTTATTCTTTTACAACCTTAAAATATTATGAATTTTTTATTTATTTCTCTTTTCTATGCATCTCAAGTTCCTAAGTCTAATTATATAGTCAATACAATAGCTAAGAGAACTTTAGTGAAAATTTGAATTTTACTAGACTTGATTCATGAATTAAGGGTGGGCCTTTTCCATCCATATTAGAAACCAATGTCATTTGTATCTACTTAGTGCCCCTGTCTAGACACTTGAATGATACACACCAACCATTTGGTAGAGGGAACCTCTTGTAGCTTCTAAATTTGGATAATCAATTCATATATTCTTTATGAATGCATATAATTGGTAACAATGGCATCCCAATTGCATTTGATTTCTTTTGTTTATAATTTTATCTCTCCTAGTCCTAGTTCATGTTATTTTCTTCCATTTTTAAATTTTTCATTTCTAGGTTATGTCTCTTAGCATATTTTTAGACTCATCTAGTTATGATAACTTAGTCTTATATTAGTCTAATTAGATTGAGTCTAAAAATATTTAGTTTTTTTAATTTCAACCAATACACTCGAAAAAAACCTAGTTATAATCAACGTTGCTAAATTAACTTACTCAATTATGCTCATTTTTTGTTCTTTGATTTGGTGAAACTAATAGACCATGTAAATATAAATTTCTAATTTGAAGTGTTAGATTAGTTCATAATTTTTTAATTTCATTGTATATATATCCTTTTGAGAACTTATCTCTTGTGTGTATTAGTGTATCTTATTTTCTTATGTTCCTTTTTTTGTATACTATTTTTTTCTTGATTTTTCTCTTTTAGTCTCCTCTTCATTTTAAATCCTTGGTTATTTTCTATTTTTTCATCCTTCTTTCAAGTGCCTTTATCCTTATCATCTTAGCCTTATTTTCACTATCCTAGCCTACCTTTTTCACCCTATCTTTGATCTCTACCATAAATTCCATGGCCTCCTCTTCTTCACCCTTTATTTATGATCATTTATTTGACCCTATTTTTTCATAAATTATTTTCCACTCATTGTCATATTCTCACTTTCTTAAAATGTGCCTTACCCCTCACTTCTAACAAAATTGTATCTTGTCTCACCAATCATTTTTTCTTTCATTTCTTAACCATTATCCTAATTCCATTTCACCCCCTTCACCTTGCATTGTCTCCTAAAGTTACAATAATTGATACAAGTACCCCTCTCCATGACTACATGATACGGTTTCTTCTACATTGCCTTCCTTACCCCCTCCACTAGATCCAAATGCTTCTCTTCTTATAATTACTTACTCTCATCATATTATTAATCAAGTAATGTACTTTCCTATATCCTTGATTCCTAGCCACTTGCTCTCAATAAAATTTCCAATTTATATGACATCAATCCATCTATACACTCCATTCCTAAGATCCTAAAATAAGTTATTATCAAAAGTATTTTGGTGACATTGTTATTGTGTTACAAACTGCAAATCAATTCAATAATTCCTAAACACCACAAAAACTCCTAAAAAAATGGATATAGATAGAGAGTTTTTGATGGGGAAAACTAGGTTTTGATGGGACCTTAAACCCTATCCAAGCAAAACAAGCTATAATAAAAATAAACCACAAACCAACAACAACTCAACAACATCAGCACCAAAGGCTTCACAAAGGTTTTGAGGGGACCTAAAACCCATTAACAACCAGGTTTACGAAATCCTAGAACCCAAAGGTTTTGAAGGGGTCTTACACCCTTTACAACCAGGTTTTAATAGAGACCTTGAACCCTTTACATCCTGATTCATCCAAGCAACAATCAGACTAATAAATCATTGAAAAGTTACACAACATCAACATTCTAATAACATCCCTCAACCAACATGCAAACAAACTGATTCATCCAAGAAATAATCAACCCAACAACAAAATATTGTAAACCAACAACATTCCTAAAACATTCCTCTCTTGTCTTATAAAACAACACCAAACCATGAGGATCATCAAACTTCACACAACACCAACAAGTCTAAAGCATCAACCCAACCTCCACCTCAATAGGAAAGGGATCCCCTCTATAGGAAAAGACGAAAAGAAGACCATAGCCATAGAAAATTGAACTTCCCTTCAGATCCCTAGCACCCCTCTCCACCTTCATAAAAGAGGGCTCCATCTCAGAAGGAGCAGTCTCCACCTCCATAGGAGACCTTAGCTGAAGAAGTCAGAAGAAAACCACAACCTCCAAAGCAAGGAAAAAAAGTCATCCTTGAGAAATTCCACATACTAGAACACAAAAAATAAACACACCTCAACCAACAACTAAGAGAGAAGAGATCTTTGAGCCCTAACCAAATTCCAGTGAGGAAGCTTGGATATTTGGAAGAACACAACCTCGTCCTGCAAAACAAGATTTAAAGCCCAAAAGGGGAAGAAAATTCTCTCTTGAAAACAACTCTGAGAGCCATAATCAACACCCACTAAAGGGGAAATAGAGTAAACTCATCATAGGGAAAGGAATCCACAAGAATAGATGAAACCAAAATAGAATACACAACTAGATGAGGACACCACCAATAGAGACACCAATGCCAAACAAACAAAAAAAACTCCTCAAAAAACTAGGTCGAGTACACAACATCTCCCAACAAGATCCAACGAGCCAAGAAAAGAGAACACCATCCATAAGATAGTAGTAGCATCCATCTAGGGGAAAAGACAAAGCATATAGGATGTAGGAGAACACCCACTCCCAAAAAAACTATTGCCAAAGAGTGCAAACCAAGGACCCGAGATGAGGCATCATAACACCCAAGGTACAAGGAATATTTCCCCACCCGGGCCACACAGCTAGACCAAAATAGAGGCTACAACCCCATAGAGGCTCCAAGAAAAAAATTGAAATGGTAAAGACCCTCTTGGAAGCAATGAACATGCCAAAACTGGAAGCACCAAGGCAGGAAAACTTCACAAAAGAAACAAGAGAGAAGAAGGGTGCATTAGAGCCCTCCATAGGGGAAAGCCAAAGCCACAACCCCTACCTAGAATTCCTACTCTAGTGAACACCCTCAAAGACCAGCTTGCTCTCCTGCAACATCTAGGACACAAATCCATCAGGCATCTCGACCACGAAAGGAAGAAGAACATATAGAAAAATGAGGGTACCACCAGGGTCATCATCTTCCTCCGCATCTTCATCCTCTAAATCACCTTCTCTCAAGTCGTCATCCTCTGCATCTTCACCCTCCAAAGCACCTTCTCCCAAGTTTAAACTCTGGTTCATGCCTCTCCCGCTCATCCTCTACAGCTGAATCCATAAGATATAGTTGGGTAATTTAACTAGTTGTTATGGATATAGATCAAGAGTTTAGATTAGTGTGAGCTTCAAATTTTCTATTGCATATGAAGTGAACCATCTAGAAGATGGTATACAAAATATGTAGTCTAAAATAAAAGGAAAAATGACAAGTACCAAATATGAAATGAAAGGAGTAATGGATAGCATCAAGTTTGAATTATTTTTTTGATCTATGCATCCCTCTTTCTCTCCCTGCTCCTCTTGCTCCCTTCATTCTTCTCTATCTTTCTATCTCTCTCCCCATCCCTCTCCCCTTTTCCTTCTATCTCTTTCTATCTCTCTCTCACCATTTCTTTGTGTTTCTCTCCCTCTCACTATTTATCTCTTCATCTCTACCCCTCTCCCTCTTTATCTCTCTACCTCTCTCCCTCCCTCCCTCCCTCCCTCTCCCTCTCTCTATCTCTCCCTCTCTTTCTCTTTATCTCCCTCTCCCTCTCCCTCTCCCTCACCCCCCTATATCTCTTTATCTCTTTGTCCTCCCTCTTTATCTCTCTCCCTCCCTATTTATCTCTCTCCCACTCTCTTTCTCTATCACTCTCCTTCCATCTCTATATATATCTCATATCCCATTTCTCTCCTATCTCTCTCTATCTCACTCTTTCCCTCTCTCCCCATCTCCCTCTTTGACTCTATCTTTCTTTATCTCTCCCACTCTATCTCTACCCTTCTTTGTCTCTATAGTAACAAAAAAATTATCCTTTATCCTTACTTTATTTGGGAATAACTATAATTGAATTAACCTAATTTTTCCTAGGTTTAATGTTGTAATGTGTTGTAACACATTCACATTGATCTTGGGCTCTCTTTTAATAAAAAAACTTAATGTGTACCTTATTTAAGTGTTGTAAAGTTTTGTAACACACTTTCACATTTATCTAGGGCCCTATTAATTAATTATGGTTAATTGGAGCTAATTATCCCCTTTAATTCAAATTTAAGCCTTATTTATGACACCTGCTGGGGATCTATCCCGACACCCATAATTCAAATTGCATAACATTTAATTGAGAAAAATCAAGGTCCTAGAAATTGGTGCTAGGAACCATTCACACTAGGTGGAAAATGGGTCTTCCCTCTATAGGACCCCCCTTTATTAGTAGATTCTACATGGGTTTTTAGTGATCTTTCATCCCCCAAAGGAACAGTTTTGGAAAATAGTGCCAGGACCAATTTTCCCTACTTGGAAAATGGGTCCTCCCTTAATGAGGACACTCTTTTTGAATTTCATTTGTGGTGGGAATCTAATAATGTTCATTTCTAGATCTGGTGTCAGCTTGAATTGTTTGAATTTCAGGATTAGCCTCCTAATTTAGTATAAATAAGGGGTTAATTCACATAGTTTCATCCTAGATTTTCATGAGAACTGAAGAGTACATTCACAAGAGCATTATAGAGCATCACAAGAGAATTTTCAAAGACATTTCAAGGAAAATTATCAAGAGTTTATTGCAACAATTCAAGATCATATCATCATGACAAGGGTTTAGAGCATTCATGCATGTTGTTGAGCTAAGAAAGTGGATGCAACATTGTGGATCTATTGCAAGAATTGTTCACATCTATTCAAGATCAAGATCTACATTCTTCATGGCCACTACATGTTAGTTTGTAGATTTTCATTACAAGACATCATCCAAGGTATCAACATTGCATCATTTCATGTCCATGCTTCAATTACATTATTTCACCATTTGGATTAATTACCTACAATAGGTTTGACTTAGGAAAACCCGTATTCACTAACAATCAACAAGTTTTTCTCCTCTTCAATGTGTATTTGTAGATTTACAAGTTGAAGATCAAGTGGAGAACAAGTTTGAAACAAAATTGTCAAAGTTGTCAAGTTGCAAGATTGACCTTCAAAGTGTAAGAATGAAGAATTAAAGCTACAAAATTAAGTACAATTTTACGAGAGCTGAAAACCGAGAATTTGTGAGTGCAAGCATCAAGAAAAATTACCCAGATCTTAGTTTCAAGAACCCTAAGAAGGATCCATTCACCACTAAAGGCGAATGAGTCCTTTGTGCCCTAAAAACAAGCTTCTTGTAGCAAGTTGCACACCTCTTTGAGCTCTAAAAAATCCCCTCATAGTTGCTATAAAAGTTAGGGTCAATTTTTTATTATTGTTTATATCGTTTGGAACTCATAATTACATCAAATCATAATGATTTTTGGTGGGAAATTCTAGTGGTTTATCTTGATTTTGATAAGCCCTAATTTTCCCCATCAATCATTTTGGTGAACTGGACTTATTTAACATTGCAATTTTTTGATTTTGAGGTCTTTCATTGCATCCTAGGGTTAGATATTTCATTCACTTGCATCTCATTTTAGTTGAATTAAGATATCATTTAGGGTTTCTTACATTGCATTTACAATTGCATCTCATTTAGGGTTTAGATTTGCATTGTTTTGCATCTTTTTAAATCTAAAAAATACAAAAATAAATCAATCATTGTGCATCTCATTTAGATCTCATTTATTTGAATTTGAAATTCAAAACAAAATTGCATTTCAACATAGGTCCTTGCATTCATCTTTTCATTACATTTTTACTTTGCATTTTGGGAAAATCTAAAACTAAAACTCACTGCCTCAGACATGGAACTAAAAGATATTACTGAAATCTTGCAAATCATCAAAAAATAGTTTAAAAATACCTAACCAGGACCATTCACCCTTAATAGTGAATGAGTCCCTGATCAGGCCAAAGATGAATCTTCTCGCATCTGAAAAAGCATTAAAAAATCACCCTAAAATCCATAGAAACATCTCCAAAAAACTTAACTAGGACCTAATCGCCCTTACTAGAAAATGAGTCCCTATTAGCTACTGATCTGCACTTTTTGGAAATTAAAATCTCAGTTTTAGGCTTTTTTTTACTGATGTTACTTTCCTATTTTAGTTTCCTGATTTACTGTTTCATTGCATTTAGCTTAAATTGCTTCATTATAGTGCATTGTTAAAATTCAAAATTGTATTCAAAACATTTCATTTCTAAATTATTGCATTGTCTAATTAGAAAATTACCATGTTTAGATCTGAAATTCTGAAAATGGATAACTATTTAAGCAATGTGTGGAAATCCTTGTTCTCTTTGGTCGATGTCTCAAGTTGTGTTTTTGGAAATGACCCTAATGAAATTGAACTCACTCATGCTCACACAACTCCTAATGCATGTCCTCCTCATGATGTTGACATCATTAGAGAAGATGATGACAACATGAACAACTTCATAAATGATTGCCTTAACAACCTTGAGAATAATGCATCCTTTTACCCATCCATGAAAAAACCAACACAACTTGAGATGTTTGGTCTTTCACATCCTAAAATTGAGTCACAAGTTAAGCCTAAGTTCCCTACCATAGGTGAATCTAGTTCCTATAAACAAGAAAACATTCAACCATCCTATGTTAACAAATTAACCAACACATGAATTAACCTTGAGGGGACATATGGAAAAGGATTCACGATCTTAAGTAAACAAGGATGTGATACAACAAGTGAACATGGAATTCATCAACTCCTAGAGAAAATACAAACTGAAGATACAAAGAGGTTAGGATATTAGGATCATCCCTCGACATAGGTAACCTTCTTCCTAAAGAAACATCAATGTCTTGTAACAATTTAGAAGGATTGTCTTAGATCCTCCTCTCGACATGCATATCCTCCTTCCTAAAAAGCAACCAATTCCTCCTAATGACAATGATAAAAATGACAAGGTCATCTCGGGTCCTCCTGCCCTATATCCATTGAGGGAAATTGATGAATCTAGCAGGCACAAAAGGCCTTATAGATTAAAGAAACTAAAATTCCCTTGTCCACCACTTGAAAGTGAAAGAAAATTAAAAATACTTCCAAACCAAGAACTTATAACATTACCACCCATGAAAGAAAAGATAATACTATATCCTAAAGGTGCAAATGTTCCACATTGTTGATGCCATAGAACTCTTGGACATAGTACTGATGAGTGTCACACATTCAAATTAATCCTGACCAAATTTCACTTAGATGGTGATATTTTTTATCGAGTGATTGCATAGCATTCCCTTCTGTTCCTTTCCATGTAATGGTTGTAGAATCATAACATTCTCACTATTACATGTTATATATTTATTGTAAATCACTTTCTTTGATGCAAGGAGCTCATTCCCATCACCTACCTCAACTCATTTTTGCCTCACACTAAGTGGGGGAAAGAATTTGGTAGCCTTTCTCCTAGTTTGGAACTTGCTCTTGTCCCTTTGGCTAGTTTTCTTTCTTTCGTTTATACCAAATGAGATTGGGATGTAGATGACCTACTTAGGTTGACTTGCATGTGCCTTACTAGTCTTTTTGTTTTTCATTTTTTCTTTTTGCATGTGCATAATGTGATCCCCTATGTTGTTTCATTCAAGATGTACCTCTCTCTTTTTGTGCATTCCTCTATATGTAACTTTCATTCTTCTATATGTCGTAATCATTTCATTTGTCTTGTGTTTTCCTTTTGGGAATGACGCAAGGCATCAATATATTCATGTCTCTTCCATGTTGACCCAAAACCTTTTCTTTTATCATTTTCATTTGTCTTATGTTTTCCTTTTGGGGATGATGCAAGGTGTCGAGACATTTAGGTATCTTCCATGATGACCTAAAAGGATTTTTCTTTGTTTTCGCTCTCTTTTTGTAATTCTTCCAGTTCTATGAGTATTTGGGGAATGATGATAGTTCCATGCTCTATGAGAACATTGTAGAAAAAACATACTGACCTCAAATCCATAAATCCCTTATGTATTTGTGGGGGAAACCCTTCCTTCCTATTTCATGATGTAGATTATTTTGGAAACATATGACTTGGCATAGGGCTTTCTGGGGAAATCTCTCATGTCTTAAGAAAAACATTGGCTACTTTAAAGAAATTACTCACAGTAAGGGTATGTGCAAGATCATCATGGAAAAAATGGGCCCTTAAGTGGTGAAAAAATTCAAAAAAAGGCAACTTGACATAAAATTTTAAAAAAATTATCTATATTATTTCAAAAATATGTAAGAATAGAATCTGTAGCAAATTGAATCTAGTTTCTAAACTACTAGGTTTTATTTTTTTTAAATCTATTTGGTGAAAATTTGAAATTTCAATGCAGTAGTACTTAAATTTCAGGGGAAAAAAAAGAAGTAGGTGGTTGTCTGACCACCCTAACCACAACAAAATGATAATATTTTTTTATAATTTTTTTTCAAGTAAATAATTAATTATGATTTTTTATTAGAATTTATAAAAAATATAAAAACTCGTATGTATGACTACCTTAACTTGGTCAAAACTCTATGAAATTCATTTTTTTTTTAATCCTATAGTATGTGAATCATAGAATGTGACACATGTTTCAGATTCAAAAAATGTGATACTGTTTGAAAGCTATAGATGTTTTTCAATTAGCTTATCAATCAGGACTTTAATCATAATTCAAATAGAAAATGAATAATAATTATTTATTAAATTCAAAGTAAAGCATAATTTATATTGGTGGAAAGCTAAGAATCTCCTTTAAAAACCCTTTTCGTGTCATCAATTTTGGGTAAAATAATTCATCAGCCACATACCCTACAATACCCATCATATTGCCACATTTTGGCCCATCATGATCCTAGACATACCCGTAATGGTGTAGAAACTACTTTAAAGTGGGGGCATACATCAATGACATCTTTTGACATAATTTCATGGTGTGATTTTTCTATTTTCCTATGATGTGTCCTCTTCTTGGTGGTTTCATTGGGTTTGATGTCGTACAAGAGTGTATGATCTACCGTCATGGCATGATGTGAATGAGGCATCCCATGAATGACGATTTGACACCTTTGAATTATCCTCTCTTGGAGACATTAGGCATAGTGCTCCCTTAGAAGAAGACCTTTACATGAACAAAGCAAAACCTCCTTAAACAAAATTTTACATGACATTCAAAAGCATTACATTGTGGTGCCTTATCAAAGTTGTTAGGAGGATAACTTCGATATGGTATGAGAGGCTAATATGATTCTCTCATTTTCCACTTCATTGGGACAACTCACATAGTGGATAGGATGAGGTTCAACTACCCCAGAGTGAGTAGCATATGTTATGGACAAACATCCTCGTTTCACATTGCATTGGGATGGTTGTGCTTGATCCTTTTATTTTTCTTGATTGGCCTTTGAAATTTTATGATCATGTATATTTTTTATTGCTACATACTTAAGTGTCTTAAATGTCTACTTTAGTGTGAGTTTGACATGGTGTCATCCTCTCACTAAAGTGGGGCCAAAATTTAGTAACATAAAAAGTATCCCTTTTCATTACTTGATTTGGGAATAATTGTCAATGAATTAACCTAATTTTTCCTAGGTTTAATGTTGTAATGTATCATAACACATTCACATTGACCTTTAATGTATACCTTATTTAAGTGTTGTAAATTTTTGTAACACCTTTTCACATTTATCTAGGGTCCTCTTAATTAATTGTGGTTAATTGGAGTTAATTAGCCCCTTTAATTCAAATTTAAGCTTTATTTATGACACCTTCTAAGGATCTATCCTGACACCCATAATTCAAATTGCATAACATTTAATTAGGAAAAATCAAGGTCCTAGAAATTGGTGCTAGGACCCATTCACCCTAGGTGGTGGATGGGTCCTCCCTCTATGGGACCCCCCTTTATCTATAGATTCTACATGGGTTTTTAGTGATCTTTCATCCCTCAAAGGAATGGTATTGGAAAATAGTGCTATGACCCATTTTCCCTAGGTGGGGAATGGGTCCTCCCTTAATGAGAACCCTCTTTTTCAATTTCATTGTGGTGTGTTCATCTAATAATGTTCATTTCAAAATTTGGTGTAGGCTTGAATTGTTTGAATTTTGGGGCTAATCTCCTAATTTAGTATAAATAAGGGGTTAATTCACATAGTTTCAACCTAGATTTTCATGAGAACTCAAGAGTACATTCACAAGAGCATTATAGAGCATCAAAAGAGTATTTTCAAAGGAATTTCAAGGTAGACTAACAAGAGTTTATTGCAACGAGTCAAGATCATATCATCATGAAAAGGGTTTAGTGCATTCATGCATGTTGTTGGGCTAAGAAAGTGGATATAGCAGGGTGAAGCCACATAAGTGGTTTACACTTTTGAAGAGGAAGGAAATTTGAGAAAAAATGACCCCATGGCAAAAAAAAATTGTTTTAGGGGTTCGCATGAACCTACATGTTCGACCGAACCATAAAGGGGTTCGACCGAACTAGGGTTCGAGCGAACCCATTAACTATTGGGCCCACATTTCCCGCCCAAAAAATAAAGGAAATGTGCATATTAGGGGGGGTTCGCATGAACTAGGGTTCGAATGAACCCTGGTTCACTAGAACCCCTGGGGGTTCGCTAGAACCCCCTGGTTCTAGCGAACCCCCTTTTTCCCTAATTTTTTAATTTGTACACACAAAAAACCTAAAATTTTACGCTTTCAAGCTCCGGTTGGGGATGAAAATGGGGGAATATTTAGAAACCAAACTTGGAATCGAGTAGCCTTCAGAAGCTATCCAATGAATATAATTTTAGTATGTTTTGGTTTTATTATCTATCTATTTTTAAGTTTTATTAAATATAGGTTTTTCATCAAAACAAAAATCTTTGTTACGCAAGTGGAAAAATAGAAGATTATAAAAAAAATTTAAAAATATGAGTGCACCAGATATTGAAGTCCTTGATCCAACAAAAAAAGAAGAATTTCGATACATACAAAAAGTTATGTGTTATCACGGTTACTAGGTGCAATTGTCATTTGATTGACTTTGAAACTTGATTAAAGAAAAATATTCAATAAAAAACTATCTAACCAAGTGGAAGCACTAGATATCAGAGTTAGAAATCTAAATTTGAAAATTGGAATTTTATCCTTCATGGAAAAAAAGTTATGTTATCTGATTGGTCACTTTTTAAAAATGCTATTTTTTGAAAAAAACCAATTTTTGTGGGAGATGGAAAAAAAAGTGCAATCTGATTCCAAAAAAATTGAAAAAAATATTTTTAGAATCTACAGACAAAATGTGACAAGACTCTAGTTTACATCATCTTCAAATTCCTTACGATTTAATCGCTATAGGTGCCCGAATGTGGAGATTGTGTTAAAAAAAAAATATCAGTGTCCAGTTAGGCCAAAAAGTGTAAACCACTATTGTGGGATCACCCAGCATCGAGGATCTATTGCAAGCATTAGTCACATCTATTCAAGATCAAGATCTACATTCTTCATGGCCACTACATGTTAGTTTGCAGATTTACATTACAAGACATCATCCAAGGTATCGACATTGCATCATTCCATGTTCATGCTTCAATTACATTATTTCATCATTTGGTTTAATTACATACAAGGGGTTTGACTTAGGAAAACCCCTATTCACTAACAATCAATTTTTTCTCCTCTTGAATGTGTATTTACAGGTTTATAGGTTTAAGATCAAGACAAGAACATGTTTGAAGCAAAATTGTCAAAGATGCCAAGTTCCAAGATTGACCTTTGAAGTGCAAGAATGAAGAATTAACACTATATAATTAAGTACAAGTTTTCGGGAGCTAACAATCAGGAATTTGAGAGTGCAGACATCAAGGAAAATAACCCTAATCTTAGTTTCAAGAACCCTAATAGGGACCCATTCACCACTAAAGGCGAATGAGTCCTTTGTGCCTTAAAAGTAGGCTTCTTGTAGCAAGTAACACACCTCTTTGATCTCTAAAAACTCCCCTCATAGTTGCTATAACAATTAGGGTCAATTTCTAATTATTATTTATATCTTTTGGCCCTCATAATTACATCAAATTATAATGATTTTTGGTGGGAAATTATAGTGGTTTATCTTGATTTTGATAATCCCTAATTTTCCCCATTGACCAGTCTCTATCTTTCTATATATCTCTCTCCCATCTCTATTTCTCTCTCTCCCTCTCCATGTATTATTTCTATCTCTCTCACCATCTCTCTCTCTCTCTCTCTCTATATATATATATATATATATATATATATTCCTCTCCCTCCCTCTCTATATCTCTCCCCTCTCTTTCTCTATATTTCTCCCACTCCCACTCCCACTCCCACTCCCTCTCCCTCTCCCTCTCCCTCTCTCTCTATATCTTCCTCTCTTTATCTCTCTCTCACTCTATCACATTTTGTAACTCATAGAATGTGCTCACATTTTATAAGGCATAAAACATGAGTACATTATGACTTGGTATTTACCAAGCCATAATGTGATCATGTTATGTGCTCGTGCTATGTGTAAAATTGGTCATTTGACCACTTTTTTGTACACCATTTCCATGCACATACCTAAAAAGCTAAGTGTGATTGATCTTGGTGAAAAATCTATCATTAAGCATGCTTAAGTTAAAGTAACTTACTTGTTACCTATTTTAGCTACTAGCTCAAACAAGTAGAGTTGTTTATGTTTTCCAATGTGAAACAAAAGGTACATTCTACCCTGCTATGTTATATCCATGTGCATAAGGAAATTATCAAAAAATTGCATTATTGCATTATAAATGCATACAACAGAGAAGAGAGTGAAACATTTTTTGCAAAATGTAGTCTTTATTGATAATATAAATTTATGGTGTCCCACACAAGCCATGGGACTAACTATTTGAATGCAAATGATGGAAAAAACTATACATTTATAGATACATAATGAAAGAAATGCATATATAGAGAGAGAGGGGACCTGTCATTTCCTGAATGATGATTCCCAGTTGTCTTGTTCTACACCATCTTCAACCCCTCCTGCTTATCTAGCCTTCAGTTGATGCTCTCCCTATTGCTCCTAGGTTTCTTGTATGCGTGAGAAAATTTTTGTTAGAGAAATGAAGGATCACCGATCAATATATATGCAAACATCCATAAACATATAGCCTAATCCTCACAAGCATTCAAATAGCTTGCATACCACAAATGTCTAGGAAAACAAAAGAGTTGTCAAAAAAATATATCATATGCTCTATTTTATCTAACATGTTTGCTCATTGTATAGGTATAGGTGAAATATTTTTTTTTGTTTTGTTTCATCTGATTACAACATGTGGAGTGAAATGGGATCCCACAAGGGTCGAGCTTAGCTCATGATGCCCTATGGTTTCATTAGAGAGGGATAATCACATTTCATATCACCAATGTAATTCTTGAAAATAAGTTTCATTCACCATGGTGATATTGATTAAGAATAAATATATTATTAATAAGAGTTTTTTCCTATTAATATTGTCAATCCTAATCAATAGGAACATAGTACAAAACTGGTCTACAAAGATTACATGATATTTTGCAGTTTGAAATTCATAAGTACAAAGTTATCATGTCCTATCAGGAGTTGTCATGAGCTATATGGAGTAGCTATGGGTGATGAGTGAAATGCATGGTCAAGAAAACCATGCCAATGTGTTGTCCTAAAGAGAAATGCATGGGAAAGGAAAATAACAGTGATGCAAATGAGTAGCTAAGGTTACATTTCCAATCAACATTGCATTTGTGTGTTATGATCATTATGGAAAACAATGAGAGGTAACAAATGATACAAAAAGGCTTTTTATTTTGAAGAAACAATGATAAGTCTAAAATATAGAGGCATTGTATCTATAAGTGACAAGGAGCCATAAATGAAGTATGCATGATGAGCAACATTTTGTAATTATCAATGAAGGAAGATACATCGAACAGTCATGAATATAAAGATAGCCCAAATGCGATGTGTTTGAAGACACTAACATACAATGACTATAAGAGTATATACAGAGAAAATATAGTGATATCAATGCATGAGGATATTGAAAATCCATGTGTCTATGTATGCAAAATTTTAACCACTGATATGTAGCTACTGTGCTAGCAAATTTCATGAAGGGACATGACTGTTTCAAGAGTCATCCATAGTTTAGAGAAGTTATTATAAAGACTTGGAAAGGAAAGCATTCATTACAGAGTACATCATATAGTCTAAGAAGCCTTAAGAGCAGTCAACAAAAGGATAAAGGAGTAATGAAGGAATGCTTGGTAAATGAAGGGTGTTTCATTAAAGTTCTCAATATAATGACCTCATTAAGGAGGTTGATGCAATGAGTGCAAATGCTATTGATGTCTTTTTTTCTTATCAAAGTTTCTTGTGTAAACTATATTGAGCCTATTTGATAGTTTGTGCCTATGGCTTCCATGATAGAGAGGCTAGATGGTCAACATACATGACAAAGATGATAATAATGTGAAAGAGACATTATGTAGAGAAGGACAATGAGGGTGTGGGTTTTGATAAACCATAATAGCCATGAAATTTTTGAAGCTTGGATGACCCTTAGACCTGCAAGTTAAGAAAAGGGTAGTTTTCATGAAGGAATGGAAAAGATGTGGAGTCTTTGGGTTGTACCTGTACTATGTAATGGCATCAATTGAATCTTTTTGCAAAAAAAATTATCCCTCACTAGGAAACATTCTTTTATAAATAGTCAGCTGAGATAACTCTTGTTTGATCCATTCACCCTCTCATGAAGTTTCCTTCATATTATGATCTTGCTCGATCTTATCATAGTAAAGGGATTATAACACTACTGGCCGCCATTACATGGCATCATAAAAACAAGGATGTTTATATTTTTTAGAATCAATTGAAAGGAAATGTGGAGGCCGGGGCCTTGAAGAAAGAGATTCATAATGCAAAGATGGAGAAGTGGGCATCAATCCATGCCTAGAGATAGGGTTTTTCCTCCATTCTCTTAGCGAGAAATGCAAAAAAGAACAAACACCTACAATATGTATGGATGTGGCCATAAAAGCAAACAATACTCTATATTTGCAAACAAAAAAAACAACATACAGAGGAAAAATTGAGTTTCCATTAAAATGCCATGAGATGCCAAGTAAAACACAAAATAAAATGCATGAAAATCGTAGAGGAATATATATAACAGACTATTCATTTTTTTTCTCTTGCAAAGGCTCGAGTTTGAGTAGATTTTCTATAGAATGGAATAAAAATGATAAAATGTCTTCACCAAAGGCTTACCTAAGTTTCTATATGTTGTTTTTGCAGACAAATTTGTTGGAAAAAACTCATTGTGTGTTCAAATCCGCCATGAACAAGCTCCAACTGAAACCCTATGGCCGCACTCTCAAGTGTCCAACAAGTGCAAAGTGTAAAAATGAAATACATTTTAGCATTTTACCATCGGTTTTACCTTTAGGGTTTCAACCCTAGCTTGTATTCTGACATAAGCTTAAGGCACTTTTTCCTTTTATTTTAAGCTTTTGCAATATAACTAATACCCATACCTTATGCATATGTGCCTAGCAATTAGGGTGTTTTTGCTAATTTGTTTCTCTTTTGCACTATCATTCAAGATATGGGTCAAAACACGACCTTTTGATTTTTGCATAAATTACAAGTGTAAAGCATTTGGTTAAGTGGTGTAATTATAAACCATTTAATCAAATAGTATTTTTAAATGCAAAATAGAGAAACATGTTTTGATAAGACCAAGTCATAAGGGGGTTTAGTTGAGCAATTTATAACCAAATTCAAGCATCTAGGAGGAGGTTGGAGAGGTTGGTTGACAAGTTCCAAAGATATAGGGGGTGGTTTTTGATTGAGTTTATGACTTTGGAGAGCATCTAGGAGCAGTTTTGATGCCTTTATGATAGATAGGGTAAAGGATCAAGACCATTTCTTCACTTTGGAGTTATTTTGGAGGGAGTTTGGGGTCTATTTTTAGGGATTTATTGGTGCATACAACCAAGAAGCTTCCAGTCCCTACTTTTAAGGAGTCTCTTAGTGAGCTTATATTCACTTCACTTTTCATTTGTGAAGTTAGTTTTGATTATGCTCTAGCTTGTACTTTGTGACTTTTGGATTCCTTCTGCAATTTCTGCATTTTTTGTAACTTTTTTGAACATGTATACCAGTGATGACATTGGACATCAATGATTTTTAGTATTTTTCCTTCCCACTTTGTGCTTTATTGTGTGTATCTAATTAATTGATCAAATTACTTGTGGATTTTTTTTATTTCCTTGTAATTTTGTCTCATGCTAAGCACCCTTTTCCTGAAAAATACGTTGTTGCAAGTTATAATTTGTGTAAAAAATACAAACACTTTTAGTTGTGCAACTTCTTTCCTTCTAAAGTTTAACATTTTAGCCTCCTTATAAAGTACTTATGCAAATACATACGAAAGTGAGTTGTGTAAGCCTAATTCAGTCATTGTTGAAATTGTGTATGCAAGCTATGTTTACGGGTTCTAGTTATTTTTGGTGCATCACCTTTAGTTTAATTCTCAGTTTTTTAGTTTAAGTACTCTTTCTTACCCCTTTTCTCTGCAAAAGCTTTAGTTTAGATTAGTTTAGGTGACACCATAGGAGTCATCCTTATTTGGAAGTCCACTCCGAGTTTAGGCGACCCATAGCCTAAGAATGTTCCCATGTTACTCCAAAATGCTAAGTTCTGCAACTTAGCAAGGGTGCATTTTTGAGAGCTAACAGTACTAAGATGGGTGACCTCCTGAGAAGTCTAGATGCCACACTTCTTTGAGCATCACCTAAGTACAATGAGTGCTAAGTGGAACATTCATTCTCATGAGAGATGGGTTCGTGTAAACCACCATTCATAAAAAATAGATCAATAAATTTGACTTTAAACTACAAAGTTGAATCTTAAATATGATATTCTGAAATTTATTTTGATGATAAATTATTCTATTATTTTAACCTTTCCTTATTTAAACAAATTTTAAGATAATTAAACTATTAAAACATCTTCATATCTAACTTAAATATCAGTATATAATTCGCACAACACCCCAAAAAAAAGAAAAAAGAAAAAAAGAAAAAAGAACTTTTCTATATAAAATCATTAAATATAACTTAAACAACTACATTTATACATAAATCTTTCAAATCACGCTTTTCATCCATCAAACAAAAGCAGTCTAAAATTTACATCAAATTGATCTATGAATATCTGGAGTTACAAAAGTAGTCTGAGTTTCATTGGTTAGAACACTTACCATTTTTAGTCCACAAGGCAGGTCATCATTTTCTTTTAATAGACTAAAGTGGCCATTAAGAACAGTAAATAGTACATCATATTTAGAAAGAAATCGTAATGCTACAGCAGAAATCTACTCTTCTGCCATGGCCTCAACATTAAGATCAAAACTCCCAACACCCATATTTTGATCACTTCCAATACAAGGTCTTTCAGACACCACCGAAGTTATTGCATTGGTGTTTGAACAATAAGTAAAAGTACTACCTTTCCTAGCCAAGGCAGAAAAATCCGCCAACTCCAAAGTGGGCTTCCATGGAGATTTACGTTCCATAACGCTGCCACCATCATTCTGAAACGTGGGTATTTTTGCTGCAGAAGGGCGATCCATTGGCTTCTGTTTATAGATCTTCTGCATTGCATGGATTCTGTCTACTAGAGCGAAAAACTCTTGAATTTCATCTTCATTATCATCCTGTGCTGGACGTTTCCTGCACTTTTCTCCCTCACACTGTTTTCTCTCATGATCTGTACAACTTGGTAACTTGTGCTCTGCTCCTTGGCATTCCATGATAATAACTATGTTTGGTAGTTTATGATTCCCTCTGTAACCCAAAACAAAAAAACCTAACAGAAGACTTAAAAAAGAAAATGGCAGAGGAAACTTAGATCCAGATCTTAATCTCACCTCAAACCCACCGCGCAGAGAAGCATCCCCATTACATAACATGAAATTCATGCATAAAATTCATGATATTCAACCTCTTTATATATAAAATATAGAAAGTGGGGTTGTATACATTGTCTTGAAATTGACTCTATTAAAAAAATCCAAGAGATTAAAGAAAGCTCTGTCACATACAGCCGAAAATTAATGCGGCTACCATAATTTCTGACGTTGCTTTATTCCCTAGGTAGGCCTAATACCTAGAACTCAAAAGAATGGCGTAGATTTTACTCTTGGACTTCTGTACTTTCGCCAATGCGAGAGCTGCGTGGATAATTTTAAGCGAACAAAGCAGGCATTCCAACTAATACTAAACTAAAGGTCACCAACGTGAGAGAACGTGGGCTTCTCACGACATAAGCGTGGTCCATATTAAGTTCATTTTGTTTTTGTTTTAACGTAAATATTTATTAATTTTTTGTTTTTTCATTTATGTGTACATTTTGTGAAGTAAAATTTAGAGAGAAGTCTTAAAGAATAAGAAAAAGGAAAAATGTTTAGTTATGTGATATATTTGTATTCATCAGTAGATAATTTAGTAGTTGAGCATCTTAATTTCCTGTCTTTTAAAATCTTGTGTGGTAATTTCAAATCACTCTCAATTTTTTACAATAGTTTATTTGGCAAGTCCCTTGCATATAACTAACGTTTCAAGGTGACATCATCAAATATGATGTCACATCAACATGTTTTTTGTTGAGGTGTCATAAAAAGCCCCAAAAATGTTGTACTAGTAATTATGTGTAAGTCACGTTTTAGTCGTGCAATGATGCGGCTTCGCATGATTTATTATTTTTAGATCTAAGGAATACATTTAATCCAATTATGAATGTTTATGATCAACAATAACAAATTTAAAGTCACAACTATTAGTACTATATTTTTAAAAATATTAGGCATTAAATCAACAAATGTTATCACAACTATTGGAACATGCTCAAATATTAGGTCATTCCCCTTAATTTTAGTGAAAACTTTTAAATTATAGTTGATTTATCATTAATTTGAATGTACGAAATATTCTTTATAAAGTTCATAAAAGAATTGTGTTTCTATCTATTTTAATATAATGTTCAACAAAGATTTATTAAAAAATCACATGTACTTTCACTGTGAAGGACACTCAAAGTATAAAAAGCACATATACTTTCATCATAAGGCACTCAAAGTATAATATTTCACTATTGGAATATAAATAATGTATTTAATACTTTTTACACATGTTAATCATGCAAGTCATATTTTCTTTACAAATATTAAAGAGCATAAACCAATTAAATAAGTAAATTATTTGGTCCATTGAAGCTTTACCATATAGTTCTTTGATTAGTAAAACCTAGAGACACTCTTCTACACATATTTGTTCAGCAATCATTCTAACACCTTTGAATACATTATTTATTTACTTAAAATATATGTGATTACAAAAATATGTGCTCGTTTATCATGCAAATAAGAAAGGAAGCCCACAATAGAGATAGAAGCATGCAATGAGAATACTAACAACTCTAGTAGATAGTATAACCTAGAGAAACCCGTTTTGAGTGAACAATCAAGTAGGATTGAGATAAAATATTCCTTATTCTTCTATAATAATCAATTACAAATGTGTAACAATACCTACACGAAATTTTGGAGTCATTTCATAGTTACAAGTTATCACACCAACAATGTGCCTCTACAGCTCAAAAATCTCTTTCCTTACACTTAAATAGTCATAAAATAAATGTAAGAATGAAAGAAACAATGAGAATGAACTATTCAAGCTTTCTATTTAAACATGATATGACACCCCTTTATCCTCCACATGGTACTAAAACTAAATAACAAACAAGCGTCAAACACAATTAATTCAAATGAAATAACTCTTTATATTTAATCATTTGTTTAGATGGTGATGGAAACACTAATTTTTTAACTCGAAGCATAAAAATATTATCAAAATTGTGCCAAAATTATCATGTTTGATGATGAAACCACCTCCTTATAAACTAATAATTTTATCAAACTTAATTTTATACTTTTTTTTAAACCTCCACCCATGTTTCAAGTAACCCCATATTACACTAAACTATAATGAACTCGTAGCTCTAAGATTCTTTGACAACTTTCTAAATTGAGTTAGATATCCTTGACCTTAATGTTCCAACATTTTTTTATCTTATTTTTATATCATATCTACCACATTAGAAGGATTTTGATCCCAACTAGCTTTGGGAATCAATAAATATGGGAGCTTTTCATGCACATATTATCCTTGGGACTATTATAAAAATTGTTGGGTTGATCAAACCATTTCATATAAAACTCCATGAAAAAAAAAAATATATTTATACAATCTTATGATATAAACATAATGCAATGATCAACCACAAGATTACGCAAGCTATATCCTAAAAAAACTTTAAAAAAAAAGAAAATCCCAACTTCCGAAAACATCCACATTCAATATATTATTTAACAATAAAAATATTACAATACACTTACAAAATCTCCATAAAAACTTCTAAAATATCAAGCTTCTCAAATACATAATCACACATTCTATATCATGTTTCACAAAGTAGTGAATACAAACGACAACCTTTATATATATCTCACCATTTAACCCCTTTTGTTTCAAAAGATACTGCACTTAGAATAAAGTCCTTCGATCTCATTCCTTCCACCATTCCGCTTTCTTCACCGACAGAATTACTCTTGCGAATCTTTGTCTTGCAGCAACTTATTTATTGGGCTGTGGATTGTTTTCTTTTTGTCGGCTACAGATTATTCTACGCCCTATTCAGACTCGAGAAATTTCTTTCTTTTTTTGTCTGAATATGGCAATACAGACATAAAAAGTCAAACAAATATTTAATACGCACTACTAACCTATTATTCAATAACAGTGGTGGCAGAAATTATTTATTTATTCCGAAGAAAAACTCTTTTCCACCAGGGACTTTCGGGCCGAGCGAAGACTCGAACGCACTCACTCACGTATCTAGTCTTCCCCATGCACTGGGTGGAGCTTCGAATGCCTTCACTCTTCCTTTAGCTATATATATTTTTCTGCTATTTCCCTCTTTCCTTGGCTTTTGGAGATTTCACCAAAAACAGAGAATACTGCGGACTCTTTCCAATGCAGACCACAATATGCAGATAAAGTTAAAAATTAGATAAAAATAGCGCGGCAGCAGATTCAGTTTGAGAGCTGTGATTGTTAATAGCATCTAGTTTTTACAGTCCATGATGTTGAGTTGTTTGGATTTTGTTAACAAATTTTGATAATCGTTTTATGAATATAAATAGTCTGATCTACTGAATTAAAATTAACTCTTTTTGAATAATGTGCGAGTGATAATTATGGTTTCTACAAAAGAAAGATATCTAGTTGTGGGATACTTGGTGGTTTTTTGAATCATCTTATTTAGCCTTTTTAATAGCTCATCACATAGTGGACTCTCTCTAGCAAACAAAATCCTATTTTTAATTGTAGTTGTGTAAATCCATCTCTTTATCTTTGCATTGAACATTTTCCACTCTATTTTCTACATGTTATTCAACCTCACATTCTCCATTGTTAGATTATATAAATTTTCGGTGCATAGAGGAAAAAACACACAATGCTATAGCATTTGTTTCAATTAAATTGATAATTATATTAAAATTGCTTCAATATACAAAGGACTTGAGAGATATGCATTGCTTTATATTTATGATAATATAGTTTGTAGAAATTTAGTTGACAAAGATAAAAGATAAAAACTCACTAACAAAAATGTAACACTTTCTCCCTATTATTCAATGATGGTGGTGGTAGAAATTATTTATTTATTCTGACAATCCCCCTTAATTTATATTACTAATATATTTAACATCTACAACACCTAAATTATATCTTAGGTGCTCAAAATTATCTTTGATAATGCCTTTGTGAATATATCTTCCAATTGATCTTCATATTCAAATATTGTAAGTATATTTCTTCATTCTTTACTAACTCTCTTATTATATGTATTTTCCTACTTGGCCAAGTTGCTCCTATGCTCTACATTTCTTTTGTGACCAATTGTGATAGATTATGATTGCTACTATACATCTACTATGTCCTCTATTAACATCACCACCCCTTACAACTATGTCTTTCCCAAAAGACATAAGAAATAGTCAATTTACAAGAAGGATATTTTTGTAGATTTCTTTAACTTGTAGGAATATGGTGTCCCATTGGTTCTTAGCTTGTTGTAGCACGTGTATTTGGGTATTAACCTATGTTAGGATCTTTTTAATCTTCGACACAGTAGTTATGATTTTGATTGATTGGTCAATATTCTTCACATCGTGGAGCAAATCTAAGGTTGACCACTTCCCACAACTGTTTGATTTGTGCTTTTTACTACATCTCTCTAATCCTAAATTTGTTGTAGTTGATTATGCAATATTTATAATAGTGTTCTTGTTGTCGCATCTATATCCTATATAGCATCATAAGTGGTGGCCACTTGTAATACTTATGTCTCTATTTGATCCATTTGGTCTTTCGGGGCTTTAGTGTGGTCCATTATAGATAGAATTGATACAAGGTATTAATGTTGTTGGTCATGTTCTATAGTGTTGATGTGGGGGACCATCCTTGTATGAGCTACCACACAAATATTTCTTTCCTTAACCATCCTTCTCTTTTCAAATTCAATTGGGATTGTGATGTAGAGTGTTGAAGATCGATTGTCCATTTCTTTTATTAAATCATCTACTAGTTGCTACAACTATTTCTAATGATTGTTTTGTATCTATTTTCACTTGAGTAATTTCACTTTAAATACTAATTACTGCATTTTATAATTGTTCTATTTTTTCCACTTGTTTCCTTGGAATATCTTCTCTTGTGGTGTGATTTATGATACCCTCAAGTTTAAAATTTTAGAGGGTTGAGATCCTTGATAAATCTTCTTGTGTTTCAACTAGTGGTAGTTGGATTACTAGAGGTTTTGTAATTGGTTACATTTTATTTTGTTGTGCCAAGAAATATTTGATTTGGTGCAAGCAGAGGTGGATATAGAGGATGTGGAGGTCTTATCTGGTGATGGTGTATGTAGTGGAACTTCTCGTTGTAATCCCTACTATTTTGAAGAGGTGCTAGGTTTTACTTGATAAGACTATTTTTCCTCATCTAGTATTGATGTATACACCTATTTAGTCACCTCAATAATTTCTTACTAAATTTTTTGTTCAACTTTTTGGCTTTATAACATTAGTTTGTGCTACCCTTTGTATTTGTGCCATAGGTAGGGTTGTGGTAATTTCTTCTATTACTTTCCTCCTTGGCTCTTCTTCAACATGTATTTCTTTTTCTCCTTCCTATTTAAGGGATTCTACTAGTTCCTCCAAATATTTCTCTATTACATTGTCCAAGGCTTTAGAGGAGGTCATCATGTATCTAATGATGGCTTCTCCAATGATAGCCTTATTTTCTTGGCCCACTTGTGTATATACATTTTTTCTACTTTGTGGAGCATGCCTTTCCTATTTAGACCACTAGTTAATAGATAGACATGCATCACTACTTCTTTCTCTTTCTCCAATATTGGTTTTCTCTTTTTACATTTCTTCTTCTTTTATAATTTCTTCCTCTTTTGATTAAATATGAGAAACCTAAGTAGATTTTCTTTACTTTTTCTTAAAATCACTTATAATAGTTCTTCTAATGCCTCCTCTATCAATGGTTAATCTTGTGGCAAGGTTTTGTATAATATTATTTTTGTTTTACCCATTTCTCATTTTTCCTCCTCTTTCTAGAGTCCCTTATTTTAAACCTCGTAGAACCCAGATTTAACCTCCTTGATCTTCTAGGTGTGGAAGTTCCTTATTTTGGTAGCCGGGGTTTTAGAATTCCCTACTTAGCATGTAGTTTCTTTTTTTATTTCTCTAAATGTTCCTCTAATTTATTTTTTATTAAATTATCCATAAAATCCCTGCATGTGGTGATATATTCCACATCAATGGGTCCTTTGGAATCTTTAGTAGTGTTATTGCATAGGATTAAATTTATTCATCACTAAGTTTGTATAGAAGTTGTAGTATCCATGAAACCCTGTGCTCAATTTGTTGAGCACCTGAAATACTAAGAGGGGGGTGAATCATCATTCTTTTAAAAAATTCAAATATTTAAACATCCAAACCACATAGCACATTCAACTATAGTAAAGAAAGAAAGCATGAAACATCAACAACATCACATAACACATGAACACCTAGATTTTTATATGGAAAATCCAAAATGGGAAAAACCACGGTAATAATTAGCTCACAATATATTATAACCAATTATAGTATATTTATAGAATTGCTCACTGTAGGTGGAATCATTATCCAAGCGGACTCACTATCCATAGAGAGGAAAAGATAGAAGAGATTGTCTGGCTTACAACCTAGATTGAACTATTACAATTGCATCTTTCATATGCATGAAATACAATTCCTTTGAAGCTCAATACAATGACTTAAGATACTTCATATGATTTAGATCTAACACTCTGCTTTCCTCTACATTCACAACTTAAATTTACAACACTCTTAATCAATTTGCATCATATACATGTAGAAAATACTCACAACATTCCAAAAAAAACTAAAAAATATATAACTTATATATTTGCATCAAGCATAACATCAATTAGGTCAACCTAATTAGATGTAACACTCAAAATATAACTTGTTGGCTTAATTTATTCCACACATGCACTTCACACCAAGATTTAAATCTAAAAATATCTTTAAATGGGTCACAATGGACCTATAATAGATCCCACATAAGACCTTAACACTTATTTAACCTTTGCATACCTTCAAAATTATTACAGCGGCATCGTAGAAGACCTAATACCAAAAATTATTCAATTGGGATTACACATTCGAACAAGTGGACTTTAAAATTCAATTCCAATTGGAATTTACATACTAATGCCATCTATCAACATATCCTCAAAGGCATAAAGCCAAAAAAAATTCTACAGAGAAGTGCAGACTCTCCCACTCAAACGCACTATATAGGAAATGACTATAATCTACTAGACCGAACTTTTTTCATCCATAACTTCCAAACCAAAGGTCAAAACAAGATAAAATTATAGAATTGGATTCTTTTAACAACCAAAAAAATAATGTTAGAAGTGTAGAGTGTAAAATTCATTTGCAGATTGGCGTAGACCCATAACTGGAGCTTTTTTACATAGAATTAATAGAGTTGACACTTAGTCAATTTTCCATCACAACCAACTTTATCGGATCAAATCATCTTGCAAAAATGTCTTCCAAAAAGTCTTCAAACCCTCTTAGAACCAACAAAATGATTTGTAATGATCTACACCATGATCTCCACATCAAGATAGAATGTTGACATCAATGACAACACTGCAACACATCATTATATACCTTTATGCTTATCCCTCATGCTCATGTTGCCAACAATAGCATCAATGACATTCTTCCAACACAATTTCCTCACATCATTTTATAATCTTTTTCTACTAGGAAGATATATCTTATATATTTTTGATAATATGATATTCACTCCTTTCTTTTCATTTGTTTCTAGAGGGTTTTGAAAAAACCCTTATAGACTATAGTGAGAAAAGTTTCGTCCTTGAAGTGCTATATATGGTCATTGATTTGGGAATCCATCAACTTATTTTTTTCTAATCTTTTTGGGATCAAAATTTATGAAAGAAAATCAATACATTTGTATCTAAGGAATATAAAAACATTAGTAAAAGAAATTAAAAAATATGTTAATGTATTTAAAATATATTAAAATCTATTTGATTAGAAAGCTAACAAGATGTGTCAAATTTTGATGACAATTTTATTAAAATCATTATACAATGTGTAAACCCGATGAAGTGCAAGTTGAGAAAATCTATTAAAGCTCAAAAACACATGAAATGGAGGAAAATTAATAGTACAAGCCTTTAGGCTTGTTATCCAAAACTATTCCAAAGAAAAAGGATAATTTTTTTTTTTTGACTAAAAAACATGATCATATTTTTAAAACATAGGAAATGATCATGTTTCAAGTTCCACAAAATGCTATTGTATTTTGTAAAACATAAAATGAGATCATGTTTCATGTTTCACAAAATGTGATCACATTTTTTAGAACATGTGATTTTTTATAAAATGAATAAATGATCCCATTTCTTAAAACTAAATGATCCCTTTCTCTTCCTTTGCATCTATATTTCTCCTTCTCTCTCTCTCTCTCTCTCTCTCTCTCTCTCCATCTCTCTCTCTTCCTCTATCTTTTTTATCTCTCTATCCTCTCTATGTATATCTCTCCTTCTCTCTACCTTTATTGTTGTCCATCCCTCATTGTCCCTCTCTCCCTCTCCCTCTACCTCTCTATGCATATATATCTCTCCCCCTCTCTATATCTCTCTCCTCTTTCTCTTTCTCTATATTTCTCCCTCTCCCTCTCCCTCTCTTTCTCTCTTTCTCTCTATCTCTCCCTCTCTATCTACCACTCTCACTTTATCTATTTATCAATCTCTCTCTCTCTATATATATATATAGCTATTGTTAGTGTATCTATTACATTTATGCATACACTTTGGCTTCTTAAGCCTACTTAGCATCCACATACTTAGGCACCCATCTATGTTGTTAACACTTTCTCACACAAGTTGTCAAGTTAGTTAGTTTCCACTCTTATTTTGAAATTTTACACAAATTATTTTCAAGCAAATCTGATTTTTTTTATAGAAGAAAATATTTTGTAATTGGTGGAAAATTTTAAAGTTCCATAACTTTTTCTCAGTTACTCATATTTGAGTGTTATTTTTTGCAAAAGTCTATTTTTCTACCATGAATCCAAGAGCATATTATCGCACTAATTCTATAAAGTGCTTGTATATGCCTCTTTTAGGTGAGTTACAAGCACTCTTTCGATAAAGTGCCATATTGGGGGAGGAAACAAATAATCAAGGTGGGTGTTGTGTGTGGTCCATTTTCACACTTCCTCAAGAAGTTCTTTTGTGTGTATATTTTTTCACTTCAACATTTCTACAAGCAAATATCTAAGTCTAGTAGCATGGAGGCTAATGTAACTATACAACCCCTAACACCTTTCAATTATCATGATTGGAAGATGAAATTAATTCTTATTCTTAAGAAAAAAGGTTTATATAGGGTAACTATGGCAACAGAGAAAGAACCTACAACAACTAAAGACAAAGAAAAGTTTTTCAATAAGTCTGATTAAGCATTTGGCTTCATATTTTTATATTTGTCTCCTAAATTTTTGTTCCATGTTGAAAACTTGAAAACACCCAACCAAGTTTGGGAAGCTCTAGACAAACTATTTGGGGAAATAGATGAAATTAGAAGCCATGAGTTGGGAAATCAACTCTTAGGTCTTAGTCCTAGGAATTTTTCAAATTTACAAGACCTTTTCTCTAAATTTAAATCTTTAAAGTTGTAATTAAAAGATTTTGGAATTGATAAGAAAGAGGATTAATTAATCCTTTATGTACTTTCCAAGCTATGTTCATAATTTTTTGTGTTTGTATCAACTTTCTACTCTACTGAAAGGGATCTTGGAGCCTCATGGTCAATTCTGACACTTGATATCTTTATTTTTGATCTCACAAGGGAGCAAGAAAAGTTAATTCAAATGAGTACTTTAAAATCTACAAATCCTCTAGCCCTACTTGTAGGGAATGAAACAAAACAAACTTAAAAAGGGGAGAAGAAAAACACTAAAAAGGACAAGGAAGTTAAGAAAGAAGGAAAAAATGACAACTCCAAAAAGGACTCTCAAAGTAAAAAGAGAGTTAAATGTTACTTTTGTAAAAATATTGGACACGATGAACACCAATGAATGATGAAAAAAATTGAGTCTCTACAACAAATTCTAAAAAATAATAATATAGGGCTACTTTATTCTATCAAGGCATCTTCATCAACTCAAGAAAATACTAAGGAAAAAGAGAAATCAAAGGGAAAAGCCTTAGTTTATACTACATATTTATCTCCATCATGGATTATAGACCGTGGTGCTTCACATCATATGGGTTCTTCAAAAGTTATTGTTTCATCCTTAGAGCCATCAAGTATTCCCATAATCACCTTAGGTGATGATACTCCAACATTGGTAAAAGGGAGAGGTTTTGTTGAAGTTGAAGGAGGAAATTTTTTGAATGTTTTAAGTGTACCTTCACTATCAAATAATCTCATTTTAGTGTATCAAATAACTCATAATCTAAATTCGAAAGAATTAGAATTTTATCTTTCAAGGAAAAAAATTTATGCGTTATACGGTGTGCGTCACTTTTTAAAAATGTTATTTTTTGAAAAAAACTAATTTTCGTGGGAGATGGAAAAAGAAGTGCAATTTGAGTCCAAAAAATTTGAAAAAAATATTTTTAGAATCTACATATAAAATGTGACAAGACTCTAGTTTGCATCATCTTCAAATTCCTCATGGTTTAACCGCTATAGGTGCCCACATGTGAAGATTTAGTTAAAAAAAACCAGTGTCCAGTTTGGCCAAAAATTGTAAACCACTATTGTGGGATCACCCCTTTTTCCACAAAGTGCTCAGGCTGGGATATGTAAATTTCTTCTTCAAGGTCACCATGAAGAAATGTTGTCTTCACATCCATCCGTTCAATCTCTCTGTCATACACTATTGCAAGTGACAAAAGAAATCTAATAGATGTTAGCTTAGCTACAAGAGAAAATTTTTCTCCATAATCAATTCCCTCTACCTGGGAATATCCCTTCGCAACCAATCTTGCCTTATACTTTTCCACACTACCATCCAAACTTATTTTCTTTTTAAATACCCATTTGCAGCCAACAGCTCTTCTGCCTTCAGGCAAGGCCACCAAACTCCAAGTATCATTCCTTTCTAATGATGCCATTTCTTCATTCATGGCTTCCAACCAAGAGTTTGAATCAAACATTCTAAATGCCTCTTTCACAGTCCTAGGCTCATCAGTGCTAGAAATTAACTTAGCATAGGCACAAGTAGAATCTAACAAAGAAAATCCATACCTATCAGGTTGCTTTATTTTACGTGTTGACCTCCTCACAGGCTGAGGCTAAGGTTGATCTTCTTCTTTAGAACTCTCAGAACTACTTGAGCTCTCCTCAATTTCAGGTACATTTTGAATTTTCAATTCCTCTTTATCTGGTTTCAGAAGAATTTCAACTACATCCCTTTTATCTTTTGATTTTATCTCTGACTGTAGATCCAAAGTAGAAGGCTTCAACTCATGAAAAATAACACTCCTGCTATATAGAACCTTCTTCGTTTCGGGATTCCAAAGCTTGTATCCTTTTATGCCAACACTATAACCAATAAAAAATACATTTAACAACCTTTTTTCATTCGGCACATATGTATATGCCTCACATCCAAAGACACAAATGTGTCTCAGAGAGGGCTTCTTTCCAGACCATGCTTCTAAAGATGTTTTCTCAACAAAAGCGGAATTCGAAGAACAGTTTATTAAATAACATGTTGTTGCAACTACCTTAGCCCAAAACTTCTCCTCCAAGCTAGCACTGCTTAGCATATTTCGTGCTCTTTCCATCACAGTCCTGTTGAACCTTTCAATAACTCCATTTTATTGCAAAGTGTAGGGTGTAGTTTTATGTCTTTTAATTCCATGATATTTACAGTACCTTTCGAACTCATCAGAATGAAACTCACCACCATTGTCAGTCCTTAAACATTTTATTTTTCTTCCAACCTAATTTCCATAAGGTTTTTAAATTCCTTAAAACGACTGAACACTTTTGCTTTACTTTACAAAAAATAAACAAATGCCCTTCTTGAATAATCATCAATAAACGATACATAATATCTTGATTTAAACAAAGAAGAAATATTTACTAGACCAAAAACATCAGAATGTATGTAGTCAAGTAAACCAGAAGATTTGTGAGGACTAGAGTAAAAAGAAACAAGGTGTTGTTTACCATATATACAATGTTCACAAAATTTGAATTCAAGGTTACAATCATCAAGCCCTTCAACCAGGTTTTTGTTTTTCAAGGTTTTTAAGCCTTTTTCACCAATGTGGCCAAGCCTATGATGCCATAGTATTTTCTGTTGGAAGTTTAACTTCCATAGAGTTTGCACTATCAGGAAATTTTTCCTCCTTTTCTCCATGAGTAGCCTTCTGTGACTTTACAGAGACACTATTGCATTGCACAACATTTGCATCCAGCTTATACAAGGTACCAATACGAGCACCCCTAGCTAGCACCATTGAGCCTCTAGTCATATTGTAACCATTTCTAGAGAATGTGACTTGCACTCCAATATCGTTCAACTTACTAACAAAAAGTAGATTTTGAGCCAGACCTGGTATATGCATTACATCATTGATTCCCTTCACTCTTCCATCAGGGAATTGAATTCTGACTCTTCCACGACCAACTATTTCCAAAGATGAATCGCTTGCCAAATACACCCTTTCACCATCATATTTTTCATACTTAGTGAACCAGTCTCTATGAGATGTCATGTAAAAAGATGCTCCAAAATCAATCAGCCAGACATCATCTGATGCCTGTGTAGCCAATGATACAATGAAAGAGTCTACATCACTCTGAGAAGAATCATTGTCGGAAGAATACTTCTTCTTCTTCTTTTTCTCCTCTTTGCAATCCTTTCGGACATGACCAGGTTGCCCAAAATTCCAACACTTTACCTTGGGCTTCTTGCTAGGAGACTTTGATCTCTGTTCTGATTTTGATTTGGACTTCTTGTCCTTCTTCTTTCCTTTTTCTTTTGATCTGCCTCTAACAGCAAGAACCTCCTTCGCCATCTTAGAAGATTTTCTTCTCATCTCTTTTGATAACAAAGAAGCAACAATATCTTCCATCTTAAAAGTGGATGTCGTACTCCCAATAGCCATCACCAAGTGATCCCAAGAATCTAGCAAAGAACATAACAACAATGTACAACGATCTTCTTCATCAATCTTCACACCCACAAATTCTAACTGAGCAATCAACATGTTGAAAGCATTCAAATGATCAGCAACAGATGATCCTTCCTACATTTTCAAAGAATATAGCTTCTTCCTCAAGAACAACTTATTCACCAAGGAATTGCCTTGATAAATAGCTCCCAGTCTTTTCCACAAAGAGGATGTTGTCTTTTCTTCATGAACATTTAGAAGAACAGAGTATGCTAAATAGAGCCTTATCAGCCCCTTTGATTTTTGATCTGCAAGGTCCCAATCCTCTTGCTTCATGCTTGTAGGCTTCGTTCCAGACACAACAAGCCAAAGATCACAATCAACTAAAAGATCTTCCATTTTGAGTTTCCACAACTCAAAATTGCTGCCATTGAATTTCTTGATTTCAATCTTTCCTAGTGTGCTTGCCATCTTAATCTGTAATTTGAATTACTAGACTTCTACAAGACTCCCACTGAATAGAATTGACTCAAAAACCCCAACGTACCCACAAGGATAACACAACTATCCAGGATCTAATACCACTTGTAAGGAAATCTTAGGTGCAGAACAAACTCTCCTAACATCAAAACCTCAGGGAAGAATGCAAATATGACTTTAAAATTTTGCAATTATAGTTCATTGAGATACACTTGAAAGGAATAACAGAACAAAGAAATGAACATACTCAGTTGGACACCATATTTATGTGGGAAAACCCTTATGGGAGACAAACCCACCACACCAAGAAAAGCCTCTTTGTATTACAATAAAGAAAATTACATACAAAGATCAACTTCACTTTCTAATGTCAATTATTATAGCAACACATTTACTGATCAATCTTGTATAGAATAGCTCTCAGAAACATCCAATGAATTCACTCAGGTCAATCTATGATTAATCGAGCAACACTTCATTATCACACACTGTTCATCATCATCTGCCATTGCCAGAGAGTAATCCATTCTCTCACAGTCTATTCATCTCCCTGAAAGGAATGGTCGCAATAGCCCAACTACTAATGGTTCACATACCGCTTCTCTGATTGGTCAAAAATAGACCACATAGGATATTAATTTGTTCAAAGAAGTTCAAATGGAATCGCATGTCGGTGAGACACTAGGTCGTGTCTCCCCGATGCCAAAATGCACGATCACAAAACCATCGGCAAGGCCACCGCTATCAGCAAGACATCATACCGAACATAAATCTAGCTTGTGTAGATCTATTGGCAAGATTATCGCTATTGCTAAGAGTCTTATAGAACCTTTATGTCATACTGATGTTCATACCCGTCGGCGAGAGGAAAACCATCGGCAAGAGTTCTCACCGAAAGAACATATCTGTCAGTGAGACCAACAGTCATCAAGAGGAGATCACACCGAAGGCATACCCGATAGTTCATATTACTCTAACTAGTCTATCGGCAAGAGGTTACACCGAAGTTCATCGCGTGGAGATCCATCGACAATTCATAAACAAATCCATCGGCAAGACTAGCACTCTCGGCAAGAGTTCATACCGACTGCAAACCTATCAACCAAGAGTCTCCCCGATGATCACCAGGAGCCAACCCATCGGCGAGACTAGCACTATTGGAATGAGTCACTTTGAAGGTTCATACCTCTCCCTGATGCCACTCATCACCAAGAGTCTCCCCGATAACCAACTGGAACCAACCTGTCGGCAAGAGATCTTCCACAACAAAATGAGATGGGAAACTCATAGCAATAGACATGTCTTGCTGATGACTCCCGCCAAAAAGATAGAACCAAAGTCTCAACGAATTTTAATCTTTGAACACAGTTGCTAGTCAGTAAGACTTCTAGAGGGTCTCAGTGATTTTTCTCTTTCAGGAGTTTCATGTCAGTAAGCTTGAGGCACATTTTCCAACAAAATCTGCCCCACTACAGAGCAGGTCAGGGTAGGTCTGCACCACTGTGGAGCAGGTCAGGGTAAGTCCTCCCCATTGTAGTAAACTACAGGGCAAGTTTTCCCCACTGTGGGAAACAAAGACTTGGTTTGGATGGAAACAACTATGGCGAAGACTTAAAATGACAACAATGAAGCTAACTTGTCAAAAAGTTTATTGGTTTCTCACAAGAAGACACTTTAAACAAGCACAATCCTATGATTAGTGTTAAGGGTATGGCTAACAAATGTCTTAATCTAGGATGTACAAGGATTCTAAGGAGTCCTTGATATACTCTTAGTACATGAGGCACAACTGTTAACACTAGACCATCACAAGCGTGAGTCAAGAACCCCAGTGAGATATTGAAAGATTCAAACCAACTCTTCATGTCTATCTAGGTATCACCCTAGCTTCAACGCTTTGCCAGACACGATGTGATTGGATTGAGGTACATCTTTTGCTCCCCCCCTTTCTATACCCCATTAGTACACGTGGTTGGAATCGTCCCTTAGGGTGATGAAATCCCCAAGCAAGTCCCACTAAAAAGAAAGCACTAATCATTTCCAACTACTCCAAAGGCTCACACAAAGTACAAGGGGAAAGTGAAAAAAAATTAATACCCCCTTGGGTGACACAAAAATAGACACAACAAGAAATAAATTTTACTTCCCCCTAGTTAAATATGTTCCTAGATTAACAAAAACAAGGAAAGCTTTTAAAATTTGAACAAACGAATGGCCCTACAAGCAAGTGTTAGTTGTTTTAATCACCGTTCTTCGTTAATTACGATCATATGCTACAAAATGTTAGCAAAAAACACAAATATCCTTGCAATAGACAATGTTAGGGGGTTAGAGTCTGAAAATGACAAAAAACTGAAACAAAAGTGAAGCTAAAATGGTTGTTTTGCCTCCCAAAATGTGTTGTTTTTGGGAAAATCTTCCCCTCTTTACTAAACTAGAGGGAAAGGCCCCCCCTCTGCAATAAATTGGAGGGAAATTCTGCCCCTCTACGACAAAGTGTCAGAAAATAGATTTAAAACAGGGAAAATCCAGCCCTTTGTGAGCGCCTATCAGAAAACAGAGTTAGAATGGGGAAAATTTGCCCCATTGCAAACATCTCCTAGAAAACAAAGTTAGAATAAGGAAAGTCTACCCTCATTGTGAACACCTGTCAAAAAACAGAGTTAGAATAGGGCAAGTCTGCCCCACTGCGAACACCTATAAAAAAAGAGAGTTAGAATAGGGAAAATTCGCCCCGCTGTGATCAAAAAGCCAGAAAATAGAACAGGTTAGGGAAAATCTGCCCCGCTATGGTTAAAAAGCCAGAAAACAAAACGGGATTGGGGAAAATCTGCTCTGCTGTGAACACTTGTCAAAAAACAGAGTTAAAATAGGGAAAATCCACCCCGTTGCAATAAAAAAGCCTAAAAAAGAGCGAAACTGGAGCAAATCCGCCCCACTACAGCACACTGGAGGGAAAATCTGCCCCTCTGCGGTAAACTGGAGGGAAAGTCCTCCCCTCTGCGGGGAAAGTCCACCCTTTTGTGACTCGAACTTGCAAACAAACTTAACAACATCAAATGTAAAATGAAGGAACCCGTTTGTGGGTTCCACCGGGTGTGCCAGAAATGTGATCCTAAATATTTATCCTATTCTAAATATGCAAAACAACTATTACGCAGTAAGGAAAAACACAAAAAAAACCTCAAAGATTAGCCTAAGGAATTGATAACACAAAGAAATAAGATAAGAGAAGAAAACAAATGATTATACCTTCTTTGTGCTATTGAAATCCCTTGGTTGGTCCTTGATTTTTGAATGCTTGTGTGCTCCTTGGATGGCTATGGAGATGGCTAAATGCAAGTTGAACAATGTGATGAATGCAAATGCTAGAGACTAAGTGGCTAAAATGATGCTTGCAAATCAAGTGGGCAATTTGGTAGCATAAGGGTGCAAATGGCTAAGTATTGTTTAATGCATTAGGAGAGGGAGGGTATTTATAGAATAATTTGAATTCTCTAAATAATTCAATGGTTGAGATTAAGCCACCATGGCCAAGATGAAGGGCTAGGGTGAGTTGAGGACTCACAAGCCCTCACATCTTGACATGTGGAGGGTGAAGTGGGCTGGAATATGATGATGTGTAAGTGAGGTGGAAGAAGGACATGTGATGTGTAAGGACATGTACCTTGGAAGTACATTGGGAGATGAGAAGAATCATGTGTGAATAAATGTGAATTAAAAATTCACATGCTTGGAAAAATCCCATGGACAAGACAAGGTTCTAAAAAGGGAAGCACTTATTCACATGTGACTTGATGTGACAAGTCAAAGATTCTAGAAGATGCATGGGAAAAGGGGATTATAGGAGGAATAAATGTGAATTAAAAATTCACACGGGGAAGAGAGAAGTCTTGGATGAATAAAAAGAAATTAAAAATTCCTTGGGGGATGGGGAGAGTTGACCAAGGTACCGATTAGGCTTAACTGATTAGTAATTAGAAGATAATTATAGGGTAATTAAGATTAGAAGCCAACTTGCAAAAGTTGGAGGATGTGACACATCGTAATCAAGGATTAGGCATGTGCACATCTCTAATGAAGAGATTAGGAGGTGGGTTAGGATTAATAAAGAGATGTGACATGTGAGGAATTAAATAAATGTCATATTTATTTAATTTATTTGATGAAAGGAGGATTAAAAAGGGTAAGGTATTTAATTATTAATTGAATACCTTAGGGATCTAGAAGAATTAAGGGTATCAACTAAAAAATAGTAATATTACTTAATTAATGCAAATAAAAGGATGTTTAAACGAAATGGGATAAATTTGGATAAATTAAGTGTCCAAATTTAGGTGTCTACACGTACAATTTCTATTCCATGTTCATTTCCAAGAATCTTCCCCATGTTATCTAAAGTAGGAATGAAACTACTAGCAATGTTTTCAGTAGTCACAAATTTTTGTAATCTCTCTATTTCTTCATCTATTATTCTTATGTTCTCTTGCGAGACATTAACAACATTATGCAATTTTTTTGTAGGTAGGGAATTCATTGAAAATGAAGTATGAAGGCTATAATCCATATAGGGTTGATTATCAACACTATTAGTGAAAGAGTTGGTGAACTCAAGATCCACAATGAATGATGTATCATTGGATGATGAGTATCAAGCTATGTCTCCCAATAGTATTTCCAATAGGACACCAAGTTGTAAAACTCATACAAGTTTCACAAACTTGATGTAAACCTAAAATGAAAAGAAGGTGAAATGCAATTAAGTAACTTAGAATGTAAAGTGTAATGAAAATATATAAAAACAATTTTCAGATTTCAAACAAGATAATTTTTTTATTACATATGATACATGTAAAAACCTAAAAATGATGTCTTGTAAATGCAATTTTGAAATCACAAAATGCACTAAGTTTATCAAATGAAGCTAAATATGATCAATTTCACTTAACAAAAATTCTATAAACTGAAACATAAAACTGAAAACGACAAAGTAGAATGCAAAAATAGATGTTTTAATGTCCAAAAAATTAGGAAATGACCCTGATCAAGGACTCATTCACCTAGGGGTGAATGGGTCCTAGGTTAGGTTTTTTAATAATGTTTTTTGTAGATTTCTTAGTTGATTCTAGTGGTTTCTAGATTATGATTTGAAACAATGAATTACAATTTGAATTTTTTTATGAAATTAAGGTTGAATGCAAATGCAAAATATGAAAAAATGACAAACTAGGAGACCTAATTTTATGTCCATTTTTTATTCAATTTTCAAATTCAAGTGAATTTTAATGCACTGATAATTAAATTATTTGCAAAATGACTATTTTTTGTATTTTTCAGATTTCAAGAATGTAAACATGCAATCCTAAATCCTCTAAATGAAATGAAAATTTAATGCAAGATAAACACCCTAAATGAGATTCAATTCAATTCAATGCAATGAAAATGAATGCAAAATCTAGATCTAGTGTGAAAGTGGACTCCAAAATCAGAAAATTGCAATGATCAAAAGTTGGGTTAACCAAAATGAAACATAGGAATTTAATAGGTGTTCTTAAATTTGGGGTGTCAAATATGGTAAAAAATGGGGTTCTTGATTAAACAACAATTTGGGGAGAAAGGTTAAAAATAGAAAAATAACTCAAAAATGTAATCTATAAAGTGGATCTTGAAGATTAAACTCAATATTATGGAACTAGAAATGAGATTGTAGATCAGAGAGAGGTAAGATAATGTTTACCAGTCACCGAAAGAGCTCTGCTGAAGCTAACTTGGGACTCATTCACCTAGGGGCGAATGGGTCTTGGTTTAGGGTTTTTCTGTAACTTTTGGGAGCCTCTGAAACAAATATAAATCTCTCAATTTTCCTAGGTTTTATGTTGAAAAAGTCAGAAATAAATTCTATAATTGAGTTTCTTTGAGATGTCAAATTTCTTGACAACTTTTGCAACTTTGACAAGTTCTTCAATTTTTCTCTTCAAGAGATCTCCAAGATTTCTTCCACATAAATGTGCAAACATAAGTCAAGAGGGATTTTTTTTTTTTAGTGAATGGGGGTATGGCTTGGTCAAACCCCATTTTGGTAATTAGACCTTAAAATGAGTAAAATCATGGAAGGAATGATGAATGAACAAAGCAATGTCACAACTCACCAAATCATTGGATGAACTTTGGAATGTAAATCTACAACTTGCATGAAATGGATTTAATGGATGTGGATCTTTGATCTTGAAACTTGATTTGAAACAATGCCATTGAATGCTTGAATGGATCATGAACTCAACATCAACATATTAGCTCCAATAACATGCATGATGCAAGAATATCTTGATATGACAATTGGATCTTGATTACTCAATAAACCTTCAATAAATCTACTCTTGAATTCCTTGAAATGCTCTTGATCTCATGAAATTGCTCTCATAAACTTGCTCATAAGAATTGCTTGAAAGTTGAAACTTAGTGAAATGACCTTATATTTATAGGCATGTAACATTAATTTCCCAAAATTCAAATAACACAAGACAACATATGAATATGAATTTGAACATGATAAAATACCACCAAAAACATAATTTAAATTTAGGTCCTAGGTCTAAGTGAGGACTCATTCGCCCATGGGTGAATGGGTCCTAGGTCACTTACCTAAGACACACATTGCTCAATGAGGAGTGTTGTGTTTAGACATTAATGAATGTTGGGTTTCTTGTTTGGAAAATGCAATAAATTAGGCTTGGATTTGAACTAAAGGGGACAATTAAAGAAAATTAACCTCAATTAATTAAGGGATCCCTAAATAAGTTTGAAAGTGTGAAGACGTACACTTTACAACACCACATTAAGGAACAATTAAGTCGATTTTATTTAATATGGTCCTAAACTTAATGTGAATATGTAAAATACATATTACAATAGGGTATGTGCAGGATCATGATGGGCCAAAAAGTGGCAATATGATGGGCTATGCAGCTGATGACTTTTTTTTACCCAAAATTGATGAAATGAAAAGGGTTTTTAAAGGAGATTTTCATATTTACACCAATATAAATTATGCTTTACTTTGAATTTAATAAATTATTATTATTCATTTTTTATTTGAATTACGACTAAAGTCCTAATTGATAGGTTGATTGAAAAACATCTATAGCTTTCAAACGATATCACATTTTTTGAATCCAAAACATGCATCACATACTATAGGATTAAAAAAAATTCATGAAGTTTTGACCAAGTTAAGGTGGTTAGGACACAATTTTTATATTTTTTAAAATTTGTAATAAAAAAATCATAATTAATTATTTACTTGGAAAAAAATTATAAAAAAATATGGATCACATCGAGACATGAGTCCTCTACTTATATCTGAAATCTTATAAAAAAATATTATCATTTTATTGTGGTTAGGATGGTTAGACAGACACATACTTCTTACTTTTTCCTTGAAATTTAAGTACTACTGCATTGAAATTTCAAATTTTCACCAAATAGATTTTTTTTTTGAAAAAATAAACCTAGTAGTTTAGAAACTAATTTCAATTTGCTACAGATTATATTCTTACATATTTTTGAAATAATATAGATAACTTTTTCAAATTTTTACGTCAAGTTGCCTAACTCTAATTTTTCTAAATTTTTTCCCACTTAAGGGCCTATTTTTTCCATGATGATCCTGCACATGCCCAACATTAAATTAAGGCATAATTATGTTCATTTTAATATTAATTCTTAATATGTGTGAAAAAGGGATACTTTTTCCTACACTACATAATCTTCTATTTATACTATTATCCATTCGTTATGCCTCATCAGTATTAAACCAATGAATTTTGAATTTGTTAATCTACCTTGAGCCATGGCGTGGGTATTCTTTCTCACCCAAACATGCCTCCTTCACTCACAAATCTACATTTTATTATTCCACCTCTGCAGTGATGCCTCTTCACATTCTTTTTGTAACTTCTTCTAATTCTCTTGTTTTTTTAATGTTTCATGCTCTTTAACCATATCATTTCCAATTTTTATGTCCTAATAATATTTGAATAATATTTCAAATTATCATTTAATCACACGAGAAACTGATCAATACATAAAATGTACATATATGAGCTCATGAAGATACATATAACAAACATTAAAATTTATGATGTTTGTCAAAAACCTCATTAAACTTTTTGCAGTCAACCACCAAACCAAATGGAACTTCCCCCATAGAAAAGAAAGGAAAAACTAAAATAATAAAACCAAACCATTTTTTTTTGTGGTGATGTTGATCACACATTCACCTGGATGCTCCTACATCAAACACACCTAGTAATAAATTTGTGAGTGTGGGCTCACAAAGGTGGAGTTATGTGATATAATCACCCTTCAAGACTACGAACAATCTCCAGTGAACTTCATCGCTGACAACCCAACCTCCTCTGCCAAACAATTCCTCTTCTCTCCATACCATCCTCTCACATGTATTCATGGCAACTCTTCCTTTGCAACCTCCACACTACAATCATACCTCAATCCTCTTGAATATTCCACTTTATTTGTTGTAATATCCCATTACCACACACTTTTCTCTGCGCTTCCTGCTCTCAACTGCTTTGGACTTCGCACACCTGCAATGATACTTTTGAGCTTCTCAATCCATAGGTTCTATCATAATTTTCCTTACATTCGGTGATCTACTTATGCCCCAAAACCTCTGCTTACTTTCCTCTCCATCCGTAGGTCCTAGTATCGACTTCCTCATGGTCAGTGATCTACCAACATGCTCAAGATCACTGACTATGATGGGTATGTGCAAGATCATCATGGAAAAAATAGGCCCTTAAGTGGCAAAAAAATTAGAAAAATCAGAGTTAGGCAACTTGATGTAAAAATTTGAATAAGCTATCTATATTATTTCAAAAATATGTAAGAATAGAATCTGTAGCAAATTGAATTTAGTTTCTAAACTACTAGGTTTATTTTAAAAAAACTATTTGGTGAAAATTTGAAATTTCAATGATGAGTACTTAAATTTGGAAAAATAAGAAGTAGTTATTCTAACCACCTAACCACAATAAAATGATAATATTTTTTTATAAGATTTTAGATATAAGTAGAGGACTCATGTCGATGTGATGCATATTTTTTGTAATTTTTTCCAAGTAAATAATTAATTATGAATTTTTTATTACAAATTTTAAAAATATAAAAAATCGTATATGACCACCTTAACTTGGTCAAAACTTCATTAAATTTGATTTTTTTTTAATCCTATAGTATGTGAAGCATAGAATGTGACACATGTTTTAGATTCAAAAAATGTGATGTCATTTGAAAGCTATAGATGTTTTTCAATCAACCTATCAATCAAGACTTTAGTCGTAATTCAAATAGAAAATTAATAATAATTATTTATTAAATTCAAAGTAAACCATAATTTATATTGGTGGAAAGATGAGAATATCTTTTAAAAACCCTTTTTGTTTCATCAATTTTGGACTAAAAAAAAGGTCGTCAGCCACATGGGCCATAATATCAGTTACATATTGCCACTTTTTGGCCCATCATGATCCTGCACATACCCTGATACCATTTGACGGAGAAAGAAAAAAACACTCCCAAATTCTCACTCACTTTTGCAAAACTCATATTACTTAAACTCAGTAAAATCATTAACTCTAAAAATAAAAAAATTCTTGTCAATTTAAAATTGATTTACAATTCCAAACATTACATTCAAATTAAAAAAAAAATCAAATATCTTCTTTGATTAGATTTCATGAAATTTATATATTACAAAACCCCAAAAACTCCACTACTCTTGGTCTTTCAACTCTTTTTATTCCTCTTCTTGTCCACACAACCACCTCCACTAGTTCTTTGCACATCAATTCTTGGCCTCCTTTCTATCTATTGACTGCCACTCTCACCAGCTCACTGGTATCCTTTTCTCCTCTTACCATTACCCTATTGCCTACTCGAACCCTCCTATTTTCTCCACTTCCATGTTCAACATGTGTGGACCCCATTATGTCTCTATTCACCCACCTTTACATGTATTCTCATTTTAATATGCCAAGGCCTCCCTTCAAGATCTGCACATCCTAAATCCTTACATTGGCATTCACTTTAATTCATGATTTGAATTCCATACATTCATTGCACTTGACATTGCTATCTCAACACAGCCTTCCCCCTTAGCATTTCAAATCCGCACTCTATATTTAAGTTGTATTAATTTCATGGAGTGCTACCCCTATTAAAAATTTTCCTTGATGCATCCTTATGCCACTTGCAAACTTCTATCAAAATTTAAATGCGATTTTATTCTTGTCTATACCTTCTAACCCTCTATCTTGGCTCGTTGTGCCCCATCTACATTGGATTTGCATATAAGTTAATGCATGTTCATTAGTGTACCATGCTCGACCTCTATTTTTCCCCAGCTGCATAGATTCTTACAATCTTCCATTTACACCATTATCCATTCGCCATGTCTCACCAATATTAAACCAACAAATTTTGAATTTGTTAATTTTCCTTGAGCCATGGTGTGGGTCTTCTTTCTCATCCAAGTGCACCTCCTTCAATCAAAAATCTGCATTTTATTATTCCACCTTCCCAGTGATGCCTCTTCACATTCTTTTTGCAATTTCTTCAACTTCCCTTGTTTTGTTAATCTTCCAAGCTCTTTAACCATATCCTTTCCAATTTTCACGTCCTCGTGATATTTGAATAATAATTCAAATTATCATTTAATCACATGAAAAATTGATCAATACACAGAATGTACACATACGAGTTCATGAGGATACATATAATGAACATTCAAATTTATGACACTTGTCAAAAATGTCATTCAACTTTTTGTAATCAGCCACCAAAGCAAATGGAACTTCCCACAAAGAAAAGAAAAGAAAAACCAAAACAATAAAACCAAACTGATTTTTTTTTTTTTTTGTGATGTCGATCGCATGTGGACCCAGATGCTCCTACATCGCTTGTCCAATGCCCCTATCTAGACATATGTTCTAATTACATCTTTGTAGAACCCTTGTTAAGATATCTATGCTAGTTATAATGCCCCTTTCTTAGAATTTAGTAAAATTACAAAGCCTAGATTTGGCCAACTTTCTCCAATCTTCTAACATTTATACAATACATCACTTCTAGTTTTCATTAGTGCATTTTTTCCATTTGATATATTTTATTTATTCTTTTACAAGATTAAATTATTATATTTTTTATTCATTTCTCTTTTCTATGCTTCTCAAGTTCCAAAGTCTAATTATATTGATAATACAGTAGACAAGAGAACTTTAGTGAAAATTTGAAGTTTACTAGACATAATTCATGAATTGAGGGTGGGCCTTTTCCATCCATATTGGACACCTATGCCATTTGTATCTACTTGATGCTCCTATCTAGAAACTTAAATGATATGCATCACCTATTTGGTAGAGGGTGTCTCTTGTAACTTCTAAATTTGGACAATAAATTACCATATTCTCTGTGAACCCATATAGTTGGTAACATTGGCATCCCAATTGCATCTAATCTCTTTTCTTTATAATTTTATCTCTCCTAGTCCTAGTTCATGAACTTGTTTTCTTCTATTTTCACATTTTATGTTTCTGGGTTATGTCTCTTGGGATATTTTGACTCATATCTAGTGTATATTAACATAGTCTTAGATTAGGATAATTAGATTGAGTCTAAAAGGATTGTTTTTTTGTATTTCAACAAAAACACTAGAAAAAACCTAGTTATAATTAGGTTTTTTGTTCAAAATATGAGGACATTATCATTGATGATGTTGGTTGACAACATGAGCATAAAGAATGTACATAGCAATGATATACCGTGTTTTCATTGATGTAAAAATTATTGTGGACTATTTTGGTTAATTCTAACATGGTTTAAGGTGTTGAGGAAGTTATCTGTACAAGAAGATTTGATCTAGAATGTTCAGTAGTATGAAAATTTGACTATGTGCCAATACTGCCAGTTCAGGGTCACAGTGTATCATTTTTTGGGTCTACACCACTTTGCAAAGAAATATTTTTCTCTATGATTCTAACCTAATTTTTGTAGTTGTTAGAAGATTCTAAATCCAATAATTTATCTAGATTAGTGAAGTACTCTGGGAGATATGAATGACAGAGTTTAGTTTGGCGTTTCACAATCATTTTATGTATAATGTACTAGTGTGGGAGATTTTACACTTCTTCACAAATGAATCTTTTTTGTGGCGATGTTGAAGTTATGTTTCCAAATTTAAAATGAGTGTGAATTCCAGTATCATGATTTGAGATCCATGTGTTGTGAATTGGATGAACAGTTGAATTTTTTTTGTTTAGGTCTTATGATGTGCCGACCTAACACATTTGATGTGTATGTGAAGGATTAATATGTGTTGAAACTTTATGTGGGATCTATTTTAGGTCCATACCAACCTATCTTAAGGTGTTTTGAGATTTGAATTGAGGTGTGTATTTTGGATAATAAAGTTTGAAGCCGATAAGTTATTAATTTTTGTGTGTTACATCCAATTAGGCCGACCTAGTTGATGTTACACTTGATGCCGATATATATGATAGATTGTTTTCAGTGTTTTGGCATGAGAAGCATTGCATGCGAGATATATGATTTGAATTTGATTAGAGTAGAGATAAGTTGTGAATGTTGAGATCTAAATTGTGCGAATGTAGAGTAGAGAAGATCATTGATCCAAAACAGTGTGAAGTTTGTAATTGTGCTTCATTGGAACTATATTCCTGCATATTATAGATACTTTTGTAACAGTTCCAAATAGCCTATGAGCCACCCCTCTCTCTTCTATCTTTTTCTCTATGGAAAATGAGTCCACTTGGATAGTGAGTCCACCTACAATGACCATTTTTATAATATACTATAACCAGTTATAATATATTGTGAGCAAACCCTCACTGTGGTTTTTCCCATTTTGGGTTTTCCACGTAAAAATCTTGGTGTTCATGTGTTATGTGATATTGTGAATTTTTTCATGCTTTCCTTCCTTACTACAGTTGAATATGCTTTTGTAATTGGATGACTAATGTTTAATTGGTTTAATAGAATATTGATTCACCCCCACTCTCAGTATTCTAAGTGTTCAATAGTTTCTTAATTAACTTACTCAATTATGCTTTTTTTTTCTTAGATTTGGTGAACCTAACATACCATGTAAATATACATTTCTAATTTCAAGTGTTAGATTAGTTCATCTTTTTTTAATTTCATTGTATATTATCCTTTTGAGAACTTATTTCTTGTGTGTATTAGTGTACCATTTTTTTGCGTTCCTTTTTTTGTATAGTATTGATTTTTCTTAATTTTCTCTTTTAATCTCTTCTTTTATTTAAATCCTTGGTTCTTTTTTTATTTTTCCATCCTTCTTTCATATGCCTTTATCCTTATCATCTCAACCTTATTTGCACTATCCTAGCCTACCTTTTGCACCCTATCTTTGATCTCTACCTTAGATTCCATGGCCCCCTCTTCTTCACCCTTTATTTATGATAATTTATTTGACCCTAATTTTTTCATAAATTATTTTCCACTCATTTGAATATTCTCACTTTCCTAAAATGTTCCTTACCTCTCACTTCTTCTAAGAAAATTTTATCTTGTCTCACCAATCATTTTTTCTTTCAATTTTCTTAACCACTATTCTAATTCCATTTTGCCACTTCATCTTGCAATGTCTCCTAACTTTCCAATAATCAATAAAAGTACCCCTCTCCATGACTACATGATAGGGTTTCTTCTAGATTGTGTTTGTCACCCCCTCCACTAGATCCAAATGCTTCTCTTTCTTGGAATTACTTACTCTTATCATATTACTAGTCCTAATGTACTTTCTTGTTTCCTTGAATCTTAGCCACTTACTCTCACTAAAATTTCCATTTATATGACATTAATCCATCCATACACTCCATTCCTAAGATCCTAGAATAAGTTATTGTCAAAAATATTTTGATGGCATTATGATTGTGTTACAAAATAGAAATCAATTCAATAATTCTTGCACACTGTGCAAAAACTCCTAACAAAAAAGGATATAGATTGAGAGTTTAGATTAGAATGAACTTCAAATTTGATGTTGCATATGAAGTACACCATCTAGAAGATGGTATACAAAATATGTAGTCAAGAATGAAAGGAAAAATGACAAGTACCAAATGGGTATGTGCAAGATCATGATGGGCCAAAAAGTGGTGATATGATGGGTATGTGTAGGGTATGTGGCTGATAACTTTCTTTTTACCCAAAATTGATGAAACAAAAAGGGTTTTTAAAGGAGATTCTTAGCTTTCTACCAATATAAATTATGATTTTCTTTGAATTTAATGAATAATTATTATTCATTTTCTATTTGAATTATGACTAAAGTCCTAATTGATAGGCTGATTGAAAAACATCTATAGCTTTCAAACGGTATGACATTTTTTGAATCTGAAATATGTGTCACATTCTATGCTTCACATACTCTAGAATTAAAAAAAAAAAGAATTGAATTTCATGAACTTTTGACCAAGTTAAGGTGGTCAGACATACAAATTTTTATATTTTTAAAAATTTGTAATAAAAATCATAATTAATTATTTCTTGAGAAAAAATTATAAAAAATATGCATCACATCGGGACATGAGTCCTCTACTTATATCTAAAATATTATAATTTTTTATCATTTTATTGTGGTTAGAATTGGTTAGGCTGACACCTACTTATTTTTCCTTGAAATTTAAGTACTATTGCATTGAAATTTCAAATTTTCAAAATAGATTTAAAAAAAAACCTAGTAGTTTAAAAATTACATTCAATTTTCTATAGATTCTATTCTTACATATTTTTGAAATATAGGTAACTTATTCAATTTTTTATGTCAAGTTGCCTAACTCTGATTTTTTTGAATTTCATTGTCACTTAAGGGCCTATTTTTTCCATGATGATCTTGCACATACCCAAATATGAAATGAAAGGAGTAATGGATAGCATCAAGTTTGAGTATTTTTTTCTCTTCATCCCCCTTTCTCTCTCTACCCCTCTCGCTCCCTTCATTCTTCTCTATCTTTCTATCTCTCTCCCCATCCCTCTCCCCTTTTCCTTTTATCTCTTTCTATCTATCTCTCACCATTTCTTTATTTTTCTCTCGCTCCCACCCTTTATCTCCCTTCCTTTGTCCCTCTCTCTTCCTCTCTATCTCTTTATCTATGTCTCCCTCTCCCTCTCCCTCTCCCTTTATCTCTTTATCTCTTCGTCCTCCCTCTTTATCTCTCTCCCTCTCTCTTTATCTCTCTCCCTTCCTCTCTATGTATATATCCCATTTCCTATTTCTCTTCTATCTCTCTCTATCTCACTATCTCCCTTTCTCTCCCTCTCTCTCCCTCTCACTCTTTGACTGTACATTTCTATATCTACCTCACTTTATCTCTCTCCCTCTTTGACTCTATCTTTCTATATATCTCTCACCCTATTTCTCTCCCATCTTTATTTCTCTCTCTCCCTCTCTATCTCTCTATCCGCCCCTCTATCTATCCCTCTCCATGTACTCTCTCTCTCTCTCTCTCTCTCTCTCTCTCTCTCTCTCTCTCTCTCTCTCTCTCTCTAAGCTACAAAAATGAGCATGGATTCATAATTTTTATCTCATAAAATGTGCTCACATTTTATAAGGCACAAAATTGGAGTGTATCGTGACTTGGTGTTTACCAAGCCATAATGCAATCATGTTATGTGCTCTTGTTATGTATAATTGATCATTTGGCCACTTTTTGTACACCATTTCCATGCATACACCCAACAAGCTAAGTGTGATTCATCTTGGTAAAAAATCCATAGTTAAGCACGTTTAAGTTAGAGTAATACTAAGATGGGTGACCTCTCGAAATGTCTTGATGCTGCACTTCTTTGAACATCACCTAAGTACAATAAGTATTAAGTAGAAAATTCATTCTAATAAGAGATGGGTTCACGTGATCCACCATTCATAAAATATATATCAATAAATTTGACTTAAAATCTACGAAATTGAATCTTAAATATGTGATGATTTAGACACCCAAAAAATACTTTTCTATATAAAATCATTAATATAACTTAAATAACTAAATTTATACATAAATCTTTCAAATCGCGCTTGTCATCCATCAAACGAAAGCAGTCTAAAACTTACGTCAAATAGATCTCTGTATATCTGGAGTTACAAAAGTATTCAAGAGTTTAATTAGGCAGCGCACTTACCATTTTTAGTCCACAAGGCCGGTCGAAAATTTCTTTAACAGACTAAAGTAGCCACCATGAATCATGATCATTGCCATTAAGAACTGTAAATAATACATCATATTTAGAAATAAAGCAGAAAATTGTATTGCTGAAGCAGAAATCTACTCTTCTGCCATGGCCTCAACATTGAGATCAATACTCCCAACACCCATATTTTGATCACTTCCAATACAAGGTCTTTCAGACACCACCGAAGTTATTGCATTGGTGTTTGAACAATAAGTAAAAGTACTACCTTTCCTAGCCAAGGCAGAAAAATCCGCCCACTCCAAAGTGGGCTTCCATGGAGATTTACGTTCCATAACGCTGCCACCATCATTCTGAAACGTGGGTATTTTTGCTGCAGAAGGGCGATCCATTGGCTTCTGTTTATAGATCTTCTGCATTGCATGGATTCTGTCTACTAGAGCGAAAAACTCTTGAATTTCATTTTCATTATCATCCTGTGCTGGACGTTTCCTGCACTTTTCTCCCTCACACTGTTTTCTCTCATGATCTGCACAACTTGGTAACTTGTGCTCTGCTCCCTGGCATTCCATGATAATAACTATGTTTGGTAGTTACTGATTCCCTCGATAACCCAAAACCAAAAAAAAAGACTAACAGAAGACTTAAAAAGAGGAAACTTAGATCCAGATCTTAATCTCACCTCAAACCCACCACGCAGACAAGCATCCCCATTACATAACGTGAAATTCATGCACAAAATTCATGATATACAATCTCTTGTGGAGACGTATACATTGTCTTGAAATTGACTCTATTAAAAATATCTAAGAGACTAAATAAAGATCTGTCACATACAGCCAAAAAATATTTTAGCTATCATAATTTCCAACGTTGCTTTTACGACACAGAAGAATGGCGTGGATTTTACTCTTGGACTTCTGTACTCAGGCTATTTGCAATATGTGAGATCGCGTCATCCAATACGTCATCTACTTTTCTTTCGGCAAAGCGCGAACTGCGTGGAGAATTTCTAAGTTAAAAAGCGGGCATGTGAGAACGTGGACCTCTCACGACATAAGCGTGGTCCATACTAAATTGATTTTGCTTTTGTTTTTAATATAAATGTATTATTTTATTTTTTTCATTTATGTGTACATTCTGCGAAGTAAAATTTAGAGAGAAGTATTAAAAATTAAGAGAAAGGAAAAATGTTTAGTTCTCTGATACAGTTTTATTAATTAATGGTTGTATAGGTGAGGGGACTTAACTGTTGAGCACCTTAATTTTGTGTATAGATCACTTTTAATGTTTTACAGTAGTTTATTTGGCAAGTATCTTGCTTATAACTAAGGTTATAGAACCATATCATCAAATATTATGTAAGACCCCGCCTCGTAGGTACTTAATACAATCCTAATTTGTTATATTCTCTTCTTGAATCGATGATTAGATATATTATGGATGATAAATAAGGTGATCTTTTGGTGATATTCTTGCATTTAATTTTGGCATTTTGTTTACTGTCACTACCATGAAGGTGGAATGCACTCATATATTGTGAAAAGCTAATTGAAATTTTAAATGGATTATTATATAGCTAAAGTATAAAATATTTAGGTAACAAATTTACGTGATCAAATTGTTACTTATGATTGTGTTGGTATTGTGCAGGAAGGTAACAGTGTTAGCATGGGAAGGGTGAACCATTGAGAGAAAATTAAAAGACTCTTCTTGAGGGTATAAATTTGACCCCCTTTTAGAGCTTAGAAAGAAATAAAGTTAGCATGTTGAAGTGGTGAGGGTTGATATTAAAGGTATAATTTATTTTGGAGTTGAGAGGGTATTTGATAATGTTTCATGTGGGTGTAAGTGGGGTTAGGGGTTAGGAACCCTTATCCAAGTTTGAATTTCGGATGGGTCCTTAAATGAGCCTTTAAAGAGGGTTGTTGGTCAATTTCTTTGGTTGAGATGCAAAAAGAAGCCCCCTAGGGTCTATACCATAGTGGTAGGGGTCAAGTGGACATATAATAGTGCCCCAAGGACATGATTTGACCCCTGAAAAGTCCTCATAATGGAAAGTAACGAGTTTTGAAGAAATGATGGGATGGAAAGATGGAGGGGTTGTCCAAGTGCATGTTCCTCTTTAATATGGAAAAGACTCTAATTGATAGAGGTAGGTACACTCCACACTTGCCCATCCAAAAAGGTTGCAAGTTGAAAATCCTATATATCTTGGAGAGGAAGGAAGAGGAGGGGGTTACCCACTTCTCCTTTTGGTGAATTCTACTTAAGGTTGGAGAGAAGAGGTGGGAGAAGAGAAGAGATGCTTCTTAGTGGATGGTGCACAAACTAGTTGGCTTGGAGAGGAAATATGGATAAAAGAGTTCAAACCCTTCACCAAAAGAAGAGATAAGTTCTTGTTTTTGTTTACCCTTGTTTATTAGTTGTAAGAAGGTGTTATAGTATAAGGATTATGGTTGAAAATAGAAGTAGAGAACTTAGATGTGTGAAATTAGTGCTATGTTAGTTTTGTCCTTTCTAAATATGAGAAAAGACTCCGTTTATCATCATGGAGTTTTAAAAATTTCTTGCTCGGGGGTATGGCTAGAGCCCACGAGGCTCCATGACGCCATTACGGTAGGGTGGAGAGCAAGCCTTATCTAGTTGTGTGTCAATCAATGTATTTTTTTAAAATTAGTTTGTAATATGGAAAGCTATTGTTTTGTTGTGATGTGAAAGAAAATAAGAAAAGAGCAAGTGCGCATTCTTGGCATGTAAATTAGTTATTTCCTCATTATCATGTTAATATGGGAAGTAGAAAAAAAAAAAAAGTAATATGGAAGGTCTATGTAAAAAGGGATTGCATTTTATTGTAGAAAAAAAAAAACAAACAAATAAATAAATGGTTTAGAGATTTATTTCCTCCTCACTTAGAAGAGTAATGAAACAAATAGCTTAACACGTATATATCATTATGCACATAGTTCTTGTAATATAAAGTTTTGGTGCTATTGTCTCTAAATATATCCATAATGTTAGATCCCTTTTCAGTTAGTTTCATAAAATGCTATATTCCTTACAACACAATGTGAAACTTTCTAAAGATATTCTAGCTCTTTTTTGTAACTACCTCAAAAATGATAAAATAAATATTATATGAATAATTTATGAAAGAAAAAGAGGAGATAAAGAGTTCATTTCAACATAAAAATGTGATATATACTTTCATTAAACCTACACATTTAAATAAATGATTGTATTCTGTTATAAATATTAGATGATTTATACATCTAAAATTTATGCATATAATCTAACCTATATAAATATGCTGGTACCCGTACAATATTACCTAAACATTTTTTTTAACCTTATATGAATGAAATAAATTTTAAAGCTGTTATATAAAACAAAAGAAACCAAAAAAAAGGAAAGAAAGAAAGTGGAGGCCGAAACCCCAACATGGCAGCCCTAGCAAGTCCTCTCAAGGCCGCAACCTCACATTATATGCACAACAGGCACAGGGGGTAAAAGCCCACAATTTCCTTAAAAATCATAATATAATAATAATAATCTTTGCAAATCTGTATGGAGGAATTTCAAACAATACGCGGTGAAATTATACGGTTCCATAAATATAGAATAAAATGACAAATACATTTTCCAATGAAATTTGTTTATGTATTGCTGTGAATTTGGACATAGGAGAATAATTGTTGTTTGGTTCACAATGAATGTTTGCTGTGTGATTCATAATCAAGAAAGAATCCATTCTCTATTTACAAATTCTCATGCAATAAGCAAAGGTATGCAAACCTAAATCACCCCGCATGGTTGTGCCTGTAGAATGAAGGAGTTGTCTAGCTTAGCAAATAATGAAAGTTTTAAAAGAAAATTAAAACAAAGATAAGAGATCAGAAATAGATCCTTTGTAGTTCAGCACTCACAGATTTTTCTTTAAATCATCTGTCTACCTCATGTTCAACTATAGAATGGTCTACAAACTTTGACCAACATAATTTGCTTCCATATCCATCAATCTCCTTGGCTGCTAGATGATCATCTCATCTGGACCACTATAATCTAGTGCTCTCCAAAGTGCAGTAATATAACTAAGATGTCTCTGTTAAAATGCAAAAAAATAAATGAAAAAATTATTGGCTGATTGCAATCAATGAATTATTCAAAATAAATCTAACTCCTTTTTGTTGGGTCATTCGTGCCATAACTTTCTCATAAATTATTCTGCCAACACCACCATGCCGTATAAGTCACGAAGTCAAGCAAAATAAATTGTCAAAAGAATAATATGTGCTATATTAAATTCTATCTACCAGCCTAAATCATTATGCCCACCTCACCACAACACATTAAAGAATAATGCCAGTGGTTTGATTTTGATAGTAGGTTAATGTAATTAGCTTTACATATGACTAAATATTTGTGGAACGGTATTTAGGTTCATCATAGCATTATTAGTTAGAATGGATATCATGTCAAAATATTGCTGGCAGTTATAATAAGATTATTATTTGATGCACTAATAATAATATTGCTAATGGTGTTTTAAAATCTATTTATATCATTATTTTGGTTCACAAAAGATAACATCAGTATTACAATTTAATAATAATGTTAAATGATGATAAAAAAAAAATTAGGTTAGAATAATTGGTTATGCTGGCCTTCACCTCTTGGCACAATTTTCTCAATAGCTGTTGATCCTTCAATCAACGTAGCAGTTGAACTCAGTTATTACCTACCCTGGCTACCTGGCGTACTCAATATTCAGAGATTTCTGACCCTTGTTAAGCTCGACCTCCACACGAAACCCCTGGTGGTAGCTACAAAATTTAATGCACTCAGACTATGCACCATGCTAACAAAATATCAAACTGTAGGTCAGCATTTATGCCTGGATAGATTGCCTCGGCCTTTGTAATCCTATACGTTTCATTTGTCTAAGATTTGAGTATCGGTTGTAATCATTGTCTTGTTGCAAGTAGTATTCCTTAAGGAATTCAAGATTATGTCAAATCTTCCAGCAGCATGAATAGAATAATAGATTTTATTGAGTCTGAAATATTATCTTTTTCAGTAGCTCCCTCATCTATGAGAGGCATAGGTATGCGTCTGATGTCATGTTCAAGGGAATATTCATACAGACATTAATGGAAGAAGTTTTAAGTAAAATATTTGTGCTTTGGTGTTAAGCGTAACAAAGTATCATTAAAGGCTTTGTAAGAGTTTCAGGAAAATACAACCTTTGGGTAAATATTTAACTTATAAATATTGGGTAGTTTTCCCCCTGTTAAATATTGGGTACTTGGGCATTGCCAAGATATGATGGGAATATTATTATCTTCACGAAAAGTTAAACTTCAAAGAAAAATAAAATAAATCAATATGATATCTAATACTGTCCAGGATAGTTTTACTTAGATTATCAATTGAATAGTAAAAAAGTTTTAGTTATTATGTGTTTTTTAAGTAAATATGCCTATGCCGTCATTTACAAAACCAGTCATGTAATGTGATAGAGTAAGGTAAAATATTATATGATAATTTAGTATGAGGTGGCTGGAGGTTTTTTATTTTATCATAGCAATACAAATATTGAGTGTGTAATAATGAATTTTAAGTTGAGTTTTAAACTAAACTAATTATGTGCCTACAATATTATTTCATTGGAAATCATTATTGATTACTTAAGAAATTACCATTGTAAATATTGTTACTAGTAACTCTTAAATAGTTAAGAAGTAAATTTAAATATGGTTGAAAATTACCAAGTAAATTTAAAGATGGTTGAAAATTATGAGGTAAATTTAAATATGATTCAAAATTACTATTGTAAATATAGTAACCACTAATTACTTAAGAGGTGAATTTAAATATTATTGGAAATTACCATGCTATGGAAAACTAAATAATATTGCAACCAGTTAAATATTGGTTTTGTATTATTAAATAAATTAAACTAAAAGAGTATAATAAAATATTATAAGTTTTATTTGCCATATGAAATGAACTATGTAATTATAAGAGTGGGGATTTATTAGTTGGTAAAATAATTACGGTAACTTTGAAATTGTTATTAAGGGTTAGATGTGATTATTTAATGTTACTGTGAGTGTGGTTAATTAGCAATATTTCTATTAAGCTTGTACCCTAATATTATTGTTAACCACATCTAACCATGGAGTAAAGAGAAACATGATTATAATGGTAGAGCTAATCAAATTATGGTAATATTATCATTTATAAAAGTGCTAAGTTAACCGGTATGGTTATGGAAAATTTTACTATTATTAGAAAGAGTGAAATGACATTACTAATAACCATAGAAATATGAATATATTCAATACAAATAGTAGTAAAATAAATATTAGAAGTATTAACAATATTTACACATAGTAAAATAAATATTGTCAAGCAATATTGTAATCTCATTGTAACTATTAATATTATTAAGGATGAGATTTTAATTGAGATTGTAATTGTTGGTATTACTAATAAAGGGGATAATTCTTTAGATGAATGGTATAATAATTTTTAAATAAGGAATAAGTATTAGTATTAGAATTACATAGTTTATGGGGTAATAATATTATTATTATTGAAGATTAATTGTAGATCTATTAGTGACAAATTTTATTGACCAATTTATAATTAATGAATTGCATAGACAACTATTACACTTAATTTAGAAGTGGCCTCATTCAGGTGTGCGATTCATGCTCATGTTAGTGTTCATCTCATGCCCTTAGAGTGTTAACTAGCTTAATGCTTGCTTAAAAAAAAAAAATGTTGGATTTTTTTTTTCTACCAAAAATTTTAGGCATGACACTTGGTATCAGAGCCAGGTTGCAATACTGGGTACTCTGGAATTAAGATGGGTCCTATCTAATGTGTACATGGGCATCAAGCAAATGTCATTACAACAAATAAGTTTTAAAATAACCCCAACCTAATGAATTTTGGGTCTATCATGTGTGAAAACATTTGAATCTAATTGAAATTAACCATCTTTATTAAAATTTATAAAGACATGTGAAGCAAACTTTAACCATTCTAGGTATTTAATGAATGAGAAGTAACTGGAAAGAAACTCAAACCGGCAAAGGTGAAACCTCCAAGAATATTATGGTAATATAAAGTGATGTGCATGTTAGAAAGTATGTTAGTCCATTTAATAAGTGTTATTGAACCCATCACTGTTGATGCCCTCTCCTAAACTTTAAAAAGGTAGATATTGTGTTAAATATGGTTGCTAGAGATTTTCATGAGTTAGTGAAATAATATGATACACTTCAATATCTTTGACTAAAGAAACCTAAATTCTTCTACCAAAAGGACATTAATGATGTTGATAGAGAAGTTGAATTATTTGAATTAATGTGGATAGTAAAGTATACCCTTGAATAATAAAATAAATTATTGTATAGTTCAACTTTAGAAAAGTAATCATTATTTCAAACTTAGGAAATATAAGGGAGTGTTTTGAGACTATTGATCGATTCCTCCTAGTGAACCTTAGGCAAGGGCTAAATCAAAAATCACAGCTAAGTGTAATCGAAAAAGATGAAGAGGGGGTTAATGTTTAAGTTAGAGGCAATGTGATTAAGAAATATTATCTTAAACTGAGAAGGTTGTACTAGAATTTTCTAAATGTTCTCGAGTAACCTTAAGATGAAGGATCGATTTACAAATAAATATGCCTAGCATGTTTCAAAACCTAGTTGTAGAATAAGTTTTTCGTAAGCATCATTTATTAATAAACTATATGTTCAACAAAGAGTACCACACTAGACAATCTCATAACTCTCATCATGTATACATTTCAAACACATCTAGTGTTAATTAGAGAATGGATAAAGATGAAATTAAGGATGTACAATTTGGAAGTGCATAATCCTTGGTTCTACATGATGATATCTAAGAGAAATTTAAGGATGTGTTAGAATCAATCTTGCGCCCATACCTCGGACATCAATAACACATAAGCCTCTTAAAACTCATTTAAGTCATGATTCAACATAAGAAAGAGTCCCCTATTGAATGTTTGAGATTCTAAGGTGAGTCAACTAATGGTTGGTAGATAAGATTGCATGAATAAGAATGTAAACTAATGTTTGAAAAATTAAGCTGCATAGTAAACCCTATTTAGAAAAAGGATCAAAACTAGATGCTACATAGAATTGAAGGGTGAAACTAAAAAAGTTAATTAAGCACTTTTACAAGTAAACTATGACCTAGTAAACTTAGTGCAACTATAACAACTACCAAACTCTTATGTCCTATTGTTTAAAGATTAAATAGTAAATGAAGCAACATGATTTCTATGATTCAAGTCAAAGGTGAAGGCACAGAAGAATACAATTGAAATAATATTGTTAAGGACTAGCAAATATGATTTTTAAGTCACCCCCCTTATAATAATTAAACATAAGAAGAATTGTGAAGAGATCCTTTCAAAATGAGAATTTGAAGTTAAAACATTATCTAGAACTCATGCTATTACTACTCTCTTATAAATGAGTTAAGAACTAAAGACTTGTTGTTGCCCAAGTAAGAAAGGATGCATGCCATATATAGGAAGTAATAACACACTCAATTACGTGTTGACCTTGAAGGTCGTGTGCATGTCATAAGGATTGAATAATAATTCGTATGAAATTATAAATTGAGTAATGAATTATGTGTGGCTCATGTTGTATTATGTGATGGGAAGGTTAAAATATAGATAAGAGACACTAAAGTAGACTTGTAAAACTTCTAACTAATGTTGTGTATTCTATAACATTGACTATATTTACTCTTTAAGAAGAGAAAATTTACAACCAAATGTAAAGGAGGAAACTTTAAGTTAGGTAAAATTTTTAAGACTTTTACTTATTATGCACCATATAAGATTAGATGGACCTATGATTGTGAAAATGATGATTATGACAATACGATTGAATGGTTCAACCCTAGATAGCAAAATACAAGAATTATAAAAGAGATATTAATAAGTTGTGAGAACTACTATTCCATGATTTGTCATGTATTTTATGCATTGAGTTTATTTATTTTTATTTACTTATTTATTTATTTTTTTGTCTCATATTGTGATGTTTCAAATGAAAATGGTTAATTATCTTCCTTATTAAGTAGGAAACTTTCTTTAACATGTGTGAAAAACATAGTGGTATTACCTGTATGGATATGTTGTGAACATAACAAACATAGTTGAATAAAATAAAAAGAATGGCATGATAACTATAGAAAAACTGATCTTTATTTTAAAGTGATGCCAAACACTAACTTTGCAAGATGGAAAGTGTGGTGAACCAAGTATTGTTGAGTTCTAAGAAGGTGGAGTAATATATCTAAGCTAATGTTGCACATTGTCTAGTGATTTCTTTTACTTATGCAAGTGAGTGGATATCTTCAAAATTAAGAAGCAAAGTGAATATTGTTTTAAGAAAATATCTAGAATGTGTTTAAGTGTATTATTTTGTTCTATAATATGGTGAATTTTGTAAAAGTGTATTGTGTTATGACTTGTGAAGTGGAAAACTAGTAAATGTGATGTGCCCCAACTATGAGATACAAGGTATCCAACTTGGGATAAGGGTGAGGGGATGTCATGCACGATCCCCTATGTGTACCCTTTGTGATGTCCTTTATGTAAGCTAGCTAGTTGTGAGTTCAAATGAATGTGTTAAGTGTATAAGTGTGTCTTTTGAATGAAACCTGATGTATTCCTTTGTGTTAGTTTTATTTGTATGGTAAATGTGTACCCCTAGCATTTGGTTTCCCCCTTATGGGAGTGTGATGCCAGGTAATGTAAATAGGGGTTGAGAGGCACATGTTCTCCGATTGGGAAATTATGAGCTCAGGGCATTGTCCCTAATCCTGATAAAGGATCTATGTCGAGTCGTCATAATCCTCCCATGGATGTTGATCATGGCCTACTCCCCCACATATGAGAGCCACAACTATGGGTTCATAGTGCAAACCTATTCCTTGATGTTTATAACCCATGGGTAAAGGATGGAATTACATGGACCACCAATGATTAATATTTATGTAGTTAGGAACCACCAGTGACTCAAATTCATGTGGTCAGGGACCACCAGTGATGCATATATATGTGGTCAGGGACCACCAATTATTCATATTTATGTGGTCAGGGACCACCGGATTATTGCATGCTATTATACTTATGTGGTTAGAGAACCACCATTCCCCTCCTCCCCTTAGGTGGCTTATCAAGTCATGTGGTGCTTGTAATGTGCAATTTTTATTGTTGGAATATGAATTATTGGTAATTCTTGATTGATGTTTTATTTTATTATGTGGCAGTAATGTGGACTTTTCTATTTATTGTATTAGGCTATTTAGCCACTTGAAGGTTGTTATAGTCCGAATTGCCTCAAGGACTTATTTAATTTCATTTTTGAATTAGGATTGGAATGTTAAAATGTAGCTACAATTGATCTTTATTTGGTTTTTCTCTTGATTTTATAATTTTATGTTTTAATGAAACGTTGGTTTATGATCTTATGATTTCTCAACTTGAGGCTTTCTTAATGTTTTATAACTGCTGGTAAGCGTGGTGTAATGTGACATATGTAAACTACCATATCCCAGGGGGTTCCCTGGCAGGTCGTATAGGGGAGTAGATGCACTGGGGAATTATTTTTGAAAGGGGTTGTGAATGGGACTGGTATGGGATGGTCATTAATCCATTCTTCCCCTCATTCTATGATTATTCTTATCTATATGGAGGAGTCCTTAGAGAAGGGCCTCGAGTGGTATCCAAGAGTATCCATCCTTATAAACCCCATTGAGCCTTGTGATGTGAATTATGTGAAATATTTGTGAAGCATGGGTAAATTTGTAAATAAATTACATGTGGAAATACTTGACTATTATGTGAGAAAGAAAGTGATAGTAAAAATTGAGACTACTAGTTTTGGGACATGAATTGATATTAGAACAAAAATATTTTCTAACATCATGAGTGATGTTTATGATGCAAAATAGAACCTTGAAGGGTATCTAAGGATGTTAATGTGTTGGATACATATTAATTTTAAGAAAAATAACTACATGGATGACTACTAACTTTTGTTATAATGTGACTATATTGAATAAATGTTCTATGGTGAAAAATTTTGTTCTAAGCATCTAGATGCTTGATTAGTGAAAGGGATTAATTTAATGTCTGCTTAATGGTTGAATGCTATGATTTCTTCAGCAAGAAAGTAAAGTAATTTATATTCTAATAGAGTTATGTGCAAATTGCTACGTTGAGATTTATTTTCTTGACCTTAACGACTTCCAGGAGGAAGTCTAAGCTAAGTGGAGGAGGATGTAAGACCCCGCCTCGTAGGTACTTAATACAATCCTAATTTGTTATATTCCCTTCTTGAATCGATGATTCGATATATTATGGATGATAAATAAGGTGATCTTTTGGTGATATTCTTGCATTTAATTTTGACATTTTGTTTACTATCACTACCATGAAGGTGGAATGCACTCATATATTGTGAAAAGCTAATTGAAATTTTAAATGGATTATTATATAGCTAAAGTATAAAATATTTAGTTAACAAATTTATATGATCAAATTGTTACTTATGATTGTGTTGGTATTATGCAGGAAGGTAACGGTGTTAGCATGGGAAGGGTGAACCATTGAGAGAAAATTAAAAGACTCTTCTTGAGGGTATAAATTTGACCCCCTTTTAGAGCTTAGAAAGAAATAAAGTTAGCATGTTGAAGTGGTGAGGGTTGATATTAAAGGGATAATTTATTTTGGAGTTGAGAGGGTATTTGATAATGTTTCATGTGGGTGTATGTGGGGTTAGGGTTTAGGAACCCTTATCCAAGTTTGAATTTCGGATGGGTCCTTAAATGGGCCTTTAAAGAGGGTTGTTGGTCAATTTCCTTGGTTGGGATGCAAAAGGAAGCCCACTAGGGTCTATACCATAGTGGTAGGGGTCAAGTGGACATATAATAGTGCCCCAAGGACATGATTTGATCCCTGAAAAAGTCCTCATAATGGAAAGTAACGAGTTTTGAAGAAATGATGGGATGGAAAGATGGAGGGATTGTCCAAGTGCATGTTCCTCTTTAATATGGAAAAGACTAATTGATGGAGGTAGGTACACTCCACACTTCCCCATCCAAAAAGGTTGCAAGTTGAAAATCCTATATATCTTGGAGAGGAAGGAAGAGGAGGAGGTTACCCACTTCTCCTTTTGGAGAATTCTACTTAAGGTTGGAGAGAAGAGGTTGGAGAAGAGAAGCTATGCTTCCTAGTGGATGGTGCACAAACTAGTTGGATTGGAGAGGAAATATGGATAAAAGAGTTCAAACCCTTCACCAAAAGAAGAGATAAGTTCTTGTTTTTGTTTACCCTTGTTTATTAGTTGTAAGAAGGTGTTATAGTATAAGGATTATGGTTGAAAATAGAAGTAGAGAACTTAGATGTGTGAAATTAGTGCTATGTTAGTTTTGTCCTTTCTAAATATGAGAAAAGACTCATTTTATCATCATGGAGTTTTAAGAATTCCTTGCTTGGGGGTATGGCTAGAGCCCACGAGGCTCCATGACGCCATTACGGTAGGGTGGAGAGCAAGCCTTATCTAGTTGTGTGTCAATCAATGTATTTTTTAAAATTAGTTTGTAATATGGAAAGCTATTGTTTTGTTGTGATGTGAAAGAAAATAAGAAAAGAGCAAGTGCGCATTCTTGGCATGTAAATTAATTATTTCCTCATTATCATGTTAATATGGGAAGTAGAAAAAAAAAAGTAATATGGAAGCTCTATGTAAAAAGGGATTGCATTTTATTGTAGAAAAAAAAAACAAATAAATAAATAAATGGTTTAGAGATTTATTTCCTCCTCACTTAGAAGAGTAATGAAAAAAATAGCTTAACACGTATATATCATTATGCACATAGTTCTTGTAATATAAAGTTTTGGTGCTATTGTCTCTAAATATATATCCATAATGTTAAGATCCCTTTTCAGTTAGTTTCATAAAATGCTATATTCCTTACAACACAATGTGAAACTTTCTAAAGATATTCTAGCTCTTTTTTGTAACTACCTCAAAAAAGATAAAATAAATATTATATGAATAATTTATGAAAGAAAAATAGGAGATAAAGAGTTCATTTCAACATAAAAATGTGATATATACTTTCATTAAACCTACACATTTAAATAAATGATTGTATTCTGTTATAAATATTAGATGATTTATACATCTAAAATTTATGCATATAATCTAACCTATATAAATATGTTGGTGCCCGTACAATATTACCATTAGTCTAAGTAAACATTTTTCTTAACCTTATACGAATGAAATCAATTTTAAAGTTGTTATATAAAACTAAAGAAACCAAAAAAAGAAGAAGAATGAAACTAGAGGTGTAATACCCCCATGTTTCTGATACTATTTTCTACTATTGTGTTCTCTTGTGTGTTAGCATGATATTGATTGTGATGGTGATTAGTTCACCGACCTGGTGTGTGTGGATGAGTAGTTTAGTTGTTTTCTTCTTGTGACATTATTAGTATGATTTATGATACTTGATCTAGTGTTTGGATTATTTTATTATGTAATGATTTCTCCTTAATGTTTTATATGTCGATGTGATGATTCTATGATGATGTTATTTGAATTCAATATTAAATTTATGATGCAGTTGATAAGTAATCATGTTATCTTATGATAGTTTAGTTAGAAATGTATTTCACATTTGATATTGTAATTATTAGAATAGCTTAGGTGAGAGGACAGTGTAGCATCACTCGTTCACGAGGGCCCTGCTACACTGCAATTCCTTCTCATGATATCATGTTTTTGATTATATATATGTGCTACTTGACGTATATTTGGATGCAGGATTGCAGGAATAAGTCTCGATTCCACTTGCTTCAGCAGGACAGGGCGAGCAATAAATTAACCCAACGAGTAAAAATGTTGAAAAAGGGAGTAGGTTTGGAAGTGTCCCCATCCCAAGTCCATCGTCTTGTCGTAAGTTGTTGTGTTATGACTGAAGTTTTTGTCTTCGTTGATTGTGTAGTTTGACTATTGAAGTATTCATTTTATTTATGGTTTGTATTTAATTAATTAATCTTATTTTATAAGATAATTAATTAACGTTGCATAGTTATTTGATTTAATTGTGAGTTGGTAAAATGTTAAATTGAAATATTTTGTAAATTAAAAAGTATCTAATTAATTAAAGTGTAAGAAATTTAAATTAAATTAATATTGATGAGGATAATTAAATATTATCTTTTTATTAATATTAAATTAAAAAAATCATGTGCAGATAATATCTTGATTAAATAAATTATTTTAATTAAAATTGTAGATAAGTTGTGCTTTTAAAAGCTGGAAAAAGGACCAATAAGAAAAGAGGATTTTGAGAAAAGAAAGCGGAAGAGCTTTATTGATTCTTTCCTTTTTGATTTATTATTATTATTTATTTATTTTGAGGAAATTAGGGAGACACAGGAGTTTTTCTCTTTGTTTTTGGGATCTAGAAAAGAAAAGGGAGGAAAAAAGACAGTTTTGGGTTTTGTGTTTTTCTGGGTAAAATTATTGGGGTTTTGAAGAAAAGTGAGATTGGAGAAGAGAGCGGCAGGAGGAGATTGAGAGGAGGCTATAGAAGGGATTCTTCTTCAGACGAAGGACTCCAGGATTTCTCCTTTTAAATTATTAATACTTGGTTGATCTATAAACAAATCTGGTTGCTATGTTTTCGAAAAGTGATTAAATGAAGTTTGTGATTTGAAAACTTATTGTATTTATACTCTCGAATCTTCTATAGAAAACTTTAGCAAAACCCCTTCGAAATTCTTCAATATATTTTAATAGAGAAAGTTATTGTTTGGAAAGAAAATCAATTTGTTATTATGATTGAAGTACCTTGAAAAGAAAAATATTTTTGTTATTGTTTGAGTTTGTTTGCCCTGATCTGTAGTGGGTATGTGAGGAAAACAATTTATTCTTATAATTATGTTGAATTTCTGTATATATATATATAATGTTATTTTTAAAATATATATATATATATGGTTTTAAAATTACTATGTAAAATAAACTGTGCATTCTTTATATATATATATATATATATATATATATATATATATATATGTTTACATTCATATTATTTTCGTAATTTGTGTCATACGAAATATTTATGAAAATAAAATAAAAAAATATATTAAAAAAAAATTATAAAAGAATTTTAAAAAAAAAATTAATATAAATTTTGGGGGGAGTGTCGGGGGGCCACCCACCCAACCCACCACAGTGACCACACCCATTCACGACACAGAGACGTCTTCTGTGGTTCAAGGCAGTGGGTGGGGGCGACACTTAACTTTGTTTTTTTTTTATTTGATTTTTGAAATTTGTGGGGAGATTTCATTTATTAAATTTATTTGATATTATATATATATATATATTTATATTTATATTTATATAAATTTATAAATCTAAAATATATTTTATGTATATATTAATGTATATATAGATTGATATATATATATATATATATATATATATTGTGTATATATATATATTGATATATTTATAGATAGGTAAATTTTATTTTAGAATTTTGTGAATATTATTTTATTATATAAAAGATTTTATATATTGTGATAATGGTTTTAATAAGATTATTTTTATAAATTATAAGAATATAGTTTAATTAAGGAAATTAGGGATATGCTATGAGGTTATTAGTAAATTGATTGAACAAATAGGATTAAAGTATTAAATTTAAATTCCTCAATGGTGCCAAGTGAGTATTAGATAATTTAATGATTATTTAAAAAGTTGATTTTAAAATCAATTACCTTTATTTAGAAATTTCTATTTTTTGAATTATTATAGATAATTAGGAAATCATTAAATATAAAAATAATGTTTCAAAGGCATATGATTAAACGATATTTTAATAGGAGTGTTAAAATGATTATCTCATTTGTATAGAGGAAATATAATTGATGTATGACCAAATGTTTTATTTAAAATATTGATTTTGATTAATTAATTTATTTTATGGTTGAAATATGGAATAAGCGATTTAGTTTAATTGTTTATTTATTAAATGTCTTGATTTTGAATATATTCGTGAAACTTAGAGATATGAGAATGATTTATTTAACTGGATGAATTTGTTTATTATAATACCTCGATTATGAATACAACTGTTAAACGTAGAGTAAGGGTTGATTATTTTATTTAGATGACTTTATTTATTGGAACGCTTTGATTAGGGAAGTTAATTGTGAAATTTAGAGTAAATGATTGGGTTGTAAATACTTCAATGTTGGGAAATGAATTTGGTGTATTTGATTGAGTAAATGCAAGATTGAAAACTGTGTTTGACTAGGTTTAGGAAACCCTAACATTAGATAATGAGTTGCCTGGAATTATTTTCTATCATGTTTCTTTTATTCTCCATGCCGGGAAAATGGGGTTAAGGGTCTATGTAAGTCTTCCAGAGAAGTTCTCTAGAGTGGGATGTTTTGTGTAGAGGTTCAATTTGTGAATCACCTTGGGAATGGTGTAGAGTTGTACTATTATGTTGTACCAGGTTTCCACGAATGGGGATTTGTGCCTCCTAGGAAATAGGAGAGGGTAATGAGATTTGTACCTCCTTTGGAAGGAGTGTATTTTCGTATTTGGTTTCCTCCAGTCTTCAGAGTGAGTTTCCTTGTTTTGTTTCCTCCTTGGATTAGAGAGGTTATGTTGTCTAGTTACCTATTGTGGTATTGTACCTTGTGTGTTGTCAATAGGAGAGTGGCTCTTTGTGGGGGTCCAGCACACAAAGAGGCACCAGGGTAACTCACCTAGAGTTTAACTAAGTGATAATCTAAAAGAATTAATGGGGATCTTTCACACTAATAAAGATAAAGAATGTCTCTCTCGTGAAGCAAGTGAATGATAAGGCTCAAGATGAGATGGGACGCATAGTTTTGCGTGAGGGTTCGACAGTCGGTAGAGGCAAGCCAGGGTAACCCAAGATAGGGGTCCGATAGCCTAGGAAGGTTGAGCCAGGGTAACTTATGGCAATTTATGCATGACACTCTTCCTATGTCAATAGTCAATCAGTTATTATGTGATGTTCATGATCTTTGTTCTCTGGAAGCTTTGTAACCTTGTGTTAAGTGACATTGTGATTGTAGTGGTTAAGTGATATTGTGTTTGTAGTGGTTAAATGATATTGTGTATGTAGTGGTTAAGTATCATTGTGATTGTAGATGTTAAGTGACCTTGTGATTGTAGTTGCTTCAATTCAGCTATGTATTAGCCCGTGTCTAGTGGTAGATGGTCTAGTGTAGGAATTCCTTGTTACTATCTCCTAGCACGGAGGGAGTGGGACCTTTTGGATTCCACATGGTTGGGTGGCGTGCATCTTAATCTGTTGGTTCTTCTTCTTGTTCGTGTGGTCGAGATTTCCAGATGGAGAGCTTGCGGGAATCAATTTCTTCTCATGCCTTGTTCTCTCAATACTTATTGTATTTTATTACCCCTCATTTGTTATCAAGGCGGAATTTGTAATATGTAATCGTACTTATTGGATTTACCTCATTCAAGGAATGAGTATTGTAAACATGTTGTAAGCTATATTGTTTGGAATCATGTGGCACTTCATATTCTTGGATGTAAATTTATTATGAATGGAATGTATGTGAACTTTAATTGTTAAGTAATTATATGATATGGTATTAATTCATGTTCTGCATTTGGATTAAGTAACACAGTCTCACAACCTTAGGGGATTAGTTGACAATGCTTAAGTGAACATGTATGTAAATTGTTCTTATTAAAAATAAAAATAGTTCATTTTTTTAATAAATTGCAACTTTCCCTAGGGTTGTGTGGCGGGGTGTTACAGAAGGCAGAAACCCCAACACAGCAACCCCAGCAAGTCCTCTCAAGGCCACAACCTCACATTACAGGCACAATAGGTGCAGGGGGTAAAAGCCCACAATTTCCTTAAAAATCACAATATAATAATAATAACTTTTGCAAATATGTATGGAAGAATTTCAAACAATACACGGTGAAATTATACAGTTCCATAGATATAGAATAAAATGACAAATACATTTTGCAACGAAATTTGTTTATGTATTGCTAGGAATTTGGATAGAGGAGAATAATTGTTGTTTGGTTCACAATGAATGTTTGCTGTGTGATTCATAATCAAGAAAGAATACATTCTCTATTTAAAAATTCTCATGCAATAAGCAAAAGTATGCAAACCCAAATCGCCCCGCATGGTTGTGCCTATAGAATGAAGGAACTATCTAGCTTAGCAAATAATGAAAGTTTTAAAAGAAAATTAAAACAAAGATAAGAGATCAGAAATAGATCCTTTGTAGTTCAACACTCACAGAATTTTCTTTAAATCATCTATCTACCTCATGTTCAGCTATAGAATGGTATGCAAACTTTGACCAACATAATTTGCTTCCATATCCATCAATCTCCTTGGTTGCTAGATGATCATCTCATTTGGACCACTATACTCTAATGCTCTCCAAAGTGCAGTAATATAACTAAGATGTCTCTGTTAAAATGCAAAAAAATAAATGAACAAATTATTGGTTGATTGCAATCAATGACTTATTCAAAATAAATCTAACTCCTTTTTGCTGGGTGATTCATGCCATAAATTTCTCATAAATTATTCTGCCAACACCATCATGTCGTATAAGTCACGAAGTCAAGCAAAATAAATTGTTAGAAGAATAATAAGTGCTATATTAAATCCAATCTACCAGCTTGAATCATTATGCCCCACCTCACCACAACACATTAAAGAATAATGCCAGTGGTTCGATTTTGATAGAAGGTTAATGTAATTAGCTTTACATATGACTAAATATTTGTGGAATGATATTTAGGTTCATCATAGCATTATTAGTTAGAATGGATATCATGTCAAAATATTGCTGGCAATTATAATAAGATTATTATTTGATGCACTAATAATAATATTGCTAATGGTGTTTTAAAATCTATTTATATCGTTATTTTGGTTCACGAAAGATAACATTAGTATTACAATTTAATAATAATGTTAAATGACAATAAAATAAAAAAATTAGGTTAGAATAATTGGTTATGCTGGCCTTCACCTCTTGGCACAATTTTCTCAATAGTTGTTGATCCTTCAATCAATGTAGCAGTTGAACTCAGTTATTACCTACCCTGGCTACCTGGCGTACTTAATATTCAGAGATTTCTGACCCTTGTTAAGCTCGACCTCCACACGAAACCCCTGGTCATAGCTACAAAATTTAATGCACTCAGACTATGCACCATGCTAACAAAATATCAAATTGTAGGTCAACATTTATGTCTAGATAGATTGCCTTGGCCTTTGTAATCCTATACATTTAATTTGTCTAAGATTTGAGTATCGGTTGTAATCATTGTCTTGTTACAAGTAGTATTTCTTTAGGAATTTAAGATTATGTCAAATCTGCCAGCATCATGAATAGAACAATAGATTTTATTGAGTCTGAAATATTATCATTTTTAGCAGCTCCCCCATCTATGAGAGGCATAGGTATGCGTTTGATGTCATGTTCAAGGGAAGATTCGTACAGAAATTAATGGAAGAAGTTTTACGTAAAATATGTGTGCTTTGGTGTTAAGCATAACAAAGTATCATTAAAGGCTCTATAAGAGTTGCAGGAAAATACAACCTCTAGGTAAATATTTAACTTATAAATATTGGGTAGTTGGGTGTTGCCAAGATATGATGGGAATATTACTAGCAATCGCACCTTGGGGTGCAATGGGTATGCCAAAGAGGTGTGGAATGTCAATAAGGAAAAGTTTTTTTTTTTCATACATTCATGTAGTACATGAGGTCAGTTGGTAGGTTATTTATGAAATGATGTTTTTTTCATACATTCACATAGTATATGAGGTTAGTTGGTAGGTTATTTATGAAATGATCTTTGTGCAACAAAGGTCTAAATGGACCAGTGAGTTTCAAACCATCTATGCATCCACTTACTAAGATTTAGACATTATTAAAACAAAAACCTTTAAATCAGGATGATAATCAATTTCCATTACCAATAGACTCATTATATGTAATAGGGAGAAAGAGAGAGAGGTAGAGAGATATAGACAAGGCATCCACTTACTAAGATTTAGACATGATTAAAACAAAAACCTTTAAATCAGGATGATAATCAATTTCCATTACCAATAGACTCATGTTATGTAATAGGGAGAGAGGGAGAGAGACAAAGAGATATAGACAAGGAAGAGAGGGTGAGAGGCAGAGAGATATAGATGAGAGAGATAACTATTCCATTTATAGTGAAAATAATTAACTTTTAGATAGTTATGGTCTTAAATATTTATGAAAATTATAAAGTCAATTTACAATAAAGTAAGTTATATTTTAAAATTGACCTTTGTCTTTTGATAAAAAGAATTAATAAATTATTATTAAAATACTGTATTATAAAACTTGAGCATCATTACTAGTAGCTTTATTTTCATCCATTTAGTAGGAAATGATCGAGGTTATGAATGCATATTTTTGTGAGTATCGAAGATTTCCTTCTGTCTATCAATAGAATCTCGATTCTGCACAGTTGAAGGTGGATTATTATCAGATATTACAGTTGGACAATGCTCTAATAGTGTATGCAAAATGTGGAAGCATAGACAAGATGTGAAGTGTTTGACTGGATGCGTCAAAGAAATGTGATCTCATGGAATGCTATGTTTGCAGGTTGCTGGTATAACTGAACAGAAGCCATTATGTTCCTTATGAAATTTATTGTTTCATTTTAAAGTACAGGAATCTGCCATGACTGTTGTTACTGCTCCGATCTATGGAGAACATATGTAAAATAGTTAAACTACATTATAATAGGAGCTAGTTGGTATAACTGAACAGAAGCCATTCTGTTCCTTATGAAATTTAATGTTTCATTTTAAAGTACAGAAATCTTCCATGATTGTTGTTACTGCTCCGATCTATGGAGAACATAATTTGAATTGTGAGACAACGCTTAGGGTTCCCAGCTGCCGCCGAGACCTGGAAACAAAAAATGCAAGAGGAGAAATCTTAGTAAGCGAGTTAGGGTTTAGAGTAAGGCGTCTAAACATAGATAACTTCAAAATATTGATTGGGTTAGATTATGGATGCTGCAATGTTAAAACCTAAATTTGCTCATTGTTAGGATCTTGGCCGTAAATTCTAGATAACTTCGCATGCAGGATACTATCTCATATTTATCCATAGTTTTGACTACATGGGAGCCCCAAAGTAATTCTGCTAACAGAAAACATTCAGCACCACCACCTATCATCTAAGTAGCACAAGGAGGCTCTTATTACTACTAAGAAATGTTAGTAATCCTTTATGTCGTCACACTGTGGTGCCAATATCTGATGGATTGAAATTTGAATGTCAACATGAATCATGGTAGTTTCAAATATAGGATTTATCAGATATCTCCAACGGAACAACAAAAGACTACCAAATTGTTGGGTTATGATTTTGGCTTTTACAAAAATGGTGCGAAGAATGCTGCAGCAAGTTCTCTTTCCATTTTCCAAGCAAGAGGAAGATGAGGCTTTCATTTATTAAAAATCTATCATACATCTCATCTGCTTTGTGTATGGTCTAACAGAGTCCCAATGTAAAACAAAGAACTCTGTAACACAACACCTTCAAATTTCAGGGTACCTATATAATTCAATCAGAATTCTTAAACATTTTATATATCTGTAACATGCCCCTTAATGTGCCCTGAGTCTAAACCTTGTCTTTTAGTTGATTGGTAAATTGAGACAAATAACTCGACCATATTACTTTACAGAAACATTGAATCCACAGGAAAAGCAATGACAGTGTTCCAGTGAGCTATGATCTAGAAAGGATAGTTTTTGTTCCTCCATTTGGTTAGCATTAAACATATCAGATAGGTTAACAGACAAAATGCAGGTCCACCTCTTCTTACATCAATGTGGCAACTGCAACACTAAAAAATATTGTTTTATGTATGGAGATAAATTGTAGGAAGAAAAAGTGCAAAAGGGCATTATTGAATCAGTATTATTGAATCGGTTTGGTTTCTTCGTTGCTGTACAAAAATAGATGTTGGTATCTTCCACTTGAATAAAATAAGGGAAGATTACTGACAACTCTATAAGCTTTCTGCAAGCAGCAAGGGAGCCTCCTACAGGAAAACTGCAATTCTCTACTAATAACTCTTATGTTTCCAGATGCTCAGAAGGTTCCATACTTGGCTTCACCCCAATACAGAAAGGCCTGGCAAGGTCTACTGCCTCTTGATTGGTGACCTGAAAGAAGACAGAAAAGTACTGTGAGCTAATTGCTATGGCAGTGAAATTTATAAGGTCTCTACCAAAATCCCTAGGAAAATGTGTTATTCGAGTGCTGGAAAACATTACCTTATGGCAATTGATCTTGTAAAAGTATTATTCATAATGGCAGTCATAATTCATAAATTAAGACTTCAAAATACTAAATGAAAGGGAAACCTTCTGCTAAGTAACCTGGCCTAAAGCCATATGTGCAACTGAAAGTAAGAGCTAGCTAGTTGCCAGCCATTGAATCACACTCCTTATAAGAGTTTTAATGATAAAAGTTGTGGTACAGAATGGTCTAGCAAAATACAACACTTTATGCTCAGCCATGACCGAAGAAACCCAAAAACACTAATGCCCCAATTCTATAAGGAGCCTATCTAGATACAACCCTTTTTCTCGAAACTAATGGCTAACAGAAACCCCATGGATAAGCCGAAGCTAGCTCTCACTAGACGAGTATATTGGAAATGCAGGCACCCACAAATACAGACTTGATATGATCAACTCCTATATAAACAAAATATGGAATGTGCATATAGTTAGGTAGAATGAAGTATCTTTGGGAGAACACCAGATATAATCAGCATTAAGCGCATCACTGCAACATCAATGCCAATTCCAGCACAGAGAGTACATAATGCAAATTAAAAACAAATAAACAAACAAAAGGTTCTTATCTCTTGCTCTACACATTGGCAACTAATTCGCTATCTATTTACCAATTTAATATAATGTAGCAGCAACCTACAATTCAGTTTCCCCATTTTGTTTCTAAAAATTCAACATACTTTTACCCCAAGTTAACATTGAGTAGATTATGCCTTGTCAATTTGAGCCTGCTCAAGAGAAATCTGCATGGCACTATATGCAGTTTGGGAGTTCATTAGATGCTGGTAAAAGGTTAAAATGAAAGGGTTTGCATTGCAATAGGTACTGCATGGTGAAACAACTTGAAACTGATAAAATTAATTGCTTGAAGGTTCACCCCTTCTTAAAAGAAATAACCCAATGCCACTAGTAAAAGAAATAAAGGGTTAGCAACCATTGAGTAATAATGAAAGGGTTTCAATCAAAATAGCGCATGAAGCATAAAAGTAAACATTACCTTCACACTTCTGATATTTCCTTGCTCTCCTCCTATCATATCCGCCATTGCCATTTCATTCAAAAGAAGGCTGCTTGAAAAAGCAATGGAAAATGGCAAATAGTGAATACACACAGACCCAAGGTATTTTACTGGCATGCAAAACCCCAAAAGTCAAGGTAAAATTACTACAATGCGCAGGCTACAGCTGGTATATGAATTGATCTTTTTATTTATTAAAACAACTGACCCCAACAAGGCACGGGCTACAGCTGTACAGGATGATGTACGTGCAATCCAAATGAATCTAGACCTTACATTGTCCAACTACTTGAGTCCCTTTAGTGAAGGCCTTTGTTAAAATAGCATGGGTATGCCCTGTTGTCCCCAGGACAGTTGCAAGAGGTCTGCACTTCCCCAGTTGCCACAGCAACACGACATCTCCAAACAAGACACAAACTGGAGTTTCAATCTCTGCTAAGGTGTTTTCACAGAAAATTACAGGAACAGCAGGAAGAGCAGTTGAAGAAGATGAGGAGAAGGCTCTCATTTAAGGCAAATCCCATTCCAGATTTCTATCACGAAGCAGCACCCCCAAAACTTGAGTGAAAGAATGTAACAATGGTCTTTTTTTTTTGGCTCATAGCCTGATTGTATCTGAGTTTGATGTTATTTAAATGTCGGCTTGTATGGTTGGCCAATGTAGCAAAGTGACTGACATTTGTAATCCTTTCATTCGACTACTGATATATTTTTAATAAACTGGACATTTGTAATCCAATATCATAATGCATTAGCAAACCACAAACATAGACTTTGGCATGCAATAGTAGACAGAAATACAAGATATGATCTGGACATTTAATATACCAATTATCACTTAAGCAATTTAATCACAAAATGAAAAGAGCAATATTTGCATCTATTCATTCAATATGAAAAGAGCAATATTTGAATACTCTACCTTTAAGTTCCTCTATCCTTTATGCTTCGATGAATGCACATACTGTTCCAAATGTAACTGCGATGGAGCATGATCAGAAGCAGCAAGGAAATTGAGATTTGCTTCTGCTATGAGAGCATTTCAAACAATAATAATCCCAAACAAAAATATGCACCCTAAGATGAGGAACAATAAGTATGAGGAAACCCTGAGACATTGAAGCACATATCAAAGCTCTGCACAGGCCTGACTCTTGGATACAATACAGTCTTTCTGAATGCTGCAAGGATTATCTGGTATGTAGGCTCTACAATGTAGGTCAAGGTTGTGCCAGAATCAATGACAGTTCCCCCATTGCCCTGAACATCAATACTCCAATCCCTCTGAAGGATGGGAAGAAGAACCCCTTCAACAAAATCTTGCTTAATCCCAATGTAGTAAAAGGTCTCTACAAATCTGTTCTTGAGAAAAGAAGTGAAACTCATATATTTCTTCAACGAATGCTACAAAGGTGTCTGCCCCAATACAAGATAACTTGTTTGTGGGGGAGAAATATTGTAGTCCACCAAGCAGTAAGAAAATATGTTTCCAACAAGTTTACCAAGCTGTGAAGTGAATGAGATAGGCCCATTCCCTAACTCCATCACGCCATGTGCTCTAGTGAATGCTAGACCTGTAAAACTAGGCCCTGAACTCTTAATCCCACAAACAATCCCCTGAACTTGTGTTAAGGGTTGCAGTCTCCTTGGAGGAAATCCCACTGCTATCAGAGAGATCTGCATAGATATAATCATACATGCAGGAGCTATGGATCCTTGTGTGATTGCATCAGGAATCTACGGGAGGGGGTTGCAGAATTTGGCTTTGAACCTGACAATTGCATTTGCGTGTGGATGAGACCACATCTCTTTGAGGCATCTTGTCAAACACTTCACGTGCCTTGTCTATGCTTCCACATTTTGCATACATGTCTACCAGGGCAGTTGCAATTACATCTGACAAAATTCCTCTATCATGTGTGCTTTGATGGATGTCCATACCCTGTTCCAAAGCCCCCATTTTTCACAAGTAGGGAGCAACAATGTGGGTACCTGCAAAAAAATGATAGCGTAAAAGCAGAGCGTTCACAGGGCAGAGACAATACATCAGATTTAAGGGTTTTGAGATTTGCAAAAGACAAAGATGAAAAATGAAATTGTACTGACTTACCTCAAGATTTTGTAGGAAGCCCAGACCTACGAATCACAACCTACAGGTTCTTGTGAAACCGCAATGAAATCAGGACAAGTGAAGATGTGCAGGGCTTGCAATATTACAGAGCAGATATTGTAGACCAAACAAGGGCGGTGAGGGTAGATGGTAGACGTAGATATTTATGGAAACATTAATTGCAAATTCCTTCTCAACTGTCACACTAGTGGAGAAGTGAAAGGCCAATAACAGGGATGAAAAGTTTGGAGTGGAAAGCTACGGCAGCGGGGAAAGCAGCAACAAGGCGCGTAAACAGCCAAGAAAATGGCCAAAAATGATGAACGGTTGTGATCAGTTTCATCGCAGGCGATTGCCTATCGAGCAATCTACACCGTAGGATTGAAAAATGCCTTCAAAATACTAAGCGTAGGACGCCTTCGGCGTAATTATCTTCACGAAAAGTTAAACTTCAAAGAAAAATAAAATAAATCAATATGATATCTAATATTGTCCAAGATAGTTTTACTTAGATTATCAATTGAATAGTAAAAAAGTTTTAGTTATTATGTGCTTTTTAAGTAAATATGCCTATGTCGTCATTTACAAAACCAGTCATGTAATGTGATAGAGTAAGGTAAAATATTATATGATAATTTAGTATGAGGTGGCTGGAGGTTTTTTATTTTATCATAGCAATACAAATATTGAGTGTGTAATAATGAATTTTAAGTTGAGTTTTAAACTAAACTAATTATGTGCCTACAATATTATTTCATTGGAAATCATTATTGATTACTTAAGAAATTACCATTGTAAATATTTTTACTAGTAACTCTTAAATAGTTAAGAAGTAAATTTAAATATGGTTGAAAATTACCAAGTAAATTTAAAGATGGTTGAAAATTACGACGTAAATTTAAATATGATTCAAAATTACTATTGTAAATATAGTAACCACTAATTACTTAAGAGGTGAATTTAAATATTATTGGAAATTACCATGCTATGGAAAACTAAATAATATTGCAACTAGTTAAATATTGGTTTTGTATTATTAAATAAATTAAACTAAAAGAGTATAATAAAATATTATAAGTTTTAATCTGCCATATGAAATCAACTATGTAATTATAAGAGTGGGGATTTATTAGTTGGTAAAATCATTATGGTAATTTTGAAATTGTTATTAAGGGTTAGATGTGATTATTTAATGTTACTGTGAGTGTGGTTAATTAGCAACATTTCTATTAAGCTTGTACCCTAATATTATTGTTAACCACATCTAACCATGGAGTAAAGAGAAACATCATTATAATGGGAGAGCTAATCAAATTATGGTAATTTATCATTTATAAAAGTGTTAAGTTAACCGGTATGGTTATGGAAAATTTTACTATTATTAGAAAGAGTGAAATGACATTACTAATAACCATAGAAATATGAATATATTCAATACAAATAGTAGTAAAATAAATATTAGAAGTATTAACAATATTTACACATAGTAAAATAAATATTGTCAAGCAATATTGTAATCTCATTGTAACTATTAATATTATTGAGGATGAGATTTTAATTGAGATTGTAATTGTTGGTATTACTAATAAAGGGGATAATGCTTTAGACGAATGGTATAATAATTTGTAAATAAGGATTAAGTATTAGTATTAGAATTACATAGTTTATGGGGTACTAATATTATTATTATTGAAGATTAATTGTAGATCTATTAGTGACAAATTTTATTGACCAATTTATAATTAATGAATTGCATAGACAACTACTACACTTAATTTAGAAGCGGCCTCATTCAGGTGTACGATTCATGCTCATGTTAGTGTTCATCTCATGCCCTTAGAGTGTTAACTAGCTTAATGCTTGCTTAGAAAAAAAAAATGTTGGATTTTTTTTTTCTACCGAAAATTTTAGGCATGACATATTATGCCACATCATGTTTTTTGTTGAGGTGTCCAAAAGGGCCCCAAAAAAAGTTGTACTCGTAATTATGCATGAAGCCATGTTTTAGTGGTGCAATGATGTGACATCACATGATTTGTTTCTTTCTAAATCAAAATAATACATTTCATTCAATTATGAGTACTCATGATCAACACTAACAACTTTAAAGTCAATACTATTAGTGCTATATTATTAAAAACATTGGACATTAAATCAACAAAAAATATCACAACTATTGAATCCTTTCCACTAAATTTAGTTAAAAAAAATAAAAAAAAATTACTTTATCATTAATTTAAATGTATTATTTATAAAAGTTCATAAATTGATTGTTTTTCTATTCATCTTAATATTATGTTCAACAAATATTTATAAAAAAGCACATGCACTTTCACCATAAGGGAAACTCAAAGTATAAAAAGCACATGTACTTTCATCATGAGAGACACTCAAAGTATACTATTTTTGTATTGGAATATAAATAATGTATTTAATACTTTTTGCACATATTAATCATGCAAGTCATTTTTTTACAAATATTAAAGAGCATAGAACAATTAAATAATGAGGGTTGGTCCATTGAAGCTTTACCATATATCTCTTTGATCAGTAAAACCTTGGAGCTACTCTTCTACATATATTTGTATCATAAACTATTCTAATACCTTTGAATACATTATTTATTTACTTAAAATATACGTGATTACAACAATATATGCTTGTTTATCATGCAAATAAGAAAGGAATCCTAAAGTAGAGATAGAAGCATGCAATGAGAATGCTAACAATTTTAGAAGATAGTATAACCTAGAGAAACCCTTTTTGAGAGAATAATCAAGTAGGATTGAGATAAAATACTCCTCAATCTACTATAATAATCAATTACAAATGTGTAACAATACCTATAGGGAATTTTGGAGTCATTTCATAGTTACAAGTTCACTTATCACATCTATAATGTGCCTCTACAACTCAAAAACCCCTTTTATTAAACTTAAATAATCATAAAACAAATGTAAGAATGAAAGAAACAATGAGAACGAACCATTCAAACTTTCTATTTGAACATGATATGACACCCCTTTATCCTCCACATGCTACTAAAATTAAACAAATAAGCATCAAACACAATCAATTCAAATGAAATAACAATTTATATTTTATTGATTTGTTTATAGGATGATGAAAACACCAAGTTTATAACTCAAAGCATAAAAAATTATCATGTTTGATGATGAAAACACCAAGTTTATAACTCAAAGCATAAAAAATTATCATGTTTGATGATGAAATCACCTCCTTATAAATTAGTAATTTTATCAAACTTAATTTTATATTTTATTTGAAAACCTATGCCCATGTTTCAAGTATTCTCCAAGACAATCTAGATCACCTTACAAACTCCTGTATACAAAAAATGGCGAGTTTTACTCCATATTACACTAAACTACTATGAACTCATATATCTAAGATTATCTTTCTAAATTGAGTGAGATATCCTCGACCTTAATGTTCCAACATTTTTTATGTTATTTTTATATCATATGTATCACATTAGAAGGATTTTGACCCCAACTAACTTTGGGAATCAATAAATGTGGGATATTTTCATGCAGACATTATCCTTGGGACTTTTATAAAAACTACTAGGTTGATCAAACCATTTCATATAAAATTCCATGAAAAAATGTATATATTCATACAATCTTATGGTATAAACATAATGAAACAATTAAAGACGTAAAGCATTTTTTTCCTTTGAACATTTTTTGGTTTCCTACCCTTGGGTATGTGCAAGATCATGACGGGCCAAAAAGTGGCAATATGATGGGTATGTGGCTGACAACCTTTTTTTTACCCAAAATTGATGAAACAAAAAGGGTTTTTAGAGGAGATTCTCAGCTTTCAAAAAATATTAATTATGCTTTACTTTGAATTTAATAAGTAATTATTATTCATTTTCTATTCAAATTATGACTAAAGTCCTGATTGATAGACTGATTGAAAAACATCTATAGCTTTCAAACGATATCACATTTTCTGAATCCAAAACATGTGTCACATTCTATGCTTCACATACTATAGGATTAAAAAAATAAAAAATGAATTTCATGAAGTTTTGACCAAGTTAAGGTGGTCAGACATACAAGTTTTTTATATTTTTAAAAAATTGTAATAAAAAATTCATAATTAATTATTTACTTGGAAAAAAATTACAAAAAAATATGTATCACATCGGGACATGAGTCCTCTAGTTATATATTAAATCTTATAAAAAAATATTATCATTTTATTGTGGTTAGGGTGGTCAGACAGACACCTACTTCTTATTTTTTCCCTAAAATTTAAGTACTATTGCATTCAAATTTCAAAATTTCACCAAATAGATTATTATTTTTTAAACAAACCTAGTAGTTTAGAAACTACATTCAATTTGCTACAAATTCTATTCTTACATATTTTTGATATAATATAGATAACTTATTCAAATTTTTATGTCAAGTTGCCTAACTCTGATTTTTCTAATTTTTTTGCCACTTAAGGGCCTATTTTTTCCATGATGATCCTGCACATACCCCCTTGCTTCCTTTCTGCTTCACTATGGATCTGTGCCCAAAGGATGAAGAATACTTTCACATAAAGGCACACAATGTGCTAAGTGGTGGTTGTGCGGCTTTCTATATATATATGTATATATGTATACATATATATATGTATATATGTATACATATATATATATATGTATCATTTTCCTTTCAATTTTGAACTGGGACACGTGGCAACTTGGTGGGGATTTTCTTCAAAATCACTCTCACAAAATCTGAAATCGCCCGCTTGCTTGTCACATCATCTATTTTCATCGAATAGTTTGTATCTTTTGAGGAAAGATATTTTTGGGCGGAGTTCGTCGAGAAGCATGAAAGATTTCTTACTTTTGAGGTAGAACCTTCGACTCAGCATCATCAATCGCTATAGTTGATCGATCAGATTTTTCCAGACTGTGTTAAAATCTAATTATCTTCTGACAATATATCTTCACTAAAAAAATTGAAACCATTAGTGAAGCAGTTGAGACTTAATGAGTGAAGATTATTGCGATTTAATCAAGATCTAGGATTGGATTGCGAGCTATTAGATTCAGGCATCTGGTAGTTTCTTCTTCTAGATTGTTTGCGACGATGTCCTCTTCTTTTGGCTATAAATAGGGGTTGGTAGCAGTGAGTAAAGAGTTCTAAAGTTTTCTTCGAAAAACCTTTGTGAAGAATATAGATATTGTTTTAGGGAGTTCTATTTTCTCAGAAGTAGGAGGGTCTTTACAAAATACTACTTATTCTCTTTGGCATGTTATATTTAATTCAAACTATCATTAGATTGGCATCCGACCTCTGTTTTCAATTTATATATCATAAAATTTTGATCTATTTGGGAGAAATCTTTGAGATTGTGCATTCCATGGCCTTTGTCAAATTTCTTTTTCATATTTCGTCCATATTGAAAATATTGTGTTAAAATATTTTTGTTGATATTCCCATTAATTATTCTACATGTTGTTAGCTTCTATGTTCTATACTATCTTTCAAAAATTGGATTATGTCCATGATACTCTTTCATTTTCTATAAAAGGTATGTCATTTTTCATATTATGTTGTAAAGGAGGAAGGATTCTGCAAAAATCTAAATATTCTTGTTAATCTTTAGGGTTTTTCTTATTTATGATTAGACCTTAATGTATGCTTCCCATAGGGAGATTTGAAAGACTGTATTGTGATTTATCTAGCCTTTGCTAGTCATTCTCTTCCTAAAAATGAAGGGTATGTGGGCATTCTGTGTCCATCTTATCAATTATAAAGAATAGTTAAGGTTTTAAATTTTGTAAAATCTTTGGCACATCTCCATCTTTATGTTTTATTTGTATTTCTTTCTACACCTTTTCCCCAAAACACAAAAAAGAGACAACTTTCTTTAAAAATCTCAAAGGTCAATTAGTGAGGCACAAATTGGTCCCCCACTCGCTGAATTTACCATAAGGTTCTTTGGAGAGGTGCAAGCTTTAATGATCAACAATTCTTTTTTCTGGAACACCGGGTGGGACCAAAAGTTTTTTAAACATCTAATTGGAAGTCAAAAATATTTCTTAAATCAAACCAAGAAAAGAGGCTGGAAATTTAATGTCTAGAGTTCATATAAGAGCATCTTCCAAAGGCCATTTCCAATATTCCCAGTTACCTACTTCGACACCTAGGAGGAGAAGACTTATAGGTTCCATATCACCTATAAGAAGCAGTCAGGTAAGAAGTGTTAGCCCATAATCTAGAGCCCCATCTACTCTACCAGGAGGTTGAACCTTCAAAATTAGAATACCCATCTACCCTATCCATAGGAATTTTTTTATAATGGCTCATATAGGTGCTCCTTCTCCTAGAAATTTTTGTAACGTGGGATAGTGGTAACCCACTACAACCACCCACACCCCTAGATGTATGGCCTTCCATACCCACCAATGCTCTTGTAATGACATAAATTGACCCCCTTTGTGGAGATAGGCCAATTTATCATTTTATTTGGACCTATTTTAGTACCTTTGCATTAATTACCCCTTTATTTCATCATTTATAGGCCCTTAAGACCCATTATGTCAGATCTCAAGGCTCATTTCACTAAAAAATCCCACATAATTACATAAAACCACAAAATTCCTAAAAACCCACCTTAAAAACCTTAGGTGGGACTCATTCACCACCTTGGGTGAATGACTCCCCTTTGGTGGGACCCATTCACCAAGGGTGGCGAATGAGTCCCATTTGGGGAATTTTTCAATTTTAAGTGGGAAATTCACCAATCTAATTCAAAATTTTGGTGGATGTTGGCCTTTGAGATCTAAATAATGGTCACTTAGGTGTTAATTCCTATAAAAGCAAGTTTTGAAGTCATCTTTATCATCTCTAAGCCATTTGAGCAAGGACTTTCAAGAGAAAATTCAAGAGTCAAGTGTTGAGAATCTTTCACAAGAGTATTCAAGTTTTATGAGCAAGTAAAGTTGAAGCTTTGGAGTAGCATTAAAGTGTTTTTATAGGTCTTCAAGCTCACTTTCATTCAAGATCTAGCATTTTCAAGGGTTGATCATGGATGTCTATGGTGAATCATGAAGAATTCTAGGTTGGGGAGATGCAACTAGCCATCAAGCCAAGCCTAAGGACTTGTTTTCTAAGTGATTCTATCTTCCATTGCCACTCTACTTTTAGTCTAAGGAAGGTTTACACATCATTGAGATTTACTTGAGGTGACTATAGATTTCCTAAAGTGATTTTTGCATTATTCAAGTTATATTCCTTTCTTGTTCTTGCATATTAGAATAGGATTGCATCATGTTTCAGATTTCTTAGTCTTAGACACACTTAAGGATAGGGTTTTCATGCACATTTCATTATTTCCATCAAGGTTTAATTACCAAACTAGGGGTTTGAATGAGGAAAACCCCCATAAGTAAATCAAGATATATTCTATTTTGTAGGTGTTTTCACAGGTTCATATTTGAAACTCAGTGTGGGACGAAAAGGCAGGTGTTGGAGTGCATATCAGATTTTTCAATTTCTAAAAAAGTGGAGCGGGACTAATTCACCACAAGTGGCAAATGAGTCCTACTGAAGGTGTCTTTCAAACCTGTTTACAGATTCTAGTACCCTTTTTCTCAAAACAACTTTCTAGGCAAAATCCCTGCTTTGGGACTGATTATCCCAAGTTGGCGAATGAGTCCTAGTTGGGGAAAAAGTCAGATTCTACATAGTTTTAAAATTTCTTCTAGTCACTCACAGATTCCTAGGTGCACATCATTCACTTCATTAGCTTTTTATTTTATTTTTTTGGAAATGTTAAGTCATTTTTTGGATCATAACACTCAATTGGGGTTTTGCATTTTGTTGTCTTTTCCAAGTTTAAACTTGGTGGTGAACCCCTTGATAGATCATCTTCAACCCCTAGGACATCCCTTAGCAAGATCTCTTTCTCCATTGCAAAGAGATATCAAGGGTTACCCTTGAATGAAATTGGAAAGGTGTGTGTGGGTTTGCTTTATGTCCTAAACCATAAGCCAACATCTCCCTAACAACTTTTTCTTCATTTCATTTTGGTGAACCTACATATAGAACACTAATTTTCTGATTTGGAGTGCATCTTTATCCTAAATCTTGCTTGCATTAAAATTGCATTAGTATTTGCATTGATTAATTTGCATTCTAGGGTTTTAAATTTTGCATTAGTGAAAGCTCATATAGCTTGCATTTTTGCATTTAATTTCATTGAAAATTATCCAAAATCTACATTTGCATCTTAGATCTAGGATATACAATATAGAACACATAAAAATCAACAAAAAAATAGATTTTAAAAAAAAAATCCCTATTGGGACTCATTCGCCACCTTGGGAAAATTAGTCCCAATGCAAATTCAGAACTGATTTTCACAAATTTAAATCTTCTGTTTTGAAGCTTTTATTCACTGTTATTGATTTTTTGTTTTAGTTTACCCATCTTTTGTTACATTCAAATAGTTAGAAATAGCATACTTTACATTCATAACAATTGTGGATAGAATTAGACTTTTTTATTTTTCATTCTTGACATTTAGAATAAATTACATTAGACATAGATTAGAAAACAAAAACCAAAAACAAGATCCAAGACCTTAGCCACTTGGAGAAAGTATAGTTATTTGACTATTTCAAGTCTTTCTTTCCAAGTTAACCTAACCCTCAAGCCTTTTAGTAGTGATGAATTTGATATTTTAGATGAAGCCCTTAAGGATTTCATCTAACAAGGTTCATCCACTAAGGTTTTCCATGACAAACCAAAAAAAAAGATGTTAATGTGATCTAACCTCAACTCATCCTTTACCCACCTTCACACAAACCTCAACCTAAAAGCAAACCTAAATTTACTCTTTACCCACCTAAGCATAATGTTTTGTAGCAACCAAGTCATAATACTATTTCTCATACATATAACACTAGGAATAATCCATAACTAAAACAACCAACTCCAACAACCTTTCTTTTTCCCAACTTTGTTTTTCCTAGTGCTCCTCACTTACCTTTGAATAGTGGGAAGGAGTATGATCTTGTTGAACAACTTAATAATACTCCTATGAAGATATCCCTTTGGGACCTAATTCAAAATTCACCTAACTATCACACTTTGCTTCAAACAGTCTTACAACAAGTTGTAATCCCCCCTAATACAAATGCAAATGAGATGGTAGCTCTAGTACAAGGAAAGAATACAGTTAATGTAGATGTCACCTTTCACCAACATGAGCTCCCTCCTTTAGAAATGAGAAAGAGACATGATTCCTTCATGATAATATCCAAATTCAATAGAATAGGGATAAAAAGGACCCTTGTTGATAATGGATCTACCTTTAATGTGTGTAGTGTAAACCTCTTAGATAGGTTGTGTGTTGATAAGTCAAAAATTGAACTTGATTCTTTATCAATTTGAGGATTTGACAATGTGTGAAAGCAACCACTTGATGTGATTACTTTACCTATTATAGTAAAAAAGGCCACCTTATGAACTCCCATTCATGTCATGCCTCATGACCTTTCATAAAATCTTCTTTTGGGAAGACCTTAGATTCATGAGATGCATGCAGTGCATTCTAATGTCCATCGTATCTTGAATTATGTCTATAATAGCAAGGTATACCAAGTTAAAATAGACCCTGAGCCTAAAATTTTCTTACAAGTTGAAAAAGGGACAACAAGTCCTCTAAACACATTAATTCCAACATAAAAAATAGAACCTATGAAAAAGGAGGAACAAGAAATAGAACCAATGTCAAAATTATTAGATGATGATTGGGGATCCTTGAAATTCATGCCTTCATTCATGGGAGAATTTATATAATCATAAGAAAAGAGGATGACAAGCGAAAACAATCAATGGCTATGTCAACATGGAATTCAGAAGAAACCTCACAACCATCTACCTCATCCACTCTTGAAGAAGACATAAGATATACAAAAAAAATTTATGAGATAGATTATCAACAACCACCAAACTCGAAAGAAATGGAAAGACTTTATGGGAGAGGTTATGAGCTTATAAAGCAGTTGGGTTATATTGGAAAAGGATGTGGAAAGAAAGAACAAGGCATTTGTGTCCCTATGGAATCTAACATGCAAGAAACAAAAAATGGTTTGGGATATTGTCCTGAAATAACACAAGCAAGCAAACGACCTTTGTTAAACATCAATACCATCACATGGAAACCAAGAATCAATCTCACCTTGAAACATCCTGTATTACTTGATATGAATTTTGAACCATCATGGGAATATGTTGAAGATGATGAAGCCTTGAAATAATTGCTAGGAGTCTATGATGAACCGTCTAATCCTCCTCAAAAGAGAAAGGTTACATGTGCTATGATAAGCACCAAAAAAATCCATGCAAACAAGGGAAGTATTGAGACAGACATGTGTAATGAAGAATATAATCCTGAATTTCCAAAACCAAGTGCACTCCCTTTAGGAGATACAATGGATATAACCATGGACATCAATGATAATGAGAAAGTGATCAAGATAGGGAAGTTCCTTCATGAGGAAGAACAAGAGGATACTACAACCTTGCTTCATGACTTCCCTAAACTATTTTCTTAGACTTATTCGGATATGCCTGGCATTGATCCTAAGATTGTAACACACAACATAGTCCTCACTAAAAATGCCAAGCCTGTCAAACAAAAGATACAAAAAATGAATCCTAAGATAGCATTTCTAGTTAAGGGAGAAATTTAACAACTTTTGGAGGTTGGTTTCACAAAACCTATAGATTATTCCCATTGGATCTCAAACATTGTCGCAGTCCAAAATCCTGACAATCGTATTAGGATGTGTACAATTTTTTGTGATTTGAATAAAGTGTCCTTAAAATATAACTTTCCCCATCCTAATATTGACATGATAGTAGACTCAACTACGGGACATGTTTTGTTGTCATTCATGTCCATGGATTTTCTAGATACAATCAAATCTTTATTAGCCCTCAAGATCAGTACAAAATGACATTTACAACTATTTAGGGAATGTTTTGTTGGGTAATGATGCCCTTTGGATTAAAGAATGCGGGAACAACATATCGGCGAGAAATTACATTGATATTTCATTATTACATACATAAAATCTTGGAAGACTATGTTGATGATATTCTAGCAAAATCCTTAACAAGACAAGACAATGTGAAGGTCCTCCAGAAAATATTTAAGTGAATGTGAAAATACAATGAGATTGAATCCAAAAAAATGTGTCTTTGGTGTAGATAGTGGAAAAATCCTATGGTTTATCGTATCTCATAGAGACATTGAGGTAGACATGAAGAAAATTGATGCTATTGTTAATATGCCACCTCCTAGAAACATACTCAATTGTGAACATTACAAGGAAGAATTTAGGAAATTCATCATTTTGTTGCATCTTTAGTCAATTGAACGTTACCATTTACACATCTCCTCAAGAAGGATGTCCACTTTAATTGGAATGAGGATTGTAAATAGTATTTTGAGAGTTTGAAGGACTACCTTGCAACTCCACCCATTCTACAACCTGTCATGCAAAACAAACTATTCATCCTTTACACAATAGCCTCAACCCATGCTCTTGTAGAATTGTTTGCTCAACAAGGTGAAAATGGTAAGGAACATCTTATCTATTACATTGACCAAACTTTAATAGATTATGATAATGATACACAACGATAGAGAGATAGTTTTTAGCTCTTGTATTTGCTACTAATATGTTGCGACATTACTTATTGAATCAGAAATACAGGTGATAACAAAATTTGAACCTCTCAAACATCTTTTCAATAACAGATTTATCAGGATGCTTAGCTAAATGGGTTGTTGATTGATTTTGACCTTAAATTTTTTTTACAAAAATAAATCAGAGGCCAAGCCTTGATTGATCAATTAGCTGACACTCCTTCTCCCCTTGCATTTCCTAACCATGAAACATTCCCCAATGAGAATGTGTTAACTATTTAGAAAGATGAAGATGCATGGGAATTATACTTTAATGGATCTAATTGTAGAACAAGCTCTGGCATGGGATTTATAATCACTCCACCTAGAGTAAAACCTATTCCCTTATCATATCAATTGAATTTCCTATGCACAAACAACACCATAGAATATGAAGCATTAATTGTAGGTTTACATGTCGCATTAGCTCTAGGAGCATGAGAAATAAAAATATTTAGTGATTCACAACTAATCATAAAGAAAATCAATGGAATATATTAAGCAAAGCATGACAAGCTGTCGAAATACAAGGGCCTTACAATGGCTCTATTAGAAAAGTTTGATTCGTTAACCATTGACAATATCCCACACAAGATAATAGACATGTGGATGGAATGGAAAGTGAAATTTCTCTAATATCTCCTCATGATCCTTCAAAATATTTCACATTTTTCATTCATACAATTGTGAAACATTTGATCGAACATAAAACAAATGAAATATTAACAATCATCATAGAACACTCTAGTGAATGGTATGTGACACTATATGATTATCTAAAAACTAGTACCTACCCTAAACATATCACCACAAATACTAGATGACACCTTTAGAGACTTCCATCCAAGTATATAATTCTTTTTGATGTCTTATATCGAAGGTAATTTGATAGTCTCCTTCTTAGGTGTTGGGTATGTGCAGGATCATGATGAGCCAAAAAGTGGCAATATGATGGGTATGTGGCTGACGACTTCTTTTTTACCCAAAATTGATGAAACAAAATTTTTTTTTAAAGGAGATTCATAGCTTTCCATCGATATAAATTATTCTTTACTTTGAATTTAATAAGTAATTATTATTCATTTTCTATTCAAATTACAACTAAAGTCCTGATTGATAGGCTGATTCAAAAACATCTATAGCTTTCAAATGGTATCAAATTTTTGAATCCAAAACATGTGTCACATTCTATGCTTTGAATACTATAGGATTAAAAAATAAAAATTGAATTTCATGAAGTTTTGACCAAGTTAAGGTGGTCAGGACATACAAGTTTTTATATTTTTAAAAGTTGTAATAAAAAATCATAATTAATTATTTACTTGGAAAAAATTAAAAAAATCTACATCACATGGGGCATGAGTCCTCTACTTATATCTAAAATCTTATAAAAATGTCATTTTATTGTGGTTAGGGTGGTGGACATACACCTACTTCTTATTTTTCCCTAAAATTTAAGTACCCTGCATTGAAATTTCAAATTTTCACCAAATAGATTTTTTTTAAACAAACCTATTAGTTTAGAAACTACATTCAATTTGCTACATATTCTATTTTTACATATTTTTGAAATAATATAGATAACTTATTCAAATTTTTACTTAAATTTTCCTAACTCTGATTTTTTTGAATTTTTTTCCACTTAAGGGCCTATTTTTTCCATGATGATCCTACACATACCCCGCCTTAAAAAATCTAAAATCCTTATAGCACTTGAAGAAGCTCACTCAGGTGCTTGTGGAGGACATTTTGGAGGATGATCGCTAGTACAAAAGCTAATCAGGTATAGGATACTATTGGAGAAACATGGAACAAGATTGCTTTGCATACATTGAGAAGTTCCACAAATGTCAAGAACATACCTGACTAATTCACACTCATGTTTGTGAGCTTCGAACACAAGTTCTAGTGTGGCATTTTTTGGTATGGGCCCTTAACATCATAAAAAAACTCCCCCCTCCTCTGTTGGACATACATTCATAATCACTGCAATGGATTATTTCAAAAAATGGGTAGAAGCTATTCCTCTCTGATCAACAACTAGTGATGTCATATGTCGTTTCATATTGGAACACATTATTGCTCACTTCAGACTCCCTTCCACCTTAATCTTAGACAATGGGACACCACTTAAGAATAAGGATATGAAGAAGTTCTTAGAAATGTTCAACATACAACATCGCTTTTCAACACCTTATTACCCACAATCTAATGGTCAAGTAGAGTCAACTAATTAGACACTTGAGAAAATCTTAAGGGAAATAGTAAGCAAAAGCAATAAATATTTGCACATGCAAATAACATATGCATTATGGGCTTATTGTACGAGTGTTTGATCATCAACTGTACATACTCCTTGCAATCTCTTTTATGGAACCGAGATAATAATGCCCTTAGAGTTAGAGATTCCTTCATTGAGAATCACTCTTCAAGGGATTATTGATGAAAAAACTTATAAAGAACAATGATTGCATCAACTTGAAATGCTTGATGAACAATGCATTAACACTCTTGAGCATCTCCAAGCTTATTCCAAAAGAATGCAATGTGGTTACGATGGAAATGCAATACGTCATTCCTTTAATAAATGTGATTTGGTGTTATTCAAAAAATAGCGTAATTTCAACACTAATATGGCAGAAAGAGGAAGGTTCAACTCTAATTGGTTAGGCCCTTACATAATCAACAAAAAATATGGCTCTAGAGCTTATACGTTAACTGAAATGGATAGAACACCCCTCAAAGAACCTATTAATGCTGCACATCTATTCCTATATTATGTCTAACCCCCCTTGAATAGTGTGAATGGTAAAGCAGTGGTGTCAGAGTTCCTAGATAATATTCTATGTGCTCTCGCATTGCTTCATTCTTGACAAACAATTATTTGTGTCTTGAATACTAAATTGATTATTTAATTCCTTTTAAGTAATTACTTTAGGTGTCATACTATTCAAGTTCATCTTTGTATGTTGTGTTAGATTAGATCCTTATATGCATTTAATATTCTTCAATTAGATCATAGGTGCATTTAATTTAGCATCACATACTCAATCACAAATGTTGTATCTAAGAGAAACCAAAATTAGTTTTAATTAGATCAAAATATAACATGTTAAATCATGGAGACATTCCTTAAATAGTCTTAAATAGATTATTTAATTAATCAAATTTCCATTTAACATTCAAAACAAGTAATAAAACATCAAATGCTCATGTATATATCAAAGTTTTTTGTACATGTCATCTATAGTCAATGGAAATGGATTCTCCCCACCTTTGAGGTATAAACACAAGGATAGGTATCCTATTTCACACTTGCTACACTTTAGGACACCTTAGAGATCTCAATCTAAATGGAAGGAGAGAGAGATCTGACAATAAGGTATCCAAGGATATGATTTTAGATTAGAAGAGGGCTTCACCACCAAGTGTAAACTTGGAAAAGACAATGAATTGGAAAAAATAGTGTGATATGCAAAATGACCTAGAAATGCAAATGAAACAAAAGAAAAAGTTGTAAAATTGAATGTGTGCACCTGGAAACTTGTAGAGACTTAGATGGAGACTAGAAATGTTGTTGATTCTAAAATTGTGGCCCATTGGGATTCTTTCACCAATCTGGGTGAATTAGTCCCAAAAATGTTGTTGATTCAAGAGGGGTATGAGTGTATAGATGTAGATGACAAAGGATGAAAATAACAAGAAGGCAGTCAAGCCCCTAGGATCCAAGATCCTATGTAAAATTGGCATAAGCACAAAATGGCATGCACAAGGTGTATAATATGTAGCAAAACAAGATACACAATCATGCAATGTCAAGAACTAAAAGAAAGAAAAGTGAGTATTAAAAATGAGTTGGATCAAAGATGCACTCACTTTGGGGCCACGAAACATCAGGTCGTCTACAAGGTGAGTTGTCCCAAATAATTGGTTTAGTGAGAAAGTCATGCCAATGTTTTGGCTTCCCACCATATAATGAGAAATTCATGCCAGTGTGTCAGCTTCCCATCATACTAACCATACCAAATTTATCCTCCTAATAACTTTGATAAGGCACCACAATGAGAATGCCATGTAAAGATTTTGTTAAAGGGGATTTTTCTTTGTTCATGTAAGGTCTTCTTCCTAGGGAGCATTGTGCCTAATGTCTCCAAGAGAGGACAAATCAAAATGTTAGATCATTGCCCATGGGATGCCTCATTTGTGTCATGCCATGTTAATAGATTGTATACTCTTGGATGGCATCAAACCTAATGACACCACCAAGAATATAGCACATCACAAGAAAACAGAAAAATCATGCCATGAAATTTTTCCAAAAGATGTCATCTATGTAGTCCCCCACTTTAAAGTGATTGCTACACCATCACTATAAGCAATTGCTTTAAAGTATCTAATAAAAAATGCTAACGTGAAGGAAGACATGAGAGCCAACATGGAAAGCCCTATGCAAAGTCATATGTACATCATGAATAAGTATGTCACATGCAAGCCAACTTAAGGCATGCCATCCACATCCCAAGCTTGTTCTTATATGTTCATGAAAGGTGATCAACTAGCCAAAAGAGGTGATGACAAGTGACATCCAAGGACAAGGCTATTTAACCCCTTCCCCCCACTTAGTGCAGGACAAGGGTGAGCCTAGAATGGATGATGATATGATGCTCCTTGCAATGAATGTAAAACATGAAATAGTGTGTATTCTATGATCCTACAACTATTGCATGGCAAGGAGCACAAACTAATGTTATTTATTTTGATGAGTAAACAAATTTTTTTATTTATACATATTTAATGAGATATGTATCAGTTTAGGATGTACCAAGGTTTTCTTGGAAGAATTGTTTGTGATAGTGTTGACATTGATTGAATGTTTTTGTTTTGAGGGACAATAACCAAGGCCATTAGTCCTTATAGGGACATGGATTCCTTGTTCTATAGCATCACATCCTTTCCCAAGTTGCTTCATAAGTCCTTTAGGTTCTAGGTTGGCCTTGATTGTATACACTTTGTTATGTATGTGAGAAATGTCATTGTAACTCGGTAGGTGTGAAACATTATCATTATTGAGTTTCCTTTTAGGTGGTTCTAATATGAGCACAAGTTTCTTTTTGAACTTGTGGTTGTTTTGAGGGTGGATGAAGAATTAAAGGATTCTTAGGATGTCCCACATGGTATGTAGGAGGTCCAATAGTCAATGGGGATCTAATGGACACTTTTGCATTTAGAACCTCAACAGTCTTGGTTTGATGTATTTCTAAGAAAGGGAAATCTAATATCATTTGTTTACCATCACCCAATGGAGACACATTACTATTGATTGAAATGAGTTTGAAAATGTTGTTTTCTTGCACCATGATACCTTCCCTAGTAGGAGAATTTTTAGGAGAATTAAAAACTAAATTTTCTTGACATTCAAAAGTTGGTTCTTCAAAAATGACTTCATCTTAAGTAAGGGAATGATCCATGGTTGGATTTTCTTGTTTTTCCATGATGGTGTTTCCTTGTTCAATAATGTTTTCCTTGTGATTCTCATTGATGGGATCTTGTAACACCATAATATCTTCTTCGATAGGAGAGATATTAGGAGAGGGGGAAATTTTATTGTTGTCCATAATGTCATCCTTTATCTCTAAGGTCTCATTCTCTTGTGCCATAATATCTACCCTAGTAGGAGAGCTTTTAGGAAAGTGACAAATAATAGGTTCATCAAATTTCAAGATTAGATTTTGTAAAGTAGCTTCATCACACATAAGGGAAGCATTAATACAAGAGAAACTATAAGTTTCATGATTACCAATGATTGGAATTTTGTGTTCAAATAGGTCTTCCCAAATAGTAAGGACATCAGGGAAGGGAGGAATAACATTCTCATGAGTCTCAATAAGGATATCTTCTAACACTAAACTATCTTCCTTGTGTCTAGATAAGATATTAGGAGAAGGAAAGGTTTGATTGTCATGATTATCTACATTTACATCCCCATCTTCTATAATGTCTTTTGAAGTAGGAGAGGTGTTGGGAGATGAATGGAGAGTAGGTAAAGTAGTGGTCATGATCTCAACTTTGTGTGTCATAATATCTTTGCAAGGGGGAGGACAAACAAGACTTTCATGATTGTCCACGATTGTGTCTCTTATCACCAAGATACCTTCGTCACTAATAGGAGAGATATTGGGAGAAGAACAATTATGATTGTCATGATTGTCAATTCTTGCATCTTCTTGTATCAAACATTTAGTGGATGATCTATGAGAGATGGATTCATCAAGGACTTCATCTAACATTGCAAAGTCATCACTACTAAAGAGATTGAAGGTTAAATTAACTTCGCTTGGTTTGAGTTTGTTATAACAAGCCTTAGTGGATGATCCTAGTGAGAGGAAGTCCTTAAGGGATTCATCTCACATGTATAAGTCATCACTACTAAAGGGCTTGGATGCTATGATTTTTCTAAATTTAAGCATTTTTTGAATTGTTTCTTTTGATGTTTTTAGTTTTTAGTTTTTTTTTTCTAATGAATCTGATCTAAGTGAACTAGGAACTAATGCTGAAAATGAAAATTACAAAAATCTAATGCTATCCATAATTGCCATGAATGTAAATGATGATATTTATAATGACTTCAATGTAATAGAAAGAAACTAAACTGAAATAGAAAAGTAATGAGAGCAAACAAAATCTTAAAAATAGGAAATTTAACTCTATAAATAGCAGTTCAAAATTTACATTGGGATTGCTTCACCCAAGGTGGCAAATGAGCTAGTAGTATTTTTTTCAAAAATTTCTAAATTTTTTAGTTGATTTTAATGTTTCTTATGTTGTCTGATGTAATTCTAAGATGCAAATTTAATTTTTCATTAATTTTTAATGAAATTAATTACAAAAATTTAAGCTAAATGAGCTTTCACTAATGCAAAAAAATTGTAACCCTAGAATGCAAATTAACCAATGCAAATCCTAATGCGATGTTAATGCAAGCTAAATCTAGGATGATGATGGACTCTAAATTAGAAAAGAAGGTATTCAAAATGTAGGTTCACTAAAATGTGGTCAATAGAAATGGATGCTCCCCACCATTTATGTATAAACACAAGGACAAGGATCCTATTTCAAACTTGCTACACTCTAGGACACCTTAGAGATCTCAATCCAAATGGAAGGAGAGAGAGATTTGACAATAAGGTATCCAAGGATATGATTTTAGATTAGAAGAGGGGTTCACCACCAAGTGTAAACTTGGAAAAGACAATGAATTGTAAAACATAGTGTGATATGCAAAATGATCTAGAAATGCAAATGAAATAAAACAAAAAGTTGTAAAACTAAATGTGTGCACCTAGAAACTTGTAGAGACTTGGATGGAGGCTAGAAATGTTGTTTATTCTGAAATTATGGTCCACTGGGACTCATTTTCCAATCTAGGTGAATCAGTCCCAGATCAGAGTTTCTAGATTGGAATAAATTTCTCAAAAAAGGGTATTTGAAACTACAAAAATCTCAAAAATCACCAAAGATGGGAATCATTCACCAATCTTGGAGAATGATTCCAATTTGGATTTTCTAGAAATTCAAAGTTCTCATCTGCACCTCGTAGTTCACTCTTTCTGCTTCTCCAGGTTCCCAGATCTAAAACTCTGATTTCAAGGTTGTAGATGACCTTTTAGTGAAGATTATGGCCTTGAAAATGGGGAGATAAGCTTGAAACCTAATCTTCAATAATCTCCAAGTCTTTAAAGCACCTAGACCTGCAATCACATAAAGAGAGAGATAAAAACTTGTTGATTGTTAGGGAATGGAGGTTTTCCTTGGTCAAACCCCTTTTAGGTAATTAAACCAAATGATGAAATAAGATAATGAAGCATGAACATGAAATAATGTTATTAGAACCTTGTCATGATGATGGATCTTGAATTGTTGCAAAAATTGATGAAAAATCTTGCTCTTGAATGCCTTAGAATTGATCTTGAAAACTATCTTGTTGACCTTGCGAAGACTTGAAATATCTAACTCTTGCTTACTTGACTTGAGAACATGAATATATGATTTTTCTTGGATGAAATGAGTATTTTAAATCTTGTTTATATAGGAAATCCACTCACATGACCGTTAATTTGATATGCAAGGATGACATAGGAGAAATTTCAATTAAAAACCCAAATTTTCCCACTCAAAGCCTTAAAAATAGGCCAAATGGGATTCATTCACCATCTTAGGTGAATGAATCCCACTTGGATGGGACTCATTTTACAAGGTGGTGAATGGGTCCCACAGGGGCTATTTTTCATGCTAAAGTGTCGAGGAGTGAAAATTTTAAGTTTTTATGATCTTGTCAGGTTTTTGATCAAAATATGTCTTGGGATGCACAATATGGGGTCATAGGGGCCTATTAATGGTGATACTAAGGTAATAAATGTAAGAGGTCCCAAAGTCCAATGTGAAAGTGTAAATAAATACACTTTACAACACTACATTAAGGAAAAATTGAGTCTATTTAGCTTAGAAGGGCCCTAAATCCCATGTGAATGTGTAGGACTCATTACAACACTAGGTTAGGTCCACTTTAGTTTACAAGCCTCCTAAATTTAATGTGAATTTGTGAATAAATACATTTTACAACATTAAATTAAGGTAGAGTTAAGTTTATTTAGCTTGAAAAGGGCCCAAGACCTAATGTGGATTTGTAAAACACCTCACAACACTAGACCAAGGTGAAATTAAGTCCAATTTGTCATTAATTATTCCTAAATTAAGCAAGGAAAAGGAAATTTTTTTGGGTGAATCCATCATCAATATATACAATGTTATTGAGGTTTGTGATTACTAGATCCCTCGGGATCTAGCACTCACATGTGTCTTGTAGCAGTATGTCAGGAGACAGTGGTGTGTGATCGTGATCATGAGCTGTTGAGTGTACCAAGAGAAAATTGTAAGCATCATATCTATCCAAGGGCCTCCCAATGCTCTCCTACTATCCACTCTCTCTTCCTACATCCTGGTCACCTCTAACTCTAGTCTCTTGATCTAGGATGACTGTGCCTTTACAACAACCTCGACTTGGTGGGCATGCCTCCTAACACTCTCATAAGTTTCCCGCAGTCCAACGTAAGGCCCAAACAACTCTGGATCTCACTCCACAATGGGTGAGTGAACATAGTCTAAATTTGTGGCCTCCTCATACACTGATGGTGGCACTATCTCTATAGCCACCTGACAGTAGAGATCTTGGAGGTCTCTCACAACTCCTACAAGATAGGAAACATGAACACAATTATTACACATCATGATATATACACATAAAATTAAAGCATAAGTATAAAAGCATAACAATAACTAAAATATCATCACCTAGCTCTCTGGCAGGCTATGAGACATCAACCTCATCATGTGTAGGGGGATGGAGTATGTGCTAGGACCTTTGTGGCTATGGGTACTAGTGCCTGCTATAGCTATTTTATGTGATCTAGTAACCCAACAAGGAGATGCCTCTCCTTGCTTGTGGTACGTTGGATCCTCTTCTACTATCTCACCACCCTCACTTAATGACTTCTCCTCCTCCTCATCTTCCTCATTCTGGCCATCATAGTTGGGATCTGTATCCTCATCATACTCTTCATCAATGACATCTACAAATATGTCTGCAACCCTATAGTGTGTCTCTGCGTCTTGTCCTCCACCTCATGTCCATCATCTAAGAGTGGTCCTACATCGCCTATCATCTCATCCACTAGGAATATAGTGGTTTTTCCTGCTACTGACCACCACTCCTCATAGTCATCTGTGGTACCAAAATCATCAGCACTAGAGATTGGAGGCATGTCATGATCTAAGTACTCAAAGTCATTGTAGAGAACATCCTCGGCAGTGAGTTGTCTTGAATCATCAGGTCTTTGGGAACTCTGCACTGACCTTCTGAAAAAGGATCATGCCCTAGGTGTTATTTGAATCTTCCCAAACTAGTGCATGAAATGATCATAATAGAAAGGTTGTACAATGTAGTTGTGTCTACCAATCAAAAATATATCCATATGTAATAGTCTCAGCTGTCAAGTCTCATCCTACCACTACAAGATAAGCTGATAAGGTCTCAAAAGGATCTCATCCTCCTCCAGTCAATCGATGTGGACTCTCTAGAATTCTAAATCACCATACTGCCAAAATCTCCATAAAGGATAATTGAAGGCCCGAGGATACCCCAAGGTTTTTAGACATAGAAACCCTACCGGCCTGGTACAAGTGATATGCTCCAAGCACCACACCTACAGAAGTGTACAGTGTACCATGCTTCCCACCTCTTGATATACAAACTGCCTGAGATCATAGTAGAGACATGCCAGGATATTACTCCCCCAGGAATGTAATGTCCTCCACTTTTCCATCCTATAGATAAAATGTAATATTCCTCCTTCCAAATGTGGTCCTTGACCATCGAGAATGAGTACTAATGCAACTTCCATAATCATAATCCTCACCACTAATGGGGCTCATGAGTATAGTAGCATCGCTAAATCTATCTGGGGCCTCACCCTCTCATCATGTACTAGTCCATTAAGGCATAATTGCATTTCATATTTCATTTCACATAAAGATCACTCCACTAGAAAGTATACTCACCCACCCTGAATAGGAACTCAGAGTATGTGATGTATGTCCTCTAACATGATAGTCATCTCTTTGGTGGGAAGATGAAAGGTACATGTATTGGAATTCCACCACTCTGCTAAGGTCATCAACATTGGATCCTAGTACCTCATCAGGGGCATGAGGTATGCCTAGTATATACCTACAACCTACAAATTCTCTATCTCCTCCACTGAAAGAGTGGGGGATAGATCTCAGAGAATATTGATTTGCTTGCCACCTAGACACTATCACAAATGGGTGGGAACCTAACAAAAACATAAAAAATATGTCCTAAAAGAAGTTTAAAATCTTGAATCTTTACATCAACAATCATAAGTGTACTAAATTTGTTCTAGTGCACTTTCCTAGATGTCCTAGACACTTTGTGAAAATAGGGGACACTTTGCAAAAAAAAAAATCCAAGGCCCTGAATTAACCTAGAAATGCATAAAAATAATCAATAAATGTGTAAGGATAGAGCTAAGGCAGAAAAATCAACTCACCTCATGCTGATAATCGTCACACACAACCTCATCCCACAAAACATCTAGTCTCAGAGGCTTGAAATCTTGTCGGCTTGGCATTCTCGGTTACTCTTCACTAAACTCAAGCTACAAGAAGATAAATGATAAAGTTCTTAGAAAAATTTACTTTCTACTCTTATATAATTTAAAACTAATATTTTTACTATATTAAGGTTAAAAAGTGCTAGAGAGCTTCGTTTTCAATGCTATTTATTGTGTCGGAATCATGATTCTACTCCCAACATCATCAAATGTCTATCATCATGTGGTATGGTACTTGGAAATTCCCTATGATACAACTTACTCTATTGGATGAGTTTAGATTGCTACCTTGATTCCACCTCCGTAAAGCAAGTAAAATCAAGAGGGGAGTGCATGTACCTTCAAATGTGATTTCTAGAATAAAGTTAGATAAGAATTTTTTTTGACAAGTAACAAGTTTGTGTTGCAGAATGTGGTTCCTAACATTTTGGTTTTGTAGATAGCTACATTGGGGGCTTGATTCTCCTATATGAGTATCCTTTTATGAAACAAAGTGCACATTTTGGATTCCTTTAGCTTACGTATGCACATAGAGTCATATGGGGACTAAAGTGGGGGCTAGATGTAATGACAAAAATTGACCCCATTTGTGGAGATATGCCAATTTCTCATTTAATCTAGACCTATTTTAGTACCTTTGCATTAATTACCCCTTTAATTCATCATTTATAGGCCCCTAAGACCCATTATGTTGAATCTCAAGGCTCATTTCACTCAAAAATCCCACAAAATTACTTAAAACCCTAAAATTCTTGAAAACCAAACTCAAAAACCTTAGGTGGGACTCATTCGCCACCTTGGGCTAATGAGTCTCCTTTGGTAGGACCCATTCACCAAGGGTGGCGAATGAGTCCCATTTGGGGCATTTTTCAATTTTAAGTGGGAAATTCACCAATCTAATTCAAAAAAATTATGGATGTCGGCCTTTGAGATCTAAATATTAGTCAATTAGGTGTTAATACCTATAAAGGAAAGTTTTCAAGTCATTTTTATCATCTCTAAGCCATTTGAGCAAGCATTTTCAAGAGAAAATTCAAGAGTCAAGCGTTGAGAATCTTTCACAAGAGTATTAAAGTTTCAAGAGCAAGTAAAGTTGAAGCTTTGGAGCAGCATTAAAGTGTTTTTGTAGGTCTTCAATCTCACTTTCATTCAAGATCTAGCATTTTCAAGAGTTGATCATGGATGTCTATGGTGAATCATGAAGAATTCTAGGTTGGGGAGATGCAACTATCCATCAAGCCAAGCCTAAGGACTTGTTTCCTAAGTGATTCCATCTTCCATTGCCACTCTCATTTCAGTGTAAGGATGGTTTACACATCATTGATATTCACTTGAGGTGATTATAGATCTCCTAAAGTGAGTTTTGTATCATTCAAGTTACATTCCTATCCTGTTCTTGCATATTAGAATAGGATTGGATCATGTTTTAGATTTATTAGTCTTAGAAACACTTAAGGATAGGGTTTTCATGCACATTTCATTATTTCAATAAAGGTTTAATTACCAAACTAGGGGTTTGACCGATGTAAACATCCCATAAGAAAATCAAGATATATTAGGTTTTGTAGGTGTTTTCACAAGTTTGGATCTATAACTTAGTTTGGGAGGAAAAGGTAGGTGTTAGAGTGTAGATCATAGTTTTCAATTTCTAAAAAGGTGGAGTGGGACTGGTTCACCACAAGTGGTGAATGAGTCCTTATGAAGGTGTCTTTCAGATCTATTTGCATACTCTAGTACCCTTTTCTTGAAACAACTTTTTGGGAAGAAACACTAATGTGGGACTGATTTGCCTAGGTTGGCAAATGAGTCCTAGTTGGTCAAAAAGTTAGATTCTATAGAGTTTTAAAATTGCTTCTAGTCACTCACATATTCCTAGGTGCACAACAATCACTTTATTACCTTTTTGTTCTATTTTGTTTACAATTTTAAGTCATTTTGTAGATCGTAACACTTAATTAGGTTTCTACATTGTGTTTTGCATTTCGTTGTATTTTCCAAGTTTAAACTTGGTGGTGAAGCCCTTAATAGATTATCTTCAACCCCTAGGGAAACCCTTAGCAAGATCTCTTTCTCCATTGCAAAGAGATCTCAAAGGTTACCCTTGAATGAAATTGAAAAGGTGTGTGTGGGTATGCTCTATGTCCTAAACCATAAGCTAGCATCTCCCTAACCACTTTTTCTTCATTTTAGCTCTCAAAGCAATCTTGAATTTCTTTAGGGAGGATTTTAAGACCCCTTCTAAAAATTTCCAAGATATATTGGAGGTATGTAGAGTACATAACATTGTAGAGGAGAATTTTTCTCTCAAGTTACTGGCTATGTCTTTCAAGGAAATTCCCAAGACGAGTATAGATTGCTATCTTCCAGTTCTATCCACTCTTGGTATCAACTCAAAGAGAATTTGTTCAAGTGCTTGTCAGAAAAGGGAGATCGCTGCTCTTTGCTGCAACAATTAATCACCATCAAGATCGCCCCGCAAGAGGCCATGAGCGACTTTAACACCAAGTTTCATAAAATTTTCTAGAGGATTCTTGTGATAGCCAAGCCTTTGGAAAATATGGCATTCATGTTTTATCTAAAGGCTTTCAATTTAGATATTGTAGTCATGATATAGTATATGGTAGGAGATACCCTCCTCGATGCAAATGATCTAGCTATGTGCATAGAAAATAGTCTGATCGATGCCAGGAAGCTCCCACCACAATCGTTGATGCCCATTTTCACAGAAATCTTTTGTGGTCCCCAGGAAGATGTAACTCCTAGTTCTTCCACTCCACAAATGAGCATGTTGGTTGTACCACCATCCATGTATGCATACCCAAGAGGAAAAATGAGCATGTCGGGCTCTTCCTCATTAGTAGCAGATGTCAATCATATGAAGAACCTCATGTGGTCCTTTGTGAATTAGCTAGTCCTCATCTGATGATAGCAAGAAACACCTCCAAAGCATCCCACATAGACCTATTAAGGAGGAATTCCATCTTATCAACAAAATACATATCAAGGAGTTCCAAAAGGATGAAGTCAACAACCAACTTGTGCAAGCTAGATAGTCCCATTCACCATGTTGCTTCAGACTGTCAACAATAGTCCAAGCAAATATTTGGTCCTAGGCTAGTACAACCTGGTGGAAGATGAGAACATGTGGTGCTTCTCATGTAATGATAAGCATATACCCAAAAAATTTCCAAGGGAATATCTTCAACAAAGGATAGTAGAGAAAAGAGGCCAAGGCATGTTTTCAAACATAGAAGAATATCAATCCCCCAAAATGGAGAATTCCTTCTTCAGAATGCAAACGCAAGGGATGTCCTTAGAGAAAGAGTTGGATATTGCACTATACCAAGCACTCTTCTCTTGGATGTAAGAAAAATATGTAGTAATTGCAAATGATGCTTTGATGACTAGTGCCCCACAGGTACAGTTAGATTATAATGAAAGGTCCAAAAGAAGGATCACTAGAGAATATATACAATCCCTGCAATGACCGTAACCACAAGTAGAGAAATCCTCATAAATTTGACTCACTCAGTAGTCACAAGCTCCACCGTTACCAAAGAAAGAGGTGGAAAAATCATCGATCCCATCCACGTCAGATCGGCCTCTCCCAAAGATGAAAGAGATACCATCATTCAAACCCAAGGTCTTGCAAGTCGAAACGCTCAACATGGTTGAACAATTGAAGAAGGAACTCACTAATGTATCTTTGTGGGATGTTATATCAATTTCAAAACAAAAGACATTTATCTAGGAGGAATTAAAGAAAGAAGAGCAAACATCGAAAATGAATGCAATCCCACGGCATAATCAAGATAGAGACAAGGAACCCTTGTTAGAGCCCCAACCTTCGGGAGCTGTAGCATACGTAAAAGTCATAGATAATGAAAATGTGAAAGAGGTAAGCAAACACTTATTTAACACTTATTGTGGGAGATGAGCTTTTACACAATAACATGATTGATTCGAGATCTAGTACTATGGTCATGCCTAAGTAAGTGGTTGAGGCCCTAAAACTTAAGTATGAGTCTCTTGAGAAAGGAATCATGTAGCTAGATGGGAAGAAGGTATTGACTATTGGCCGCATCAAGGATATGTCTTTAACCCTCTTCTCATGTCTAATCCAAACCATCACACAATAATTAGTTGTGATAGACATCCCCGAGATGTGCCTTTCAAGAGACTTTGCAACAAAGATTGGTAGATATCTAGTGCTCGATTGGTTCCATTTAATATTATGAACAAAGCATGGGAAAAGATGAAGATCCTATCTAAATCCTTGCACCCTGAACATATAGCAGACAATGCGGTCTTGTATTTTGAAGCAACGCATACCTCCTTCTCAAAAAGGGAGACATATTGTGTAGAGATGTTAGAAGAAAAGGAGGACACAAGGGATTAGATCCATGAAAAGGATGTCCTCAATAGTTTTATTGACTCTGACCCATTTGAAAACTTCCATGTTATTGGATTGAGCACCTATGTGATCTTAGACTATGACCAAGTCTTCCCAAAATTGGTAACAAAGTAGGAAGAGCCCAACGGACTGGGTGAAAATAGTCTATGGAAATTATATTTTGATGGTGCCAAATGCAAGATTGGTTTTAGAGAAAGCATTAGACTGATATCTCTGACTCAATCAGAGACCCTCAAAGCTTTCCACTTCTAGTTCCCATGCTCGAATAATGATGCAGAGTATGAAGCTTTGGTCCATGGTTTGATTCTCACATAACGGATGGGCGTGAAAGGGTACAAATGTTTGGAGACTTGGAGTTGGTTGTAATCCAAGTCTGTGGATAGGCGGCTGTGAAAAATATAAGAATGAGGTCTTACAAACACAAAATATGGGATTTGATCAAAATATTTGAAGCTTTTAACATACATGTTATCCCATAATCCCATATTGTCATCGCAGATTGAACGGCTTCAATTGGTTCACAGTTTGATCCAACTCTTGAATCACCAAGGAAACATAATGGAGTGTAGACCATCATCCAACCATCTATTCCTAACAATGATCAGAACTCGTAGGTTTTTTAGGATGACATTTAGATTGCCTTTTTTTACAAAAGTTAGAGAAATCTCTTGATCATTAACAGTCCAAGGTTAGAGGAGCTACAAAAGAACAAGTGATCCAATTAAAGGGAAATAAGCTCCCATGAGGTTTTATTTCTCTCAAAAATATTTTTGACTATGAAGATGTGAGGAATAGAAAATAAAGATTCATTGGTGATGCAAAAGACTAGTATGAAGATTTCAATGTTAGGAATGGTAAAAAGCTAAAAGTTAGAAGAGACATCCCACAAAAGGATAAAGAGAGATTGAAAGGACTATGTTCTACATACGATGGGCTTGTAGCTTGGACCTATGATAATCTTAGAGGATATGATCTGGGAATAATCCAACACACTATTGACTTGGGTGAGGGATCAAAGCCCATCTGACAAAAAAAAGGCTAGTCAATTTGAAGGTCAAAGCATTGATGGCATAAGAGCTTACCAAATTAATTGAATCAACGATCATATACTTGATCGAACATTCCACCTGGGTTTCTAATCTTGTACCAGTGTGAAAAAATAATGGTGATATTCAGCTCTATGTGGATTTCAAGGACTTGAACAAAGCTTCATTAAAAGATCACTACCCTTTTCCCTCAATGGAGTAGATTCTATAGACCATGGCTAGATCAGAGATGTTCTCATTGCTTGATGGTTTTTCAAGTTATAACCAGGTATATGTCAAAGACGAAAACCAACACAAAACAATGTTCACCACCAAGTGGGGAATGTTTGTGTACTCAAAAGTTCCCTTCAGACTCTCCAATGTTGTTGTGACCTTTCAGCAAGCAATGGATATCACCTTCAAGGCATTGATTAATTAGATTATCTTAATATATCTGAATGACCTGACTATTTTTCAAAGTCTGAGGATGAATTAGTATATGGGAAGGAGGTGATTTTACCCATTTCTATAGAAATTTTGACATTACAATTGTTAAAAGCATTGGAAGTTGATGAAAGTAGCAAAATGGAAGTAAGATTGATAGAACTCCTATGTCTTGAAGAAAAAAAAGAAAACTTGTATGATTCCATGATCAGGTGCTAGCAGATAGTCAAATAATGGTTTGATAAAAGGGCCTCCAACCTATATTTTTAGGAGGTAAGCCTTGTGCTAAAGTACAACAAGCACACTACAAAACTAGGATAGCATGTGAAGTTTGAAGCACTAAGGAAGGGTCCCTTCCACATTCACACATGCAAAGAAAAGAACGTGTATGAGCTAGAAGATATGGATGGAAATGTTCTAGATATACTAATAAATGGTATTCATCTAAATTTTTTCCATTAAAACACAAAAGTTGTTTTAAAATTTTCACAGTTATGTACCATATGTAATTTTTTTTGTAAAATATGATATTTTTGCAAATAATCCATGAGAATAACACAAGAATAGCATAAAATTATTAAATTTATATTCATTGAAAATATTTACACTATAATACGTATATTGAGCCTAAGGCTCTGAGAGAAGTTTGAAGCCTCCTCATGTAAAACCAAAAAGAGATACATTTCAAAAAGTAAAAAAAGGGGAGGTGACACAAAATAAGTAGTGAAATTGAAGCATCCATCCATCGCTAGTAGTCAAAATGACATTTTTTCATGTTTTCATCAATAGGGTGGTAAGGGGGGTTAACAACACATCACATGCGGGCACGATATGGCACATACCTCAATCCTTGGCACCATGGCTATACACCAAAAATTTGAAGTGATTTTTCTAGTCAAGCCTAGGAATTCGCTCCACACTATACTCCCTTAGAAGGAAGGAATTCATGGGTCAAGACATCAAGCAATGAGTCTCCAAGTCCATGTTGCAAAATTTAGTAAGAAAGGGAAACTAAGGCACCTATTCCCTAAAGTTGAAAATCCTACAGATGTTCATGGCACTTGGGATGCCGCCACTAGGGATAGCTACTTTCACAATCTTGTCAAGCCCATGTAGGTAAGATGAATCAAACATAGCATGGTATAGGTCGATAATCTAAGGCTTGGAGATGTCTAAATCCAACACGGAGGCCATGGACTAAGAAACAACATTGGAGTTGCACCACGACTGATTTTCATCCTTCACATAATCTTTTCCAAGCACCCATTTGAATGCCATAACGATGAGGCAGCCATTCTTCTTTACTAGGAATTTAATTCTATCACTACTAATTTCACCTATGAAGGAATATTGTGGCCTTCGGCCCAAGAGCTGAATGGGGGTACCTAGACTAGACATGATAGCAGCAAGCAAGCTAAAGGCTAGTCAAATGGAAAATGCAAAGGGAAAAGCTTAATAACTCAAGAACCAATTCAGTGAGTTTTTTGCTAAGGTGGCATTGCTATTTATAGAAAAGGTGTGTTGCCAAGCTTGACGAACGGAAAACCCATCTCTTGTTGGATGGTAATGAAAAAAATAAGTTAAGGCCACCTTTTCTAGGGAATGTAAGATAATTCAAGTTCACCAAAATGAAAAGGTAAACTAAACAACCTTTTATAATAAATATAAGATAGCTAAATGATTAAAATAATAATCTATAAATACAAATATATTTATAGAGTTGGGACTAATTATGCTAGTTAAATAACTACACAAAATTTAAATAAATGAAATAATAGTTCTTAGATCTAGATTTGATGTCAACTTGACAATTACAAATATTTCCAATTAATTTTCCTCTATGCTAAAATTAATGAATTATACAAAAAATCTAACACCAAGCCTTGAGTAATTAATTAGGGTTTTTGGAGTAAATGATTGCGCATACTAATTACTGCCATGTGTCCATTAGCATCACCAATGCCAACCTACATACTCATGTGAAAAGACATTTATTAAAGTGTTAAACTCTAATAAATTAAATATGGATGTCTTTTCGGAGTACTTTTCATTGCTCAAAGCATGATTTCCATCACTAAAGGCACACTTCCCACCACATAGAGCTTATTTGTAAAAAATGCGGTGAAGGGAATGGACTAATACATTCTCTAGACATAGTTGCCATTATCGAGGGATACAAATTCCTACTCCACATGTATCACCTTGCTGGAAAGGATTCCTACTCCTACTCCAACCTGCTTACTCACGTGAAAAGACATTTATTAAAGTGATAAACTCTAATAAATTAAATATGGATGTCTTTTCAGAGTACTTTTCATCACTCAAAGCGTGCTTTCCATCACTAAAGGCACACTTCCCACTGCATAGAGCTTATTTGTTAAAAATGCGGTGAAGGGAATGTACTAATACTTTCTCTCGACATAGTTGGAATTATTGAGGGATACATATTCCTACTCCACATGTATCACCTTGCTGGAAAGGATTCCTACTCCTACTCCAACCTGCTTATTCATGTGAAAAGAAGTTTATTAAAGTGCTAAACTTTAATAAATTAAATATGGATGTCTTTTTAGAGTATTTTTCATTGCTCAAAGTGTGCTTTCCATCACTAAAGGCACACTTCCCACTGCATAGAGCTTATTTGTAAAAAATGAGGTGAAGGGAATGTACTAATACATTCTCTTGACATAGTTGGCATTATCAAGGGATATGGATTCCTACTCCACATGTATCACCTTGCAAGAAAATTCAATGCACCTAAAAAGAATTTTTTTGCTAAGTATCAAAAATAGCAAGCAACCATTTCTCTAAAGAAGCTTCCTACAAATCCTTTAATGTAACAATGGTGAAGGCATCATCTTCTAGTCAATAGGTTGGAGTTTCACCTACTAGACTAGGCTACACAAACATCTTTGGAAAGAATTCATTTGCTAATTCCTCAACATTGAAAGAGTGGAGTTTTTCTCATACTAAAACCATACTGGTAGGTGACTCCATTAAGAAGGAAGTAGTTATGGATTTTGCAAACAATATTTTTGACCCAAAGTTGCATTTGAACCCTAAGAATCTTAGGGAAGGGGAAATACAAAGAATGGTCATCCATGGGGGAACTAAAGGATTTTTTTACAACTCTAGTATTGTGGTTTTCCAAAATTCATGTTACCCACCGTAAACGCATGTCCAAAGCTGGTGGATGCATACACAAAGAGGCTGGATAAAGAAACAAGGGTTATAAATGGCAATAGGTTAAGGGTTACAATCAACATAGTGGCCATCTAGGACATGTTGTGCATCCCTGTAGAGTGGAGTGCTAAAAGGTTCGAGCACAAAGAAATGGAGGATTTTTGGAAGACCAGAACCAAGCAATTACAATTTTATATAGATGAAACAAATGAGAATTTAGAAGGAAATCAACTTGTCTTCCCTCTAGTATGAAAAAAGTTCAAATCTAATGTCTAGGTCATTTTTCCAATGTTAGCTTGTATTGACAACTTTGAGAATTAAAAAAAAAATTACACATTCTAGATGGGCTTGGCTTTCATGCTCAAGTATTTTGATTTTGCTGATGTAGTGGCTGAAAAGATGTTGGATCAATTAAGAAATTATGGCACTACTTTTAAACTCAAGTATTCTTCTTTTCTAGCACATTTGATTTCACATTAGAACCCTAATTTTTTTGAAAGGAATTTATCACCCTTTAGGTTTGATGTAAAGGGGTTGTACCAACCAGTTTCAGTCTGGACCCATGTGCATTCTAAGACATGGGATTACTATTCATTTTTGGAATACTTCCTAAAACTAGTGCTCTTATATTCTTCCCCATGTCCTTCAGGTTGATTTTCCCTTGAATCCTTATAATGGATGAAAAGACACCAGACTCTAGTGGATTATTTTCTAGGAGCCAACCTTTCTTTCATCTAATTCCATGGTTTTATCGAGGAGCCTTTTAGGCTCCCTAAATTTGTAATAGATAGGACTTTCACTTTGGAGGCATGTCGTTAGGAAAATATTGCTAAAAAATACTATGGAAACAGGAGACACAAAAATTCACTTTACTCAATTCCCTTTACCATTTCTAATATTCAGGTAACACTTGTGAAATGGGAGGAACAAGATGTGCTTACTATAAAATTGGTTCACCTAGGCTTGGTCCTCATCTAAGACGCATGGAGTTACAATCTAGTAAGGCATCTCCAACTATAAAACATGAAATGAGGGAGTACTTTGAATCAAGAATGAGCCTGGCTGAGGAGAAGCTGAGGGTATACATCAACTTAGCCTTCATACCATTCAAAAAACCACCATGGCTTGACTTCTATGTTTGGGTGGAAAAATTCCAACAAAGCATCCAAGTGGGCCAGTCTCTCAACACATAGTTAAAGAAGCTTGGATGGTCGGAAAGAAAGAGGGAAAACTTATGGAGGTTCTGACAAGAAATCAAGAATCTCAGTTCCATGTATGGAGACATCAATCCACATGATGAAAAGTTCAACCAAATTTATGACAAAGAGGCTAAAATCGATGATAATAATCCAGAGATCATACTAGAGGATGTGCCACTCTACACCTCCTAGCCTGAGGAGCTTAACATAGGAAAAGTAAAAGGGAAGGGATCAAAACAAAATGGCTCATAGATCACATGTTCCACCAGCACCCCACTAAAGGAAAAGAGGACTCAATAGTCCCCAAGGAGCTCTACTGCAAGCTTTAGTGGGATCGACCACCAAAGAATTTGAGTCCACCAATTTGGCCCCTATGAAGAAAAGATGAGTCCAAGGCCTAGGTGGACTAGGTGTATCAAGGTGTATCAAGTACAAAAGAAGAGGAAGAGTCTTCCCCACTAGGATATTCAGCCTTGATGACCTAGGTAAGTCTTGTGCCTTCCCTTCTTTCTTCTATATCTTCAGTTGCTCCTTCCCCTTCATCTACTAAAAATAATCCTCCATCTATGGGTTCCAACGTCCTCATTTTGAACACACCCCCATCCATATTTGACAAGGAACCCCATGAAAAAACCCTACACATCGAGTGAGCATCATCTGCATCAGTCACAATTGATTCTCTAATCACCCTATCAAGAGAATCCATTGAAAATACTTATGCATCCATTCTGCCAATTTCACCATCCCCATCTGGTTCTAGTAAAATGCCTCTTTTTTGACTCACTTCCCCTTTCACTCCAATAGATGTCTCCCCTTCTCAATCCACATACTACATCTCTCCTTTTTTCATGATAACGCTTCCCTTCACCTCTCCGCAACCTTAGATGGCTGAAGCCTCTCCTTTCCTCACCTACTCCACTCTCCCCCTAGGTTCTTCAATTTTTTTGCAAAGTATTAACACCCAAAAGAGTCTCTGGAGTCACTTGGATGCAACAAAGTAGGCCTAACAAGTGAGAAAATATAAACTACAGATAAAGGTCACAGAAAAACTAGCTACTCAGAAGATTGAGACATGTTTTGATGAAGAGAAAAATGCTCTACTGATTGCTTCCATGAGGCGACTGACATCCAAGCCAAAGGGAGAAATGTAGTTTGAAGATTACGACATCAAGGCAGTAAGCCTCAATTTAAATGAGACTCTCCCACATGATAAGGTTTTTCTAGCCAAACCAACTCAAAAGGTGGTCTACACTAACTATGAGAATCTCAACAAAAGTTTGAAGAAGTGTGTGGTAGAGTTGACAAATGTAAAAGCCATAGTAGATAGGCTACATGCTAAGATCAAAGGAAAGGATTTGGAAATGACCCACTTAAGGTAGATGTAGGTTTAGCAAGGGGAAGCAACTAAGTGGCTTGAAGCATCCTAGAATGAGCAAGATTGGCTTTGTGTCAACGTAGAGAAATTGAAAGGTGAGATCATTGTTGAATGTGAGACAAGCACAAAGTATCAACACAAATAGAAGAAGATGGAAATTGATGCAGCTAGAGCAAACACTATATCTAATGAGATGCAAAAGACATTAAGTGAGATGGATTAGGAAAAGGAGAATATGTAGAAGGAATTGGATACTATCTGATCCCAAGCCTATGACGATCTTCAGAAGGCCCAAGTAGAAATAGAAAGGATGAAACAAGAAAAGCTAGATATTGAGTCAATTTTGTAGACTCACAATGAATGGATTGGGAGGCTACGCTCTGATCTTACAAACACCTTCTAGGAGAAGAATCAATTAGAAGAAAATATGAGAGAAACAGAGTCCTAATTTTAGTAGGAGTTGATCATGACACAAGGATTTGAGATCCTCCCAATATTGAAAAAACTAATATTTACTCATCGAGAAAGAATCATAGTTGTAGTTGTAGCTCTGAAACTAGCCTTGCAGTTTCTAAAGGATGCTTGGGAATTAAATGATAAAGTTGGCCTGATGATCAACCAAATTGTTGACACATTTACCCCCAAGCTGAAGAATCGAAGATCTTGGTCACAAAATTATGCAAAGAAACTAAGGAAACCCTAAGGGATGCCAAAATTCCTAATCAACGAGCAGTTGTGAGGAAAGAAAAAAAATTCATCACCTAGCACATGGTCCCATCAAATGGTTTAAACTTCTAGGAAACATTAAATAAGAAGGTTGATGAGATCATGGAAGAGTTTAATGTATACTCTAGATAGTATTACTCACCCTTTTCTCATTAGATGGAGGAGTGTTAACAATCGAGTAGATCATGGAGGCAATCAAGCTCAAAACATAGGCCTTATAGATCTACAAGGTTTAAGTCTGTCACCCACTATTGAGGAGATCGAGAAGGAAATCCTTTGCCTTTCTCGACTATAGTACTACATCGTAGCTATCTCATCAAGATTTGGAGGAATTTCTTTTAAATAAATCCTTTAGCTAGATCATACATATGAGGTTTAACACACCCTCATCTAGCCCACTAACATATATTGGGAGACCCAACACACTAATTTCCTCAAACTCCAGGAATTTCCAGAGGTCTAGGTTCATTCCTCCGCAAGTGAAGGCCCCCTATGAGTTTCCAAAACTCTAAAGCAATTTTTTCCTCTAAACATTTTTTGGTTTCCGACCCTTGCTTCCTTTCTACTTCAGGATGGATTTGTGCCTGGAGGATGCAGACTACTTTCACATAAAGGCACGCAATGCACCACGTGGTGGCTATGTGGATTTATATATATCTCATTTTCCTTTTGGGTTTGAATCGAGACAAGTGTCAGCTTGGAAGGGATTTTCTTCAAATTTTCTCTCACAAAATTTGAAATCATCTGCTCGCTTGACATGTCATCTATTTTTGTCAAGCAATATGTATCTTTCGTGGAAACATATTTTTGGTCAAGTTCATTTAGAAGTGTAGTGGATGTCTTACTTTCAAGGTGGAACCTTGGAGTTGGTGTCATCAATCACCGTAGCCAATCAATTAGACTTTTCTAGGTTATGTTAAAATCCAATTGTCTTCTGATAGTATATCTTTGCTAAAAAAATTGAAACCATTAGTGAAGCGGTTGAGACTTAGTGAGTGAAGATTGCTTCGATCTAATATCAGGTTCATTAATATTAGGTTTAGGGATCTGGTAGTTTCTTTTTTTGGATTGTTTGTGGTGGTGTCCTCTTCTTTTGGCTATAAATAGGGGTTGGCAATAGTGAGTAAAGAGTTCTAAAGTTTTATTTGAAAAACCTTTTCGAAGAATATAGATATTGTTTTAGGGAGTTCTATTTTCTCAAAAGTACGAGGGTCTTTACATAATACTGCTTATTCTCTTTGGCATGTTATATTTAATTCAGACTATCATTAGATTGGCATTTGATACCAAAATCATCCACATTTAATGTATTATTTAACAATAATAATATTACAATACACTTACAAAGTATCCATGAAAACTTCTAAAATATCAAGCTCCTCAAATACATCCTCCATGTGTTGAAACATGTGACCACAAATCCTATGCCATGCTTCACATATACACTCTACAAAAAAAAAATTAATACAAACAACCCTTGTATATCTCTCTAAACCAACTGAAATAGGTTGCCTTATCTTTGAGGAGATAGGAAAATTTAGAGATCTCAATCCAAGGATAGAATGAGAGAGATATGTGATAGGATGTCCTAGGGTATGATTAATGACTAAAGAGGGGTTCACCACCAAGCTAGGGCTTGGAAAGAATAGTAGCATGCAAGATCTAATGACAAAACCTAATCATGTGTAAAACTTCACTAAATGACCTAGAAATGAATACAAAATAGAATAGAAAGCTAAAGAAGAAAAGAGGGGCACATAGAAACTTGTAATAACCTTAATAAAGACCTAAGATGCTGAAAAAGTTGAATTTAATACATGTTGGGACTCATACACTAGGATGAACGATTTAGTCCCAAATTAGGGTTTCTGGGTAGGAATAGAAATTTGGAAAAGATAAGTCTAGAACACCTTAAAACTAGAAAATTCACTATACTTGGACTCGTACACCATAAGTGGTGTATTAGTCCTACTTGGAATTATTGGAGGATCAAGGTCTAAATCTGCTCTTCATTCTATGCTTTGTCTTCTCAACTAGATTTCGAGGTCTGAATTGTTGAATTCTACTATGTAGATGTCTTTTAATGGTCTTCCAAACAAGGTGATAACATGGATAACTTTGCAACCTTGACAACTCCTTTCCAATCTTTCTCTTTAATGTGTATTCAACCTAGGTTTACAAATCACACACTAGAGAGAGGGAAAAAAAATTATTGTTAGTAGAAAGGGGTTTGCCTTGGTCAAAACCCATTTTGGTAATAAGACCTTGTAATTAAATCAAATGTAAATGTGGAATGTGGTGCAAGGCACCTAGGTCTTCATGATGCAAAAAGGGTTCAATTGTTGTTTCTTAAGTTTTTAAGTCACTTTTGTTTGTAATAATGTCATTTAAGACCATTTCATGTGTTTTTAAGTCAATATTAGGTTATTAGGTGGATTGGTGTGTCAAGTTGAATAAGTTGTCAAGTTTGCAAAAATGTTGCTAATATTGTAAAAGTGTAAAAATAGGGAAATGAAGAGTCATCAATTGTAAATGAGGAATTTAGATAGTTGTAATTCAAAAATACTATTGGGAACCATTTGGGAAATGTTTTAAAAAGCTTGGGAAGGTCGAGACAAAGGTTGGTAGGTTGTATTTTGAAGAAAGTCAATAAAAACTAACTTTGTTTCTCCAAAATCTGAATGTTATTTGCTGGTCTAGGGCTGTGTACTGTCCTATACAACCTTGTCATGAATTAAATTTGATTTTATTTGATGTAAAAATGATTCTACTTTCTATTTTCATTGGTTTCATTGAATTTCATGAAGTTTTGAACATTTTATAGCAATTTTTCTAAGACTGGTTTGAAACCCTTGATTAACTACCTTGAAGGAAAGAAAAATGCAAAACCCACCATTCCATGAGTGAAACCTCATGAAACTTGGTGGAATTTATGGTTTTAAGATTTTTTTGGTGTCTACAAAATTTTAGGAGAAGGGGATGAAGGTTGGTGCAATTTTGTTGATGCCCTAATTAGAAAACCTCATGTTTTAGGCATAGGAGATGCATAGGAGTTAGGGTTTGTAGAGGAACACTTTGGAAGTTGTTTGAAATGCTTGGAAAGGTTGAGGTAGAACCTATAATAAATATATAAGGAATTGGTGTGAAGGATTGAAGCTTGGAGATTGAAAACCCCATTGTGACCTATCTAAATAAGCCTAATTAAGCATAGTTTGGAGCATAGTAGTCCAAATTTGAGGGCTTTGTTTCAAAGTAACCCTATCTATAATTTTGACATGTTTTCAAATGCCATAAAGGGTACTTAGAGCAGGTTTTAAATTGTGGGTTTGAGGTCTACCCTACAAGTTATGCCAAAAAAATCTTATTTATTATCCTACAAGGCCTAGTGGCAGTTTGTGAAGAAAGTCACCTTAATTGATGTGTAAATACTTTGGTCAGCAGTTGTTTGAGTGAGTTTGACCTTTGATGTCCCTGATCTACATCAAATTGGTATTATATCATAGTATGGTTTGAAAAAATGGAAAGTGTGAAGTAAAAAGAATAAGATACCTCCAAAGGGTAACCCTATGGCTAGGGAAATGAATGAGATGAAAGAGAAGACTACAAAAGAGATTAGGAGATTGAAGGAACTCTAAGATATGGTGGTAGTAAGGCTTGAGTTTTTTTAAACCAGTCAAAGGAGAGGTATGGTCATGGGTGATGTGAGTGACCATGAAGAAGAAGGGAAGAGGAGAATCCCCTAGAATAAGAAAAGAAATTAGATCCTGATGAGCAGATGATGACCAAGCTACTCAAGGTAGTCAAGGAAGATAGAGACAAGGTAAAGATCGATGTATCTATGTATGGAGGGATTTTGAATGATGAAGAGCTTTTGGATTGGATTGTAGTACTTAATAACTACTTTGAATGTGAATACATACCAAAGGAACAAAGGGTTAAGTTGGAAAAAACAAAATTGAAGGGTCATGCCCTACTTTGGTGGGATTATGAGTAGACTAAAAGGAGGAAGAAAGGAAAGTCAAAAATTGTCTCTTGGGATAGAATGGTGTCCAAGTGTAAGGGTAAGTTCTTACTTGCTGATTATACAATTAAATTGTACAAGAAACTTCAAAACCTAAAACAAAGAGATATGGATGTCAAAGCCTATATTGATGAGTTTAATAAGCTAAGTATAAGAGCAGGTCACATGGAGGATGATGTGGAGAAGGTGGCTAGATATCTCAGTGGGTTAAGGTTTAACATTTAAGATGAGTTAAGTTTGGAAAACCAAAGAACGGTGGAAGAATGATTTCAATTGGAAATTAGGGTAGAAGTAAAGTTGAAGAGAAGCCAAGACAAACAAAATAGGGGTAGAGCCAACAATTCTTCAAGAAGAGAGTCATTTTCTAATCCAAGGAAGCCATATGAGAGCCAAGAAGATACAAGAAAAGTCCAAGACCAAGTTGAAGATGAAGAGGTGGATTTAGAGGAGGTAGATTAGGCTCTAGAGGCAAAATTGGAGGTCAACGAAGAGGATCTAGTGGGTTCATAGGAAGGTGCTACCAATGTAAGAAGTTTGGAAATCAAGCATGGCAATGCAATGAAGATCAAGCCACTACTTCAGCTAGAGGAGAAAGGAGAAATCAAATTGTTCAAGGAGATGATTGTGAGAGTGTGAACTCAACATCATAACATGCTACTCTAGAAGTTGGTGAATCACTCATGGCAAGGAGAACTCTCATCAAGGTACCAGTAGAGAAGGAGCCACCACAAAGGAAGACTCTTTTCAAGACAACTTGTAAGTTCTTGGGTAAGGTTTGTAAGGTTGTAGTTGATTCAAGTAGTACAAACAATATGGTTTTAGTTGAGATGGTTGATAAGCTTAAGTTGCAAAGGTTACCACATGCTACTTAAAAAATCTCTTGGTTAAATGAGGGTCAATATGTTTTGGTGAATGAACAAAGTTGGGTGGAATTTAATATAGGATGGTACAAGAAAAAAATTCTATGTGACATAATACCCATGGATGTGTGTCATTTGCTGCTAGGGAGGCCTTGGCAATTTGATAGACATGCTATGTATGATAGAAGGAGGAATGCTTATGAGATAGAAAAATATGGGGTCTCCTATACCTTTACACCATTGAAGGAGGAGGACAAAGGACAAACCAAGGAATATAATGTGATAATGGTAGGTAGGAAGGAGTTCATAAAAGTAGAAGAGAAGGAGCACATAGACCTTGCAGCCACTCCTAAACCTAGAAGTATTATGATAACATAAATGAAGAATGACTTGATTATGGAGATCCAAGAATGGCTCAAGCAGTATGTTGCCATAATGGTAGGAGAAGTGTTACAGTCATTGTTTTCAAAAAGGTATATTGGACATTCCATTCCTTTCATGTCAGAGGTTAGTATGCATGATCAATCAGTAGTCATAGGGGCACCACAATAGATGGAAGAGATGAGAAGCAAAGGTGTAGAGTTCAAGGGTAAACTACAATGGAATGTGGGCAAGTCCAAGTACACACCTAAAGTGGAGAAGAAGGAAGTTAATTACAAGGATTTAGGAGGTATGCTTGCAGGTAATGATGTAGGTTCAAGAACATTATTGGGTGAAGAAGGAGTCAAAGATCATCCATCAAACGGGTCTTTGAAGTTGGAGCATACCCTAGATGCCAAAGATCTTAAAAGGACAAGGGGTGATGCTTATTTACAATATTTAGTCCATTCAAAGGGGTTTCCAAATGAGGATGTCACTTAAGGGTTATATAATAACATGATTAAGCATGAATCTACTATTGCAACATTGTCCTCAATGGGACTTGAGTCTATTTTTCCCAGGGAGTATGGTGCAAGGCACCTACGTCTTCATGATGAAAAAAAGGGGTCAAGTGTTGGTTTTTGAGTTGTTAAGTCACTTTTGTTTATAATAAGGTTATTTAAGACCATTTCATGTGTATTTAAATCAATATTAGGTTATTAGGTAGAGTGGTGTGTCAAGTTGAACAAGTTGTCAAGTTTGCAAAAATGTTGCTAATGTTGTAAAAGTGCAAAAAAAGGGAAATGAAGAGTCATCGGTTGTAAATGAGGAAGTTAGTTGGAATTCAAAAAAACTATTGGGAGCCATTGGGGAAATGTTTTGATAAGCTTGGGAGGTCGAGACAAAGGTTGGCAGGTTGTATTTTGATGAAATTCAATAAACTATGTTTTTGCAAAATTCGAATGTTATTTGCTACTCTAGGGTTGTGTGCAGTCCTATATGACCTTGTCATGAATTTAATTTGACTGGATTTGATGTAACACTTGAAGGAAAATTACACAAAAATAGTGATTTGTTGATCACAAAACAAGCAATTACATAAAAGCCCCAAATTGTTTAATTGAATTGAGAGGCAGGGCATCTATTATATAGATATTCAAAATAGAGGTTACAAAATGGAACACAACCATATTCACAAATATCCCAACTACACTAATAAATACATATAACCACAATATTAATAATAGGCAGCAAAGTCACAAAAGGCTACTAGTAATGTCAAGAAATGCTACAATGGGCATTATTGTTGCCATTCTCCCCCATACTGACCATTGGGAAGAACATGAAGTAGATCTCTAAGTTTTTGGAACCTTTCACAAGCTAGAGACTTCATGAAAATATCTACTAGTTGATCTTTTGTACTATAGTACACAATCTCAATCAATCCATGTTGAACCAACACTCTAATGAAGTGATGTTGAATCTCAATATCTTTGGTCTTGCTATGAAACACTAGATTCTTATTCATTTGTATAGCACTCTTTTTGTCACAATACAACAAAGTAGGTCCATTCTTTATTTGGTGCAAATCCTCCAATAGTCGTCTCAACCATATTGTTTGGCATGCTGCAAATGTTGCAGCTTTATACTCTGCCTCTTTTGTAGAAAGTGATACTGTAGGTTGTTTCTTCGTCTTCCAAGAGAATACTGCAAAACCAAGACTAAAAGTATAACCAAAAGTAGACTTTCGATCATCTATGGAACCTTCCCAATCTTAATCTGTATAGCCAATCAACTTACTATACTCTGAATGCTGAAATCTAAAACCATAAATCAATGTCCCTCTGACATATCTAAGGATCCTCTTAGTTGCATTCCAATGTGTTTTCTTAGGTTCTGACATGAACCTAGATACCAAGCTCACTGCATATGTGATATTTCATTGAGTAGTAGTTAATTAGATCAAACTTCCAATCAATTGTTTGTATATAGTGGCGTCCATTGAATCTGACACATCCAAGTTAGACAACTTAAGTCCAAGTTCAATAGGTGTTGCAACTGGATTGCAACTCTTCATCTGAAACTTTTGTAGGATATCTAATGCATATTTTATTGGAGACATGAATACTTCATCTTTATTTTCCATACTTCTATACCAAGAAAGTAGTGCATCTATCCCAAATCTGTCATCTCAAATTCAGCAACCATAGTTGCTTTAAACTCTACAAATAAAGCTGAATTGTTCCAAGTGTAGATAAGATCATCAACATAGAGAACTAAGATAAAAATATCCTTATTTGAGCTCCTAATATAGAGATTTGGATCTGATTGACTTCTTAAGAAACCTTTCTATTGTAGGTATGAGTCTATCCTTGAATACCATGCTCTTGTTGCTTGCTTAAGACCGTATAGGGCCTTCTTTAATCTATAAACGTAATGCTCTTTAGAGGGTATTTCAAAACCTCTAGGTTGAGAAATATACACTTCCTCATCAATATATCCATTCAAAAAAGAACTCTTTACATCCATTTGATAAACTATCCAACTTTGCTAAACTGCCAAATCCAAAACCAATTTGATAGTATCCATTCGTGCTATAGGTACAAATGTTCTAGTGTAATGAATACCTTCTTGTTGAGTGTATCCTTTGGTTACCAATCTAGCCTTATGCTTATCAATGCTTCCATTAGATTTATACTTAGTTTTATACACCCATCTTGTACCAACAATTTCCTTACCAAGACGTAGCTAAACCAAATCCCATGTGTCATTCCTTTCAATTGTTTCTATCTCACTATGCATTGCTTCAACCCATTCTTCTTTTTCTTGAGCTTGTTCAAATTTTTGTGGTCCATTACTTTCCATGATTTGATTCATAAAAGCATAATTCACTTTTTCTTGTGATCTTGTTGTCATTTTCTCAGAATTTGAATCCAACATAAGAGTTGATGGATGCTTCTTTTTTGTCCTTCTTTGATATTTTTGATACTTTCTTGCTCTTGTACTAGAAGACTCAAGTTCATTTTCTTCTTCTCCTTTTTCAACTTCATCAATCATTATCTCTTTTCCCTTTGCTTCATTTTCCTTGCTATATTACATTGCTTCATTGAATACCACATATCTACTTATAAAAAGCTTCTTTCCTATTGGGTCATACAATCTATATGCTTTATTTTCTAATCCATAACCAATAAAAATGCATTTTAGGCCTTTATCATCTAACTTAGATATTTTATCTTTTGGTATGTGTGTATAAGCAACACAACCAAATACTCTCAAGTGATCAACACTTGGTTTTATCCCAGACCATGCTTGTTCAGGAGTCATTCCTTAACTACTTTTGTAGGACTCCTATTTAGAAGATACACTATTGTGCATACTGCTTCTTCCCAATAATGTTTATCTAAATTATTCTCTTTCATCATGCTCCTTTCCATTTCAACAATTGTCCTATACTTCCTTTCAACAACTCCATTTTTTTGTTGAGTGTAGGACATAGTGAACTCTCTCTTGATTCCATAATTTTTGTAAAAATCTAGAAACTGATTTTATTTGTATTCACCTCCATTGTCTGACCTTATCACTTTGATGTACTTACCACTTTTCTTTTCAACCAATTTCTTGAATTCTACAAATTTCTCAAACACTTCTGATTTTGAAACCAAACAATATACCCAAGTTTTTCTTGAGTAATTGTCAATGAAAGTTAGAAAATAATTTGATTTATTCAAAGAAGGTGTCTCCATAGGACCACACAAATCTATATGGATTATCTCAAGATGATGCTTAGCTCTATTGTATTTACCAATTGGAAATCTAACTATGTTGTTTATCGACAACACATTCTCCACACACTTCTTTTGTATTTTCAATTAAAGGTAGACCCTCAACCATTTTAAATATCTTAAGTAAAAAGATTCCACTAAAACTGAGGTGGCCATATATTTGGTGCCAAATTTTACTTTCATTCATTTCACTAGACCTCAATGCTTGGTTTCCATGAGTGAAATGAAGAGGAAACATCCTATCACTTGTCATCCTTGCTCTTGCAACAACTACATTCCTTTTTAACTTGTCTCTTATTATGCACTCATTCTTATCAAAAGTCACTTGATAATTTTGTTCTAGCATTTATCCGATAGAAAAAAAATTGTTTTTGTAGAGTTGGGACCAATAGTGTTTCATTGATATGTTTAACTTCACCATATTCTATTGTAACTGCAATTGTACCTTTACCTTTGCTTCCATGAGATTTATTATCTCCTAGTACTATTGTAATTTGATGTTTTTCATCCAAATTGAAAAATAAATGCTCATTAGATGTCGTATGTGAAGAACATCCAAAATCAATATACCATACATTACTTTCATTGGAGTTTACATTAGAGCAAGAAATAAACAAATTTTGTTTATTTTCAATAGTATTGTGAGCATTTCTCTTTTCTGCTTCACCTTGTTTACTCCAACATTCTAATGCATAGTGTCCAAACTTGTTGCAATGAAAGAATTGGACATTTTTTTATCATAGTCTCCCCCATTATTTCTACCTCTTCCTCTTCCTCTTCCTCTGAAGTTGCTACTTCTTCCTCTAAAATTATTACCTCTTCCTCTAAAATTGCTAGATTCACCTTTGTATTCATTTTTATTTTGATTCCTAAAAAATATGTTTCTTTTTCCTCTTATATTTTCTTTAGAGGAAAATGCTTGCTCTAATCTTTCTTCATTACTTTTCATTCTTTCTTTAGCAGTTAACAAAATTCCACTTAGTTCATCTATTTGCATACTTGTGAGATCCTTAGAAATATCAACTGTAGAAACCACGCCATAAAATTTAGGGATCAAACTTCTTAGGATTTTCTCAATGACATGCTTGTCATCTACATCTTCCCCTAGAAATTTCATTTGACTTACTAGACTTTCTATCTTTGTTAGAAATTCATTCATAGATTCACTAGTAGTCATCTTTACATTTTCAAAAGTTTTCCTCATTGTCTATAATTTTACAGTTTGTGCACCTTGATAAGCATTATTCAATATTTTCCATGCTTGCTGAGAATGAATAGAACCACTTATCCTAGGGAAAATTGCTTGATTAATTGCACCTTGAATAAAAAAGTAGAGCTTCATTATCCTTCTTTACATTTTCTTTGTATTCTCTTTTTTGTTGATCATTTAATGCATTAAATGCAGTTGTATCTAGTTCTACATACCCTACTTGTACAATTTCCCACAAATATTTAGATTTGAGTAAGGTTTGCATCCTAGTACACCAATATGTAAAGTTGTCTCCTTCAAATATGAGAATTAACATGTTAGACATAATATTTCCTGCCATATTTTCCATAAGAGTAATGTGGGTATGTGTAGGATCATGATGGGCCAAAAAGTGGCAATATTATGGGTATTTGTAGGGTATGTGGCTGGTGACTTTTTTTTTTAACCCAAAATTGATGAAACAAAAAGGGCTTTTAGAGAAGATTCTCAACTTTCCACCAATATAAATTATGCTTTAATTTGAATTTAATAAAATAATTATTATTTATTTTCTATTAGAAGTACGAGTAAAGTCCTAATCGATAGGCTGGTTGAAAAAAAAATATAACTTTCAAACAGTATCATATTTTTTGAATCCGAAACATGCGTCACATTCTATGCTTCACATACTATAGGATTAAAAAAATAAAAAAAAAAATTCATGAATTTTGGACCAAGTTAAGGTGGTCGACATACAAGTTTTTATATTTTTTAAAAGTTGTAATAAAAAATTCATAATTAATTATTTACTTGGAAAAAATTACAAAAAAATATGCATCACATCTAGACATGAGTCCTCTACTTATATATAAAATGTTGTAAAAAATATTATCATTTTATTATGGTTAGGGTGGTCAGACAGACACCTACTTCTTATTTTATCTTGAAATTTAAGTACTCTGCATTAAAATTTCAAATTTTCACCAAATAGATTTTATTTATTTTAAATAAACCTAGTAGTTTAGAAACTACACTCAATATTCTACGATTCTATTCTTACATATTTTTGAAATAATATAGATAACTTATTCAAATTTTTATGTCAACTTGCCTAACACTGATTTTTCTAAATTTTTTGCCACTTAAGGGCCTATTTTTTCCATGATGATCCTACACATACCCATGTGCACAATAACTCAGTAGCTCAACAGAAAAAACCTAGAGCGATCTCTGCAAATGGATACTCTCCATGTCCTTTCACATAGGACCCACACCAAAAATATTTTTATATTATTGTCTTGGAATAATTGTTGGCTTCAATCGATAATGCACTTAAATTCAAAAAATTCCCTTATCACTTTTACAAGAAAGACTTCTAAGAGATTCAAGGTTAAAAATCTTCTAAAAAAAGTCTCATTTCCATATTACATATCATAAAAATTTCTATGCACCCTTTTTCTTATAATAATCAAGAATATAAAGGAAAAAAATTTCTAAACTTTACAAGGTTCACTAATAAAAGAATTTTAACTAAAAAGGATTTTCACATGGCTTAAAAGAAATACTTTTATCCTTTTAAAATGGAGTGAAAATACACACAGGTTCCTTTTTTTCTTAAATGAGGAGAAATAATTTCTTTTTGAAATAGATAAAGTTTAAAAAAAACCTTTAAAACAAAACGTGGAGATATAAGTCTTCAAAATTATCCATGTCCTTTTTCACTATTTTCTCACCTCCCCTGTTCGGTTAGCACGTATCATCCTTTCGTTTGCATGGTCTACACTCCTTTGCAGGCCTGTTTTACACAACAATCTCAAACTTTCACAACTTGGTTTCTTTGCACGACAATATTTCTGCATCAATTCAAATGCCTCCTCTATCTATGGATTGCACACTGTCCTCCTGTATATCTACACTCAAAAAAATTAGTTAATGGAGCCAAATAAAAATCAAAATGACCACTGGACTTTGGATTCAAAATCTCTAAACCAGATGGCTTTAATACCAGATGAAGGAAAATTACACAACAATAGTGATTTGTTGATCACAAAACAAGAAATTACACAAAACCCCCAAATTACCTTATTGAACTGAGAGGTAGGGAATCTATTATATAGATATTTAAAATAGAGGTTACATAATGGAACAAAACCATATTCACAAATATCCCAACTACATTAATAAATACATATAACCATAACATTAATAACAAGTAGCAAAGTCACAAAATGCTACCAGTAAAGTCAAGAAAGGCTGCAATGGGTATTATTGTTTTCAACACTAAGTCTACTCTCTATTTTCATTGGTTTCATTGAATTTCATTGAGTTTTGAGCATTTTATAGCAATTTTTCTAAGACTAGTCAAAAACCCTTGTTTAACTGCCTTGATGGAAAGAAAAATACAAAACCCACCATTCCACCAATGAACCCTCATTAAACTTGGTTTAATGGATAGGGTTAATATTTTTTTGGTTTCTACAAATTTGCAGGAGTAGAGGATGAAGGTTAGTGCAATTTTGTTGATGCCTTAGTCAGAAAACCTCATGTTTTAGGCATAGGAGATGTATAGGAGTTAGGGTTTGTAGAGGAACTCTTTGGAAGTTGTTTGAAATTCTTGGAAAGGTTGAGGAATACCATATAAGACATGTTTGAGGCATTGGTGTGAAGGATTGAAGCTTGCAGATTGAAAACCCCATTGTGACCTATCTAAATAAGCATAATTAGGCCTAGTTTGGAGTGTAGTAGTCCAAATTTGAGGTCCTTATTTCAAAGTAACCCTATCTACAATTTTGATATCTTTTGAAATGTCATAAAGGATACTCAAAATAGGTTTTAGATTATGGGCCTTAGATTTGAGGGCCTTATTTCAAAGTAACCCTATCTACCTATTTGTTGTCCTACAAGGCCTAGTGGCATTTTGTGAAGAAAATCACCTTAATTGATGTGTAAAGACTTTGGCCAGTAGTTGTTTAAGTGATTTTTACCTTTGATGCCCCTGCTTTGCATCAGAATGATGAATGAAAAAAATGTAATGTTGCAACTCACCAAACCCTAGGAATAAAATGCTACAAACATGTATCAAATGGCTCTAATGGATGTGCATCTTGACTCTTGCTTGAATGTTGTAGATCTTGAATTGAATACTTACTTGAATCATGAAGCCCTACACCACAAATGTTAGCTCAAAAACTAACATGATCCATGATGACTTTGATATGATGCTTAATACTTGAATAATGCTCCAAAATGCTTGATAATCAACTCTTGAATGCTCTTGTACACTAAAATTTTCTATTAGGAATGCTCTCATGAAATTATTAGGTGAAAATGAAGACAATCAAGAGAAGGTTAGTTTACAAAATTTTAGTTTACAAGAGAAGGTTATTTTACAAAATTTTCTATTAGGAATGCTCTCATGATACTTTAACAATTTTCAACTTCCAATCTCTTATCATACTGGTAGATAAATTGAAGACAATCAAGCTAGAATAGAGCATTCGACAGATTTGTGTTCATCGATTCATATGCAATTTTTTTGTTATATTTTTGAGTTATGGATCTCAGGGAAGGTTTTTGGGTACAAGATCAATGTTATCTGTGAATCTCAATGCCTCATATTGATCCATGTGTAAGCTAGAAGATCTGGCCGATTGATTCTCTCTTTAACAGTGCACAAAGGCCAACTAAGTGAATATAGCGTGTTGCAGATATTCGAGGAATAATTTTTGAAGGTGGTTCATGTTTGAGGATGTTATTTTGGGTCCTCACTATGTTGTGGCAAAATTTGGCGGGTGCACATTGAAAATTATTCATTGTTGGATGTTGTGGTTGTGTTGCTAATATGTGGTTGTCATTGATGTCAACACTATTAGCATTAAGTCATTAGAAGCTATATATGTCAAGGATATTGAGAAAATTGTAATGGAATGAGTTGCAGGTTGTCAGTGGTGAAGTGAAGTTCAGTCTTTCGGTGAGTTCAATGTGTTGATGATCAAAGGTTGTGGACTAAATGGTTTATTGTCTTGTCTATCTAGTTTATCCAAGTTGAGTTTTAGAGATCCATGTGAAGATTTGATCGAGTTATGAGCAGTTGTGTTCTGATAGTTATTCTGCTACTTCAGTTGGTGTTCCTAAATGAAGATAATGTGATTCTAGTAAGTTCAATTGCTGCAAATGCTTCTTTGGCGATTCATTATGTTTTTGGATGCTTCTAGATCATTCTCTATCCGTGTTTCATGTCTGCATTGATTGTTGTGCTCACGATTCAATATTTTCTCTTGCATGTTCATGTTTCTTATGTTCTTTGCTGACTAGGTGATGCTAGCATGTTTTAGATCTTCAAGGAATAATTTTTGAAGGTGGTTCAAGTTCGAGGATGTTATTTTGGGTATTCACTATGTTGTGGCTGATCTTGGTTGATTTGTATTAATAATTGTTACTTATTTGAGCCGACAATTTATATTAATTTTATTTTTTTTTGAAGCTAACATGTAGTGATGTAATTTCTTGTTGTTGATATATAAAAGTGATTGTTTACTTCATTTGAAGTATGCCGAATGTGTGTGTGTGCGAATAATTTTTAGATCATTCAAAGGTAGAGTAGTGTGTGAAGAAGAGTGAAGAAGTGTTCATGTGCTTAACTGAAACTGTAATCAGGCATTAGCAAATGTTATTTTGTCCATTCAAATCCCTGCGAATGTAATCTGAATGTTTCTGTAAGATAATGTGTCTTCCTTTGGGTAGTAAGCCTTGTTGTAATTGAGCAGTGAGCTCTAGGAAGTGTCTCTGAACACATTTACATTCCCCATACCATTTTTTTATACTTTTAATAGGGTATAATCTTCTGGACTGACCTCTACCATGGTTTTTCCCCTAATAGGGTTTCCACATAAAAATCTTGGTGTTATGCGTGTTTCTAATGTGTTGTTGATTTATGATTGCATGGTTATTAATCTAATATAAGAATAAAGGTTGATAAGTTTAATAAGTTTAATAAGTTTGAGTTTCTGGGACAACTGATTCACCCCCCCCTCTTAGTTGTATACTCTTGTGTTGCCAAGAATTGGTATCAGAGCAAGTTCCTTGGAATAAATTTAATAGCTTGAGGTGATCCAGGGTGGCAAAATACAAGAAGGATAGTCTAAGATTTTATGGAACAAATTATTCTCTATGGAAGACTCAAATGGAGTGTCATCTAAGATGCATAGGTGAACCCTACTAGAGCATTACAAGTAATAGGTATGTTATTCCACAAAATGGTCCTACTACTACTACTGAGATTAGGGATGTTGATTACAATATCATGGCTAAGGAAGCATTATTGAGTGCCTTGACTAATTCTGAGATGAAAAATGTGATGGATCTAAAGACTACTTATGAGATTTGAGAAAAGTTGGAAACTTTGTATGAAGGTGATGCTAATGTGAATATTGCTAAGCTACAAAATTTGAAAGGGAAATATGAAATGTTGAGATTGGGTGATGATGAGAACATTTCTACTTTCATGCAAAGAGTAAATGAACTTGTGTGTGGTATTAGATGTGTTGGTGGATAGTTAGATGAATCAAAGATTATTGCTAAAGTGCTTAGATCCTTGCCTATTGCATACAAAGTCAAAGCTATGACTATTGAGGAGCTCTGAACTGTGAAAAATGTAACCAAAGATATGTTGATTGGTAAGCTTACTACTTTTGAGTTGAGTAAATTCAGTGATGCCCTTCCTAAGGTAGAATTTGCATTCAAGGCTACTACTTCTAAAAGAGATATACGAAGATATGATCCAAGTGAAAGTTCATCTAGAAATACATTCAAGTATGAGGAGGAAATGAGATAGATTGAAGAAGAAGAAAGATAAATGAATGAGCTTGAAGCACTGATTATCAAAAGAGAAGCCAGAGGAGAAGGTAAGTATAAAGGGAAATTTCCTATTAAATGTTTTTCTTGCAATAAGATAGGTCATTTTGCATCAAGGTGTCTGGAAAGAGTCCCTAAGCCAAGACCTAACAAGCCTTGATTTAAAAGGAAGTGTTATTATGCTACTGATGAATGTCTGATAGATGATGAATCTGATAAAGGAAATGTAAGTGAGGATGAATGGGTATTTATTTCTATCAAGGAAAATATTCCTGTGTCTACTGAATCTACTACTTGTACAAATACAGAGAAATCCCTAGCTGCTTGAGTTGAAGAGAAAGATGAATGGTTGATTGACAGTGGTTGCTATCATCATATGACAGGTGATAAAAGTAAGTTTGTGAGCTTGGAAAAGTATGATGGTGGTGTTGTGAGATTTGGTGATAATACAGCTGGTGTGATCTGAGGCAGAGGATGCATTTCTCTTGATGGTAAGCATAACACTAATGATTTCTTATATGTGGAAGGTTTGAAGAATATTTTTTAAATGTTGGATAGATGGTTGATAAGGGATACAATCTTCAATTCAAGGATGGAAAGTGTAGAATATTGAGTTCCGGAAATGTGATTGCACCATGTTCAAAAACAAAAGGTAATATCTTTCACTTGAGTGTTGCTAGTAAAAGTTGTTTGATTGCTCAAGTTGATGAAAGTTGGTTATGGCATAGGAGAATGTGTCATGTTAACTTTGATAACATTATCAAGATAAGTTCTACTAAGGTTGTGAGAGATCCTCCTAAGTTGATAAAGCCTACTAATACTATATACAAGGAATGTTAGTTAGGGAAGTAAACTAGAATTTCATTTCAGAGAAAATAGCATTGTTCAAATGAATTGTTGGATCTTGTGCATACTAACTTGTGTGGTCCTGCTAGAATCAGAAGTTTACAAGGATACATGTATTTCATGTTGCCTATTAATTATTATTCTAGAATGATGTGGGTTACTTTCTTAAGGGAGAAATATGAAGCTCTAGAAAAGTTCAAGATCTTTAAGGCTATGGTTGAGAGAAAGATGGGTCTGAAGATTAAATGTCTAAGATCAAATAGAGGTGGTGAATTCACTTCTAGTGAGTTTAATTCTTTTTGTAAAAAACATGGAATAAGGAGACAATTATCTGCACTGTGAACCCCTGAGCAAAATGGAGTTGTGGAGAGGAAGAATAGGACAATTGAAGAAGCTGCTAGAACTATGATGTTGGAAGGAAATGTTCCTCATATCTAGTGGAGAGAAGTTGTGAGTACTACTGTTTACACACTCAATCATGTACAAATCAAAGGTGATACTAGTAAGACCCCTTATGAGCTATGGTATGGACACAAACCTACTATTAGATATTTCAAAATCTTTGGAAGTCAATGCTATATCAAAAGAGATGAAGATATAAGAAAGTTTGATGCTAGAAGTGATGAAGGTATCTTTCTTGGTTACTCTACTAAAAGAAAGGCCTACCAATTCTACAATAAGAGATTGAGGAAAATGGTTGAAAGTGAAAATTTTAAGGTCAATGGAGACTTAGCTAGACCATCCAGAACCTATGGATATGATTCTGATGATTAGAAAGTACAAATAAAGGGAAGAAAGTTTAGACTACTAATCAAGTGAAGATCAATCCGATGAATTAGGAAAATAAAGAAGGAGAAACTAGTGGAAGTGGAGAAGAAAGAACACAAGAGCCTGAAGTTGAAGAACATCCTAAGAAGACTCAAAGGTATGTAAGATTAAATTATTCAGAAGATTAGATCATAGGTGATAAGAGCAAAGGTGTCCAAACTAGGAGATAAATTGTAGAAGAATATTGTTTGATTTCAAAGACTGAGCCTACTAGTGTGAATGAAGCATGTAAAGCTGAGTATTGGGTTGAAGAAATGAAAGAAGAACTACAAAAAATTGAGAAGAATGATACATGGATTCTTGTTCCTAGAACTAAGGATAAAAATGTAATTGAAACTAAATGGGTCTTTATAAAAAAATTGAATGAGCAAGGTGAAGTTATTAGAAACAAAACAAGATTGGTGTGTAAAGGATATTCATAGATGGAAGGAATTGACTTTGAAGAAAAAATTTCCCCTATTGCTAGAATTGAAGTTGTGAGATTATTTCTTTCTTAAACTACTTACAAAAACTACAAATTTTATCAAATGGATGTCAAGTCAACATTTCTTAATGGTGAATTGGAAGAAGTGTATGTTGAGCAACTTGATGGATTTCAGTTGACTGATAAGGGAGACATGATTTTTCGGTTGAAGAAAGAATTGTATGGACTTAAGCAAGCCCCTAGAGCATGGTATGCCATATTGGACAAGTATTTGTTGAAGCTTTGATTTAACAAAGGTACTGTTCATAGTAAATTGTATTTCAAGATTGATCATGATAAAGATTTGATTGTGGAAGTCTTTGTTTATGATATCATTTTTGGAGGAGATGATGGTTTGTGAATGAAGTTTTTTGATGAGATGCAGAGTGAATTTGAGATGTCTATGAGTGGGGAGATGAAATTATTTTTGGGATTACAAGTTACTTAGTTAGATAAAGGTATATTTATATCTCAGTGAAGGAATTACTAAAGAAGTTTGATATGGAAAATTCAAAGCCAATTGGTACACCCATGGTGACCGAATGTATGACAATAGATGATGATTCTCCAAAGGAAAATCAAACTATATACAGATCAGTGATTGGTGGATTTCTTTATTTGACTCAAACTAGACCTGATATCATGAATTTTGTATGTATTGTTGCAATATTTCAAGCTGATCCTAAGGAATCTCATGTAATTGTTGTGAAGAGGATTTACAAATACTTAAAGGGAACAATTGATTTTGGCATGTGGCATCCTAAAGATGATGATATTACTTTGAGTGCCTTTACTAATTTTGATTGGGTAGGTGATGTGGATTAAAGAAAGAGTACTAGTGGTGGTGCATTTTTCTTGGGAAAGAAGCTAATTTCATGGTTAAGTAAGGAGTGGAATGTCATTTCTTTATCTACTGCAGAGGCATAATGCATTGTTGCTACTAACAATTGTACTCAAGTATTGTGGATGAAGTAGATGTTGAAAGATATAAGAGTTGTGTATGATGAGAATATAGCTATATTCTATGATAATTCAAGTGCTATTAACATTTCTAAGAATCTAGTGTTGCATTCAAAGGCCAAGCACATATCTATCACGTTTCACTTTTTGAGAGAGAAAGTGAGTGAAAAGGAAGTCAGATTGGAGTATGTGCCTACTAAGGAGTAGATTGTAGACATCTTTACCAAGTCGTTGCCTAAGGATACTTTTGAGTATCTCAGAGGGAAGTTAGGGGTGATTACCCCTCCTAATTAGAACTAAGATGCATTGCTTTGCATCAGTCTGTGCATTTCATACTTATATCTTAATTCGGATTGATGTTGTAGTGGATTCTACTTAGGGGGAGTAGTCGAATGTTCAAATGTTTAGATATGTGGTTCAGAGTTTGTGTGGAGAAAATAGATCTTTTTCATTGATGTCAAAGGGGGAGAAGGGTAATATGAAAAAATTTCTAGGGGAGAAGAACCTTTTGGGGAGAAGGTCATGTAAAAGAGTTGAAGAGAAGAATCAAAACCTATGGGGGAGTAAGTGCTAAGGGATAGTTGAGTTCATGGTTTTTTTCACATCATGTGTTTCCATCAATGCCAAAGGGGGAGATTTTTGGATGTTGTGGTTGTGTTTCTGATATGTGGTTGTCATTAATGTCAACACTATTAGCATTAAGTCATTAGAAGCTGTATATGCTCAGGATATTGAGAAAATTGTAATGGAATGAGTTGCAAGTTATCAGTGGTGAAGTGAAGTTATGTCTATTGGTGAGTTCAGTACATTGATGATTAGAGGTTGTGGACTAAAGGGTTTTTTTTTTAGTCTATCTAGTTAATCCATGTCAAATTTTAGAGATCCGAATGAATATTTAATCAAGTTATGAGTAGTTGTGTTATGACAGCTTTTTTGTTGCTTCAGTTGGTGTTCCTGAATGAAGATGATGTGATTCTAGTAAGTTTCAGTTGTTGTGGATGCTTCTCTAGTGATTCATGATGTTTCTGGATGCTTCTATGTTGTGCTCTATCCATGTTGCACATTTGCATTGATCGGTGTGCTCGTGATTCAATATTTTCTCTTGCATGTTCATGTTTCTTATGTTTTTAGCCGACTAGGTGATGGTAGCGTGTTGTGGATCTTTGAGGAATAATTTTTTAAGGTGGTTCATGTTCAAGGATGTTATTTTGGGTCTTCACTATGTTGTGGTCGACCTTGTTTGATTCACATTAACAATTGTTATTAATTTGAGCCAATAGTTTATATTCATTTTATTATTTTGTTGAAGTCGATATGTAGTGATGTAATTTCTTGTTGCCGATATATAAGAGCAATTTTTTACTTCATTTGAAGTATGAAGAATTTTTTTTTGTGTGAATAATGTTTAGATCACTCAAAGGTAGAGCAGTGTGTGAAGAAGAGTGAAGAAGTGTTCATTTTCTTAACCAAAATTGTAATCAAGCATTAGCAGATGCTATTTTATCATTTCAAATCCCTATGGATGTAATCCAAATGTTTTTGTAAGACAATGTGTCTTCCTTTGGGCAGTAAGCCTTGTTGTAATTGAGTAGTGATCTCTAGGCAGTGTTCCTAAATGCATGTGCATTCCCCATTTCATTTTTTTTATAGTTTTAATAGGGTATAATCTTGTGGACTGGCCTCCACCACAATTTTTCCCCTAACATGGTTTCCACGTAAAAAATATTTGTGTTATGTGTGTTTCTGATGTGTTGTTGATTTATGATTTCATGGTTATTAATCAGATCTAAGAATAAAGGTTAATAAATTTAATAAGTTTGAATTTTTTGGACAACTGATTCACCCCCCTCTCAATTGTCTTCCCTTGTGTTGCCAATAGTATTTATACTTGTTTATGCCTAATTCCTCAAAATTACAACACTACAAGTTGACATCAAATCTAGGAGAATACGATCCCACAAATAATTTAATTTTAATTTAGGTTTAATCCATAGGATACTTGTACGATAGAAGTGGCATATGAGTCCCATTAGGCTAGGCTTGGGACGCATTTTTCAATAAATGCTTAGATTCATGTGAACCCAGATTGGGGCCCTGAAACTTAGGTGGGACCCATATGACCAAGGTGGTGTATGAGTTCTAGATCATTAAATTTGGGACATGCAATTCAAAAATACATGAATTACGATTGGATAACATGAATTATGATTAGATGTTGGTTTATGTCAAGATTATCCTTGAAAAGGTGCATTAATTAAGGCTTGTGTATGCGAAATAAGGTTGAATAAGGCATAAAGAAGCCCAATTTATTAATGAAAACCCCAAATTAGAGTGAAATTTTGGTACATGTTAAAACACTTGAAATAAGGCACAATTAGGTCCACTAAGTTTATAAGGGCCCAAGACCTAATTTGAATGTGTTAAACACATTACAACACTAAATCAAGGAAAAATTATGTTCAATTTAACAAGAAGGGCCTAAAGAAGCATGAAAATGTACAAGAATACTTTTCTTTTGCCACATTTAGCCCACACTTTAGTGAGAGGAGGCACTTGCTTCAAACTCACACTAAATTGGACAAACTTGCATCAAGAGGGGTCCAAGTGTACCAATGCTAGTAAGATAGGATGGCAATGATCAAAAGGGGTGATCAAGCCCCTAGGATCAAGATCCTATAGAAAACCAACATAATCACAAAAGAACACAGATGTAAATGATAAAGAGCATTGACAAGGCACAAGAATACATTTCCAAAGAAAAAGAGAAAAGAAAAACAAAACAAAAGTGGTGGATCAAGCTTCGACCATTTACCAGGCATGTTGTGGATTAGATCTAAGTTATTTATCTGAAAATGCACACTCACTCTAAAGCAACAAAACTTTAGCCTATCTATTGGGTGAGTATCCAAAAAGGTGAGACATATACACATGTGGTCGGTATGTGCTCACACAAACAAGAAAGTGGCTATAGGAAACTCATGCCTAAGTTCAGCTTCCTATTCAACTAGACCAAAGCTATGCCTCCTAATAAATTTGATAAGGTGCCACACAACAATAAAATTTGAGCTTTATGAGGCAAAAAATCTTTGTACGCTTGAAATTCATGAAAAAACAAGATGGCACCATAGGCATGAAAAATGTGCTATGTAAGGTGGCCATATAACTAAAATTGTAAGTACAAAAATAATGTAAAGAACATTCCAAGGAGTCTTGCTTGTTTAATGTAAGGTCTTAACTTAGGGGAAATTGTGCCTAATGTCTCCAAGAGAGGACCAATTGAGGAATAAAGGATTCCCAACTTAGGAGATGTAGTGTGTCACATCAAGCCACTAAGAGGAATATAATATGCTAAGAGAGATCACACTCTAGAGGGACATCACACTCAATTTCACCACAAAGAGAAAGACACATCACATAAAATAAGAAGACTACACAATGATATATGAAAAATAATAATACCAATGTATGCCCCTACTTAAAAGAAATTTCTAAACACCATGTCGCGAGCAATTAATTTAAAGTAGCAAATGACAAATGCTAACAATAAATACGACATGAGAGCTTATTTGGAAATCCCTATGCCAATTCATATGTTTCAAAATAAATCTATGTCATGCAAAAGGAAAGAGAAGGTTTGCCCCCAAAATGAAACTCCAAACACAAGAATCAATGCATTTGGGGTTAGGATGTTCTTGCTACAATGTTCTTAGAGAGCTCAGAATTGTCATTATTCCCAAAATACTCATGGAACAAGAAGAATGACACAAAGAAAATGAAAATAAAGAAAAAATATTTTTGGTCAACATGGAACAGACTTGAGTGTCTTGAAGCCTTCCGTCATCCCAAAAAGGAAAACAAAAGACAAAAAAAAAGATAAAGGAAAGTATTTTGGATCAACATGGAAGAGACATGAATGTCTCGACACCTTGCATCATCCCCAAAAGGAAAGACAAGACAAAGAAAAGATAAATGATTTATGACATATAAAAGAATGTAGGTAAAAACAAAGGAATGTCAGAAAGAGAGAGAGATACATCAAACAAAACAGCACATGGGGATCACAGTACGCACATGCAATCACATAAAAAAATTAAATTAAATTAAAAAGACTAGTACGGAACATGTGATTCAACCTATTATAAGGTCATCTATATCCCAATCTTGTTCATCATATACAGAAGGTGGATAACTAGCGAAAGGGACAATAGCAAGTGTTGAACTATGGTCATCACCATGTTCAACACTCTTCTTAGGAGAATTGTTGTTTAAGCTCATAGAAGAGGAAAACAATGTATTCAACTCATTATGCACCTCCTTGTTGAATTTAGCAACCTCATCATCATCATCCAAATTAATTACAATAAGAGGTCGAATAATTTATCAAGAGGGATTTGGCTCCTGTATAGTATCTTTTTGTTTCCACAAAGGTGGAGAATCATCATGTATTGCTTTAGTAAAATTTGGATTTTGATTTTCTTTGTTGTTTTATTCATTTAAATTTCAAGCAAGAGAATGTTGTCTATTCCTACACTCTAGCATTTATGTTTCTTTTAGTACTATTTTCAAGTTGTGTTTGTGTATTAGTATGTTTATCAATCATAGGTTTATTATCTTCCCTAAGGGGAGGAACAAAATGAACCATGGAAGATTGTTCAACCAATTTCTCTTTAGCTTTGTAAACTTGTTTTATTTTACTAGGTGTAATAGGATTGTTTTCATTATCTATTGTTCTTTTGTAGGAAATAGGAAAAGGATCTATCATAGGTTGGTCTTAGCTATTTGGAATGTATTTTGGTTCAATCATGGTTTCATCAAGGATAGTAGGCTCAGTCATGGGATGAGGCATGTTTGTAAGGGATAGTTTTTCTATGCATTTTTCCTTAAACCTTTGGTAGGATTTAAAAAATAAGTATTCTTGAGGTCTAATACATTCCATTGGCTCAGGCCAAAAGAAATATGATGAAAATTTTCTGTTGGAATACAAAGGGTTAAAGCCACTATGATGGAGATTGAAAATTTCATTGTCAAAGGGAAACTTTAAGCATTTATGTACAATTGACAAAATGACTTCCATGGAGCATAGCCATGGGTAACCAAGCTTCACATGAAATTTATCCAACATCAAGATGATGGAGAATGATACATTTAATGTTTTCAGTCCTATTTGTAAAGGTAAGGTGATCGATCCCATCGTAGGGAAAGAAAAAATATTATGTTTCTTTATCCATGCTTTTGGTTTATCATATGTTTCTTGATAGAGTTCATGCACAAGTAGGAATTCCTCAGTGATCATATTCTCTTCCTAGACAAGATCAATTAATATCTTAGTGCACTTGTCATTGATTCCCGGATGCCAATGTAAAGAGGACCATCAGGTGCATGTTTAAACTGTGTATCTTGTGAGGAGAAAGCAATGTCAAGAGGGTTTCTAGTTCAGCCCTGATGATGTTAGTTTTGACCAAGACAACCAAACCATTTGATAGGAATTTTTTTATAGGATTTTTTTTATTAGTATCCATGTTGTTATCATTCGTTTCAACATTCATACATCATTTTTCATAGTTTCACTAGATTTGACAAATGAAATATTATGATTTGGCATATGGGGTTGGTAAAGATATGTAGATTTTGATTAGGAGGGGAAACATACTTATTTCCTTGATCATTAACACCACCAAATGAAAGTTGATCAAAATTAATGAGGTCTTGCACTAGATGTTTAAGATGTTTGCAATGTTCTCTATCATGTCCATTTTTTTAGTGATAATGGCAATAAGCATTCAATCTAAAGTTTGGAGGTAGAGGATTATTAGGGTCGAGAGTTTTAATGAGAGCTAAGGTAATCATTTTTTGTTCTAGCAATTGTGACATTGTGTTATGGAGGATATTGGGTAGGGGGTGAATTTTGTAGCCAAATCCCCAAATGAAAAAGGAGTTGTTTTCCTTATAGTATCCACTTGGGTATCGACATGTTGAGTCATTTTTTGAATAAAGTGATTGGTAGTGTGAAATAAAGGCAGTAATATTTTCATCATCTTTTCCCTTACATCTCATCAAATCAGCCAAGGTCATCTTAGGAGTCATATGCACTTGGAAATGGTTTATAAATGCCTCAACAAGTTCACATAATGAATGAATTGTGTTGTTTAGAATGAGGAAAACCATTCTAGGGTGGTATCCTTCAAGGATCTATGGAAAAGCTTAGCCAAGAGTTTATCCTCAAGAATAAAGTCACTACATAAGGTGGTATAAGTGGAAACATGGTTTGAAGGATCTGATTTCCACCCATATTTCTCAAATCTAGGAACCTCTATACCTTGTCGCATCATAGTTATCAATATCTCCAAGATAAGGGGTTACTTTTGAAATAGTATGTAGGTTGTCCATTTTTATTTTGGTTTATATTGGAAACTTGCTTTTGAAGGGATGAAACAGTTTGCAAAATTTTATTTATGAGAGGATAATTGTCAGCATTTTGAGATGGAGGTGAATAAAATGGAGGTGTGTATGTGTTCAAGGGAAAAATTAATGGAATTATTATAGGAGGTAAAGTGGTAGGAGATATGGTGTGTGATTCCATAAAGGTACTAGGGATGCTAGTGGAAGTACCCAAAGAAGGAATCACATTACTAGTAGGTTGTCTTGTTCTTGTAACTTGAGGGTTGGTATAGGGAGGGATAGAGGCAAGTGTTGTGGGAGGAGTAATATGAATTAGTCCTTGGCTTGGAATATTTTTCAAAGGTAAAGCACAACTAGTGGTTGTCGTAAGATTTTTTCTAAAAATATGAACTATGTTATGCACAAGGTTAATTCTGTCTTCACTTTTGAGCATGCGATGAATGTTATCTACGATAGGGATAGTGGTAGTTGAAATACTTTTAGTACTTATTTGATTTTGTAGGTTTGATAAGTCTTCATGAATTTGGATTATGTTTTCTTGTGGAATACTAGCAACCAAAGTCTCAACACTTGTCACGCTACTTGAAGGAAAAGAGGTGTTAAGGTTATGGTCCATATCTAGTGAACTAGTCTCAACACTAGTAGTGAAAGAGCTACATAACCCAATATACATGATGATTGTGCTATCGTGGGATGACATGAGTTTCGAAATTCATCTCACTATAGTATTAGAAATAAAACACCAAGTAGAAAAGCTAATACAAGGTACAATCAAGGAAATGCAAGGTGCAATGAACACTAGATAAATGCTATACTCTAATTCTGATTCAAATGAAATTAAGCTAGATGTAATGAAAGGGATGCAATAGAAACTCTGCAAATTGAAATAGATAGCTAACAGTAGCAAACAAAAATAGAGAAACAAATAATTTAATACTAGAAAATGTAGCTTAAAATCTGAAACATGACTAAATCACCCAGAGGTGTGTATGAGTCCAATCAAGGTTTTTCAAGGGTCTGAATAGTGAATAATAGTCAACATAAATTACCCAAAAATTAGGTAAAATCTCATGTACTAGGACTAAATTTCCCAAAGGGGCATATGAGTCTTAGTTTAGGATTTTTGCATTGTTTTGAGAAAATTTTGTGAATGTTATGCTTTCTATTTTGGATGATGTCTAAGCTAAGTGAAAATGTAGATTTAAGATGAAATTCAATGATGCAAGATGAAAAAATGCAACATATATGCACTTTCACTAATGCAAGATTTAGAAATCATAGAATGTCAACTAAATAATGCAAATCCTAATGCAAAGTTAATGCAATCTAGATCTAGGATTATGATGCACTCCAAATAAGAATTAAGATGTTGTAAATGTAGGTACACTAAAATGAAACAACTAAAATAGGTTTCCTTATCTTTGAGGAGATAGGGTTCCTACTTAACCCTCTTTTCTTAGTCAAGGAAACCTTAGAGATCACAATCCAAGGATAGAATGAGAAAGAGAGAGATCTGTGATAAGGTGTCCTAGGGTATGATTAATGACTAAAGACTAGTAACATGCAAGATATAATGACAAAACCTCATGATGCACAAAACTTCACTAAATGACCTAGACATGAATGCAAACTAGAAGAGAAAGCTAGAGAAGCAAAGAGGGGCGCCTAGAAACCTATAACAGCATGAATGAAGACCTAAAATGCTGAAAAAGATGAATTTAATGCATGTTGGGACTCATACACCAAGCTGGGTGATTTACTCCCATATTAGGGTTTCTGGGCAAGAACAAAAAATCTTACCAAGGTAAGTCTAGAACACCTAAAATTGGAAAATTCACTATACTGGGACTCACATGCCAGAAGTGGCATATTAGTCCTGCTTGGAATTTTTGAAGGATCAAGGTTTGAATCTTCTCTTCATTCTCTACTCTATCTTCTCAACCTGATTTAAGAATTCGAATTACTGAATTCTACTCTATAAATACATTATTTTAATGATCTTCTAAACAAGGTGACAACTTGGATGAATTTACAAATTTTGAAAATTTCATTACAATCTTGCTATTCAATGTTTCTTCAACCTGTATTTTCAAATCACACACTAGAGAGAGGGAAACATGTTATTTTTTTAGTAGAAAGGGATTTTCCTTGGTCAAACCCCAATTTAATAATCAAACCTTGCAATAAAATCAAATGTAAAGGTGGAATGATGAATGAAAAAAATGTAATGTTGCAACTCACCAAACCCTAGGAATAAAGTGCTACAAATGTGTATGAAATGGATCCAATGGATATAGATCTTCACTCTTGCTTGAATTTTGCGGATCTTGAATTGAATACTTGCTTGAATCATGAAACCCCACACCACAAATGTTATCTCAAAAACAAAAATGATACATGATGACTTTGATATGATGCTTGATACTTAAATAATGCTCCAAAATGCTTGATAATAAACTCTTGAATGCTCTCATGAAAGTCTTAGGTGAAAATGAGTGAAATAACCTTTTATACTTGTTTATGCCTAATTTCTCGAAATTACAACACTACAAGATGACATCAGATCTAGGAGATTAAGATCCCACCAAGAATTTAAATTTAATTTAGGTTTAATCCACATGAGACTCATACACCAAAAGTGGTGTATGAGTCCCATTTGGCTAGGCTTGGGACACATTTTTCAAGAAATGCTTAGATTCACGTGAAATCCAAATTGGGGCCCCAAAAATTATGTGGGACCCATATGGACAAGGTGGCATAGGAGTCCCAAATCACTAAATTTGGGCCATACTTTCCAAAAAGATATGAATTATGATTGGATGTTGGTTTAAGTCAAGATTATCCTTAAAAAGATGCATTAATTAAGGTTTGTGGATACAAAATAAGGACAAATAAGGCATAAAGAATCCCAATTTATCAATGAAAACCCTAGATTAGTTTGAAAGTGTGGTACAACACATTACAACACTAAATCAAGGAAACATTAAGCTCAATTTAATAAGGAGGACCTAAACAAGCACAAAAAACATAGAGGGATACTTTGTCTATTGCCACACTCTCACCATTTAACCCCTTTTATTTTGATTAAGGTAAATGAAGGAAGGGCCCCTACCCATTACAAAACAACCATAAAAGAAAAATAAAAAACTCACTATAGGTGATACAAGGAAACAAGGAGAATAACAAGACAAGAAAATATTTTGACCAAAGCCCAGAACCGAGAAGAGGTTTTGGAAGGACTCGAAACCAACAAAATTTGATCAAGGAGGTGTTAATACAAACTTAAAAAAAGCCTCAAAGCAGGCGTTGGGTAGGAAGCAACATCCAACCTGAAGATCTCAACAAAAAACTTCTCTTTACCAACAATAGTGGGAGGAAACTCAATTGAAGGAGTACCAGGCCATCATTCATCTTCCTTTTTATCCCTAATGTATTTGTCAAAAATGTCATGGGAGGCCAATGTCATAGCAAACTAAACAAGAGTTTCACCATTGTGGGTATTCAATGAAGTATTCAACTCTCTATCATGATGAGGATGGCCTTGAACAATAGGTTGATGTAGCCGACCAATTTTATAATGAAGTTATTTCTCCCAAGACACAAGCTTGGAGAAAAGGTTCACACTTTTTGAAAGCAAGGAACCAAACTTAACCAACAAACAAAATCTTGCAAAGAGAAAGTTGGATCAATTTTTAGTGGCCTTATCTAAGGTAATAAAATGACTAGCAAAATTAAAAATATCTTGAAGGATATCTTCATCCCAAAATTACAAAGGGAGCTTAGGGAAACATACCAAATAGGCTACAAGTTATGTTTTGTAACATCAAATCCATTAGACCAGCTTTGAAGGTGAAGAAGAGCCTTACCAAAAAACCAAGGGAATCCATAATGAATACGAGTGTAGTCCTCCAAGGAATTAAAGGAAAAAACACCATTCATCAAGGCCATAATATGAAGACCAGGAGCTACCCAAAGCTTAGAATCCCACCAGTGAATAATAACAATATTTGGTCTAAAGCCAAAAAATATCCCAATAAGGGTAGCTTGTAGACCAACCATTGTTCTATCTACACATAAAGAATGGTTAGAGAAGAAAAAGGAGAAATATGAATCTCATGATTACTAAGAAAATTTTGAAAAGCCTCCTAAGAAACAAATATCAAAGAAGTAACTCCCTAAAAAATAGAGAGATCAACATCCATATAATGAGGCATATGAACCATAGAGTGGGGATCATCCAAAGTAAAGAATTCCTACAACCCATCATAAATAAGAACAAAATAAATGGGGACCTCTAAGGGAGACCCCAAAAGAGAACCCCCTATGAAAAAGACTTAGACCTACAACAAGCCCAACCTCCAAATGGGTTTGGGGACACTGTGAATCAACCAAAGACAAAGGAGGAGAAAAAGGAGGGGGCAATAGAAATCCCCTCTTGAGAGATCTACACAAGGTAGACCCATCCTAGCCTAGACTATCAAAGCCATCAACACCAAACCTAGAATTATGGGTAGAGTGTTGGCCTTCCAACCATAAGGTTAGAAGTGGGATATCCTCCTCAAGATTCAACTGGGTAGATCTCCCCATAGAAGAACCAAACACCTCCCTTTTCTTATCTTTCAAATGAGCCTCCAAAAGAATGTCAAAAGGAGATTCCTCCTCCTCCATACACCAAGAATCTGAGTAGTAGTCTAACTCCTCAAAATACAAGAAATATATCCTTAAGATCCATCACCATTAGTATAAACGTCACCAACAATACCCAACCCTTCAACATCATCATCCTCCCAAGCTTTGAAAATACTTTTTCTGACACCAACACCACCTAGGGTCAATGCCTTATGCCCAAATGGGCCTCCAAAATACATGAAAAAGAGAAAATCATTTGTAATCACATAAATTCCTCCAATAGCAACAACATGACATGCCAAAATAGGTTCTAAATTGACTACACCTACAAGTCCATCGCCATTATCATCACCTATGCCATCTCCATAGTTTGAGCCAAAAGCCACTGCCACTAGGGTTTTTAGAGTGCCAAGAGAAATCATGTAGGGTTTTCAAAAGATACTACACCTTGAATAGAGTCCTTTGATCTCCTTCCTTCCACCATTCCACTTTCTTCACTAAAAAAATTACTCTTGTGCATCTTTTTTTTGTATCCTTTTAACTTATTTATTGGGTTGTGGATTGTTTTCTTTTTTTCAACTATGGATTAATCTATGACCTCTTCAGAATTTGTCAAAATTTCTTTGTTTGTTTGTTTGAATGTGGCAATAAAGAGATAAAAACTAACTAGCAAATATTTAGTATGTACTCCCTATTATTCAATCATGGTGGTGGGAGAAATTATTTATTCTTAAGAAAAAATCTTTTCCACCAATGACTTTTTGGCTTGAGCGAAGAATTGAACACATGAACTCACATATCTAGTCTTCCCCATACACTTCCCTCATTGGAAAGGGTGGAGCTTCAAATTCCTTCACTCTTACCTTAGATATTTCTCTCTTTCCTTGCCTTTTAAAAATTTCCCAAAAACAAAGAATATTGCACCCTCTTTCTAATGCAAACCATAAAATGCAAATAAATTTAAAAATTAGATAAATAAATAGTTTGATAATAAATTTAATTTGAGATTTGTGGTTGTTAATATCATGTAATTTTCGTAGTCCATGATAATGATGCTGATATTTTTGGATATTGTTAATAAACTTTGATAGTGGATTATGAAAATAAATAGTGTGATAGCCTATTGAATTAAAATTAACCCCTTTTAGGTGATGTGCTAGTGGCAATTATGGTTTCTACAAAGGAAACATATCTAGTTGTGGGATACTTGGTGATTTTTTGAATCATCTTATTTAGCCTTTTTAATAGCTCATCACATAGTGGAATCTTTCTAGCAAACAAAATCCTAATTTTAATTATAGTTGTGTAAATCCATCTCTTTATCTGTGAATTTAATAGTTTCCACTCATTTTCTACATGTTATTCTATTGAACACCCAAAATACTAAGATGGGGGGTGAATCAGTATTCTCTTAAACCATTCAAACATTAAACATCCAATCACTAATTCATATTCAACTGTAGTAAGGAAAGAAAGCATAAAACATTCAAAACATCACATAACACATGAAAACTAGGATTTTTATGCGGAAAACCCAAAATGGGAAAAACCATGGTGAGGGTTAGTTCACAATATATTAGTATATTTATAGAAGTTCTCACTGCAAGTGGACTCACTGTCCAAATGGAATCACTATACTTAGAGAAAAAGATAGAAGAGAGATGGTGGCTCACAACCTATTTTTGAACTATTATAATTGCATCATACACATGCATGAATTATAGTTCCACTAAAGCACAAAAAAGACTATCTAATTTTGACTCAACACTCTACCATGCTCTTCATTCACACAACTTTGATCTTCAACTCAACATTCACAATTTATCTTCGCACGAATCTAATTAAATTCAAATCATATACATGTGGAACATTCTTAGCACATGCAATCCATCTCAAAACACTGAAACCAATATAACATATATATTTGCATCAAGTATAACATCAATTAGGTCAGCCTAATTAGATGTAACACCCAAAATATAACTTGTTGGCTCAAAACATTCCATCCACATAACACACCATAGTTAAAATCTCAAAACATCTTAAGATAGGACATCATAGAACTATAATTGATCCCACATAAGATAGAAATACTTAATTAACCTTCACATACCTTCAACTATATTGGGTCGGCTCCACATAAGAGCTAAAATAATTACCTTCAACTATATATTCATGTCTTAACATGTGTACCTAAAAACTTGATACCGTCTAGAATACATGCTCTATTACCATATGGAAAATTATCTTCAAAATCACAATGCCAAATACTCATCCATGAAGACATGCAAAATCTCCCACTCAACTATACTATACAGAAAACAATTGTAATTGTCCAGGTTGAACTCTATTACTCATAACTTTCAATCCGATTGTCCAAACATGATGAAATATTGAAATTAGATACATATAAAATCCAAAAAAATTATGTTAGAATCACAAAATGACATCTTCATTTGTGGAGTGGTGAGGACACAAAAACTAACACATAGTAACACTATATTCATAGAATTGACACTTAATCAATTTCCCATTATAACTATTTTTATCAAACCAACCATTATGCAAAAAATTATTTATTATCAACTCCAAAACCCATTATAAATGATCAAAATGGTCTTCAACCAAAATCTTCATATGAGTTACAATGTTGACATCAATGAAAAAACTACAACACATCGTTATGTATCTTCCATGCTCATGTTTCGAAGCATCATCAATGGCATGTTTCCAACAACCTCACATTCTCCATTGTTAGATTATAGAATTTTTTGGTGCATAAAAGAAAACACACAATGCTATAGCATCATCAGGGACTTGAGAGATATACACTTCTTTATATTTATGATAATAACATATTTAGAAACATAGCTAACAAAGACAAAAGATAAAAACTCACTAACAAAAATACAATTTACTTTCTCCCTATTATTTAATGATGGTGGTGGTAGAAATCATTTATTTATTCTGACATCCCCCCTTAATTTATACTAGTAATAGATTTAACATCTAAAACACCTAAATTATATCTTAGGTGCTCAATAATGTCCTTTTCTAATGCCTTTGTGAATGAATCTTCCAATTGATCTTCATATGCAAAAATTGTAAGTATATTTCTCCATTCTTTACTAACTCTAATTATATGTATTTTCCTACTTGGCCTAGTTGCCCCTATGCTATACATTTATTTTGTGACCAAATGTGATAGATTATGATTGCTACTATACATATAATATTTCCTCTACAAACATCACCACCCTTAAAAGTATGTCTTTCCCTCAAGACATGAGAAATACTCAATTTACAAGAAGGATATTTTGGTAGATTTCTTTAAGTTGTAGGAATATGGTGTCACATAGGTTCTTAGCTTATTGCAACACCTATATTTGGTTATTAACCTATGTTAGGATATTTTATATCTTTGACATAGTAGCTAGGATTTCAAGATTTAATGGTTAACATTCTTCACATCATGGGGAAATTATAAGGTTGGCCACTTCTCACAACTATTTGATTTGTGCTTTTATTGAATCTCTATAATCCTACATTTACTGTAGTTGATTATGCAATATTTATAATACTTCTCTTGTTGTTCTATCCATATCTTGTGTTGCATCATAAGTGGTGGCCACTTTTAATATTTATCTCTATTTGATCCATTTAGTCTTTAAGGCTTTACTGTGGGCCATTATAGATAGAATTGATAAAAGGTATTATGTTGTTGGTTCTGTTCTATAGTGTGTTGATGTGGGAGTCCATATGTGTATGAGCTACCAAACATTTCATTATTTCCTTAACCATTCTTCTCTTTAAAAATTCTGCTAGGATTGTGGCACAGAGTGTTGAATATTGATTGTACATTTCTATTATTACTCCATCTACTTGTTGGTTCAACTATTTCTATTGATTGTTTTGTATCTATTTTCACTTGAGGAATATTACATTGAATACTACTTATTGCATTTTCTATTTTTTCTATGTTTTCCACATGTTTCCTTAGAATATCTTCTCTTGTAGTGTGATGGAAGATTCCCTCAAGTTGAAAATTTTGGAGGTTTGAGATCCTTGATAAATCTACTTGTGTTTAAACTAGTGGTAATTGGAGTACTAGAGGTGTTGTAATTGGTTGGACTTTTTTTTGTTGTGCCAAGAAATATTTTATATGGTGCAAGGGGAGGTTGATGTAGAGGATTTGGAGGCCCTATTTGGTGATGGTATATGTATCGTAACTTCTTGTTGTAATCCTTACTATTTTGAAGAGGTGCTAGATTTTACTTGCTAAGATTATTTTTCCTCATCTAGTATTGATGTATACACCTATTTAGTCACCTCAATAGTCTCCTACTATTTTTTTGGTTTTTCTTGTTGGATTTCTAATATTATTTTGTGCTACCCTTTGTATTTGTGCTATAGATAGGGTTGTGATAATTTCTTTTATTACTTTCCTCCTTAGCTCTTCTTAAGCATGTATTTATTTTTCTACTTTCTATTTAAGGGATGCTACTAGTTCCTCTATAAATTTTTCTACTACATTGCCCAAGGCTTTAGAGGTCATCATGTATCTAATGATGGATTCTTCAATGGTAGCCTTATTTTCTTGGCCCACTCATGTATATACATTTTTCTATTGTATAGAGCATGCCTTTCCTATTTAGACAGCTAGTTAATAGATAGACATGCATCACTACTTTTTTCTTTCTTTAATATTGTTTTTTCTCTTTTTCCATTTCTTCTTATTTTTTAATTTCTTCCTCTTCTGATTCTATATGAGAAACCTAAATAGATTTTCTTTTATTTTCTTTAAAATCATTTATAGTAGTTCTTCTAATGCCCCCTGTTGGAACTGTAAATTTTTGATGATTATTCATGTTGTCCATACCCGTACATTTTCCAAATGAGTCCTACTTTGAGCACATTTCCTTTCTTCATGATATTGGTCCCTATCAGCATGAGATTACCAAGGTCTCCCCGATCCATTTTCTGTTTTCTGCTTGTAAATGTCTATCTTGCCTTTTGGCAAGACGTTTTTGGAGTCACAGCGATTGAAGTTTATTTACAGGAACCTATCGGCGTGACATTCACGTGGTTTTGGTGACAAGGAAAAGGATACACATTTCGGCAGGAGTTTGGTCTTCGGCATGTTATTTCACCGAGCACTTTATGTCTCACTGACTGACATGTATGGAGATACATCGGTAAGAGTTAATGTCTTTGGCATTGTGTCTTGGTGAGTTTGAATTGTTACATCAACCGAAAAATACATTAAGGATTCACTTCGGCCAGACATGTTGTTTTTGGTGTGAGCTCATAGCGAATTTATATTGTCACACCGATTGGTGGTAGGAAGATACATATCGGTATGGGTTAGTGATATTGATGTGAGGTCTTGGCGAGTGACCTTCGGTCTTGCCGATATTACACAAGTGAGTTTCTATCAAAAGGCTCATCGGTGAGAGATGTTTTCTTTAGAATAAGTCATAGAAAATTCAAAAGGGTCTCATCGACCAACATAAAATGAATGCCTCGGTGAGACTAATGTGACTTCGGAGTATGGTCTTGGTGAGTATGATGGGTCTCGCTGATAGAACAAAAGCTTTCCATCAATGTGAGATTGATATTGTCTTGGCGATCTGTGGTGAACTTGGGGGCTTTCGTTGAAACATAATATGCTCTGTGAGACGTCTCCTCGATATCATAAAGTCATAGCGACACATGAAAGGTAAAGGAACTATCGGGGAAACATAAAGTGATATATAGGATATCTCCCCGACTCAGATATGTCACGGCAAAAGCAAATAAAACACGGGGTGACTATAGCGATTTAATTGCCTTCGGTATCACTACAATATGTCTTGGCGACTGTTTCAGTGAGATTAATAGAAATTCAAATACTATGGCCAACATGTGGATGTTCAATTACCATTGCAGGCCGACATGAAATGAGCCTGAATTAAGCGGTTGGCCGACATGGGATCTCAATATGATATATTTTCTGATGTTGGTGTATAAATAGGTATTTTTGTAATTGTAAAAGGATCAACTATTAAATATTCAGTACAAAGCAAGTAGATATAGTAGAATAAGATTCTCATATCAGAGACTATTGATGCATGTTTTCAAAATGGAGGTATTTATGAAAATCAGTTGATGTTGCTGCATTTTTTTGGTGTCAATTGTTTGTTGAATTCAATGAAAATACTTCTAAGTTGTCTCCAAGATTGATGCTTTCTGGTTGTTTAAATTGACATAACAAGTTTATGTTCAGTTTATCAATGCACATTTGCTGTATTTGTGTGATTAATCAATTGGTTCTTTCACGCAAAGATTAAATCCTTTTAGTTGATCACAATATTCAGAGAGATTCATTTGGATTGTTAAAGTAGAGCTTAGTAGTTACAGTATTGCATGTTTATACAAGTTGTAAAAAGAATGTATGCTAGATAATTTGAGTTTTCTCCAGAGAGTGTTGCTCATCTTGATTTCATTTGATTCCGCATACCCAATAAGACACTGGTCTCTGCAATTTCATCATTAAACATTCATTTATTCTCTTTATATTTGTTAATTGAGTATTTTAGGATTTAGATTAAGGAGATTGCTATAGCGCTTGAATTCATTTGTTCACTTGCATATGTTGTGGATAAATCATTGCAATAAGGATAACCATAAGTCAAGTCTGCTTCATTCAGAAAGGTACACCCATCTAGGTTTAGCAGCACCTGAAGAGTAGAAGGTTGAGTTCTCTTGACCTTGTCTGTTACCCTAAAGCATATCAAGAGATTGGCAGCCTCTTGAGGCATTCCGCCTACATTTTTTAGAGCTAAAATATTGGTGACTCTGCTGGGGATACATTCAGAATCAAGGCCTTAATCATAGAGTCAGGAACTTTATAAAGACTCCGCTGGGAATAAAAAACATCAAGTTTTTTCTCATTTTTTTGACAAAAGTGAGTGGCAACTCTGAAAGAAACATTGCAGTTGTTCAAACATGAATGGAAGAAGATCTCAATATAGGGGAGGTCATACTGGAGCTCCTGTTGGCAGCAATAAGTGGACACACAAAGATGAAAAGGTTGATAAGGGAAAAGGGATAAGTGAGGATATGTGCCTAACAGATAAAGACAAAGTATCAAGAGCACATTGTGAAACATATGATCGCTATGATACATGGAGAAACAATTCAAGTGAAAAGCCTTGTACTCCAGAAGATCAAATAAATCCTTTCTCTTTTCTTGATCCTCAGATACGACTAAGTTTAGAGCTGAACTGGAGGCTGAACGAATCAGAATTCAGCATGAATATGATCAAAAGATGGAAGGTAACCAAAATGACTTTATTGATCATGAGCTTCTTGAGGAGGTAAAGGCACAATTTGAATCACAGAGGAAGGAGATAGAGGAACTAAGGGCTGCATTGCTGAAAGCCCAAATTACTTCTCAAATAGCTGATTGCCCCCAAAAGTATGTACCACCTCATAAGCAGTGTAATCATAGTGCAGGGCCTTCTGATCCACTTGTGTCTCCTCACCATCAGACAGAAAATCACTATAATCATCCAAATCATCCACCTCATATTCCCACATAGCATAAAAATATGCAGCCACCTCATGGTTAGCCTTTTGTCCCACAACATAATGCACAATGTAACAATCCTATGAACCAATATCAGTACCTGCCTTTTCCTCCCCCTCACCACTATACATCAATGATCAGACAGTTTGATTTGACAGGGTTTTATCTATGCCCTTACCCTATCGATGGCAGCTGGAGAAGTCTAGTACCTAAGTTTATAGGGAGTAATGCAATTACAGCTAAAGAACATTTAAGGAATTTCAATGTGTTCATCCAAGAAATAAGTGTGCCATATGAAGATTTACATATGAGGCTATTTATGATGTCACTTCTTGAAGATACTAGGGATTGGTTCAACAGCTTGCTAGCACTCTCAATTAATTCTCTCCAAATATTCCAGGATAGATTCCTAGAGCAATATGGGAATCTAAATGCACCAGACGTAGCTCTTCATGAATTGATGCGAATTCAGAAAAATCAAAATGATTCAATTTATGATTTCAACCGAAGATTCAACAAGTTGCAGACTAAAGTACCTCCTGGATCAAGGTTGCCAGATTTTGTAGCATTAATTGTCTATTTAAATGCATTTGATCCTAAAATAGGGTATGAACTGAGAAATAGGGTCCCAAGAGATCTGGCTAAAGCTCAGAAGATAGCACTGACAATTGAAAATAACAAGAAGGCTACAGGTATAATCAATAAAAGAGATAACCCTAGGGATCCTTAGGAAAGCAATAAATATCAGTACAGATAGGAAAGCACATACATAAATGAAAGGCCGAGGTTGCATGACATGCCATATAATACAGACTGGAAGGATGGAAAACCTATAATAGCTAGGCCAAGAAACAAAGAGACTCCTGATCCATTGAGTAAGAGGGGAACCTATATGGTGAGTAACAATTAATTTTGTGAATCTTGTGATAAGCCACATTCCCTAGACTATTGTGTTGTAGCTCAAAGGATGCAAGAGGAGGGAATGTTGATGAAAAATAGTGGAGAAAATCATAAAGTGTATTTGACTTCGAATACTTTTCACCATGTGGAGGAAAGGTACTCATCTTCAGAGGATGAAGGCTATGAGTATGGTGTTTTAGATTAGAGATACAATGTCCATATGGCTGAATAGCAGGTCCTTTCTAATTTTGAAGAAGATTATACAGGGCCACATTTTGTTGAGGCACCTACTCAATGTAGCTTGAGGAGATTCACTGAAGAGGAGATAGAGAGGCTAACTATTGCTGCAGTTGAGGAAGCAAGGAGTAAATACTAGTTGAAAAATAGAATAGTAAATGAGAAGGATGGTGTCCCTAGGGGAATCTTTATGAAGGATTAGAAGGTGTCTCAAGGAACTATGAAAAAGCCAGAGAATAAACAACATGATAAAAATGAACAGAAGCTTGTCCAAATCCAGGAAGTGAAGGAATTACACCAAGAGATGAAAAAGCTTGACCAGCCTAGTAAAAGAGAGAAGGAAGAAAACAAAGGAGAAACATTGGAGTAGAAGAAGATTGTTAAGGTGGAGGGCTCTTCTTTTGACTTCACTCAGGCATTATCTTAGGTAAAAATGTATGTTCCACTGCTTGAAATGATGAAAGTTAAGGAGTACAGAGATAGTATTGTTCAATTGATAACAAATGGAAATGAAAAACATGTGAATTCTGAAAATAGAGTAGCTATTAATGCAGTCAATAGGAAAGAGAAAGTAAGTATCCTAGAGGTCTGCTTGAGTGATGTGTTAGGAACTCCCCCACAAGTTGATCCTTTTTTCACTACATTACTCATAAATAAAAAACTGTTGAGAAATTACATGATAGACTCTAGTGCTGCTATAAATATCATGCCAGTAGGAGTTATGAAGCAGCTTGGCATGTGGGTTGATACATGTGAAGGGAAGTGCTATGCAATGGATAATAAACTTGTAACTATGGTAGGAATTATGAGAGGAATTGAAGTCAAACTGGCTACTTATCCATAGGTGGCATATAATATAGATATAACAGTAATTGATACTCCTCCACAGTTTGGTATGCTTCTGTCAAGACAATGGACAACAACAGTTGGAGGAAATGTTCAATTTGATCTATCTAATGCTAAAATTCTAGTGAATGGTCAGGAAGTCAAATTGTATAGAGAGCCAAGAATGAACCAGCTAGTTGATTATGTACCACAAGATCATATCAACTATTTTTGTGATGTTGATCTTGGAAGTTTTAATATTGAATCGGCCCAGGCAAAATTAACCAATAGTGATCCAATTGAAAAGCATGTGGCACAAAGCTGCAATGAAGTGTGGAAGATGTACTTTGATGGAGCATGCAACCAAGAAGGTAATGGAGCTAGCATTGTATTTGTTTCACTTGAAGGTATTACATTTAAATATTCTTTCCTGTTGACATTTGAGTGTACAAACAATGTGGCAGAATATGAAGCTTTATTGACAGGTCTGAACATAGCTGTGAAACATAAGATTAAGTTGCTAGCTGTTATGGGTGATTTTGAGTTGGTTGTTTCACAAGTTAATTCAAAATATGCAGCAAAACATAAAAGATTGAAGCAATATAGGAATGTTGTATGGGACACAATTGAGTTGTTTGATGCCTTCTCAATTGAGTGGATTGATAGATCAAAGAACATAATGGCCGATTGTTTAGCAAATCTGGCACTGAAAAGAGATGATATCACATTGGCTAGGGTATCATAGATTGAGTTCAAGACAAGGCCTACTGTTCCTGATAACATTTATAGTTGGCAAGTCTTCAATGATGATACTGATCTTTTAAAATTCCTCAATTGTATAGATCAATATGAAGCCTAGGAAATTGACTTCAATGCTTTTGTTGAGGAACTGGATGGGAAGCAAATAGTGTTTGGAAAGGAGATCTTACAGCGCAAAACAAATAAGCTTCCTAAGGGCTTGGTGGCATTGGAGAGGCTGTATGATGGAAATGATCGGTCCCTCATAAAGAAAACACGAGTCATAAGAGAAGATATTGAAGAAGTTAACTTAGGGACTGAGATAGCACCAAGAAAGGTGTACATAGGAAAGAAGATAAGCCCTACAATTAGAAGAATGTTGATAGAGTTGTTGAGAAGGTATAAACACATATTTGCTTGGTCTTATGAAGATCTAAACGCATACAGGGAAGATTTTTTTCAGCATGAAATATGATTGAAGCCAGATGCTAAGCCATTCAGACAAAACCAAAGACCCATAAATACAACATCGGAGCCTAAAATGCAAGAAGTGTTGAAAAAGCTTAGAGATGGGGGAATCATCAAACCAATCAGGCACTCAATGTGGGTCTCAAATTTGGTCCCTGTGAGGAAGAAAAATGGAGACACCAGATTATGTGTGGACTTCAAGAATTTGAATATGGCATCTCTCAAGGACAATTATCCTCTACCCAATATGGAGGCTATATTGCATAAGGTAACAAGGTGTGAACTGTTGTCCATGATGTATGGGTTTTCAGGGTACAACCAGGTTAAAGTCAAAGAATCTAAGCAATATAAGACAACATTTACAACTCCTTGGGGAACGTATGTATACATAAGAATGCCATTTGGTCTCACTAATGTAGGAGTGACCTTCCATAGAGCTATGGACATGGCATTTGATGATTTGATCAATGCTATCATGGTGGTGTACCAGCATGACCTGATTGCTTACTCGAAGAGGGCTGAAGATCATGTACAACATCTAGAGAAGGTATTTATAAAAGCCCTTGAATATGGTATCAGCTTAAACCCAAAGAAGTTTCATTTTGCAGTCACAGAAGGTAAGCTTTTAGGACATATTGTTTCAAAAGAAGGAATTAGGATAGATCCTGAGAGGGTTGAAGCTATTGATAAAATTCTTGTTCCCAAAATTGTTAAGGCTATACAATCATTCTTTGGACAAATTAATTTTGTTAGGATATTTGTTTCTAACTTTGCTAAGATCATTAAGCCCATATCAAAAATGTTGAGGAAATGAAAGAAAATGGAATGGACTGCATAAGCCTTGGAAGCTTTCATATCTATCAAAAGGGCCATCAAGGAGGCTCCTATCCTTAAATATCCAGATTTTGCAAAGCCTTTTCAGATATTTTCATTTGCTTCAATACACACAATTGCTATTGTTATGTTACAGAAGAATGAGGATGGTCATGAACAACTTGTGTCTTTCTTCAGTAAGTCATTACAAGGGTCTGAATTGAAATATGACATAATGGAAAAATAGGCGTTTGCATTAGTAAAGGCTACAAAAGCATTCAGACCATATCTTGTTGGAGCAAAGGTGATTGCCTATGTCCCTCATGCAACTGTCAAATATATCCTGACACAATATGAAGTAATAGGAAAAAGATGCAAATGGATTAACAAGATCCAGGAGTTTGACATGGAGATACAGATTACCAAATTAGTAAGAGGTCAAGTCTTGGCTAGGTTGATGGAATAATCAAATATTGAAGCAAATCAAGTTTGTAATGTAGAAGAAGGGACTGCAATTGCAAGCATTCAGCACACTCCTTGGTATACTAATATTATGCATTACCTTAAGTACATGAAATATCTAGAGGGATTGAGTGACAACCAGAAAAGAACTTTAAAGTTGTAGGCATCTAAATATGTTTTCATGGATGGAGATCTATTTTGGAAGAACAGGGATGGTATATTGTTGTTATGTCTAGATGAATTTCAAGCCAAGCATGTTTTAAGTGAAATGCATGAAGAAGTTTGTGGAGGACATTACTCAACAAAAAAAACTGCTCATAAAATCCTCAGGGTAGGTTACTATTGGCCTAGAGTTTTTAATGATTCTTTTACACATGTAAGAAAATGTGAAGCCTGAAAAAAGTTCTTTAGAAAGTTGAAATATCAAGGAGCCTTGCCACTTTGACCCTTGTAGGCTGATGCCCTTTTTCATCAATGGGGAATTGATTTCATTGGAGAGATATAGGAAAAATCAAGTGGAGGACACAAGTGGATATTGGTTGCCACCGATTATTTTACCAAATGGGTGGAAGCAATCCCAACTAAACAGGCTACAAGCAAAGTGGTGACAAATTTCTTGATGGACAACATTATCACCAGATTTGGTATAGCACTGAGGTTAATCCTAGATAATGGGATGTGCTTTAGGTCAAATGAATTTAAAGGTTTCTGTGACACATATGGCATTACCATTTCTTATGCAGCTCCTTACCATCCACAAGCTAATGGTCAAGCAGAGTCTAGCAATAAGAGTCTTTTGAAGATTATAAGGAGGATGTTAGGATAGAACAAGAAGGCTTGGGATTCAAAATTAAAACTGGTTGTGTGGGCTGATAGGATTACTGTTAAGAAGGCAATTGGAAAATCCCCATTTGAACTGGTGTATGGAATGCAAGCCAGGATACCTTTGCAAAATTTATTACTAGTTTACAAGTTTGTCCTTCAGGAGGATTTGGATATTCCTGAACCTATGGAAGAAAAAATGGAGAAACTAGCTGAACTTGATGAAATAAGGAGAGTTGCCCAAAACCAAAACATGAAGTTATAGACACAAATGAAGTATATGTTTGACAAGAAGGAAAAGGATAGAAAATTTGAAGAGAATGACTTGGTGTTGATGTGGAATGCTAGGTGTCAGGAGAAAGGAAAGCATGGTAAATTTGAAGCTTTGTGGCTAGGACCTTTTGTTATTATTCGGAAGAGAGGTGAAGATTCATATTATCTACAGAATATGGCTGGTGAAGATTAGGAGTTTCCTGTTCATGGGAAATTCTTGAAGCATTTTTTCTCTTGAGCAACATAGAGGATTGATGGTTTTCAGTGCATGGACAACTCTTGTTTATCCTCTTTAAAGTTATTTTCCATGCACAGTAGTTTAGGGTTTTGGTTCATCTCCATTTTGCATTCATTTTCCATCCTTTCCATCATGCTATACCTTCATTTTGCATTCTCTTCCATCCTACTCACTGGTTCATCATTTTGTATCTGGTCTACTCACCCAAAGATCTGGATCCTTGTAATGATCTTACTATCATTCATCCCCAGACAGAGCCACTATTGGAACTCTAAATTTCTGATGATTATTCATGTTGTCCATAACCATGCATTTTCCAAATGAGTCCCACTTTGAGCACATTTCCTTTCTTCATGATATTTTTACCCGCATTTTTCCCTTATGGCCCCATAAAATTCATCGAGTCTACATTTTTTGCATTTTGGTCCCTATCGGCATGAGATTACCAGGATCTCCCCAATCCATTTTCTGTTTTCTACTTGTAAACGTCTATGTTTCCTTTCAGCAAGACATTTTTGGAGTCACAATGATTGAAGTTTATTTACAGGCACCAATCGGCGTGACATTCATATGGTTTTGGCGACATGGAAAAGGATACACATTTCGGCAGGAGTTTGGTCTTTGTCATGTTGTATCATTGAGCGCTTTATGTCTCACTGACCGGCATGTATGGAGATACATCGGTAAGAGTTAATGTTTTCGGCATTGTGTCTTGGTGAGTTTGAATTGTTACATCGACTGACAAACACATTAATGATTCACTTCGGCCAGACATGTTTTCGGTATGAGGTCATAGCGAATTTACATTGGCACACTGACTAGTGGTGGGAAGATACATATCGGTATGGGTTAGCAATATTGATGTGAGGTCTTGGCGAGTGACCTACGGTCTCACCGATATTACACAATTGGGTTTCTATCAAAAGGCTCATTGGTGAGAGATGTTTTCTTTGGAATAAGTCATAGTGAATTCAAAGGGGTCTCACCGACCAACATAAAATGAATACCTCAGCGAGACTAATGTGACTTCGGAGTATGGTCTTGGTGAGTATGATGGGTCTCACCAATAGAACAAAATCTTTCCATTGGTGTGAGATTGATATTGTCTTGGCAATCTGTGGTGAACTTGGGGGCTTTTGTTGAAACATAATATGCTCTATGAGAAGTCTCCCCGATATCATAAAGTCAAAGAGACACGCCAAAGGTAAAGGAACTCTCGGGGAAACATAAAGTGATCTATAGGATATCTCCCTGACTCAGATATGTCACGGCGAAAGCGAATAGATAACAGGGTGACTCTAGCGATTTAATTGCCTTCGGCATCACTGCGATATGTCTTGGCGACTGTTTCAGTGAGATTAATAGAAATTCAAATATTGTGGCCGACATGTGGATGTTCAATTACCATTGCAGGCCGACATGAAATGAGCCCGAATTAAGTGGTTGGCCGACATGGGATCTCAATATGATATATTTTCTAATGCTGGTGTATAAATAGGCATTTTTGTAATTGTAAAAGGATCAACTATTAAATATTCGGTACACAACAAGTAGATAGAGTAGAATAAGATTCTCATATCAGAGACTATTGATGCATGTTTTCAAAATGGAGGTATTTATGAAAATCAGTTGATGTTGCTGCATTTTTCTAGTGTCAATTGTCTATTGAATTCAATGAAAATACTGCTAAGTTGTCTCTAAGATTGATGCTTTCTGGTTGTTTAAATTGACATAACAAGTTTATGTTCAGTTTATCAATGCACATTTGTTGTATTTGTGTGATTAATCAATTGGTTCTTTCAAGCAAAGATTAAATCCTTTTAGTTGATCACATTAATCAGAGACATTCATTTGGATTGTTAAAGTGGAGCTTAGTAGTTACAGTATTGCATGTTTATACAAGTTGTAAACAAAATGTATGCCAAATAATTTGAGTTTTCTCTAGAGAGTGTTGCTCATATTGATTTCATTTGACTTCACATACCCAATAAGACACTAGTCTCTATAGTTTCATCATTAGAGATTCATTTATTCTCTTTATATCTGTTAATTGAGTATTTTAGGATTTAGATTAAGGAGATTGCTATTGTGCTTGAATTCATTTGTTCACTTGCATCTACCATTGTCGACAAATCATTGCAAGAAGGATAACCATAATTCAATTTTGCTTCATTCAAAAAGGTACACCAGCCTAGGTTTAGCAGCACCTGAAGAGTAGAAGATTGAGTTCTCTTGACCTTGTTTGTTACCCTAAAGCCTATCAAGAGATTGGCAGCCTCTTGAGGTATTTTGCATGTGTTTTTGAGAGCTAACAAATTGGTGACTCTGTTGGGGATACATTCAAAATCAAGGCCTTAATCATAGAGTTAGGAACTTTATAAAGACTCCACTGGGAATAAGAAACAACAAGTTTTTTCTCATTTTTTGACAAAAGTGAGTGGCAACTCTAATAGAAACATTGCAGTTGTTCAAACATGAATGGAAGAAGATCTCAATATAGGGGAGGTCATACTAGAGCTATAAATGGTCATTGATTTGGGAATCCATTAACTTGATGTTTTCCTAAACTTTTTGAGAAAAGGATGACAAGGAATTCATGAAAAGGAAATTAAGGAAAATGATGAGAGTTTGATACCAAAATTAACAAACTCTAATACCCATATTTGGCATCAATAACAACACTTATTTCCAACATGTTGATGTGTTGCCCTCTTGAAAGATTGATCGAAAAAATTGATTTTTAGGTCAAAAATGTGACATGATGATGGGAGTAATTTTGTTGATCTAAGGATGAAAAATAAGTCCTAGGAACTTGATGAAGTGACCATGGTTGGATATGAGGCAAGAAAATTTGAGTTGTAGGGAAAAAACCCTAGGTTATGCTAGGTATATATGCTCATTTGGAAGAGTTTCAGCCTCATTCACACACTTAGATTTGAGAGTTCTAGCGATCTTGAGATATTTGTGAGTTTAGGTCCTATAGAGAACCTAACACAATGGTGCACATAGTTTGAGTCATACACTGCACAAACAAAGTTCATGAGTTCCAATGGCTAGCTAGCTCAAGTGGCCCACTATGAACCTTGGTAAACTTTCTTTGTAGGTACTTTGAGGTAGTTAAAGGTAGGCTAAAATTAGGTCAAACAAATACGTCATAGTTTGGTGTGATGCTTATGCAAGTTGATAGTTCACTTCTAGAAGCTATTGTGACACCTTTGCAATGTGCATCATAACTTTGCATTTGTGTGTGTGTTTGGAATAAAGGTGACACCTTTACATCATGGGTGATTCTTTTCATGATATAAAGGTTGTTTTGTCATTTTTAACAAAGGCCCACTTTTATAAGACAATGATGTGATTGCATAATAGCGATACTTTTTTTTATAGTAAGACACTTTTGCAAAACAAGCTCGCTTTTATTTTTTTCGCGAGTTTGATTTAGGTTTTTCAATTCTTTAGAAAATTGACATTTTGTGCAATATGCATGTAGGATACCCTAGATCATATTCTTTCCGGAGAGTAGAGGCCTCAGGTTCTGGAATGGATTATGACCTTCAAAGAGATTTACATTCTCTTCCTAAGAGTGATTGGTTTGTACTATGTGGCATACATGCTTGATATCCTGACTCACCTATCTCATGACCACTTTGGTGGAGCATTGGAATTCAGAGACTGCATCTTTTCACTTACCTAAAGGAGAGGTGACCATTACTCTTGAGGACGTTTGGAGGATCTTGAGAGTACACATTCATGAAGAGCATGTTTTCTATGATGTTGATCTTGGCATAGATGCTCTATTTAAAATTTTGGGGGTAGACGAGATGCAGGTCGTGGGAGGATAAATTGACTTTTAATAACCCATTCTAAATTATTACTTAATTTATATATTGAAAATGACATTATGAATATTCAATTTAAAAAGACATAACTAAGTAGCTATAGTCAATCATAGCAACACATGTCTAATTAAATAAGTCAAATATTTATATATTCAAATCGAATGTCAAATTACAATATCCAAGTTTGACTTGGCTCATAGGCCACATAGTAAATACAATGTAATAATTTTACATCAATGTTACATCATAGATCATAATAATCTTGTAAAAAACCAAGGTTTTCCTCTTGACACTTTCCTCCACTATTGGTTGAGAACATGGTTGAAGTGCTTTACTACCCAACCACGAAGCTTACGCTTCCCCAAAATTCTTCCAACTTGAAGAATACCCAACCCTGAATGGAAATTTTAGCAAGAGAACAATCTGCATGGTGAGATTTGGTACATTCCCATACATCAACATGCATTTCTATCTAAAAGTTAGAAAAAAAATGCAAGATCTATGCTAGTGTATAGGAGAAAATTTGCACCCCTTATTTAAATTCCCCTTTTGCATACCCTCACCTTAGAAAATAAAACCCGAAGGTGAAATTCCACATCACCCACTTGCATCCCATCCACTTGGCATGTGTTTTGTGTGTTGGTGGGGTAATTTTCATTAGGGATGTGAGCGTAGTGCACAAATGTCTATGTGGCGTGTTGTCATCCCTAATAGATTCCTTCCTTTGGAGTTTGCGAGGATGTTACACTCATTTGGGATGAATTATAATGCCTCTATGTGACCAACTGACTCGAAAATGGCTCCTTTCACTCCCATTATGATCTTCAAAGGCATTCATTTCACACTCACTTCATTTCTTTAGCAATTATCTACACACTCATCCATCTTCAACATTATCTTGATTATTCCATTCTATAAATCTACACAACTACATTGAGCATTGCAGCACTTTGTTACTCCACCTACTTCACTTTTGTATGTGTTGTGCTACCATAGAAGTTGCAAGCTTGGAGTCTTGTGATACCTCCCTTCATCACTGTTGCGGCTGTGTCGACTTTTCCAAGTTTGTTGCTTTCATTCTCCCTTCATTGGCCTTGAGAGCCTTTGGGTGGAGGTGGTAAAACTTCACTTTTCTTTTGTGGTTTGATAGAGTAGCATAGCATATTTTGTAGTGTTCAATATTTTCCTTTCCTCTTTCCTTTATTGTACTTTGTTCTTCATGGAATTTTTGGCTATCTATGGAGGTGGAAACACCAAAGTAGGGGGTTGATTGAGGCAAACCCCTATACAACCCAACATTTCCCCCCTCTTTATTATGTGTGGATCTAGCTAGTAAACTAGAGCTTTAGTGAGTTGATCTTTGACACCCTTATCTTTATCTACTTACTTTATCATTTACACAATTACGTTTCATACCTTATCATTTTTTTTGTTTCGTTAAAATCAGATTACTAGGCAGTTAATAGGTTCTTTGGAGTTTTATTCTATACTTTATATTTTCTAGCCATACAGATGCTAGCATGATAGAGAGATGCTAGCATTTCACGTTGTCATCCCAGACCCATACTGTTGTCCTCGGATAGAGAGTTCTTTGAGGTGCAATTTAGACTCCAAAACCTGACTCGTCTAGTCCCATTTAAACTGTTAGATCTATAGAGTGATAGAAGCACTTGAGAGTGCTCCTTATTCTCATTTCCTATCCTAAACACCCATTAGCTTGAGGTAAGTTAGGGTAGCCCTCCACTCTCAACTCTCTATGACCTAGAGCGTTGGTGTAGTTGGTCCGAATCTCTTAAATTTTTAGTGAACTTGACATGAAACAACATCTATCCATTCGCCTATGTTGAAACTTTGTCCTCACACTTGGTGACTATTGTAAACCTGAGTGTTGTGAGAGTTTATGAGCATCACAACCCAGTCCATGACTTCTGAGTACATTGTTAGGAGAAGTGTGCAACACCTACCAATGGAGAGGATGAAGGTCACTTCTAGTTTCACCTCCAGTTTTTCCACTAGTTTTCCTATAGGCTTTACTAACGAGATGGGTTTCATAGATGAGACCAATTGCATTCCTACCCCCTAGCATCCCCTATGGATTTTTCTATAGATGAGGATGATGCTATTCATATCCCTACAGAAAACCTTTTGGAATTGGATAAAAAACTATCAGACCTTAAGAATCATTTGGAGAGAGCACCAAACGTGCTGAGAGCCACTAGGATTACTAGTGAGGTAAGAAACCTATTAGGAAAGGATTATACAAGCATAGATTTTGTATGTGGCCTTGTTGATCTAACTGAAGCTTATATCCCTTCATATAAATCTAGACTGGGAACTACTTGAGGGAAATTATTAATTCCTATAAAAGAAAAATAGGTGTTTCAACACCTACCATGTCTATATGCATGGCTGAAATAGGCCCCATGATCAGTGTCTCTTCTACTTCTCAAAGGCCTAACACTATCAAGGCGAGTAGAATACCACTTGGTTTTAGCTTCACCCCTCCTACCCCTAGTGGTGGAGGCTTTAGTGGAATGAGTGGTGGTGGCTTTAGTAGTGGAGGTGGCACTAGTGGAGGTGGCTTTGGTGGAGGCCATGGAGGTGGCTCTGGTGGAGGCCATATTGGTGGTGGTGGCTCTGGCAACAATCACAATGGTGGCTCCAAAGGTGGCTTTGGTGGTAGTGGTTTTTGTGGTTCCACTAGGAATTTGTCACCCTCTTCCCTATTTTGAATGCACTTCTTTAGAACATGGGTCAAATGCAAAAGAAATCGGTGAGCCTTTCTTAGGCTTCCACCCAGCCTATTTTTCAACCTTTCTTCTAACATATCCCACTGTTGGTAGAAATCCTAAGTACTCCATTCTTGAAAGGAATGGAGATCCCTAAGTTTGAAAAGTATTATGGCAAGGGGGATCTGCAGACACATATGTTAGCCTTCAATGCCATTTGCATGAATTTCTTTCATCATGATGTTTTGATGGAAAAACTATTTCCTTGATCTCTCAAGGACACAACAATCGAGTGGTACTATTCCTTTCATGATAATTCTATATTCTCATGTGATCAACTTGTTAATTAGATTCTCTATCAGTTCCAAGCTAACATCATTTTGAAGATGACCTTCTCAGATATCATCTAATGTAAGCAAGGAGATAACGACCTCAAACACAACAAGAAGTTCACAAAGTTAGCAGAATCCTATTCTTCCATCTTGTAAAAGTTGTTGAAGGATAAGATCATAACTTTGAAAATCCCTTGACCTCTTAAGGAACCTTATCCTGATTGGTATGGTGTGAATTCTTTTTATCAGTACCATCAAGTTAATGGGCATGACATTGAGCATTGTATGCACCTACACCATGAGATACAAGACCACATCGATGATGGTACCATTCATCTCAATGGGAAAAAAGAAAATGTGAATAAATCGGTAGCAAAGGCCAATAGTGAGTTGCAGATTTACATAGACCCATTTCTCTCTGATTCTACAAACATGATTATTAACTCCTCTGATGCTTCCACTCAACCTTTAGCATACGTTAACATGGTTATGGTCACTCCTTCCTCGTACCCTACGACTGGCTTTCCAAATGTGGCATTCACCTCACAAGATTTTCCCTTGAACAACAAGCCATCTTCCCTATTCATTCCTACTCACCTCAATGGAAACATTGTGATAGGAGTCCTAGTTGACCCCGCAAGCTGGGTAAATATTATCATAGAGGAGATGTTATGGTTGAATTTGTTACAAAGGGTAGAATATGAAGAAACAAAATATACTATACGTACACACAATGCTCTCTCTCTCAAGCCATATGGCTTCATAACCCTTTCTATCCTAGTTGGACCTAGGGATGTGGGTGCAACCTTTGATGTTATTTCAAAATCTGATATGTTCAGGGTGAAGTTGGGCATCCCGTGGCTAGCTTCCATTATTCATAAATGTTTAAATTTCTCCCACGAAGGTGTTGTGCATGTTTTGCATAACACTATATATCAGTCTTTGGTATCCCGTGGGGGTATTTCAATGGATCATTTTTGGCCCACCCCAGTCATTTTTCTTCCCCCAAGATGGACCTACTTTACCAAAACTATGTAAAGTAGAAAACTAGGGGTAAAAGAAATCAAAAAATGACTCACTCTGTAGTTCGATGACTACTCCTAGCTTTCACATAAGAATTCTGATGGTGCCTGCTTGGTGTAAAGCTAAGATTAGGATATTAGACATTTCTACTATGCCTCCTGGGACTTAGCCCTACCTGTATGGAAAAAGGAGGGGTCCCCATGGGGAATCCTCTATGTCTTAGCCTCCATGGTCTCCTATTGCTCCTTCTCCCAAGGTAGTGAATGGGAAAGGGCTTGTTGTCGATGTGCTAGAGTCAAATTCCCCATTGTTATTTCAACCTCTTCCTCCTACTCCTATCCAGGAGTCTCCCCCTCCACTGCAGAAAATAGTGATGGATACTCCTATGGCTGAGAAGGATCCTTCTATTCCAACTCAGCTTCTGATCCCTAGCTCCCAAAGTCATAGAAACTGCCTTTCGCGTGAGCAAAAGTATCAGTGAAAGGCTCTGGAGGCTGAGCAGGCCTCTTTGTAGAGGAAGGAAGGGGAGCCAACCACCCTTGTTTCAAGGCCTCCTACTATCTCCTCCTCTCCCATCTCCTCTACCTTGGTTCAATAAAATTCAATTTTCTTCTAGATCCTACTACGAGTGTGAGGATCAAAGGGTTTCCCCCCTTCACATTCCACCTTTGTAGGCTCTTCCACCTTCCCGGTATAATGATCTAGATTTGAAAGCAGGAAACCTCTCAGTCGATGAGTGTTAGGTGGTGCCTTTTCTTTACCTTTAGATTAGGTGTGTGTTTGTTGTGATGTGTTCCCCCATGCTTTTGTTATGTGTTCTTGGATGACCCTTGTCACCCTTGTAGGTGCTTGGATATAGGAGTGATTATGTGTCATAAAAATTCCTCTATTTGTGGCATCATTCTTCCTTTGTTATGTGATGATTTTCAATAAATTGGGGATGATGCTAAGTGTTGGGGGCATTTAGGCTACCCTTCCATGTTGACCCAATTTATTATTTTTACTTTTTTTTCTCATGCATTCCTCACATGGTCTAGTATAGTAGGGTTTTGATGACAATTCATCTATATACAATTACCATACTTATATATATTTATGAGCAACTCTGACCTTGAAATATTAGATCACCTTTGTGCCCTTTTTTAGTAATATCATTGTCTATTTGTGTAGCTTTTTCATCTTTCTCTCTTCTTTTTCTGAATATACTATCCCTTATGTGTGCAACAACATCACCATGATGTCAACTTTGATTTTTAGAAAATGTATTTGTAGTCAATGAATCTTTTCTTGAAAATCTTTGCAAATTTGTTCAAAAATCACATTCTCAACTAGGACCCCTAGTGGAATATTTTTCCTTCATCATGGGTTTGCAAAGAAAGAACTTGGAAAAAATTTCCTCCAAGGAGGGAGAAAATTTTCCAGTAGGAGAAGCCTCGACCTTCCCCTCGTGAGGGGGAATTTTCTTCCTTTTGAATTCCTTGATGAAGTAAACATCTTTTGAAAGGATTCCTTTTGTTGAATTAATTTGCAAAAAAAATTCTTACACTATCAAACAACATGTTCATTGCGTGGACCCCTCTTCTTTTGAAGGGTTCCCAAGGAACCCCTTTGAAATTTTTTCAACCTTTTTGACTGTCTGCGCGACTATTTGCTTATTTTTCTACATGAATGCCTTTGGTTTTCTAACATGTTTTATCTATGGATTAACATGTTGCTTTGCAGGTGCACCTGTGAAGCTACTTTCCCATCTGACTCTATGGATTCCCCTTTCATTGGGCTTCCTTCATGAGAGAGTACTTGGGGGAATGCTTCTTTATAGGTCTAAGGGCCTATGAAGCGCTTTCATCCTGCAAGATTTTCCATCATTGGTCTATAGGCCTTTAGTGTACTTTGTTCAACTTCATAGTTTTGTGGATCTATAGAGTCCTTTTGTTCAAACCTCCTTAGGAGAGCGTACTTGTGGAATCCTTTTCCTACCCCATTCTTTTGATTTTTCCAAATCATGGTCTACTTTCTTGACTATTCAGGTATACATTTCTAACTCTTCAATCTACCTTGTTGAACACTCATTGATATTCATGCTCACTAAAGTGGGGGGAAAATGTATAGGAGTTAATTTGAACCCCTTGTGTAAATTCCCCTTTTGCATACCCTCACCTTAGAAAATCAAACCTAAAGGAAAAATTCCACATCACCTACCTATCTCCCATCCACTTGGCATGTGTTTTGTGTGTTAGTGGGGGAATTTTCATCAGGGATGTGAGCATGGTGTGGATGTCTACATGGCACATTGTAGTCCCTCATAGATTCCTACCTATGGAGTCTGCATGGATGTTACACTCATCATTGGGGAAAAATTGTAACACCTCTATATGACCAGTCGACCCGAAAATGGCTCCTTTCCCTCCCATTTTGATTTTAAAAGGCATTCATTTCACACTCTATCTCTTTAGCAATTCTCTAACACTCATCCATCTTCAACATTATCTTGAGAATTCTATTCTAGCAATCTACACAACTCAATTGAGCATTGCAACACTTTGTTACTCCACCAACTTTACTTGTGTATATGTTGTGCTACAACAAAAGTTGTGAGCTTGGAGTCTTGTGAGGCCTCCCTTCATCACCGCTACGGCTGTGGTGACTTTGCCAAGTTTAGTGCTTACATTCTCCATTCATTGGCCTTGAGATCCTTTAGGTGGAGGTGGTAAAACTTCACTTTCCTTTTGTGGTTTGATAGAGTAGCATAACATCTTTTGTAGTGTTCAATATTTTCCTTTCCTCTTTCCTTTATCGTACTTTCTTCTTCATGGAATTTTTAGCTATTTGTGGAGGTGGAAACACCAAAGCGATGGTTTGACTGAGGTAAACCCCTATATAGTCCAACATTTTCCCCCTCTTGCTTGTGTGTAGGTGAACATGTGTGTGGAGCTCATCAAAAAACTGAAGCTTTAGTGCACATTGATCTTTGTCGCCCTTATCTTTATCTGTGAACACCAAACCTGCACAAACTAACAAGAGATCAACAAACAAGTGTCAAAAATGTTAGAAAGATAATCTAGTCTTCCCTATGAAATTCTTTAGCCAAATTCAATAGAAAACATGAAATAACAAGAAACTTAACAAAATATAGCATGTAATCTAAATAAAAGTAGCTAAACCTCCATCCCATAGGGGGAGTGGTGCTCCTTTGATGTGGAAAGAAGCCCTTTCCCAATCCCTTTGATAAGCTTGATAGTTGAAGATGATCTAAGTATGAAAATGGCTTCAAATGGTGATGACTATGCTTGAAGATGATAAAAGTGATGATAGCTATGAAATAGAATGCCTATAGTGATAATTCTCTAAGTTGTTGATCCATATTATGAAAAGGATGCCTCTATTTATAGAAGCCAAGGGTTGAAAAATGAAGGAAATTGGTGAATGTGTTTAAATTGAAAGCCAATGAGAATGTGCCAAGTGTCACAATTCTACTGGAGGAAGTTGGAGCACATTTTTGGAAATGTGTGAGTGGAGGAGGATGGAAGAGAAGTAAATGTTGATGGTTGAGAATTTGAAAATGGTGTAATAGGAATTGAATGAGATTTGAGAGGATGTAAGAAGATTTGAAAGGTTGTAAGAGAATTTATTGTAAATGTATGAGGATGTGATAGGTTTTTCAAAATATTTGTAGGGAAATTGAATGAAAGGTTGTCGAGAGGAATATTCCTTTGTGAGGGAAAATAGAGGATTTAAATAATTAATTGAAATTATTTTCATGTGCAACTTGGTTAGTTGACCATGAGTGGATTTAACTCTTGAAGAGTTAAAAGCTGGAGGAATTAATAATGATGATTAGAAATCTAATTTAGGATTAATTAATCCAAAATTAATTAATTAGAGTGAATTAGGAGATTATGACATTTGATTTGATTGATATTAATCAAATTGGACAATTAAAAGAGGATTTAATTAAATGATTTGATTTAATTAAATATGTTGAGAATTAGTTAGAAGAAAGATGAATTAATCCAATAAATTTAATTATTTGATTAATAGCTGAATTTGCTAAATTTAATTAAATAATGTTGATTATTCAATTAAATGATGAATTTCATGAGATTTTAGGAAGAAACGGTGTTAGTTAATCAGAATCAAATGCATAATATCAATTAGGACTTTTTTAGTGTCTACATTTTTCCCCTCTTTGAAGCAAAGTGTCTACTATGTTGGCTTAAAGAATAATGTTGCCATGATCAAAATTCAAAAAAAAATCTACTTTTTTTGGATGGCTTACTATTGCCCCAACAGAAGGAATTACGCTTCTACACTTCCCCCTTAAGAGATCAAGCAAAAGTTGCAAAATTAGGTCAAGCTCACGAAAAAGATTCAACAATGATTCAGGAGTGGAAAATAGCCCACAAGATGCGAATTTAGGCTTATAGTGATGGAAATGGGTCAAAATGGGCTTCGTTCAAGCAAAAAAAATTAAATGGGTTCAAAAACTCTAAAAAATACCCAAAAGCCCTAAAAATTTACATAAATAGGGTTAGGAGGGTCATTTTCAAATCATTTGCACACCTAACCTTCTAAAATTCTGGTGATTTTTCTCTGAGGTGCTAATGGAATGGTGGATTGTGTGCTCCCCAGACATTGGATGGATCGAGTTCATGAGTTCCAATGGCCTTAGGACACAGGAACCCCAGTACGCCTTTCAAACAATTTCTCATTTTACCTAATTTTGATGCATTTTTTAGGGTCCATTTAGGTCAATCAAAAGCAATCCCCTAGGGCGTTGCATTTTTTTTGGTTGGAATCACTTTTGAGGATGTCAACTCATGTTTGCATTAGAGTGTTGCATGACATTTGAGGGTTTTGGGGTCGCTGAGAAGATGCTAACTCATTTTTGTGAGATTGTGTTGCATGGCCCAAAATGAATCTAGTGTCACCCTAAAATGTCAACTGGCCTTTGCGATGGAGTGTCACCTTTGATTTTGGTGTCGCTTTTACAAATGACAGAGCATTTCCTTTGCAAAAGTTTCACCACCTTTGCTTCTTGAGGATTTTTAATTTTTAAAAAGGAATTCGTTGGATGGATTTTGCTGTTGTAGGAATTTTGGATGTAGGAGGTCCTACCAATGCTCCATTCGAAGGAGCACAGGAGCTAGTTTCTACATAGATGAGGAACTATTCTTTCTTGTCACAATTCGATTTGATCACATATCCCAAATGCATGAGGTGTAGAAACACCTTGTGATGATGACTGCATTGGTGGAGAGATGGTGAAGCGAGACCTCCTTGTTCCACTTACCAATTGGTGAGGCCACCATTACCCTAGAGGATGTATGGTGGATCCTAGAGATCCATATACATAGTGAGCAGATCATTTATGATGTTGAGGCCGATGGGGATGCAATATTCTAGCTATTTGGCGTTGACCAATACGTGACCAATAGTCGCCAAATTGAGCTCGATAGATATGAGGGGACTACCCCTAATTTGAAATTGTTTGTCGAAGCATTGATATCAGGAGTCCTTGTTCTCGACTGGAGAGCGAGAGGGTGTAGTGTTGGATGGGGGCTTGTTTGGTCACGCATGATGGAGGAGATGACCATCTTTTCCTAGGGGATAGTCGTTCTAGCATTGTTATATCATGATATGCACTAGGTTGCGTATAATGGGGCCCGCAACATTGGAGCAGGTGTTACACTGCTTCATGTGTGGGCATACAAGCACATAGCCATTTTGAGTTCAATGATTGTATACATTCAGACAGACCATGATGATCATGCATTTTATAGGTATGGGGGATGACCACCCTCCATTACATAGGCATTACTGATATTCTGCACTAGAGGTAGGTTATCGATGAAAAGATAATATTTCAGTGGAGATTGTGGCTCCAATTTCCTAGATGGCATGATGATGATTCCCAACTCTTCTATTGTCGATATTCTAGGTACATACAGGGGTGAGAACACTATATGGTAGAGCAGTACCTCCTAGATAGGGTTTCTCACCAGTTCAAGGAGGTACAAGACACCCTTGATGACAGATAGAGAACCATATTTGCACGAAGGTCCAGAGAGATAGCATGAAGGAAGAGGATCCCCCCAATAGGCCATTGATGATTTCAAGTATCTTGTGATGGTGCCATGGGTTTACTTTGATGGTCTTATAGATGCGGGAACTACATAGGCTTATGATGCCTACTTCCAAACCCACACTCTAATCAAATTGACATTATGAGTAGTTCCAATAGTATGCAAAGGATGGGTCAAAGGACCCTGGATTGGTCAGATACCCTAGTATCCAGGACACTAGCCATAGGATGAGTAGGATGGAGGTGTAGGGCATGATGGAAAAATTCCACCACTAGTGTCATCCATCAAACAAAGGCCACCAGCAAAACCACACTAGCTGGCACCATGACCACCACCAGTAGGTCCCAATCCTTGAGACAAATAGATAGTGGCACTATAGGCACATGTATAGGCACTAACATGACAACTACAACAGGCCCAAACATAGATTAAAACCTTGATCTAGGAGAGGAATTAGGCACAATAGGAGGTGGTCCAGAAGCACCAAATGAGATAGGACATGAACCTCAGGTTGGCTTTAGAGTAGGGATGAAGATAGTAGCTAGAGGCAATAGGGAAATAGGCGTAGGGTCAGGCCACAGTCCCAACGAAGATGTATGGAGGAGCCATACAGGAGGCCTCATATTATAGGACTTTATATTACAGGGTCATGCCACAGGATTGACGAGAGCCATATTTCTCCCACATTAGCGAAGTTGCACCTAGTAGCACCCATTACACAGAGACATCAGGGTCTCATCATCAAATCCAAGGCAACCATCATAGGGATAGACAAAGCGAGCGTACCTCAGGGAAGTGATAGTGCCCTAGACACATATTTTGATTTGTACAACCTGATTTATGATGTGTATGCATTCATTGGCTAAGTTTTGATTAGCCTCTTGTATATTCGATGATGATACTATATATCTAATCCTAATGTATCATGACATTCAACTTTATATATATATATATATATGAGATGCTCTTGCGATGTGTTTATATGATGTGATGTTTATTTTATTTTATGTGATGGATATATATGAATGGATGGATGCATGTAATACTTATAGTATGACACTTTATGATGTGATGAATTTAATTCATGCACATGGATCTACATGGATGTACTTTAATGAGATGGATGCAAATGTGTATTTATGTAATGATAGATGATGGATGTAATGCAATGATAGGTTTAAATTATTTTTTCAGTTTCTTTTCTATATGTGATGTATGTATGTATGTATGATGCTTATATGAGATACAATGGATGCTTACACAAATGTGTAGTTTATGAGATGCTTAGAATAACCAATCTATATTATGGTGGATAATGAATGATAATGAATGATATTTCCTATTATGATGATATGTGTAGTATGCTAATGGTTTGTGAATGCCGGATGCATGCATATATAGATGTTTTTTTATTTTTGAATGTCATGATACCATGTTAGTATTAGTATATGGAAAAGATAGGAGATAGAGAAATCAACACTTGAGTTCATGATGACGACGACGACGATGATGATGATGATGATGATGATGATGATGATGATGACAACAATGATGATGATGATGATTATCCAAGATTGGGAACATAAAGAGATTAATTTCCTTATTTTTGATAACACACATAGATACGATGCATCAAGGTATACAGAACCAGGATGGCATTGTACCTAGTGTGATGGATTTTTACTCGACAATCAGATAGGATTATCCTTGTTCACACCTAACATACAAAACCTTATTAGGATGAAATTTAGATATTTCAAACATCTCAAACCAAAACATAGAAAGCAAAACCTTCCCATGTAATAGTCAACAAGACATCTAAAACACCCTCCCTACAAAGTAAACAAAGTAAGCATGACCAAGTTATATTACAAGAATATCCAACAAGCACAATAGACAAAAAGATAATGATCAATGCCCCTTTCCTTTCTCTCTAAATAATTTTGATTAGACATTGTTGAGAGGTTATCGAAATGGGAACAATAAGATAAATCAACAAGACAAAGATTAAGTAAACAAAAAAATCAATGTACTTCATACCTCTAGCTAAGAATAAACTACGGTGAGGTCTGATGTTGATGTCCATTGTAGGAAGGACACATCCTAGGAAATGATGTAATCAAATGATTTTCAGATGAACAAGATGATGGACTATTGATACCAAGAGTTAACCAACCTGTTTACCTACTGACCTAGACTTGAGACCTTGACGTTTAAGTTTTCACTTTCAATTTGCAAAATTTGTTTTCGATTGTTTCACCAAAGGTTGAAGATGGTGATAATTTATCATGGGAAGATGTTTATTGTGGATAAACATGAAACAAGATGGATGATTTTTATTTTTTGAATGTTTTTGGCATTTTAAAATGTTTTGAGGATGTTTTTGGTATTTTCAAGATGTTTTACAACAGTTTTGATTTTTCAAGTTTCCAATGTTTTTGTGTTTTCTGAGATTTTGACCAACAATCTAACCTAAGGACCTATCCTAGGGGCCTCGGGGGCTGATCAAATCTTAGCCTTGCCTACGTTATACATGCAAAGACCACATAGTTTGACTAACACAAACTTGTTTATTGATGAGAAATGAACAAATGAATTGCCAGTTTATTGTGATAAACTCTTAAAGGACTGACCTAATGTGTCTCGAGGGCACATAGATGATGGCCTTGCCTACATTCAAAGCTCAGAGACCCATAGTTTGACACAATGACTATTTTTTATTTTTTCTAATTTTTTGACCTATTTTTAGATTTTTGACATGTTTTGGATGTTTTTGGGTTTTCTGATTTTATGAATGCTTTTGGCTTTTTTGATTTCAAGGAATATTTCTAGAATATACACGAGTCTGATCCAATGTAGGTATAAGAACATTCCCACAGTGTGGTGCGATAGACTACTTTGATATAGGCAGGACAAAATGACCTTAGAAATGTGTCGAGTAGTTCTAGGAGGGAACATGGTACAAACACAAGATCAAGCTATGATGCGGACATGGATGGGTGATGGAAGGATGAATGATGCATAACAAGCTAAAGAATCCATGGTGGATGAAAAGTGTTTTATTTACACAAGGTGTCTGATTGCTAGGTTTTCAATCATTTTTTTGATTTTTTTTGGATTTTTTTTATATTTATACCTAATTTTTTTTGAGATGGGAGATGTTGATAGGCTCCTACAAAGGCTCATCTTTGGGTGTAGATGCCTAATATGCTCTTGATTTATAACTTTGTTCTGATGATGAAGGGACCCAACCAATTGGGTTCAAATTTTCCCTTGCTGTCTAGATTTGGCACATTTTTCAAATTCTCCTTTAATACGAGCTCTTTGACTTGAAAGGCCTCACTCTTGATATTCTTGTTGTATTTCCTTCTGAGATGGTTCTAATAGACCTGTAGGTGGTTCAAAGCATCCATGCACCACTCATCTAGTAGTTCTAGCTCATTTAGCTGTGACACTCAATATTCTTCATCAGTAATGATATTTTGCAATGCTATTCTTAAGGATGGGAGCTCAATGTCAATAGGGAGGATGGATTCTAATCTATAGACTAGGGAGAAGGGGATTGCACCTATACGTGTGTGAATACTCATTTGGTAGGCCCATAAGGTAGGATTTAGCTATAGGTGCCAGTCACGACCAACTTCATTGACTATTTTCCTTAGGATCTTTAGCATGGTTTTATTAGAAGCCTCAACTTGGTCATTGCCCTTTGGGTAGTATGGAGTGGAGAAGCAATGTTGGATATTGAATTTTTAGCATAGTTCCCGAACGTCCTAGTTCTTAAAAGGTGTCTCGTTATCTAAAATAAGGGCACATGGGACACCGTAGTGGAAAATGGGGTAGTTTAGGATGAACTTGGAAATTTTCTTCCCTATGATGTAGGTCAATGGGATGGCCTCTACCCACTTTGTAAAGTACTCTATTGCAGTGATAATGAACTTGTGTCCATTGGATGAAGTGGGAGTGATTTTACTAATGAGATCAAGCCCCCATTGTGAAAAGGGCCAAGGTTTTATAATCGGTTGGAGCTCCTAAGTTGGTGCATGAATGAGGTCCCCATGTTGGAATTGTAGGCATTTTCAGAAATAATCATGAGATTCCTTCTCCATTGTCAGCCAATAGTACCTTTTCCTTATCAATTTCTTAGCCAAGGTCATACCACTCAAATGTGAACCACAAATTCCATTGTGTACCTCAATTAAAGTAGTCAAAGCTTCCTTAGGGTTAAGGAATCGTAAGAGGGTTCCTTCGATACTTCTATGGTAAAGGGTGTCACCAAAGATAACGAAATGGGATGTCTTCTTAAGCAGTTTTCTTTTAAGGCTTGGGGCAATATCAATAGGGAGGACTCCTATTTTCAGGTAGGTTTATATGTCATGATACCAAGGGTCACCGAAACCAGCGATTTCACACATGAATTTAGACTTTGGTACCTCAAAATCTGATACAAGAAGCTTCTCTACCAGGAATTCATGTTTATGGACATTATGTGAGACTCTCTACAAGTTTCTTGTATGGGGTAAGATTGCAATCCTTTGTTTGGTATTCATCATTGACTTGGTTGATGATTAGCTACAAGTCCCCAAAGACCTTAAGTGCCATTATTTTTCATTTTACTACAATTTGGAGTCCTATGACTAGAGCCTCATACTCTGTAATGTTGTTTGTGCAAGGAAAGGATAACTTATATGAATTCAGTATACTATCTCCTTGTGGTGTGATGAAGAAGACTCCTACTCCTGACCCATGCTATGTGTAGGACCCATCAAAATATACTTTCCAATGATCTTCTGCACTTAGTTTGAAGATTGACTCATCAGAAAATTTTGATACCAATGGGTTCTATGAATATATAGGTGCCTTTGCTAGTTGATATGATTTTACCTATCCTTTGATGAATTTCTACTCTACATACTCAATGTCATATTCTGTTAGGATCATTACCCATTTATCTATTTTCCCTAGGAGTGTTGCTTTAGAAAGTAAATACTTGACAAGATCTATTTTGTCAATGAGCTTAATCTGATGAGCTAACATGTAGTTCCTAAATTTGTGTGCAACAAATACCACTGCTAGGTAAGCATTCTCAATAAATGTATAATTCAGCTCGTGTCCCACCATGGTTCTATAGATATAATAAATTTCTCTCTCTTTCCCAATTTCATCATGCTGAGCTAAGAGAGTTACAAGGGTTGTTGTTGCTAATATGTAGAGTATCAATGGCTTTATTTGAATTGGCGGCATGAGGATTGGTGGTGTTAACAAGTATTCTTTGATTTTATTGAATGTCTGATCACATTTCCCATCCCACTTGTATGCTACCCCCTTGTGGAGTAGATGAGAATATGGGATAGCCTTATCTACTAACTGTGCTATAAATCAGAAAATGGATTGGAGCCTTCCTTGTAAACCCCTTAATCATGCCTTATCTATTTTTGAGTTAGAAAGTGCCACAGTGTGGTTTTCACTTAAAGACCTATATATTATTCTTAGATTTTCTATTTTGTGACTGAGGGATTCAATCATTTCCCCATAGTACGCATGTGTATCCAATTCAATATCAAACCCTGATTTATGATCTCCACATGTTAGAGTATCCCATAGTCCCATGAATTCTAAGAGAGCCTCATCATTTTTGAAATTGTCTAAGATTGGTGGTCCTCATTGGTCATAATCAATGAGTTGGGGGTAGACAAGTTTTAGTTCATTGGTCTAGTTACTTGGCTCAAAAGATAGGGTAATGATCATGAAAAGGGAGGAATATTTGAATAACATGGGTAGGTTAGTGATGGGGTCCTCATCACACACATCAGTTATATCAAATGTATAGTTATCTAGAGGTAGACCTATGGATACCAGTAACTGAGGAGGAGCTTTGACTTTTTTAACTAGGGAACCTTTTCCATGAATGGTTATCTTCAAAGGGGTACATTCAAGGCCAATATTCTTCATGTGCTTCTTAGGAATAATGGGTTCTAAAAGGTCATTATCATTTTTCCCAAGCTTTTCATTTTTGTTATAGCCCCATCCTTGCATTAACTGCAATCCTTTGTTGTCATTGTCCATGGGAAGATCAGGTACGATCCTTTCATCTTGATATATCCTTTTCATCTACAACTTCCTGACTTAGGTCCCCCCACATTTTGAATCTAGAGGGGTCTCCTTTGAAGGTTTGAGATGGTGTGTCAATCGATTGGAGTTTCCCATGAGATCGAGGAGGTTGAGGTAACTATCCTATTACAAAGGCACTCTTTTTCATTTTGTAGTCCCCACACCCATTATCTTGGATAAAAACTTTAATATCAGAGATGTCTGGAATGGAGGGTGTCTTTTTCTAAGAAGTAGAGGCTAGGGTGGATGGTTCTATATACAAAGATGTGGGTCCCTCATCATTCTTTGAGACTTGAGGGGTCTTGTAGTACTTGTCCTCCAGATTCTTTCAATAATAAAATGGTTCAGGATCACCACAGACTGTGACCTCTTGATTTTGATTGGGGAATTTCACACATTGATGGAAGTTGGATGCAACAACTTGCATCCCATGGATTCATGGGTTCCCCAGGAGGATATTGTAAGGTAGTTCAAGATTAAAGACTTGGCATGTAGTTTCCATGATTTTTATCCCTACTTGAATAGGGAGTTGAATGGTGCCTTGAGACACCCATTCTTTATCATCATATGCCCTGATAGTAATACGTTTACCTTTCTCAATGAAATCTTCAAAGAATCCTAGATTTTTTATTAGCTTGTGAGTACAGATATTCAACCCTATACCTCCATCCACCAAGACTTGTTTGACTTTATTCTTATGGAATAAGAATCCAAGATGGAGTGTGCGGTTGTGAGATGGTTGGGTTGGAAAATCTTGCTCTAAGAATGTTAGGAGATGTGGTGTGGTGATATGTCTGACCATAGCTTGTAACTAGTTTGCATCAAGATCCATGGGGAAGGTGGATGTAGCCAATGCCTTTTCTAGGATTTCCCTATGTGCGGGTGATATTTTTAACAATTCCATGATGGAAGTCTAGGTGGGGGTCTTTTTCAATTGATCCAAGACATTATACCCATTGGGGATTGACTTTGGATTTATGGCAGGTGCCTTGGGTGGTTGTGATGGTCTAGGAATGGTAATTCTGCCACCATGTATGGTGACTCCACAGTCGGACTTGGATCCTTTGATATTGATAACGGTGACCAACTCATCTAAGGATCCAACAACATAGTCATAAACATGGTTCACATTATTATACTTTTCCTTACCATTGTTGTTTCCCATATTGTGATCAGGCATCAGATTCAAGTATATTTAATATCTTGATTCCCTATGGGTTGTTCAATAGTTTTGGTTTTTCTATCAATAAGGTCTTGAATCTAATTTTTTTAGTTGCATGTAGTTGATTGTCATGTGTCCCTTTATCTTGTGAAAATCATAGAGATGTTTCTCGTTATACCATGGTGGTTTAACCCAAGGCTCTTGATAATTTTCATAAATAGGGATTTTGATGAGATTTTCTTGTACTAACTATTGCATGGTAGATTCAATCGATTCCCCAAGTGGTGTGTATTTTCATTTAGGAGGATACTTGTTCCTTGGGGGTTGCCCCCCTTGAGTATTCAAGTTGTTGACCGCTTGATTGTTGGGTTGTTGTGATGATGTGTTGGATTTTGTGTTGTTTTGGTTATTGACTTGGGATTGTTGATATTATTGTGTGTTTTTCCTTGGGGCATTGATAATAACTTTGGCATCAATGACACCATCATTAGTGACATTCTTGTTCTTTTCCCATGTGCAAGGTTTTTCATTGTAACTAGTTGATGGATGATTATCCTAATATGTAGGTGTTCCCCCTTGTGCAATAAGGGATCTTTTGATGTTGAGCACCTTGTGGATCAATTAGTCATATGTTGTGATACATTTCATTTTCAAATGAAAGGAAAAGGTCCCTCCAAGATCAAAGATGGTGGTCCCAATTTGTTGTTCTTATGGCATAGCCCACTTCCTCCTTTTGGACATGGATCACCATAATTGTAAGAATGACACAAATGTTTCCCCCTTGGCTTGCTTTAGAGTAGATAGCTCTTCTAGAATCACGTCCATGCCTATGTTGAATGAATAGTTTTGTATGAACAAATCCATAATTTCTTGGAACTTTCTAATTCCAGGAGGAAGGCGGGAGAACCACTCCATTGCTATACCAGAAAAACTCTAATGGAATAGTCACATTAGATAAGACTCATCGTATGTAAATTCCATATAGTGGACATGAAATTCCCTGATGTGATCTTCAAGGTTGCTAGTCCCACGATATTTGTAAAATTTAGGTATCTCAAACCCTTGTGGGAATGGAACCATCACAATGCTTATGTTAAATGGATAGGGACACAAATTCCCTTGTGCTTTTTTTTTTTCCTTGACTGTAGGTCTAGCACTTGTTGTGAGAGAAATTTAATTTGTGCAGACACATCATTTTGTAGATCAGGTGGTGGGATGAATGTGTTTTTAGGTAGTTTGATTGTTGCTTGAGTGACGAGTGGGGTGTTTTGCGTACTTGGTAATACACTTGTGAGAGGTTTTTGTAAGCTTTTTTGTGCAATAAATGCTTGTTGGTGTGCCTATAGTTGTTGCTATTCCAACAACGCTTGTTCTTGGTCTTTCTATTATTGGGCCAACAACACTTGTTGTTGGGCTTGTAGCTGAGCTGCTTATTGTTGTGCTTGGTATTGTTGTAAAGCTTGTTGATAAGCTTGTTTTTGTAACAAGGCTTGTACTTGAGCTTGGTGCACTTGATGTTGAGCTTGTACCTAGGATTGGGCTTGTTGGGAAGCCTGTGCAACTTGGGCAGCCAATGCGGCTTGTGCCACTTGTGTAGCTTGTACAACCTATTGTTGTTGTAATAGTGCTTGCCCTTGTGCTTGGGAAGCTTGTTGTGCTTGTTGTGTGACTTGTTGTGCCTATGCTTGTTATGTAGCTTGTTGCAATTGGAATTGATTTACTACCTTTTGATAGGCTTGCTAGGTAGCTTATAGTGTGATGTATTGATTTTCCATGTTTGGATTTAGTGGTGGGGGTGGAGGATTCAGAATGGTGTGAGATGGTCTGATGAGATTTTGTTGAGGTGCTTGTTGAGGTGTTTGAGTGATAAAAATGGGTTCTATGGTGGTTGGTATGGATGATGTGTTAGGTCCTTGGGAGACCATGTTTTGAGATAGTTGAGGTGTTGTAGATGGAGTGATGATTGGTTGATCCATTTGGATTGGTACCACCTAGCGTTATGATATCAGCGGAATGCTTGGAGGATTTGGTATGTTGATTTGATTCATGATTGGAGGATTGTTTTGATTTGGTTGATTGAGGATTGGTAAAGGGAGTTGCCCTAAACTCAAGATTGATGTGGTTGTTGATGTAAGAGGGGGAAATGGTGGGAATATTGGTAGTATGTTTCCTTGAGTAAGTGATAATGAGGCCTCAAAGGTTCCCTCTTGTTCAAATAGACCCACTTGTCCTTGTGATGTCATGGGGAGAGAGACTTGTGTATCAAGAGAATATTTCAGTGATGCAACAAAGGTAGATGGATTGTTAGTTTCATGGAAAATGAGTGGAACGTAAGGATGCTTTGGGTTTTGAGGAATGATATTCGGTAGACCTGAGATGGTGTTTATGTCTAAGTTTTGGTTATTTACAAGGGGATGTGTTTGAAGAGCATGAAGCAATGAACTCCCCTTGGTAATCATGGGTTGACTTGGAGCATGACATGATGTTGGTTGTATGATGGGTTGAATGGCACTTTGGAAAGAAGGTGTGAATGATACCAGTGACATAATCCCAAGAAGTTTCTCCACAATAGCGCTTACATCAAAATCAGAAGGGTTTTTAGCCCCTTCCTTTGCTAGTGCAATCATGTATTGTGAAGGATTAAGTCTCATCATTGTATTGAAAATATTGTGGTTTTCAGGATTTTGGACTATCTCCATGGTTTTGTCTTGAGTCATTCCTAGGAAATTGTTGGTAACATCTTCCACTTGGCAACCTCCCTCTTGAAGATCTTGTGGTAGTTGAGGAAGGTTATGTTAGGGGTTGTTAGATATGATGTGGTTGAATTTAGGTGTAGTTTGACTCAAGTCACTTAAAGTGGATGTTTCTTTCTTTTTCTCCATGTTTTTCTTGTGTGGAGATCTAGTTTGGACCATAAAATAAGGATCAACTTTTAGGAATATGGGAGTTAAACCTCTAACTCCTTAGGTTGGTCTAAACTTTAGGTACAAAAAAGACAAACTAGGATATTTTAAGGACCAAATGATGGTGAATGATGATAAATGAAAGATGAATGATGTGAATTATTGAACATTTAAGAAACCTTGGAGGAATACTAAACTTGAAGAATTTTGGATTTGTTTTGGATTTGATTTGGATTTTGGATAATGAACTTATAAACCCCAAGATGTTGGATGTTATCTTGGAATAAACTTTATCCACAAAGTGATAATTTAACTAAGTGTATGAAGAAGGATTCATCTAAACACACTTCGTCAAACAAGATGATTTTTTATTTTGATTTGAAGGACTACCAAAAGTCTAACATGAATGACATTTCCAAGATTCTAAGAGTTGTTTGTGAGATGGGATTTTGATTGATGTTTGGGGATGGATGAAAGTGTTGATTTTTATCCTAGATGAACCTAGAGAGACCTTTGTTTACAAGACCTAGGTATTGAAGAACATGCTACACTTCTAAGAAATTTCAACCCTACAAAGTGAGATACTCAAAACATTGGAAAAGAGTTGGATTTTGACAATAATAGGAGTAAAAGTTTGGGTTATCCTTTGAAGCACATGTGTAGAAGTTATAAAACAATCTATCTCTGACTTGGTAAAGCATTGACTAATGTTTCTTGAGATTTCTTAGACTAAGACGCTTGTGAAAATTGATAGAATTTGGTTTTGGGATTTTGATCTTGTGGAAAATCATTTGAACAAACAAATGTGTGGGGTTCAATTGTCTTTTATTTTTTCTTAATGGATTATTTTACCACATTAATTATCTCAAATCCTTTTCATTCCATAAGGTCTATTATGTGAAAATAAAGGAATGAAAGGTACAGTTTTCCTAGGTTGACTTTGGAGAGAACAAATTGAGATATGGGACCAAATATTTAGAAGCCTCTAAGGATAGAATCCCTAGGGACAAGTAGTAATATGTGGACTTTTCAAAAGTATTTTCTCTTTCCAAAGGGTTTGAGATTTAATGACCTTGTTGAATGTTTGTTTCCAAGTTTTGAGATTTCAAGCAATGTGTTTAATTAACTCACAAATTGCACAACCCTAGGATAGAAATGGCCATACTTTTTGAGTCTCCACTTAGATTTCTCCAAACACTAGAAAATCTGAACAACTAGAGATTTGGAAACACTAGCTCCCCTCCACGACACACACTTCTTGGGACCACCAAATCTCAAAATCCTTAAAATCTAGAGATTAAAAGGATTTATTTTGTTTTCACAATTCAATAGTACAAATGTGAAGTGGATTCAAACGATCATTCTTGCAATGACAAGTATTTTAGGATTCAGGCTTCTATATAAATTTCTTCTTAGTCAGGGTAATTAGGGACATGGTACCTTGCAGGCATCCAACAAGCCACTAAAGGATTTAATAAATCCTACTAGGGGATCTTATACTTTTTTCAATAGTAACCCATTCTAAAAGACACTGTATGGCTAAGGCCTACATACCATGAGGACTTGATAGTTTAGTCTTATCCATTTATATATCAACCCAAGTGAAAAACTGGTTGGAGTTGCCTTCGAATTGATCTTAGGAAGGCCCCTCTAAAGGTGAAAAAACTAAGGGAGTACGCTTGTAGTTTGATCTCCTAGTTCACGTAAAGAATAAGGAGGGAGCACACAATGTCCCTTTCTCACACTAGCATGATGTGTTCAATTTTAAAACCCAAATTTGAAATGTGTAGGTAATATTTTAGGAAACCAATATCACCAAAATACTTTTGGTTCTCAAGATCGCTGTGAAGTGCAAGAGAAGTGCATATGCATTCTAATGACACAAGTTGCAAAAAATATTACAAGACAAAGCAAACACAAGTTCTTTTTAAATCCTCAAAAGCAATAAAGAGTTCTTTTTAGAGCACCAAAACTTGAGTGTGAAGTTGATTGTTCAATTTTAGTCCAAAATCCAAATTCTAGTAAGTATCTAGGGTTCAATTTTAACCAACTTTGACAAAGCTTGAGTTGTAGGTTAATTTTAAGCCCAAATTGATCTTAGTTGGTCATTAAACATGCAATAAAATGTAGAAATTGAAGACCTAAGCTATTACAAAGAGAATTAAAAAATGATTTTTAAGCCTCCAACTTGATTTTTCCCTGTTTCCAGCAAAGGCGATGCAACTGTCAAATGCAGTGCTAAAAGGAAAAAGTGGCACTTTGGTAAAATCAAAAGCGATGCTCTGTACCAGGCAGAGAACATGAATGTGGCACAATTTCAAAAGCGACGCTCTATGGATAGAAAGTAAGACAGAAGACAGAGGGGTCAAATGTGATGATGAAGCAAAAGTAGTGTGATAGAGGTGAGCATATGTGGTGTGACGCATTGATAGTGATGCTATAGATAAAAAGTGACGCTCTATGGGCTTGAAATTGCATGAAGGAAACATCACATTTCTGTGTTTGCAAAAAATGGAAAAATCAAGTAAAATTCAATATGTTAGGATGGTTAGCCCTCCTTCTAGCACCAAAATGTGAACACCAAACCTATAGAAACTAACAAGAGATCAAAAAAAAAGTGCCAAACATGTTAGAAAGACAATCTAGTGTTCTCTATGAAATTCTTTAGCCAAATTCAATAGAAAACATGAAATAACAAGAAACATAACAAAATATAGCATACAATCTAAAGAAAACTAGCTATACCTCCATCTCATAGGTGGAGTGGTGCTCCTTTGATGTGGAAATAATCCCTTTCCCAATCCCTTTGATAACCTTGAAAGTTAGAGATTATATAAGTATGAAAATGACTTCAAATGGTGATGACTATGCTTGAAGATGATGAAATAGATGATAGCTATGAAATAGAATGCTTATAGTGATAATGCTCTAAGTTGTGGATCCATATTATGAAAAGAATGCCTCTATTTTTAGAATCCAAGGGTTGAAGAATGGAGGAAATTGGTGAATGTGGGATAAATTGATAGCTAATGAGAATGTGCCAAGCATCACAATTCTACTGGAGGAAGTTGGAGCACATTTTGGGAAATGTGTGAGTGGAGGAGGATGGAAGAGAAGTAAATGTTGATGGTAGAGAATTTGAAAATGGTGTAAGAGGAATTGAATGAGATTTGAGAGGATGTAAGAAGATTTGAAAGGTTCTAAGAGAATTTATTACAAATTTAAGAGGATGTGATAGGTTTTTGAAAATCTTTAGAGGGAAATTGAATGAGAGGTTTTTGAGAGGAATATTCCTTTGTGAAGGAAAATAGAGGATTTAAATAACTAATTGAAATTATTTTCATGTGAAACCTGGTTATTTGGCCATGAGTTGATTTAACTCTTGAAGAGTTAAAAGTTGGAGGAATTAATAATGATGATTAGAAAGTTGATTTAGGATTAATTAATCCAAAATTAATTAATTGGAGTGAATTAGGAGATTATGACATATGATTTCATTGATTTTAATCAAATGGAAGGATTAAAAGAGGATTTAATTAAATGATTTGAGTTAATTAAATATGATGAGAATTAGTTGGAAGAAGGGTGAATTAATCCAATAAATTTAATTATTTGATTGATAGCCGAATTTGTTGAATTTAATTAAATAATGTTGATTATTCAATTAAATGATGAATTTTAAGTGATCTTAGGAAGAAACAGTGTTAGTTAATCAGAATCAGATGCATAGTATCAATCGAGACTTTTTTGGTGTTTAAATTATCTACATACTTTATCATTTACACAATTACTTTTCATACCTTATCATTTGATTTGTTTCATTAAAACTAGTTTACTAAGCACTTCTTAGGTTCTTTGGATTTTTATTTTGTAATTTACATTTTCTGGCCATACAGATACTAGCATGTCATGTTTTCATCCCAAACCTATGCTATCATCCTCAAACAAAGAGCTATTTGAGGTATAATTTAGACTTTGAAACCTAACTCATCTAGCCCCATTTAAACTCTTGCATCTGTAGAGTGAAAGAAGTACTTGAGAGTGCTCTTCATTCTTGATTCCTATTCTAAACACTCGTTAGCTTGAGGTAAGTTAGGGCAGCCCTCTATGTGGTTGGTCCTCCTCTCTTACAACTAGGAATGGTAGAGAGTGTTATCAGAAAGTCCATACATATATAATGAACTAATTTCTTGGCCAAGAATAAAAATATTGTTGTAACAACAAACAATAGGTTTTGGTAAAAGAAAAAACCTATACTCTCTGAAATCCATTTCGACGCCCATCCCCAAAGGTAGATTTCAATATACATAGTTATTTCTTTATAGCTAGCTACCCTCTAGTAGTATCTACCCTGAGGTGCTCTAGTCTACTTAGGTGTTGTTGTTCTGCTCAAATAAAAGAATATTCTTCACACACATATCTATGGAAAAGTAAATCAGGCTACTTATTTCCTCATTAAGAAAATAATCAAAAAAATGATTCGAATGGAACTGAGAAGTACATTATTTAGTCATATCATACACCTAACCCATGATTATATTCAACTTAAATCATTATTCATTTAAGAATGAATTAAATAAGTAATAAAAGGTATGCCACAAGTATGTGTACGTACATAGATGAAGCTCTATGTGCACACACATATATGTGACAACTTATGTTATTGCTTTGTGCATACATTCTAAAATAAAAACCATTAAATCAAATTGTTGTCATTTAAATAATGTTCCATTTTGACGTTCTATTTGTTAGAATTTCAAGAAATAAACATACTAAAACAAGTCTATTTTAACAATTTCTCACATATTGTTGTGTCGTTTGCATCTAAATCAAGCTATGATAATCAAATAGTGTTGTTTACAAATAATCACTCACTGCTTATAATAGAATGGTGATGTTTGCAACTAAGCAATTATAGAAAGATATTGTTTACAAATAAAAAGTCACTATTTATAATAAAACAATGTTGTTTCATCTAAACAATTATAGAATGATGTTGTATACAAATAAAAACTCACTATTTATAACAAAACTATGTTTCAACTAAACAATTATAGAATGATACTATTTACAAATAACACTCACTATTTCTAATAGAAAGATGTTGTTTTAGCTAAACAATTACATAACGATGTTTCTTACAAATAAACACTCACTATTTATAAAAGAACAACGTTTTTTCAACTAAACAATAATAGAATGATGTTTTTTACAAATAAACACTTGCTATTAATAACAAAACAATGTTGTTTACAACTAGAAAAATGTTGTCTATAACATAACGATACTATTTTCATCTCTACAAATGATGTTTATAACAAATGGTATTGTTTACAACTAAACTCATATCGTTAGTAACGAGGCAATGCCATTATAAAGGGCTTACAAGTTTTTGTTCCATTAAAAAAAATTCATCAGAATCAGACTAACCAAAACTCCATACATAGAACAAAATGTCCATCATTCATGGATTCCATCATATAAATGATACTGATACCCATTATGGAAAAAGAAAAGAATTAAAGAATGGCATGGTTTTCACTGTGAACCCAAAATAATCATTAAGTCATTAGAAAAGTTTCAGTAATTTCCAAGGTTCTAGAAAAGAACCTGTGTTTTCAAAGGTTATCAAAGAAGGTATGAGCGATAGGGTCTCTGGTCACTCCAAGAATGACTATTCCTTAGATAAGTAATATAGTTTTATCTCAACCATTCTAAGGCCAAATTCAAAGCATGCCCTTTAATGGCATGTAGATAGAGAATAATATAATTTGACATGCAAGATTGAACCTATAGTCATTAAAATGTAGCCCATCAATCTTATAGATCAAGCGATACAAAGGGTATATGGAACATTAATGTTGTCCCTTCATCATTCAAAATGAATGACGGTGACTCATATATGCTACAACAAAGATTTCATATGGCTTAAAGTTTTAATTCTATTCTATACTCAGCATAGCTGATATGAGCATAAAAAAATATTAAAGAAAAGATAAAGAGATATTAAGCCATTCTCTATAAGAATGATAGTCGATTTTCTACATTGTTAACATATAACTCAAACTCTACTAATAAAAAAAAATCCAATAGCCATAGAATGGCGGTACATTCACATGCAAGAACTATGATGACATCCAATAATTATAATGGCTTCCTTGCCTTAGCCTAGCTCGGCTAGCTAGTTGATATGGCAATAAGGCATAGGAATCGACCATGCAATGGTGGCCGATAGGCCTGCTACCTAAAAATTGGGCAATCTTACATATACAACTAGGCTTGAAGCCGTATTCATTTACAGACAATTTATTTTAATAATTATTGCTAATAGAATCGACAAAATGAGAAGACTACACATTTTGGAAAGAAATTACTGGGAAATCTAACATATTCTCAATAAAAGTCAAGTTACCTCAAAATTGAGCTTTTTGCTAGTTTTCTCTACTATTTCCTCACACACCCGATTCACTTGCTGGCTCTTCCTGAGAAAAACTGTCTTTATCTTTGTGATTTTTTCTCCCTTTCCAAAATGGTAGAAATATTTTTTCTTACGAGTGTGCATGATATTTGGGGTCTTTTCTCTCATAATGGTATTAATTTTCCACCCCCCCCACTTATTAAAATTCAATTACTTAGTCATAATGTGAACTTAGACCACTTCATCCATTACATTCATATTCTATTTTATCTAAATCAGCAGTATACTTTTTAATAAATTTGATCCATATTCGGTTTTCCTATGGAATACATTTATATATATAAATGTATATATCGTATATTTACATTTAAACTTATTTGTATGTTCTTATATATATGTATATATGCGTATTACATGTATATATATATATATATATATATCTATTCTTATATGAATGTTTAGACGTACATTTGTCAATTTTTAAATAAGAATGAACTTTATTTAATTTAATATAATGAAATTCTTATCCTTTTTAATCATACTTTCAAATACATACTATCGTTTTCTTTCAATTCCTCAAAATACAAAATTAAGACAAACAATTTAAAAATGAAATCATAGGTTTAAATTTCTACAAGCCATTTTTTTCAATCATTGGAACAATTCGAATCAAGTAATTAATCTCTTCTATATGAAAATTTCAAATGCAAATCATCATGCCATTTGTGGTGTGTGCACCCAGATTCCATATATCTTACCATTCGATCCAATTAAATGATCCTCCTTCAATTTTTTTCTCGTCCTTCAACCTGTCACCCTGCAATTGCACATGCTTGCGCTTACAAAGTTCATTAGTAACATTCAATTCATGATAAAACATAAGATAATTCAAAAAGATCATATAGTCAACGACAGTCAACTTCCTTCAATCTTCTTAAAAATATCAAAATTTCCATTCAACATATCGAATTTCCTCAATAATTCAATTTACCATAGTATAATAAAAAATGTAGTAAAATTGAGTTATGGAATCATTCCCCTCTTGGAAGAGACATCGTGCTGATGTCCATTTCAACATCTCATCATATTGTTCCAAAGAAAAACATCATAATATTTCAATCCAAAATTTTCAAACAAAATTATCAAAGTCTCTTTCTTATGAAAGCAAATGTGGAAAGGAGCATTCTATTTCTTCTGCATCCTCCCAAGTAGCACTCTTTTCTAAGCACTAGTCCCATTGGACCTTATACTGAGCAATATATTTGCTCCACAACTAAACATTGTGTCTATCCAAGATTCTAATGGGCTCCACTAACACCACTTCTAGATCATGTACCTACAAGGATTTCCAATCAAGCACATGAGCTACATCAGGATGATATGGCTTAAGCACTCTAAGCATTTGGCTACATACTCCAATACATCCTTCTTGATTTTAGGCCAAAAGTACATATTTTTCAATTCTATGATCATCTTGGATACTCTGGGGTGTCTTGTATAAGGTGCGTTATGAACCTCCTCTAAAACCAACTTCCTCAGCTCTCTAGAGTCTAGAATATACATCCTTCTCTGGTATCTCAAAATACCATTTAGTTCGATCTCATACACATTGAACTAGTGATATGTAGGATTCTCTACTAGGGTGCTCTTCACTCTCTCATAGTGCTCATCCCCTGGAAAATTTGTATCACCTATTGTCTCAAATTAGACCTCATCAAGATCATGACTACCAGATGTCTTCATCTACTAAGAGCATCAGCCACTCTGTTCTCTTTTCCTTTTATATAATCACTAAGGAATTCCAACCACCTTCTCTTCCATTCATTAAGGTTTGGTTGAGTAAAAATGCATCCCAATCCCAATTGGTTTGTCTTGAGTTCAAAAGGCTTTCCCAAGAGATAATGCCTCCACATTTATAAGGAATGAACTATTGCGGCTAATTCTAAATCATGTAGTGCATAGTTCACCTCATGTTATTTAATCTTCCTTGATTCATATGATACCACTTGTCCATCCTGAATTAGCACTGACCCTGTTAGCTCTCAAAAATGAAAGCAAAAAACCTCAAGAGGTTGTTGATCTCTTGGTATGTTTTAGGGTAACAGACAAAGCCAAATGATTCAAGCTTTCTACTCTTTAGGTGCTGCTAGACCCAAGCGGGTGTACCTATATGAATTGGGAAGAATTGACTTATGATCATTTCTCTTGTAGTGATTTTTCCACGATGGCAGATGGAAGTGGACAAATGAAATAAAATTTGGTATAGATTGTATAGCAATATTCCAAACTAAATCCTAATATTCTCAGTTAACAGATGTAAAGAAAATGAATGAATCTAAATGGTGAAATGTAGAGACTAGTACCTTATTGGTTATGCGGAGTCAAATGAAATAGAAATGGGCAACCTATTTCTAGAGAACACTCAATTTTTTTGGCATATGTTTTATTTATAACTTGTATAAACATGCAAGATTGTGACTACCGATTTCTTCTTTAATAATCCAGACAAATTTCCCTAATTACTGTGATCAACCAAAAGGATTTAATCTTTTCTTGAAAGAACTAGTCAATTAACCACACATATACAACAAATGTGTACTGATAAACTGAATATAAACTTATTATATCAATTTAAACAACCAGAAAGCATCAATCTTGGAGACAACTTAGTAATACTTTCAATAAATTCAACAGACAATTGACACAAGAAATGAGCTGCGACATCAACTGATTCTCATTAAAAACTCCATTTTGAAAACATGCATCATGGTCTCTGTTCTATGGAAAATTTTATCCAACTGTATATTCTCTACCCTATCTACTCTAATCTATCTCCTCTGATAATCCTTACAATTGAGAATGAACATTTATACATTGGCATCCGAAGAGACACAACGCTTTGCATTCACTTGTCTGCAACCAATTGTATTCGGGCTTTTGTTAATCATCACTGAAACAATTGCCGAGATATCTCGTAGTTATTCTGAAGGAAAATGTATCACTGAAATTCATCCTATTGCTCATTGCTATGATGTCATGTTGTCATATTGACCTTTGATGTCCCATCGAGAAATATCCTTTTGTCTCATTTGCTTCGTCGTGACCTTTCAGAGTCGGGGAGATGTTCTACAAACTATACTTTGTCTCACCGAGATGTATTCTTTTTGTCTCATGTGGGTTGTTGTAACACTCTATTGTTGGGGAGACATCCCACAGATCATACCTTGTTCTACTGAAAGTCTCATGTGGTACATTTTCCAGTCGCCAAGTCAATTATGAGTCGGGAAGAGGTTTCATAGAATACCTTTGTCTTGCTGAAGTACCCCGTGGTGCATTCATGTCGTTGAGATGTAACCACCCCTTTCGCCGATGAAATTGATCTTACCGATGAAATAAATTTCATCAGCAAGACTATGAATCTTCAAAAAGACTCATACCGATGCCAAATGTCTTGTTGAGAAATTTCCTTAAGTTCACACTTTTTCGCCGTGACAATACTATTCTCTCATCGATGAAGCAATATGTCGGTGTTACATTCAGATCAACAAGACTGCAAGACCTCACTTCAATAGTTTTTGGTATAATTCCTTTGCACTTTGTCTGAATGACTGGGGCCACTCTGTAAGACATTATTTCAAGACCTTTTAAGTCTGGCCGATATAACTCCACATGCATCTGTTGTTGAGACATAATGTATTTGGTGAGATCTCACTTTGATGGCTTAACTCCTACCGATGCGTATCTTTATCGTAGTTAGTAAGACAATTCAAACTCGCCAAGACCTCATTGCGAAAACCTTTTGTCATATCGATATTTTTGCTTTATTGCCGGTCAGCAAGACACCACAAATTCGCCGAGACTTCATGTCGAAAACCTTTTGCTTGGCCGAAGTTTTTTCCTAGACCCTGATAGTCAGTGAAACAAAAAAGGTTCGCTATGACATTACTTTGATGAAAGATCCTTCATCGATATGCATATCCTTCTACTGCTAGTCGATGAAACAATAAGATCTCTCCAAGAGCTCACTTCGAAGAAGACTCTCCCATTGAAAGATACCTACATGTGAACTCCAATCGCTATGACATCAAAAAAGTCTTGCCGATAGGCAACACAGACTTATATCGACAAAAATGTATTATGGGTTGGGGAAACCTTGACAATCTCATGCCGATATAGATCACAAAGTGAAATACTTAGATGTAGACGGATTTGATGGGACTACATGGCCAAATATGGGGAAAATGTGCTCGTGATAAGACTTATTTGGAAACTATTGAGTATGAACAACATGTAAAATCATCATAATTTTATAGTTCTAACAGTGGCTCCATCTGGGGATGAATGATTGTAAGATCATTGCAAGGATCCAGATCTCAAGTTGAGCAGACCAGATACAAAATGAGCAAAATGGGAATGGAAAGAATGCAAAATGGAGATGGAGATGAACAAAACCATAAACTACTGTGCATGGAAAATAATTTTTAGGAGGATTAGCAAGAGTTTTCCATGCACTGGCAACCCTTAATCCTCTGTATTGTTTCAAGAGAAAAAATGCTTCAGAAATTTCCCATGTATAGGAAATTCCTAATCCTCACCCGCCATATTTTGTAGATAATATGAATCCTCACCTCTCATTCCGACAACCACAAAAGGTCCCAGCTGCAAGGCTTCAAATTTACCATGCTTGCTTTTCTCCTGACACCTTGCATTCCACATCAGTACCAAGTCACTCTCTCCAAATTTTCTATCCTTTTCCTTTTTATCAAATAGATACTTCATCTATGTCTGTAACTTCATGTTCTGATTTTGAGAAATTCTCCTTATTTCATCAAGTTTGGCTAGCTGCTCCATTCTCTCCTCCATAGGTTCAAGAATATCCAAATCTCCTGAAGGACAAACTTGTAGACTGGTAACAATTCTATAAAGGCATCCTAGCTTGTGTTCCATACACCAATTCAAATGGGGATTTTCCAATTTCCTTTTTTACTATAATCCTATCAGCCCAAACTGCCAGTTTTAATTTTGAATCCCAAGCTTTCTTGTTTTGACCTAGCATCCTTCTTATAATCTTTAGAAGACTTTTATTGCTAGATTCTGCTTGACCATTAGCTTGTGGATGATAAGGAGCTACATAAGAAATGGCAATACCATATGTGCTATAGAAATTTTTGAATTCGTCTGACCTGAAACACATCCCATTGTTAGTGATCAATCTTATTGGTGTACCAAATCTAGTAATGAGGTTGTCCATTAGAAAATTTGTCACAACTCTACTTGTAGCCTATTTAGTTGGGATTGCTTCAACCCATTTGGTAAAATAATCATTGGCCACCAGTATCCACCTATGTCCACCACTTGATTTTTCTTGTATCTCTCTAATGGAATCAATTCCCCAAAGTGGCAAAGCTCCTTGACACTTCAGTTTTCCAGAGAATTTCTGGCATGCCTCACATTCTCTTACATATGTAAAAGAGTTATTAAAAACCTTTGGCTAGTAATAACTTTCCCTGAGAATTTTATGCGCAGTTGTCTTTGCTAAGTAATTTCCTCCACAAACTCCTTCATGCATTTCACTTAAGACACACCTAGCCTGAGACTCATCCAGACATAACAATAGTATACCATCCCTATTTTACCAAAATAGATCTCCATCCATAAAAACATACTTAGATGCCTGCAAATTCAGTGTTATTTTCTAGTTGTCATTCAATCCCTCTGGACACTTCATGTATTTAAGATAATTCATGATATCTATATACCATGGAGTATGTTCAATGCTTGCAACTACAGTCTCTTCTTCTATATTGCAAATTTGATTTGCTTCAATGTTTATTTATGCCATTAATTTAGCCAAGCCTTGACCTCTTACTAGTTTAGTGATCTATATCTCCATGTCAAACTCTTGGATTTTGTTAATCCATCTGCATATCTTTCTTGTTACTTCAGACTATGTCAAAATATCCTTAACAGCTGCATGAGGTACATAAGCAATCACCTTTGCTCCAACAAGATATGGCCTGAAAGCTTTTATAGCTTTCACTAATGCAAATGCTTGCTTTTCTGTTATATCATACTTTAATTCAGACCCCTGTAATGACTTACTGAAAAATGACACAAGTTGTTCATAACCACCCTCATTCTTTTGAAACATAACAACAGCAATAGTGTTCTTTGAGGCGAATGAAAATATTTGAAAAGGCTTTACAAAATCCAGAGACTTAAGGATAGGAGCTTCTTTGATGGCCTTTTTGATTGATATAAAAGCTTCCAAAGCCTCTGCAGTCCATTCCACTTTTTATCCTTTTCTCAACATTTTTGATATAGGTTTAATGATCTCGCAAAATTAGAAACAAATCTCCCAAAAAAGTTAATCTGTCCAAAGAATGATTATATAGCCTTAATATTTTTAGGGATAGAAATTTTGTCAATAGCTTCAACCCTCTCAGGATCTATCCTAATCCCCTCTTTTGAAACAATATGTCCCAAGAGCTTACCTTCTGTGATTGCAAAATGACACTTCTTAGGGTTCAAGCTAATACCATATTCTAGGGCTTTAATAAATACCTTCTCCAGATGTTGCACATGATCTTCAACCTTCTTCGAATAAGCAGTCAGGTCATCCTGATACACCACCATGATAGTATTGATCAAATCTGCAAATTCCACATCCATAGCTCTTTGGAAGGTCATTCCTGCATTAGTGAGACCAAATGGCATTCTCATATAAACATACGTCCCCCAAGGAGTTGTAAATTTTGTCTTATATTGCTCAGATTCCTTGACCTTGACCTGGTTATATCCTGAAAACCCATCCATCATAGACAATAGTTTGCACCCTGTTAACTTATGCAATATAGCCTCCATATTGGGTAAAAGATAATTATCTTTAAGGGATGCTATGTTTAGATTTATGAAATCTACACATAGCCTGATATCTCCATTTTTCTTTCTCACAGGGACCAAGTTTGAGACCCACGTTGAATGCGTGATTGGTTTAATGATTCCCCCATCTATGAGCTTTTCCAATTCTTCTTGCATTTTAGGCTCCAATGTTGGATTTATGGGTCTCTGTTTTTGTCTGAATGGCTTAGCATCTGGCTTCAATGGTATTTCATGCTGAAACAAATATTCCCTATAGGCTTTTAGATCTTCATAAGACCAAGCAAACACATGTTTATATTTTCTCAACAACTCTATCAGCATTTTTCTAATTGTAGGGCTTATCTTCTTCCCTATGTACACCCTTCTTGGTGTCATCTCAATCCCCAAGTTAATTTCTTCAATATCTTCCCTCTTGACTGGTCTTTGCTTCATGAGGGATCGATCATTTCCATCATACACCCTCTCCAATGCCACTAAGCCTTTATGAAGCTTTTTTTTTTTAAGCTATAAGATCTCCTTCCCAAATACTGTTTTCTCCCCATCCACTTCTTCAACAAAGGCATTTAAGTCAATCTCTTGGGCTTCATACTGATCTATATAGTGGAAAAACTTCATAAGGTTAGTATCATCATTGAAGACTTGCCAACAATAAATGTTATCAGGAACAATAGGCCTTGTCTTGAACTCAATTTGTGATACTCCAGCCAGTGTAATGTCATCTCTTTTCAGCGCCACATTTGCTAAAAAATCTACCATTATATTTTTTGACCTATCAATCCACTCAATTGAGAAGGAATCAAACAATTCAATTGTGTCCCATACATCATTTCTATATTGCTTCATTCTTTTATGTTTTTCTACATATTTTGACTTAATTTTTTAAACAACCAACTCAGAATCCCCTCGAATAGCCAACAACTTGATTTTTTGTTTCACAGCTATATTCAAACCTGTTAACAAAGCTTCATACTCCGCAACATTGTTTGTACATTCAAATGCTAACAGAAATCAATACTTAAATGTAACACCCTCAGGTGAAATGAATACTATCCCTGCTCCATTACCTTCTTGACTGCAGGCTCCATCAAAGTACATCTTCCACACACTGTTGCAGTTTTGTGTAGTATGCTTCTCAATTGGATCACTATTGATCAACTCTGGCTAGGCTAGTTCTATATTAAAACTCTCAAGATCAACATCACAAAAAAAATTGATTTGATTTTGTGGTACATAGTCAACAAGCTAATTCATCCTTGGCTCCTTGTACAACTTCACCTCTTGGCCATTTACCGGAATTGTTACATAAGATAGATCAAACTGAACATTCCCATCAACAGCTGTCGTCCACTGTCTTGATAAAAGCATACCAAACTGAGGAGGGGTGTCTATTACTATTATTTCGATATTGTAGGCCACTTGAAGATAAGTAGATAGCTTGACTTCAACATCTTTCATTATACCCACCACATGAACATATCGGTTATCCATCGCATAACATTTACCTTCATATGTATCCACCCTCATGCCTAGTTGTTTCATCACTCCTACTGGCATAATATTCATGGCAGTACTAGAATCTATCATGAAATTCCTTAACAATTTGTTATTTATGAGTAATGTAGTGAAAAAAGGATCAACCTGTGAGGGACTTGTCAATACATTACTCAAGTAGATTTTAAGATATTTACTTCCTCTTGCTTACTACTTGCTTTAGTAGCCACCTTGTTTTCGGAATTCACATGCTTTTCATTTGTTATCAATTGGACAACACTGTCTTTGTACTCCTTAATCTTCATCATCTCAAGTAGTGGAACAAACATCTTTACCTGAGATAAAGCCTGAGTGAAGTCAAAAGAAGAACTCTCCACTTTAACTATTTTCTTTTGCTCTGGCATTTCTCCTTTGTTTTCTTCCTTTTCTCTTTTACTTGGCTAATCAAGCTTTTGCATTTCTTTGTGTAATTCCTTCAATTCCTCCTTGTGGACAGGCCTTTGTTTACTTTCATCATATTTTTTATTTTCTATCCTTTTCACAGTTCCTTGTGTCACCTTTTCTTTCATAAAAATACCCCTAGGGACACCTTCCTTCTCATTTACAGTCTTATTTCTCAACCAGTACTTACCCTTTGCCTCTTCAACTACAACAACAGTTAGTCTCTCTATTTCCTCTTCAGTAAGTTTCCTCATACTACATTGAGTAGGTATTTCAATAGAATGTGGCTCTGTATATTCTTCTTCAGATTCAGAAAGGATCTGTTGTTCAGCCATATGGACATTGTATTTCTGATTTGAAACATCATATTCGTAGCCTTCATCCTCTGAAGATGAGTACCTCTCTTCCACATGGTGAAAAGTGTTTGAAGTCAAATACACTTTGTGATCTTCTCCATTGTTTCCCATCAACATTCCTTCCTCTTGCATTCTTTGGGCTACAACACAATAATCTGGGGAATGTGGCTTATCACAGACTTCACATAAATAATTGTTATTCACCATATAGGTTCCCTTCTTCCTCAATGGATTAGGAGTTTCTTTGCTTCTAGGCCTATTTGTTATAGGTTTTCCATCTTTCTAGTTTGTGTTATAAGGCATGTCATGCAACCTAGGCCTTTCATTCCTGTATGTGTGCTCCTATTTGTATTGATAATTATTGGTTTGTTGGGGAGCCCTATGATTGTCTCTTTTATCAATTATCCCAGCAGCCCTCCTATTTTTTTCAATTGTTAATGTTTTCTTTTGGGCTTCAGCCAAGTCTCTTGGAACCTATTTCTCAGTTCATACCCTATTTTAGGATCGAACACATTCAAATAAATACTCAAATACATGGAGTCTGGCAGTCTTGATCCAGGAGATATTTTATTCTACAGTTTATTCAATCTTCGATTAAAATCATAAATTGAATAATTCTGATTTTTTTGAATTCACATCAATTCATTAAGAGTAGCATCAAGTGCACTTTGATTCCCATATTTATCAAGGAATTGGTCCTGGAATATTTGGAGCGAATCAATAGAGGTTGTTGTTAGGTTGTTGAACCAATCTCTAGCTTCTTCAGTCAGTGACATCATGAATAGCCTAATATGTAGATCTTCATAAGGTACATCCAAATCTTGAATGAAGGAATTGAAGCTTCTTAAATGATCTTTAGTGGTAATTGCATTACTTCCTATGAACTTAGGCACCAGACCTCTCCAACTGCCATCCATAGGGTAAGGGAATAAATGAAACCTTTCCAAATCAAACTATCTTATCATTGTTGTATACTAGTGAGGGGGAGGATTGGGTGGATACTGATATTGGTACATAGGATTATTGTGTTGTGTATGATGATGTGGCACATAATGCTGACCATGAGGTGGTTGAATATTTGTATATTGTGAGGGAATATGCGATGGAGGGTTTGGATATCTATATTGATTCCCTATTTGATGGTGAGGGACCCCTGGTGGACCAGAGGGTCCTGCACCATGGATACCCTACTTATGAGGTGGTACATACTTTGGGTGACCAGATGCCTGATTAGTAATTTGGGATTTCTACAATTCAGCTTTTAATTCTTCTATCTGCTTCTTCTATAATTCTGACTATGGTTTTACTTCTTTAGGAATTGAAGGTTCATAATCATCTTGAGGATTTTCATGTTCAATATGTCCATTATGATTACCTTGCATTTTAAAATCACATTCTTGTTGAATTATGATGCATTCAGTCTCGAGTTTAGCTCTAAACTCAACCTGTTTCTAAGGATCATGAAAAGGAAAAGGATTTCTTTGATCTTCTAGGGTATAAGGCTCTGTGCTTGAATTATCTCTCCATGTATCATAGCGATCATATGTTTCACAATGTGCTCCTGATGCTTTGTCTTTGTCTGTTATGCACATGTCCTCACTTATCCTTTTTCATTTATCAACCTTGTCATCTTTGTGTGTCCACTTACTACTAGCAGGGGCTCCAGTATGACCTCCCCTGTATTGCGATCTTCTTCCATTCATGTTTGAACAGATGCAATGTTTCTATCAGAGTCGCCATTCACTTTTTTCAAAAGTGAAAGTATTTGATATTTCTTATTCCCAACGGAGTTTGTACAAGGTTTATGACTCTATGATTAAGGCCTTGATTTTGAATTGATTTGTCCCCAACAGAGTTGCCAATTTGTTAGCTCTCAAAAATGCAGGTGGAAAAACTTAAGAGGCTTTCAATCTCTTGGTACGTTTTAGGGTAATAGACAAAGCCAAATGATTCAAGCTTTCTACTCTTTAGGTGCTGCTAGACCCAGGCGGGTGTACCTATATGAATTGGGCATACTTGACTTATGATCTTTTCTCTTGCAGTGATTTTTCCAAGATGGCATATGGAAGTGGACAAATGAAATCAAATTTGGTATAGATTGTATAGAAATATTCCAAACTAAATCCTAATATGCTTAGTTAACAGATGTAAAGAAAATGAATGAATCTAAATGGTGAAATGCAAAGACTAGTGCCTTATTGGGTATGCGGAGTCAAATGAAATAGAAATGGGAAAACTATTTATGGAGAACACTCAAATTTTTTGGCATATGTTTTGTTTATAACTTGTATAAACATGGAACACTATGACTACCAAGTTCTTCTTTAATAATCTAGACAAATTTCCTTGATTACTGTGATCAACCAAAAGGATTTAATCTTTTCTTGAAAGAACTAGTCAATTAACCACACAGATACAACAAATGTGTATTGATAAACTGAATATAAACTTATATATCAATTTAAACAACCAGGAAGCATTAATCTTGGAGACAACTTAGTAATACTTTCAATAAATTCAACATACAATTGACACCAGAAATGAGCTACGACATCAATTGATTCTCATTAAAAAGCTCCATTTTGAAAAAATGCATCATGGTCTCTGTTCTGTGGAAAATTTTATGCAACTATATATTCTCTACCCTATCTACTCTAATCTATCTCGTCTGATAATCCTTACAATTGAGAATGAACATTTATACATTAGCATCCGAAGAGACACAACACTTCGCATTCACTTATCCACAACCAATTGTATTTGGGCTTTTGTTAATCATCACTGAAACAATTGCCGAGACATCTCGTAGTTATGCCGAAGGAAAATGTATCGCCGAAAGTCATCCTGCTACTCATCGCTATGATGTCATGATGTCATATCGACCTTTGATGTCCCACCGAGAAATATCCTTTCATCTCATTTCCTTCATCATGACCTTTCAAAGTTGGGGAGATGTTCTACAGACTATACTTTGTCTCGCTGAGATCTATTCTTTTTGTCTCATGTGGGTCGCTGTAACACTCTGTTGTCGGAGAGACATCCCATAGATCATACCTTGTTCTACTGAAAATCTCTTGTGGTACATTTTCTAGTCGCTAGGAGAATTCTGAGTTAGGAAGAGGTTTCACAGAATACCTTTGTCTTGCTGAAGTACCCCGTGGTGCATTCCTGTCATTGAGACATAACCACCCCTTTCGCCGATGAAATTGATCTTATCGATGAAATAAATTTCATCGGCAAGACTATGAATCTTCAAAAAGACTCATACCGATGCCAATGTCTCGTCGACAAATTTCTGTAAGTTCACATTTTATCACCGTGACAATACCATTCTCTCACTGATGAAGTAGTATGTCGGTGTGACATTCAGATCGACAAAACTGCAAGACCTCACTTCAATAGCTGTTGGTATAATTCCTTTGCGCTTTGTCGGCAAGACCCGGGCCACTCGGTAAGACATTATTCCAAGACCTTTTAAGTCTAGCTGATATAACTCCACATGCATTGGTCATTGAGACATAATGTATTCGGTGAGATCTCACTTCGATGGCTTAACTCCTGCTGATGCGTATCTTTATCATCAGTCGGTAAGACAATTCAAACTCGCCAAGACCTCACCGCAAAAACCTTTTGTCATATTGATATGTTTGCTTTATCGCCAGTCGGCAAGACACCACGAATTTGCTGAGACTTGATTTGCTTGGCCAAAGTGTTTTCCTAGACCCTGATAGTTGGTGAGACAGAAAATATACGCTATGACATTACTCCAATGAAAGATCCTTCGCAGATATGTGTATCCTTCTACCACCAATTGGTGAAACAATAAGATGTCGCCAAGAGTCCACTTCGAAGAAGACTCTCCTACCGAAAGATACCTGCATTTGAACTCCAATTGCTATGACATCAAAAATGTCTTGCCGATAGGCAACACAGATGTATATTGACAAAAATGTATTATGGGTCGGGGAAACCTTGATAATCTCATGCCGATATAGATCACAAAGTGAAATACTTAGACCTAGATGGATTTCGTGGGACTACATGGCCAAATATGGGGAAAATGTGCTTGTGATAGGACATATTTGGAAACTTATGAGTATGAACAACATGTAAAATCATCAGAATTTTATAGTTCTAACAGATCCCAATCCCTCTCTTGAAGCATCTATGATTACTATGAATCTTCGATTAGAATCAGGAATAGTCAACATTTGTGCTATCGTGAGACTCTCCTTCAGGAGTTGGAATGCCTATTCACATTTCTTGGTCCATTCAAGTTGTGTTCCCTTTGTTTGGAATGATGTAATAGTAGATTCCATTTGGGAGAAATCTTGCACAAACTTTCTATAATATCCTATGAGGCCCATGAAGCTATAAAATTCTAACACATTCTGAGGAACTGACCATTCCATGATCACCTTGATCTTTTTTGGGTCTATAGAGACTCCCTTAGCTAAAATAATATGGCCTAGATAGTGCATCCTATCATGGTAGAATGAACACTTGGATAGCTTCCCAAAGAGTTTCTTTTCTCTCAACCGCTATAAAACTATCCTCAAGTTCCTATCATGCTCTTTAATGAAATTTGAGTAGAATAGGATGCCATCAATGAAGATCAAAACAAAGTCACCCAAACAATCTCTAAACACACTATTCATGAGGTTGATGAAAGTTGTAGGTGCATTAGTCAAACCAAAAGGTACCATGGTGAACTTCTAATGTCCATATCGAGTTTGAAAGGAAGTATTCATAATATATTTTTCCTTTATTGTCAACTAATGGTACCCTAACCTGAGATCAATTTTGGAGAACACTGTCACTTCCTTCATCTGGTCAAACAACTCACCAATCCAAAAGAGTGGATATTCGTTCTTGATGGTCACCTTGTTCAACATCTGATATTCTATACAAAGACACAAGGTTCCATCTTTCTTTTTCACAAATATAATTGTTGCTACCCAAGGAGACACACTAGGTCTAATGATCTCTTTGTTCAACAACTCCATTAACTTCTTTGCTTCAACTCATAGAGTTTGGTGGTGGTCATCTGACAAGGTGCTTTAGATTGAGGCTTATATCCTAGTACAAGGTCAATAGAGAAATCAAATTCCCATTTCGAAGGTAAATCCTAAGTTTATCAGGGAATACATCTCAAAACTCCTAGAGAATAGGGTAGTCACCTAGATATATTTCCTTGCCATCAAGATTACTATTATGCACAACATAAATTGCACATCCCTTTCGACGAGCCTTTTTAAGTTGCATAGTAGAAATCTTCCTAATCTCTAAGGGTCTTTGCATTCCATAAATCTTGATTGGGTTCCCATAAACATCTAGAAAATTAACTACCTTATCCTCATAGTTCACCATAGCCTTATGCTCGATTAACCAATTTATTCCTAAAATTACATCATATGAGCCTTAAGGTGCCACATATAGGTTGACCTAGGTTTGGAAGGTTGGAAGCTCTAACTCACTACAAAAGAGATAGGTATCTACCCTCAGCTCTGCTTGCTTACCATACTAGATTGTCCATGAGTTTTCCATGTATCCAAGTCTAATAGGTATTTTGGAAATTACTCTAGGATCTATGAAACATTCACTATCTCTATTATTAATTAAAATAGAGACAATTTGACCATAGAGCTTACCCATTAGCTGAATTGGAGAAGCTCGATACTCAGCTAGCTTGTTATCCATTATAGCATGGATATGATGATATTGAGTCTACTGATAACTTCCTTCCTTTCAAAACTTTGACCACTATGGAAAATTTGAGGCATAATGGTCACCTCCATAAGTATAGTACTCTTTGTGAGGCCCTTTGTGAGCTCTTGGCTTGTCCTCCCTAAAGCCCTTCTACTTTTGGTCATCTTTATATTTTTTTTTGTTTTCCTTCTTGTTCTTTCCACCATTACCATATTTACCCCTCTCCTGTGACTCACTTCCACTCTTGATATTATGGATCTAATGGTTCTTGTCTCCCTTATGGAACTTCTTGTTACTAAATGATGACTTAGGATTTTCATTATTGCAGTAATTCGATAACTACTATAGTTTCTACTCTTTGGTGGCCTTTAGGAAGACTTCCTTCATGGTGAGAGAATGATGCATGCCCACCTCTTCTCCAATGTGGGGTCTAATTACCAATATAAATTTCCATGTATGGAAATGTTCGTCTCCCTAATACTAGGGCACATATTTCAATAGGTTTGTGAACTTTTGTCAATATTGGGTCACATTCATGCTCCCTTGAGTTAGGTTTTTGAATTCTATCACCTTCTTGTTGAAAAAGAGTTGCAGTAACCATCTCTTCCTAAAGGATTGGAGGAAGAGTTCCCAAGTAATCTCAACAGGCTAAAGATTCCTTTCTGACTTCTCATTTTCCCACCAAATCATTGCTTCACGTGAAAGTTGATAAGTAGCCCATGTTGCTTTAGTCTAGTCATATAGGTTATGGAGTCCAAAGCATTTTCCAATCTTAATAATCCATGCCTCCACTCCTACTCTGATAGCCTTACCATAAAACATAGGCAGTGCTACTCTTTTGAGATCTTTCCCAAGTTCTTCCTCAATTTGACCTCGAGGTCCTTCTCCTAAACCACTGTCTCCTTGATTGGTTTCTACATTCCTATGGTCCCAGTACTCACATGCCACTCAAACCTCTTGTTCTATGTGGTCCATATGAGCCTCTTACCAGTTCAAAAGCTCTACAATCTATTCTAGCCTCTTTTTTGGTCTGTTGTCTGACCCACTACCACCCATCTCTTTCATGGTGGTAACCATGTTGGCTTACAATCAACTTGCATCACATTTCATGTCTATCATAACTTAACACTAGGTTCTACAAATAAACATTCTTACTTACTTAATCATCACATACACATACATGTATCACTCATTCATCAAGGACATACACATTCATGCATTGTAAACATATTTTGGAGCTCTTTGTTTGAACACACCAAAAATATCATCTTGTTTTATTTATATTAAATTTGGGTCAATAAACCCTTATTTACAAAGGATTGTTGTTACATTAATCAGTTTTCTTGTTATCAAAAAGAGGACGCTCCTCTGGGTCCTCATCAAAATTTACATCAAGTTTTTTAGAAGGGGATGGTTGAGCACACAGGCTCTCCTTTTCCTCTTTAGTTAACAAGGGTGTGTTGGTTCCACACCCTAGATGCCAATCTCTAATTGTGGAAAGCTTTATGATCTTAGGTGTTTGCTACTCCTCAATCTTCTTTCCTCTCTCCAACTAAAGTCATTTGAGGGCTTGATCTAGAGTCTCATCATCAACAATCTCAGGTTGAACCTCTGTTTTAGCATTTTCTTCCATTACAACTTTCTTATGTGAGGTCCTAGTGGTTTTCCCTTTCTTTCGTCATTCCTTTCACCTTCCCATACCTGCATTCAATCTAGGTGTGGTCAGTTCTCAAGACAACTAAATTTGGTCAAGGGTCAACTATTCCCTAGTTAGGGCTATAGTAGACTCAAAATGCCTAAAGTTGAACTCTAAGCTCTGATACCAAATTTAATAACCCATTCTAAATTATTACTTCATTTATATTATTACAAATAACATTGTGAATATTCAATTTAAAAATACATAACTAAGTAGCTATATTCAATCATAGCAACACATCTCTAATTAAATGAGTCAAATATTTATATATTCAAATCGAATGTAAAATTACAATATCCAAGTTTGATTTGGCTCATAGGCTACATAGTCAATACAATGCAATAATTTTACTTCTAGGTTGCATCAAGGTTACATCATAGATCATAATAGCCTTGTAAACATCCAAGAAATTCCTCTTGACGTTTGCCTCCAATAGTGGACGAGAACATGGTTGAAGTGCTTTACCACCCAACCACAAAGCTTGCACTTCCCTAGAATTCTTCTAATTTGAAGAATACCTGACCCTACACAAAAAGTTTAACAAGAGAACAATATACAAGGTGGAATCTGGTGTGTGCCCATACATCAACATATATCTCTATCTACAAGTTAGAAAATAAATTACAAGATATATGCTAGGAATGGTAGAGAGTGTTATCACAAAGTTCATACATACATAATGAAATAATTTCTTGGCCAAGCATAAAAATATTGTTGCAACAACAAACAATAGGTTTTGGTAAAAGCAAAAAACTATACTCTTTGAACTCCATTTCGACACCCACCTTGGAAGGTAACTTTCAATATACATACTTATTTATTAACAACTAACTACCCTCTAGTAGCATCTACCTTGAGGTGCTCTAGTCTACATAGGTATCATTGTTTTGCTCAAATAAAAGAATATTATTCACACACATTTCCATGGAAAAGTAAATCAATTTACTTATTTCCTCATTAAAAAAATAATCAAAAAAATGAATCAAATGGGATTGATCAATACATTATTCAATCATATCATACACTTGAACCATGATTACATTCAACATAAATCATTATTCATTTAAGAATTAATTAAATAAGTAACATAAGAAGATATGTCACAAGTATGTGTATGTACATAGATGAAGGCCTATGTGCATACACATATATGTGCTAACTTATGCTATTGATTTTTGAATACATTCTGAAATAAAAACCATTAAATTAGATTGCTATCATTTAAATAATGTTCCATTTTGGTGTTCCATTTGTCAGAATTCAAGAAGTAAATGAACTAGAACAAGTATTTTTTAACATTTTCTAACATACTATTGTGTCATTTGTATCTAAACCAAGCTGTGATATTAAAATGATGTTGTTTATAGATAATCACTCACTGTTTATAATAGAATGATGTTGTTTACAACTAAATAGTTACATAATGATGTTGTTTACAAATAAACCCTCACTTTTTACATTGTATACATATAACTCAAACTTTGTTGTAACAATAGTTGGTTTTCTACATTGTTAACATATAACTCAAACTTTGTTAATCAAATAAAATATGATAGTCATAGAATGGCGTTACATTCACAATCAAGAACTATGATGACAAATGATAATAATAACTTCTTTGCCTTAGCCTAGCTTGGCTAGCTAGCTGATATGGTGATAAGGCATAGGAATCGACCATGCAAAGGTGGCTGATAGGCCTACTACCTAAAAATTGGGAAATCTTACATATAAAACTAGGATCAAAGTCGTATTCATTTTCAAAAAAAATCATTTGAATCATTATTGCTAATAGAATCGATAAAATGAAACGAAGACTGCAAGTTTTAGAATGAAATTACTATGAAATCTAACACATTCTCAATAAAAATCAAGTTGATTTAAAATCAAGGTTTTTGCTAAGCTTTCTCTACTATTTCCTCACACACCCAATTCACTTGTTGGATTTTCCCAAGAAAAACATCACCACTATCATTATCTCCATGATTTTTTTCTCCCTTTCCAAAATGGTAGAAATATTATTTCTTACTTGTGCACATGATCTTTGGGGTTGTTTCTCTCATAATGGCATTAGTTTTCCACCCCCCACTTATTTGAATTCAATTACTTAGTCATAATATGAATTTAGACCACTTCGTCCATTACATTCATATCTGATTTTATCTAAATCAATAGTATACTTTTTAATAAATTCGATCCATATTCAATTTTCATATGGAATAAATTTATATATAAATGTATATGTATATATATATTGTATATTTATATTTAAACTCATTTGTACATTCTTATATATATATATATGTATGTATGTATGCATGTATATATATATATGTATGTATGTATGTATATGTATATATATATATATGTATATATATATGTATATATATGTATATATATATGTATATATATGTATATACATGCATATATACATATCTATTTGTATATGAATGTTTATATGTATATTTTTCAATATTTAAATAAGAATGTAATTTTATTTAATTTCATATAATAAAATTCTTATCCTTTTTAATCATACTTTGGAATACATACTATCGTTTTCTTTCAATTCCTCAAAACACAAAATTAAGATAAACAATTTAAACATGAAATCATAGGTTTAACTTTCCACAAGCCATTTGTTTTTAATCATTTTAACAATTCAAATCAAGTAATTAAGTTCTTCTATATGCAAATTTCAAATGCAAATAATCATGTCATTTGTGGTGTGTGCACCCAGATTCCATCTAGCTTACTGTTTGATCTGGCTAAATGATCCTACTTTAGCCATGTTCTCATCCTTCAACCCATCACCCTATAATTGCACACACATGCACTTACAAAGTTCATTAGTAATGTTCAATTCATGATAAAGCATAAGATAATTCAACAATATCATATAGTCAATGAAGATCAACTTCCTTCAATCTTTTCAAAAATATCAAAATTTCCATTCAACATATTGAATTTCTTCAATAATTCAATTTACCATATTATAATTAAAAATGAAATAAAATTGGATTATGAAATGACCTATGGTGTTACATTGGTGTGGTTGAAAATGCAATCTTGGTTATTACAAGGTTGATCATGCGATTGTTCATAATAGATAGATGACCCTGATTATATTAGCCCTAGATGGGTGATTGTTCTCAAGAGGATCATGGAGGATTCTTACATCTATACTTGGGGACCTCATACTCTTACTCATTTATATATCATGATATGCACCAGGTTGTATATTAGGGAGGAGCTAGCCTATCTACAGGTCTTACACTTCTCCATATTTTGGCATGAGAGCATATCATCATGCTTAGATTAGTGATAGCATACAAAGATTCAGATGCTAGAGATCCTATGTTGTACCAATATGATGTTATGACCAATCATTACCATTCAGGTGAGTTGGATTATTAGTGGAGGGTCATTGATGATATGCCTGAGTTCACTTGGAGTCCCCAGCTATAGATTGAGGCTTGGGAAGATGATGATAGAAATCTCTCTTATTGAAGATAGACTCAATGGCTAGTGGGTCACACATCACATGCCATAGAGAGATATTTTGCAGATAGGGTAGCAAGACAATTTGGGTAGCATCAAGATGCTTTGATTGATGATTACATGGCCATTTTTTCTCATACCTTTTGAGATATTGTAGAGTGGGGACCACAGATAGTTCCACATGGTTCTAATGATTTTAATCATTTGGTTCTACTGCCATGGGTCTACACAAGGGTTCCAAATGATCTAGGTACCACTCTGGCCTATGCTACATTGTTTGTAGGATGTCAATCATGTTGGAAAAGGTATAGGTGGGAGGAGACATCGAGGTGAGTCTAACAAAAAAGACTAGAAGAGGAAAAGGTGCCTCAAGGGAATGAGCATGATCAAGTTCCAATATAAGTTCCCCAACCAATTCCACCATAAGGTCCACCTCAAGGGCACAAATATCAACAACAACAATAGGTGACACTAGTTCATGAGTAGAGACTACAAATTATTACTCAAGAGAGAGATTAGGCCTATCAGGAGTGGGGTTGGAGGACTACTGAGTGGGATAAGGCTCACTAGGAGAGGGATGGTTTTAGAGAGGAGAAATATTTTCTCCAAGCACAACAAGATGAAAAGATTACATGTAGGAAGTAGGTTAAGCTGCAATTAGCACAGGAGACTACCGAGATGTAGCAGCTAGAGGCCACAACATTGGCACTAGGGGAGGTTATCTTACTTTCTAGGTACACACATGATATCTAGGTAGTACAAAGTGATTCTACCTAAAACCAAACACTATATCACATGTATGTGCTAGATCACAGGTGATAGCCTGATTATTCACAGAAGAGTTCCATTGGTCTGAGTAGGTTTGAGGGTCCATTAGTTGGTGGTTCAAAGGGTCAAAAACATCAAAGGCTACCATCCTACCAAACCACTTCTGATCGAGATGACTAGGGGAGTTCGAGGTAGATTTTGATGTATATAGATACTTTATATCCATATGTTGTTGTAGATATGATTACAATGTATATTTATTCATTGGCTATTGAGAACCTCCTATATATTTTTGGTTTATAGCACACATTCAATTTACCATGAGAAATATATTTTTTGATATATATGAGATGAGTGATTTATGATACAATAATTGTATGGTGTTTATGTATGCTTTGATATTTTTATTATGTATGATGTATGGATATGATTATGCTATGATTATGGATGAAAATGTATGTATGGATGGATGCATTTATGATTCATGATTTGATATGCATGTTGCTAATGATTTGTGGATTTAAGATAAATAATATGGATGTTGATATGGATGATTTATTTTTGTATTTTTATATGATATATGATGATTATGTAGGATGTATGACATGAGATGCATGCTAACGATTTGTGGATTCAAGATGGATGCATGCTATTTTTTTTATTTTCATGCTACGTGGATAGAAGAATTAGATGATAGAATGTAGAATGATGATGTTGATCAGGATACCAATAAACCTATGATTATCCCAAGAATTTATTGGATATGTGATGAGATAGGATAGATGTTTTTAATTTTACTTTTAGATAATTCATTTCATCATAGAAATATTTATTTGATGTAGAAAGAAGATGCAATGCACCAAGGTATGAAGAACCAAGGTAGCATTGTATCTAATGCATGGAATTTGACTCAAAAAATAGATAGGAGTGTTCTTGTTCATACCTAACATATGAAAACTTTGTTTGATCATGTGAGGGACTAAAGCCATCAAAGTAATGAGAATAACACACAAAAGGTATGAAGTACCTAATATGTCCTAGCCATTTGTTTTACTTGAGACCATCTTTGCACATAAAAGGAAAGTATTCACCATGGTTGTGTTGCAAGAACATCCAAAAAGAAAAACATGTGAAAGAAATGATCAATCCCCTATTCCTTTCTCTCTAAATCATGTTTCAGATATCCTTGAGAGATCATCAAAAGAGAACAATAATATAAATAAAAATAAAATATCAAAATGACAAAAATGTCAATGTCATCACATCTCTTTCTAGAGAGGATTGAATTGGATGATATCCAAAATGATGTCTATTGTAGGAAATATCTATCTATAAGACATGAATTATATGGGGGTTGGTTGTATATGTTTGATAGGATGTTGATATGAAGATTAACCAACATGTTTAATAATGATCAAGATCTTTGATTTTGTGTTTAAAGTTTATGTTTTGAGTAAATATTGTACTTATTTCTATTTGTGTTTCCAAAGGTGAAGGTGATGATAAGTTAATTATGTTTGAAATTTTATTGTGAGTGAAAGTGAGGTGGGATGGTTGAATTATTTTTGCAATATTTCAATGTTTTTGATTTTTTTGAAATGTTTTAAGGCTATTTTGGAGTTATGACCATTTTTGAATTTTCTTTTGGTGTTTTCCAAACATTTGGATCAAGAGAACATGACTTAAGGGATAGACCTATACCTCAAGAGGTCATCAAATATGGCCTTGCCTACGTAACTATGTAGAGGATTCATGGTTTTCTTATTGGACTTGGATATTAGCACATGATGACTAATGGTTTTTTGAGAGATTTTTGATGTTTTTTGAATGTTTTTGGATTTTGAAATATTTTGGATGTTTTTGGATTTTTGATGTTTTAATTATTTTTTTAGATTTTTTGAACGATACCTACATCACGATGTCGATATCACATTATGAGATAGAGGACATGGATAGAGATCTATTTGAAAGCTGAATGCAAGTATCCACCCCTAGTTTCTAGCAATGTTTGGGTCTCCATGAATGGATGCATAGATAAGGATGATGAATGGATATGGTATGAAAAGGATGTAAAAAGGTTCTCCTGTGACAGGAAAAGAGAATGATCTATAGGAGAGTTCTAGATATAGGCTATGGGAATTTGTGGGATGAAATGAGATCAATGGTAAGGATCATGTCAATATTTTTCCATAAACAAGGTTGAAGTGTACCTTGAACCTTCGTCAAGATCAAGATAATTCAAAAGATTTAGTCAAAAATGGGTTGGATAGGTAGATGGTACATTTATTATGATGGACAAAATGCTATATTTATTATGGAGGGAATGAGATGCTTCCACTTGGGATGGCACACATAAATGCTTAATTCTACTCATGATGCATGTTTTCCAATTTTTCATCATGGTAATTACAAAAAGCACCACCAAAGTGGTTTTCATTGGAGGATGATTTTTTTCATGTCTATTTTATTGATTTTTTTTATGATTTATGATTTTAGGGATTTTAGGATTTTTTGAAGGTTTGGGTATGTGCAGGATCATCATGGAAAAAACAAGCCCTTAAGTGGCAAAAAATTTAGAAAAATTAGAGTTAGGCAACTTGATGTAAAAATTTGAATAAGTTATCTATATTATTTCAAAAATATGTAAGAATAAAATCTGTAGCAAATTGAATGTAGTTTCTAAACTACTAGGTTTATTTCTAAACTACTGTATTTCACTCTTTCTTGTTAGATGGATGCCAACACACTAGAGAGATGCCAATGCACCACACTATTGTCCTAGACCTACGATGTCATCCTCAGGCAGTTCAAATTCTAAAGACTAGCTTATCTAGCCCCATTTAGGTTTTTAGATATGTAGAGTGATAGAAGCACTTGAGATTCTCTATCCTTTTCGTAAACACCCATTAGCTTGAGGTAAGATAGGAAATCCCTCCGCTCTTGACTCTCCTTGACCTAGACCCTTGATTTGGTTGGTCCCCCTATCTTATAGTTAGTAAAACATTATTATGGGCATACTTATTTTGGAGTCATGATTCTACTTCCAAAATTTGTAATTTCATCATTATCCTCAAACATACCTAAAGATATAGTCTAAAATTTATCAAAATTGAAGGTTCCATATCCTCCATCCATCCAAAAAATCATTCAACATTGATCCTAAACTAGTTAAAGTGTCATTATTTGCTCAAATTTGAAGCAACCAAAATAGTTCAATAAAGTCATTCACGTCAAACATAGATCCTAGGGTTGATACAAGTTGTATGTTCACAAAAAGCTCTTAACACAAATAGATCATGGAAACAAATCTTAGTGGACCTAACATACCTAGCACCATAAATGTTAGTGACCGACCCTATGGAATTCCTCAAACAAATTCTCAATGGTATGAACTTCATCCATCAACAAAAACACGAACTCAACCATCCCAAGTTGAAATGATTTATATAGAAGGCATTACCAACAAACCTCAAGACTTTACTCCCAAAGAAGTATTAGAGATGCAACAAAACCAATATTTTGTTAAAGTGATAGAGGTAGTGATAAGTCAAGATCATAATCAATACATTTTGATACTTTCACAATAAGGTTCCAAACTTCCTACCAATTTTGATGTAAATCAACTTAGAGAACAACCAAAAACATCAAATGTTGGAACAAAAAATTGTGACCCTGTAGTGCATCACATCATTGAACAAGTACCTAAACCTTCTTCAAATGTAATAATTCAATCCATGGTAACTTCTCAAAGAGTGTATCTAGTAAATTTTAGAAATAAATATAACAATTCATTTTATAACACTCAAAATAATTGGACTTCAACTAACTGAGGTGCACAAATTGGATAAAAAATGCATCACAAAACAATCCAAATACAAACATGTCAAACATGGAAAATTCAAATACGAATGTGTCAAACATGAATATACCAAACATGAATGTATCAAAACTGAACATGTCAAATCCACACATGGTGAACTATGGGATGAATCCATTCACAAAGCTACCTTCACAAAACATGCACACAAATGTCCCTAGTATACAAAAACCCCAATAACAACATTGAACACATCAATATCAACAACATCAACAACCACAACATCAACATGAACACCAATAAAACATCATCCAACATCAACAATATGCCACCTTACAATAACTACATCATCATCAACAACAACAACCTTAGCAAAAATTGGTGTCACAAAAAAATTTTGAACATTCATCACACATCAATTATCAACAACCAAATCCATCACAAAAAAACATTATTAGCCAATTTTAATATTGTAAGGAAAATTAGATGCGGAAACAACTCTCCTAAATTCAAAACCTCATGGAAGAATGCAGAGATACCTTTTAAAATTACAATTGCAGTCCAATTAAGATGCACATGAAAGATATAACAGAAACAGAGTATTTGAGACACACATATGGACACCAGATTTATGTGGGAAAACCCTTACGGGAGAAAAACCCACCACACCAAGAGAATTCACTTTGTATTACAGTAACAAATAATTACATATAGAGTTCTAACTTATCTTTCTGATGCCAAATTACAACAGCTTTCACAATGATTAATCTTGTACAGGAACCTTCAAGTTACAATCTTTACATAATAGAAATCACTCTAATACAATTTGAACTATTCACACAACTGTTCTTTGAACCAACCGAACCCATCACAATCTGTAATCACAGAGTATAACCATGTCACCCCTATCTGTTGAGCTTCCTCTCAGAACTGCCATAATGAATTGTCTTCCAACGGTTCCCATCTGGCTTCTCTGATTGGTCCACGTGATGCCACATAGGATGGTCTTCATTCGGTCAAAAAACTTCAATCTGTGTTGGCATGTCGGTGAGACACTGACCATGTCTCCTTGATGCCACACAGCTTAGCATCTGATATCTCCAAGATTTTTCCATTGGCAAGAGGTTCCACCGAGCTTACAACCATTGCATCGACTTCAGTTTTCCTTTCGGAAAGACTATCGCTCTTCAGTGAGACTACATATCGATATTCCCAATTCACACTGACCTCAACATTTCTATCGGCAAGACTTACCACTCGCCAAGAGGTTACACTGAGACTTCTTAAGTTACACCGAAACATCTGACAGTCGACAAGACATGATGCTATCGCCAAGACATCATAGTGAATACTTCATGTTAATCCTAGTGCATCCACCAGTTGGTGAGACTCATTGCTTTCACCAACACCTTATACCAAGGTCCTAAGTCATACTGAGCCATTAGCATTTCCATCAACATCCATCTATTGCTAAGGCATTCAACTATCACCAAGAGGTTTCACCGAGATCTCTTATGTTACTCTGTAGCCATACTACTATCGGCAAGACCCCATGAGTCACCAAGACTTCATAACAATCGCCTTGAGCTACTCTGATGACTACAGTTGTATCCTTGTCGACATGACATTCCATTCTCGCTGAGACTTCTCCCTGAGAACTTTGGGTTAACCCCGAGTGAATACTATCGATGAGACATTCCTATCGGTAGGACTTCTTACCGAACACCCAAGACTTTCCCCAAAGGCTTCAACATAAAACACTATCAGCAAAACATCCATATCACTGAGAGCTCATAGTGAACATCCAAGACTCTCCCCAATATATGATAGAATGGCCTATCGGCTAGAGATCTCCACGGGCGGTGAGAGGTTATCCAAAATGATTCTTGTCATAGTGATAGGCTCCTTCAGTGAGATTGAAGCAAGGTCATAGCAACCTGTACAAAACATAAGGATACAAATCTGCTCGTCGGCCAGACATAGAATATGTCACACCGACTTGGCTCCAATAGAGGTTTTAGCCTATGGGATTTAGACACATATTTCCAACAATCTCCCACTTGACGAAGATCACACAGGCACCTCCAAAGCACAACAAAAATTACTAAAAATAATGGGCACTGAGGCCCATCGAATTGGCACACCACCTAAACTTTTCTGTGCTCACTAACTTTTTCAATGCATCTGCAACATTCTCCAGAATATCAACTTTTTCCAAACTGACCTTTCCATCCTCCACCATATCTCATACAAAGTGGTACTGTACATCTATATGTTTCATCCTAGCATGGAAAGTAGGATTCTTTGCTAGACAAATTGCACTCTAACTGTCACAAAATAGTTATTTCCTACATCAAAACCAATGTTAGAACACAAACATTTTAACCAAACTGCTTCTTTACAAGCATGAGTAGCTACCATCTATTCAGCCTCTGTAGTGGACAAAGCGACTACAACCTGTTGCTTACTCATCCAACTCACTACACCACCATTCAACATGAAATTATATCCACTGGTGGACCTCCTGCTGTCAATGTCCCCTACCCAATCAGAATCCACATAGCCTCAAATACTGAGAGTCCTCTATGATTCAACCAAGTTCCCATGGTAACACAAAGAAAAATCGGAAGTGCCCTTCAAATATCTGAAAACTCTTTTCACAGCATCCCAATGTGTCCTTCCAGGATTAGCCATAAACCAACTAAGTACTCCCACTGCTTGGGCAATGTCTGGCCTTCTACAGACCATTGCATACATAAGACTTCCAACCACACTAGCATAGGTTACACTGGTCATGTCCTCCATCTCAGTAGGAGATTTTGGACAGTCTTCAACAGATAGCTTCGTTCCCTACAAGACTGGAACAACTAGCTGCTTGCAATCATTCATGCAAAATCTCTCTAGAACAGTCTTGATATACTTACTCTGACTGAGCCAAAGCTTTATACTATTCTTGTCCCTAGTTATCTTCATCCCTAGAATATACCTTGCTGCACCAAGATCTTTCATTTCAAACTTAGCAGACAACTGAGACTTAAGATTAGAAATCATTAGCTTACTATTTCCTGTGAACAACATATCATCAACATAGAGAGCAATAATAAGAACTTGATCACTTTCAACTTTATAATAGACACAATGATCAGATTGTGATCTCACAAATCCCAAAGAAAATATAAAAGTATCAAATTTCTGGTACCACATTCTAGGTGACTGCTTTAACCCATAAAAAGACTTTTTTAACTTGCAAACTAGTTTCACTTTACCTTTCTCAACAAAGTGCTCAGGCTGGGACATATAAATTTCTTCTTCAAGATCACCATGAAGAAATGTTGTCTTCACATTCATCTGTTCAACCTCTAAGTCATACATTGCTGCAAGTGACAAAAGAAATCTAATGGACGTCAACTTAGCTATAGGAGAAAAATATCCCCATAATCAATTCCCTCTACCTAGGAATAACCCTTCGCAACCAATCTTGCCTTATATTTTTCCACACTGCCATCTAGACCAATCTTCTTTTTAAATACCCATTTGCAGCCCATAGCTTTTCTGCCTTTAGGCAATGGCACCAAACTCTAGGTATCATTCTTTTCTAATGATGCCATTTCTTCGTTCATGGCTTCCAACTAAGAGTCTGAATTAGACATTTTAAATGCCTCCTTTACAGTCCTAGGCTCATCAGTGCTAGAAATTAAAGCATAGTTACAAGTAGAATCTATCAAAGAGAACCCATACCTATCAGGTTGTTTTCTTTCACGGGTTGACCTACTCACTTGATGAGGCTGAGGTTATTCTTCTTCTTCAAAACTTTCAGAACTACTTGAGCTCTCCTCAGTTTCAGGTATATTTTGAATTTTCAATTCCTCTTTATCTGGTGTAGGAGGAATTCCAACTACATCCTTATTGTTTTTTTACTTTGTCTCTAACTGCAGATCCAAGGTAGAAGGCTTCAACTCATGAAAGATTACACTTCTGTTGTATACAACCTTCTCCATATCAGGATTCCAAATCTTGTATCCTTTTATGCCAACACTATAGCCAATAAAAATACACTTGATAGCCTTGTTCTCCAATTTAGATATTTTCTCATACGGCACATGAGCATATGCCTCACAACCAAAAACACAAATATTTCTTAAAGAGGGATTCTTACCAGACCATGCTTCTAGAGGTGTTTTCTCAACAAGAGAAGAATTTGGAGAACAATTACTCAAGTAACATGCAGTAGCAATAGCCTCAGCCCAGAACTTCTCCTCCAAGCTAGCACTACTCAGCATACTTCGTGCTCTCTCCATCACTGTCCTATTGAACCTTTCTGTAACTCCATTTTGTTGTGGAGTATAAGGTGTAGTCTTATGTCTTTTAATCCCATGGTCTTTACAATACCTCTCAAAATCATCAAAACAAAATTCACTGCCATTATCAGTCCTTAAGCATTTTATTTTTCTTCCAGTCTAATTTTCTACAAGGTTCTTAAATTCCTTAAATGACTGAATACTTCTGATTTACTTTTCAAAAAATAAACAAATGCTCTTCTTGAATAATCATCAATAAACGATACATAGTACCTTGACTTAGACAAAAAAGGAACATTCACTAGACCAAATACATCAGAATGAATATAATCTAGCAAACCAAAAGATTTATGAGGACTGGAATAAAAAGAAACACAGTGTTGCTTTCAATATATACAGTGTTCACAATTCAAATTCAAGGTTACAATCTTCAAGCCCCTCAACCAAGTTTTTGTTCTTCAAGGTTTTAAAACTTTTTCTCCTATGTGGCCTAGCCTATGATGCCAGAGCATAGTCTTTTCTGCTAGAAGTTTAACTTCCATAGAGTTTACATAATTTGGAACATTTCCCTCTTTACCTCCATGAGTAGCTTTCTATGAATTTACAGAGACATTGTTACATTGAACAACATGTGCATTGAGCTTGTACAAGGTACCAATATGGGCACCCCTTGCTAGCACCATTGAGACTCTAGTCATCTTGCAACCATTTCCAGAGAATGCAACTTGCACTCCAATATCATTTAGCATACTTATAAAAAGTAAGTTTTGAGCCGACTGGTATATGCATTACATTATTGATTCCCTTCACTCTGCCATCGGGGAATTGGATTCTGACTCTTCCACGGCCAACAATCTCTAAAGTTGAATCACTTGCCAAGTACACCTTTCCACCATCATATTCTTCATACTTCATGAACCAGTCTCTATGAGATGTCATGTGGAAAGATGCTCTAGAATCAATCAGCCAGACATCATTTGATGCCTATGTAGCCAAGGCTGCAATGAAGGCATCTCCATCACTGTGAGAAGAATCATTGTCGGAAGAATACTTCTTCTTCTTCTTCTTCTCCTCTTTACAATCCTTTCGAACATGACTAGGTTTCCCACAGTTCTAGCACTTCACCTTGGACTTCTTGCCAAGAGACTTTGATCTCCCTTCTAATTTTGATTTGGACTTCTTGCCCTTCTTCTTGCCTTTCTCTTTTGACCTTCCTCTAATAGAAAAGGCCTCCTTCACCATCTCAGAATATTTCCTTCTCATTTCTTCAGATAACAAAGAAGCAACAACATCCTCCATCTTGAAACTAGATGTTGTACTCCCAATAGCCATCACTAGGTGATCTCATGAATCTGGCAAAGAACACAATATCAGCATATAGTGATCCTCTTCATCAGTCTTTACACCAACAAAAGTTAACTGTGCAATCAGCATGTTAAATGCGTTCAAATGATCAGCAACAGACCCTCCTTCCTACATTCTCAAAGAGTACAACTTCTTCCTCAAGAACAGTTTATTCACCAAGGACTTCCCCTAATAAATAGATGCTAGTCTCTTCCATAAGGAAGATATAGTCTTCTCTTTGTGCACATTGAGAAGAACGAAGTCTGCCAAATAGAGGCTTATCAGCCCCTTAGACTTTCTATCTACAAGGTCCCAATCTTCTTGCTTCATGCCTGTAGGTTTAGTTCCAGACACAACAAGCCACAGATCACAATCCACTAAGAGATCCTCCATTTTGAGTTTCCACAACTCAAAATTGCTGCTGTTGAACTTCTCTATTTCAATCTTTTATGATGTGCTTTCCATCTCAATCTATAATTAGAAAATGACAAACTTCTACAAGACTCCCACTGAACAGAAATTGACTCAAAAAACCCAATGTACCCACAAGGATAACACAACTGGCCAAGCTCTGATACCACTTGTAAGGAAAATTAGATGCAGAAACAACTCTCCTAACATCAAAACCTTAGGGAAGAATGCGGAGATACCTTTAAAATTAAAATTTTAGTCCAATTAAGATGCATATGAAAGAGATAACAGAAACAAAGTATTTGATAGACACATATGGACACTAGATTGACGTGGGAAAACCCTTACGAGAGAAAAACCCACCACACCAAGAGAAGTCACTTTGTATTATAGTAACAAATAATTACATACAGAGTTCTAACTTATCTTTCTGATGCTAGATTACGGTAGCTTTCACAATGATCAATCTTGTACAGGAACCTTCAAGTTACAATCTTTACAGAATAGAAATCACTCTGATACAATTCGAATTGTTCACACAATTGTTCTTCAAACCAACCGAACCCATCACAATCTACAATCATAGAGTATAACCACATTGCCCCTTTTTGTCGAGATTCCTCTCAGAACTGCCACAATGAACTATCTTCCAACGGTTCCCATTCGGCTTCTTTGATTGGTCCACGCGACGCCACATAGGATGGTCTTCATTCAGTCAAAAAACTTCAGTCTGTGTTGGCATGTCGGTGAGAAATTGACTGTGTCTCCCTGATGCCACACAAGCTAGCATCCGATATCGCCAAGAGTTTTCCATCGACAAGAGGTTCCATCATGCTTACAACCATTGCATCAACTTTAGTTTTCCTTTTGGAAAGACTAGTACTCTTTGTTGAGATCACATATCGATATTCCCAATTCACACTGACCTCAACATTGCTATCAGAAATACTTACCGCTTGCCAAGAGGTTACACCGAGACTTCTTAAGTTACACCAAAACATCCAACAGTCGGCAAGACATACTGCTATTGCCAAGACATCACAGTGAATACTTTATGTTAATCCTAGTGCATCCACCAGTTGGTGAGACTCATCGCTTTTTCAAAGAGCTTATACCGAGGTTCTAAGTCATACTGATCCATTAGCATTTCCATCGACATCCATCTATCACTAAGACATTCAACTGTCACCAAGAGGTTTCACCGAGATCTCTTATGTTACTCCGTAGCCATACTACTATTGGCAAGACCCCATGAGTCACCAAGACTTCATAATGATCGCCTTGAGCTACTCTGATGAATACAGTTGTATCCCTATTGGTGTGGCATTCCATTCTCACTGAGACTTCTCCTTGAGACCTTTGGGTTAACCCTGAGTGAATACTATCAGTGAGACATTCCTATCGGTAGGACTTCTTACCGAACACCGAAGACTTTCCCCAAAGGCTTCAATATAAAAAAGTGTCGGCGAAACATCCATATTGCTGAGAGCTCACAACGAACATCCAAGACTCTCCCCGATATACGATAGAATGGCCTGTCAGCCAAAGATCTCCATGGGCGGTGAGAGGTTATCCCGAATGCTTCTTGTCACAGTGATAGGCTCCTTTAGTGAGACTGAAGCAAGGTCACAGCAACCTGTACAAAACATAAGGCTACAAATCTACTCGTCGGCCAGACATAGAATATGTCACACCAACTTGCCTCCAATAGAGGTTTCAGCCTATGGGATTGAGACACATATTTCCAACAAATATGGATCTCACAATGCATCTCACCAACATCAAGGTAATTATCAAATGGGTCCCATGCCTCAAGGAAATCCTCAATATCAAGTTGGTCCTTTATCGCAAGGTAATCCACGATATCAAATGGGTCTCGTACCTCAAGGTAATCCTCAATATCAAACTAGTCCTCAATATCAAATGAGTTCATATGGCATGAATGTTCCTCCATATCAAGATCAAAATTTATACAACACATATAATTCTTCTAAAAAATTTCTAGACCCACAGATTTATCATCACAAATCCAAATGTTAATTCAAAAGATTCAGGATATTCAAATGGGGAAGACAAAAAAAAATATACACTGTCCAAGGCTTGTGTCCATATCCATTCGATAGAAGCATAACAATGTTACCCTTTCCCCCACACTTTGAAATGTCAAAATTTGATAAATACAAAGGACATGGAAATCTCGAGGAACACATAAGAGAATTCTATGTGGCTTGCATGGAAGTACCTTATAATGACACATACCTTACGTTAATTTTTCCACATAGTTTGGGTGGACAAGCAATCAAATGGTTCTCGCATCTACCTTGAAGGATTAAATTTTTTCAAGAAATAATGACCAATTTATAGCACACTTTTCTTACAATATTGATGCAAAAATGACCTTGGAGGAACTATATACTTTTAAAAAAAACAAGGGAGAATCCTTTTCTTCTTTCTTACAAATATGGAGACACAAAGCAAGCAAATGTGAGTGGTCAATACCCAAGGAAAAACAAGTTGAAATTATGGTAGGAAATATAAACACAAACTATTCCTTTCAACTAAGAATGCAATGTATATCAACTTTTGATGAAATTATGTAAAAAGGTCTAAACATTGAACATGCAATAATTATGAAGGGATCCATGCAAACTTATAACCAACCATCTAGTTCCAATGACAAACTCAATTTTTGGGATAAAAATAAGAACATTACTAATGACAATGTGGTGGATGCAAAAGTTCTTATCAAAGCACCCTCAAATTCACACACAACAAAACACACATGTCCAAAGTGAAAATCCTTCATGAGGACCACCACCAAGACATAACAATACTCCTTGGAAAAAAATTAGTCCCTTAGGGGATCCCATCGAATAGTCCTAACGAAGTTGATCTAATCAAAGAAAATTGAAATTATTGATTATCATAATTATCTTGAACCTAAAATAAAACCCTCATGGTACAAAGACATATTTTTTCCAATATCATAGAATAAGAGGTCATAAAACAAAAAATTGTGCCAAAATAAAACAACTCATCCAACTCCTTATTGATCAAGGATAAGTAAATGTATCTCAGAAATATGTGAGTAAAGATCTAGGAATCTATAAAGATCCAATGCTTGATCATGGGAGGGATAAAGATTCTAGAAAAACACTGAGCTATACCAATGTGAATAATACCTATGATAACGTAGTAGGACATATCTATACTACTCATTCTTCACAAGATGAAGAATTGGAAATGTATCAAGATGCTTTCCTAAGGCATAATCAAGATCAATCAATAGTGTCTAGCAATGTTACAAATCAAAATGATGACTTATTAAATATGTCTCAAATAACAACATAACTCCCTCATATGAATTCATGATTGGGTACATTGAAGAAGTTCTAATAATAAAAGAGTCCATCATCTTATTGGAACCCATTAAGGATATTCAAGAGTCTTCCATCCATGCTACACCATTAACTCAATATCCATTTCAAGAAAATAATCTTGAGTATAACAAAAGTGGCTCTAAAACAAGTCAAGATTAAGAACCCATATCTTGAAATCAATATTAGGATCTACATAGCATTTTCCAATCTATTAATGATAGTTTTTTGTACATAAGTCAAAATGAATAATTCACTTCACCAAAATACTATCATGATCTTAGTAATATCTTCTAATCCATCTAATATTTCAAATACGATGATCATGTTTATAGACCAACCACCCCTACATCTACCCATGAGATGCTTCTTCTCAATGGACATGTAGATGATATTGCTTCAAAACAAGAGTATACTACTCTTGATATCCTTGTAAATGATCAAACAGTGATAGAGTTCACAAACCTTTAGGGTGACGTTCTAGATATAGATCATGAAGAAGATTCCTACATGGATTGTGAATCATAATTTTTTTTTGAAGAACAAATAGGATCCAATATTTCTACCATAGATTTTTGATATTCCTAGTAGAGAATACATGAATTAGCATCATGTATCTAGTAAAAATCATATTCAGTGGTAGTTTGTTAGCAGATGCATTATCAGGGAAAAGTATTATGCCTACATAAACATTGTATCATGAAATCAGTACAAGGTGTCAACAAACTTGAGCAACAAGGAATTGGTTATTCCATGATCAAATAATCCAAACATGTCAACAATAACTCCATAATATCGGGGCTAAATTTACCTATTGCAAACATTAACATGGTAAGCATGAATAGTCCTTATGTTAAAACCACTACTAGCAATTCAACCATCCATACCAAGAATCATCATTCTTGCATCTTTCCACTCACTAATTGGGACCAACACAAAGAGGAAAAACTATATCAAAGAAAAGAGCAAGGCATCAATGAAAAAGAATCAAAAAATAAAAAATGGACAAATCAAATTCAAATGGATGCCAAAGAAAAAGAAAAAGAAAATTCCTATCAAACTCCATTAGTCAAAGAGATTATGGGGAAAAATAAAAGAGGGATGTCATCCATCAATGATTTCTACTGATGCAAAAGAAGGCTTCAAGAGAAACATACAAATTATATCAAGAATTTGATCCTATTTCAACTCAAAATTCCATGTCCACCCTTCACTGCTCATCATCCCAAGTTTGGAGAATCAAAGATTCTAAACTATCGACCAATACATCTACATCTCATTTTACTCATCACATTCCACCATCCACTTGAAAATCAATGACATCCAACTCTCATATTGAATGTGTTTTAGTAACAACTCTTCATCATAACAACTCTAAGAGCACTATATCATGATGTACACATCTAGGTGAGGTTAACTTTGGTATTGATGAAGTCAAGAACATTCAAGGGTTACATACAAGCACCCATATCTTGGAAAAAAAATTTCTCTAGGAAAGATACCATTGGCATATGTTGATAGTAGCACCATCTACATCAGCACCACCAGGTGGTTTGACATGATTTAAACAGGTATGTGCAGGATCATGATGGGCCAAAAAGTGGCGATATGATGGGTATGTGTAGGGTATGTGGCAGACGATTTTTATTTTACCCAAAATTGATGAAATAAAAAGGGTTTTTAAATGATATTCTCAACTTTCCACCAACATAAATTATGATTTACTTTCAATTTAATCAATAATTATTATTCATTTTCTATCTGAATTATGACTAAAGTCCTGATTGATAGGCTGATTGAAAAACATTTATAGCTTTCAAATAGTATCACATTTTTTGAATCTGAAACATGCCTCACATTCTATGCTTCACATACTATAGGATTAAAACAAAAAATTGAATTTCATGAAGTTTTGACCAAGTTAAGGTGGTCGGACATACAATTTTTAGATTTTTAAAAGTTGTAATAAAAATTCATAATTAATTATTTACTTGGGAAAAATTACAAAAAATATTCATCACATTGGGACATGAGTCCTCTACTTATATCTAAAATCTTATAAAAAATATTATCATTTTATTGTGGTTAGGGTGGTTAGATAGACACCTACTTCTTATTTTTCCTTGAAATTTAAGTGCTCTTGCATTGAAATTTCAAATTTTCACCAAATAGATTTTTTTAATAAACCTAGTAGTTTAGAAACTACATTCAATTTTCTACATATTCTTTTCTTACATATTTTTGAAATAATATAGATAACTTATTCAATTTTTTACATCAAGTTGCCTAACTCTTATTTTTTGAATTTTTTTGCCACTTAAGGGCCTATTTTTTCCATGATGATCTTGCACATACCTTGAAAGATTTTAAGCTCATGCTGAACCACCTGGTGGTGTTGATGTAGATGCTTCTATCATAATGTGCCATCGATATCCTGCTTGAAGAAGCTAACTTTCCAAGATATGTGCACTTGAATATACTTTTGAGATTCCAGATCTACTTTGTCAATACCGAAGTTAACTTTGTCTTTGTGTGCACATCACAATAGAGCGCCTTCTGAATCCTTATGATGAAGGGTGGCTTCCAATACATGTTCAATGTGAGAATTGGATATCATGCGTGGAGGCGTGGATGGAGTGTGTTTAGGAATAAAAGATGGATTGGTTGATAGTTTGGAACCTTTGACTCTCCAAACTTGGGAATATGAGCAATGATGGGTGGATACGGAAGTGTACTTGGAATTAGGACCAACTTCTTGATATACTTTGTATGTTGCTTGAGAAGCTTGCTTTTGCTTTTGTGGACATCTTTGATGGATACTTTTCCCTTTTTTATTTTTCCCCATAGTTTCTTTGACTGATGGAGTTTGATAGGGATAATCTTTATTTGTATTCTTTGGTATCCATTTGTATTTGATTTGTCCTTCATGCTTTGCTTCTTTTGCTTTGATAATGTTTGTTATGCTTTGATTCAAATATTTCTTTTGATGTTGGTCCCAATTCGTGGATGGAATGATGGGTGGATGAAGATTCATGATGTGGCTAGTTGTAGTATTGGCATTGGTTTCATCATAAGGATTCTTTGTGCTCCCCATGTTGACATTTGCTTGAGACGAAGTTGCCCCCAATATGGTGGTAGTAGCACCTTTGTTCTTTGATTCTACCTATTTTGAGAGTTTCTATTTAGAATGCATTCTCTGATAAATGACCACTACAGATGATATTATTTCAATTTATTGTTCTACTAACTCTAGAATATCATGTTCTATCTGACCTGTTTCCTTGAGTGGATAATCTTGGATATCTTCATACATGATGTCCTCGGTCTGAATTTGGGATATATTTGATCCTGATGTTGACAATTTTGTTTAACTGAAGGAATCAATAACCTATTTTTTTCATGTAATAATGTCAGGAATAAAGGAATCCTCTTCTGAATGAAGATCATCTATTTGTCCATCCACATAAAGCATCTCATGGGTAGATGGAGGAGTATGTGCTATGTGGATGTGATCATCATTTGCAACATCTTGTAGAGATAGGAGGGTGTCCATTATATCATTGTAGTAGCTTGGAGATACAAATTCTTGATCTCAAATGATTTTGGAATTGCTTTCAACATGCTTTGGATCAAGTTCTTGACATGGGTCAATTTCAAAGAATGGATTGCTAATAAAGGGTTCTTGGATATCTTCATTAGGCATAGGAAGTGGCTCAAATGTTGAGTTGTGGATCCCTTTAGTATCTGTAACCGTGAGGTCAAAGGATTCCCATATTTCTTGGAAAGGATCATTGCAATACCTTGGTGAAAGATGTTGATCATGCTTTAGAATAAATTCTTGAGATATGTCCCCTAACTCATTGGATGATGTAGAGACATTTTCAACATGATTATTGGTTGAGAGTTTATCATTGCTATTGCTAGTGGTTGAATCTCGATCATTGTCCCCAATAGTTATTTTTTTTATCAATAAGGTCTTAGATGAGATTTTTGAGCCTAAGGGTATGTGTAGGATCATGATGGGCCAAAAAATGGCAATATGATGGATATGTCGCTAACGACTATTTCTTACCAAAAATTGACAAGCGAAAAGGGTTTTCAAAGGAGATTCTCAGATTTCCACCAATATAAATTATGTTTTAGTTTGAATTTAATAAGTAATTATTATTCATTTTCTATTCAAATTATGACTAAAGTACTAATTGATAGGCTAATTGAAAAACATCTATATTTTTCAAATAATATCACATTTTTTTAATCCAAAACATGTGTCACATTCTATGCTTTGCATACTATAGGATTAAAAAAATAAAAAATTGAATTTCATGAAGTTTTGACCAAGTTAAGGTGGTCAGACATACAAGCTTTTATATTTAAAAAAAAAATTGTAATAAAAAATTAATAATTAATTATTTACTTGGAAACAAATTATAAAAAAATATGCATTACATCAGGGCATGATTCCTCTACTTATATCTAAAATATTATAAAAAATATGATCATTTTATTGTGGTTAGGGTGTTCAGACAAACACCTACTTCTTATTTTTTCCCCGAAATTTAAGTACCACTACATTGAAATTTCAAATTTTCACCAAATAGATTTTTTAAATAAACCTAGTAGTTTAGAAACTACATTCAATTTTCTACATATTCTATTCTTACATGTTTTTGAAATAATATAGATAATGTATTCAAATTTTTACGTCAAGTTTCCTAACTCTAATTTTTTTGAATTTTTTGCCACTTAAGGGCTTGTTTTTTCCATGGTGATCTTGCACATACCCCTAATGCAATTTGATATTATGTGTCCCTTTGTTTTGTGATAATCACAAAGGTGATTTTCATTGTACCACAACGATTTCACTAAGGGCTCTTGATAATTGTCATACGTGGGAACTGTGATGATTTTTTCCTACACCAACTATTGCATGATTGATTTGATTGGTTTCCCAAGTGGTGTGTATTTTTATTTGTTACCTTGTGAGATTTGACCTAGTGGAGATTGATTTTGGACAATGTTCTAATATAGGATGATGCTTAGATTTGGCATGATAGGTTGACATTGAACATTGTTGTGGTTGGGAATCACATTGCATTGATTTAGGTAACTTTGATTTTGCATGGTGCTACCTTGACTTGGATCAATACATGGAATCATTAACATATTGTTTGGTCTTGAACAACATTTTTATGATTTTCAAACATATCTATCCCAAAGTTTACCAAGTGTGGATTTGAAATGGTCATGTTTGATAGATTTTTACTTGGTATATTCACATTTGGCATGTATGGATTCAGTGGGATAATGTTGCTTTGTTGAAGACTCATGCATTAATTTCATCGTTGATAGATTTGTAGGTTTGGACTTTGATTTAAATATAGCATAGGGAAAGGTGTTCCAAAATTTAGATTGGGCATACTCACATTTGGCGTACCATCGAGGTTTGTAGGAGATAATGATCTCATGTATGGATTGTATAAATGTGAGTTTTGATAATCCATCCGCATTGTAAGGCTTTGAAAGTTTGGTTGTTTTAGACCACTCATGATGTATGGATCAAGTTTATATTCCATGTTTTTCTTTGTGTTTTGACCTTGTTGACCTCTAAAGGATTTAGGACCAATGATGAGATGAAGGATGAAAGGGGTGAATGGTATGGGTGTTTGAACTTTTAAGACCCTTGGAGGAGATACAAGACTTTAGGACTTTTGGATTTTTTATTTTGGATTTGATTTGGATTTTGATTTGGATTTTTGATTGAGATTTGATTTGGATTTGGATTTGATAATGAACTCATAAACTCCAAGAGGTTAGATGTTATCTTGGAATAAACTTGTCCACAAGATGATAATTTAACTAGGTGTATGAGGAAGGATTCATCCACACACACTTAGCCAAACAAGGAGATTTTGATGTTGATTTGAAGGATTTTTCCAATGGTTCAAAAGTTGTTTGTGAGATAGGATTTAATTGATGTTTTGAAGGATGGATGAAGGTTGACTTTGATCCTAAATGAACCTAAGAGAGACTTGTTTACAAGACCAAGGTTTTGAAGAAAATGTTTTTCCGTAAGATTACTTCAAACAAAAAGATCAATGTTTGCTTGAAAGACCATAAGACAAAAGATAAACAAGGACATGTGTGGGGTTCAATTGATTTCATTTTGATTAATGAATTTCTTTTACCACATCCAATATATTGCTTATTTTTTCAAACTAAATGTCTAATGTCCCAATTTCTTTTCATCCCACAACATCCATTATATGGAAATTAAGGCAATAGTTTCCTAAAGTTGACTTTAGTAAGAGAAAATTGAGATATGAATCCAAGCACTTAGAAACCTCTAAGAATAGAATCCCTAGGGAAAGCAATAGCACTTATATTTTTCAATGGTATTTTCTCCCCTTAAAGGGTTTGACATTTGATGCTCATGTTGAATATTTATTTTTCCAATGTTTTAGATCAAGTAAAGTGTTTTGATTTCAAAAGTAATGCATAATCCTATGGATGAGAGACAGTATTTGTTGGGTTCCCACTTGGATAAATTCAGCTACGCCTACTCTTAGTGAATGATTAGATTCTTGACCACACAAGCTCCCCCTTATAGTGCACTCTCTTCTTGGTTCATCGAAGCATTAGTACCCATGAAACTCCAATGGCATACTTCTCATTCCTACCAGGAGCTGTAAAAATGTGGGATGACTTTAGAACGACCGTTCTTGCACCAACAAATAGATAAGGGATTTTGGCCTTTATACAAAAGGTTCTAGTATAGGCATTCCATTCATGGGGGATCATCCATATGACAAGACACCATTGTTTCCCTTCTTGTCAGAAAAATCCTTGTGATACTTGAAATTTCCTCAAGTGCCCACACTTATATTCTGGGTGGAAGTCGCTTGGCTTTAGCATGTTCTCAGTGGGGTCATTCCATAGGGTGATTACTTTTTTCCCACCAAGCAGGCCCTCTAAGGATAAACAATAGCAAGCAAGCACATCTGTAGTTTGATCAATCTTTGTTTAGAAACAAAGAGAGAACAAACGTGATATACTTAACTCACACTCGCAAACTTTGTTCAATTTTAAAAATCCAAATTGAAGTGTGGAGTAAATCACTTATACAACTTAATATCACCAAAAGACTTTTGATTCTCAAGATAGTCGTGCGGCGCGAGAGAAGCACATATGTCTTTTAAATGATATTACTTTGGATAGGGGATTACAAAACATAAAAGGAACATATTCATTTTAACCTTCAAAGCAAGAATGAATTCTTTTTAAGCACCAAGATTGAAATGTGAAGATTGCTTGTTCAATTGTTAAGCCCAAAACAAAATGTAGTAGGTTCCTAAGGTTCTTTTTAATTCCTTTATTTTTTTCTTTTTAATCCCAAAAAAATAATTATTGAGTCATAAAAAGCTAGAAAGTGACAAAGTCCTTAGAAGTGGGATTATAATTGCTCCCCAAAGTGTTCAAAAACACTTGATACAATGATGTGATAATGTTTTTTCTTTGACTTCCATGCTCTATGATCCTCTAAAACCTACAATACAAGCTCCAAATGTTAGATGAAATCAAGAAACAAGAAGATATGAGGGTTAGATAAATGATTAAGCATAAAAACCCTAAAATTTAGACCAAGTTTCATTATGATTTGACATTAGGTAAAAATTTGAAAATTTTAACTCTATAAAAATGATAAATACCTATAGCATTGGATAGATTATGAAATTATACCCCATTTAAAAAAAAAAAAGCTTCAAAAAAGACCAAAATATGACCAAGATACAACCATTTTAAGATTGAATGAAAAAGCAAGAAAGCAAAGGCGGCACCCTTTGAAACATAGAGGCAGCGGCGCTGTTTGGGTCTAAGTAGCAATGTTGGAACAAAAGTGGCATTGTTTGAGGATTTGAGCGGTGCTCTGGTAAAACTAGCGGCACTATTTGGAAAAACAAAGACCACAAATGCGTCACAATTGGACCTAGTGGCGATGTTTGACCTGGAAAGACAAAAAAACATAAAAAAAATAGTGGAATTTGACCAAAAAAATGTGTTAATTTCTCAAGATTCACCCTCCTTCTAGTGCCAAAATGTGAACCCCAATCCTAGACCTGCACAAACACAAAGAACAAACACAATGTTAGTCATATATGCAAGTTAGAACTAAGATTCCCAATGCAATTCATTAGAAACATCAAAATAAGAAATAAATGAAGAACACAATGAAAGAAGCTATTAAATCCTATTTAGCTGATTCAACTCTCAATCCCATGGGGGAATTGGTGCCATTTTAATGTGGAAAATGGCCCTTTCCCAATCCCTTGTAATCTTGGTGATGATTTGATGAAGATTAGATGCTCCTTGGTTGAATTCCTGCATAATCTAGCTAAGAAATGATAAAAATGGATGAAAATGGATGAACTTACACAAAAGATGAAGATAATGATGTTGCATAAATTTCTCCTCCCATTCTCAAATGAGCATAATGATTTTGCATTGATTGCATGACTCTTCCTCAACAAATAGAGAAGGCCTCTATTTATAGAAACAAGGATGGAGGATTTGAAAGATATGGAGGATGCATGACAAAAGATAATCCAATGATCAAGTGCCACTTGTCATCATGCTAATGGACACAGGTTGAGCACATTTTGGAGAATGTGCAAAGAGAGGGGAGATTCAAATTCAAAAAATGGCTTGAAGGATGAGGTGAAAGGTGAAGTTAATTTCGTGGCTCAAGTAAATGACTTGTAAGAGATATTAAATGCCATGTTAGAGGACAAGACCTTTTCGGGGGAGATTTCAAATTTGAGGAATATTTCATCTTTGATGCCTTTTTTGAATTCAAAAATAGAGATTTATCAATTAATTAAAATGATTTTCATGAGCAAGTGGAAAAAGCTAGAGGATTTGACGGTTTAAGACTAAAATTAATCAAGATTTGATTAATTTAAAGGAGATTAGCTGATTTGACCATTTTGACTTAGATTTTTGGATTAATTTAAATCAAAATGAGAGAGAAATGATTTTAGATTTAATTAAATAAAGATTTTTATTTATTTAATTAAAGAAGATAGTGTTAGCTTTAAATAAAATAAAGATAAATTTATTTAATTTAAATGAGATGACCTTAGAGATTAATTAAATAAAATGAATTATTTAATTCAAAGAGGGACTATAGGATTGATTAAACAAAGTGATTTATTTAATTAATAGGAGATGATGATTTAATTAGATAAACTTAATTTATTTAATTAAGAGATGAAATGTGATGAATTTAATCAAATACATATTATTTGATTAAATGATTAGCAAAGGGGGTGATTCAGGACGAAGCGGTGTTAGTAATTAGGATCAAGTGTATAGGACCGATTGGTACATTTTTCATGTCTACAATAAGCGAAATCAAGATGTGTAATATGTTTAGGACATTTTTCAGGTGTCTACAACAACAACTCAAAAAACTAACAAAAACACCTCAAACTAGAACTAAAATAGAAAAAAAAAACTTGATTTTTTTTTATGTGATGCAAGATTACTTATGGACTTGAATGCTCCTACAACATATATCTTGATTTTGTATACTCTCTTAATACAAAATTATCATTATTTCATTTTTATCTCATATATCCCCTCTTTATATCATATATCCTATGTACCTATTTTATAACATTATTTATACTCATATTTCTAGGTTGTTATTACTCTAAACTCTAAATGGTGCATGTTGAATGAATTTTGATTGAAAATTATGAAAATAAATTTCATTAAAAATATAGGATAAACTAACAATTTTATATTGATCCTTGATGAAAAATATAATTTAAAAAAAAATAAAATATTGATTCTCAACTTTTACATGCTTGAGTCAAAAAAATAAATTAATAACTATACATAGCGTAAATCACAAAAGATTAGAAATATAAATTGTTGACCCATTTCATATTCCTCCCATGAAAACTTTAAAATAATCTTTAGAGTTATATGTAAAAATATTTTAACTCCATGATAAATCAATGAAAATATTCAAAATATATTCAAAATAGTTTAAAAACAAGGTAACTTTTTAGCTTATTATTGACAATTGAAATATTAATTTGATGTATGGGTTCTCTGGGTACCCACAAGGAACTTTCTTTTTCATTTAGTTTATAAATTGTACTACAAGATGTATATAATAAAGCTATGTCTCCCCTATAATATACAAACACTATATATAATAAAGCTATGTCTCCTCTATAATATACAAACACTTTATTATTTGGTTTTGAATTAAATTGTGTCTCCTTTATGATAGACAAACAATTTCATTATTTACATTAGAATGAAATTGTCTTCTCTATGGTGTACAAACACTTTTATCATTTGATTTAGAATTATAATATTTCTCCATTATGATCTACAAACACTTTTACTTTTATTTTTTCTTTTGAATTAAACATCATCTCCTCTATGATGTACAAACACATGTGATCCACTTACATTTTAACAAAATTGTAATTTTTATATAAATAATTAAAAAAAGAAGATAAATTTAAATTTCTATTAATTTATTGATTAGTCCTATTTCTTATGCTATATCTCAAACATACTTTATTTTATTTATTTTTTTAGATTGCAGAAATCAGTGGGGTATCCATCCCCTTTTTTCACGTGATGGGTGGCGCTGGTGTAACACGCCCTCCAATGCCATGGGGAAGAGGATGCTTTAGCCAATCGAGCTAGGCCCACTGCCCATATCTCCAACTTACCTCAATACATTGAAAAATAATAATAAAATTGTCCCCTCTACCCTAATACCTGAAAATGCATTTATTTACATTTTGATATTAATATTACTTAGCGAATAACACGACGACATTTATGCCTGCTCATAAAAAATTGCATATATTATTTTCATGATTTTATCTTTCATTTACAGTTATATGAAAAACCAGTTTACCAACTTGTTCTTTACTGAATCTTTTCCCTCCCCTAAGCATAACAATCTAAGAGAAAAATGTGCAGACATCTTCTTCAGTTTCTCAGCAAATTTTCCTACGCGTAGAGGGAACTCAAATCCGAAATGATTGATTGCTGGAAAATAAGTCCCTCAGATTTTATATTCAATATCTCACCCATAGAAATGACTACGAAGAAAAGGGTGTCTTAAGTTTAAAAGCTCTTTAGAAACTATGTATTTTAGAAAACGTGCCATAGATGATGATCATTTTAGCCTTTAAATTGTATCCAATGCTTTTCAACGTCTGGTATCCACCCCACCCACCGTCAAGTTGGAACTTTGGACTTGCAGGATGCTCTTTTTGACTAAATTATACCTTCTTAAATAACTGATGAATACAGATGTTGTACATTGACGAGTTCTTTGCAGAGCTTCTTGTGTTGTTACTTTCAGAGGGTCCATCCATTTACAAAAAACCTAGGCCATAATTTGGCCACGTCTGCTTGTGGACAATATTGTCCATTCATGAAAAGTTAAAAGCATTATCTTTGTTTAGTGAGAAGAAGATAGATTGATTTAGTGCTTTTCTATCACACACTGCAAGTAGCTCATTTTCAATTAGCATTTTCATTGTCATGTAATCTATCTTTTTAGTAAACATTGGTTGTTAATAGTTCATATATGTATTGAAGGAAATTAATTATAATATATAGGTTTAAAGATGTATAAGTCAAGGTGACAAGTGTTTTAGGGAAGTGTAATTAATTGAAATTTAATTCAATTGTAAGAGTAGAGATGTCAAGTGAGTTTGTATTGATGATCAAGTTAATTCATCCTGATGAGGGAGATGTGGTACCTAACAACCTTCAATCAAAGAGTTAGTTGAGGGAGATGTGACGCCTAACTACCATCACTCAAAGAGTTGGTTGAGGGAGATGTGACACCTAACTACCATCAATCAAAGACTTAAATGAGGTAGATGTGCCATATGCTCCCACTTAGGTCTAGAATATGATTGTCTATCGACTATGGACTACTTTTCAATTTTAAACCATATTTTATAATCTTAAAATACCCTAGACTATGTAATTTGACTTGCTATATTTGTATATTACTATATATGATACTTTATATCACTAGTACAGAAAAAATTACTATAGAAAATATAATATAATACTATGTTTATAATATATTTATAATCCATATCATTAATTAAGTATTCTAATTTATAACTTTTATATATTTTGTAATATTTGCAAAAGATTTTATTTTATTTTATGTTTAGAATGTTTCTAATGTTAGGCCCAAGACATGGGTTGAATGGAAATATATTTTATTGCATATCAAAAAATTACATGTCGAAAAAATGTTTACACCTTTATTTTATAAGCTAAAGAACAATTTAATTGTCATTACTATCTATAACTATCTAAACAGAAAAATATATTTGCAAATGTTTTAACCCAATAGATTAACACATTAACATCCCCCCTTAATCTAAAGGGGTTATCATGAAACCAAGAAATATTTTGAACTGCTCAAACTTCTCTCAACCAAAAACTTTGGTGAGAATATTTGTTGATTAATCTGAAGCTTTTTTGAAAATCTTGTTGCCATGACATGCCTTAAATTTGTTGAACTAAACTCATTACCTTGATAGGATTCAAAATTTGATATTGAGTCTATTTCCTTGACAAGTCTCAAATTTGATAATGAGCCTATTGCTTTGAAAGGTCTCAAATTTTTTAATGAGTCTGCTACTTTGGTAGGTCTCAAATGGGGACTTGTTTTGTCTATGCCACAATTTGAAAAATGAACAAACTTTAGTGGCTAATATGGGTAGTCACCAGCTATCAATCTCAAGAAATTTTGCATTATCACTAAAGATAATATTTAAAATAGTGCACATTGGGTGAAATAAATACATTGTGGAGGAGCATATACACACCAACTATTCACCAATAATACATACAACCAAATAATATTTGACATAACACACATTATGTGCGACATTATAGAATTACAAGGTGTCAACAATCTATGAAGTCGCCACTCAAATTTGACACACAAAATATTCCCTCCTTTGGAAAATGAGAGAAAATTATCAACACCATGATCTCCCTAACGAAGTTACTCAACAAGAGACAACATATTTATCTACATAGCCTCAAATACATGGGGCACATTAGTAAGGACCAACATCATCATAAGAAAACTACATATCCATTACTAGAAAAATCAGTCTTCATGGGAAGAAGATTCACTTCTTCAATCTTCTCAACAATTAGTGGCATCTCAAAAATATCAATATTAACTATAAAATTAATGCGGCCTCAATAAGATCTACATCCTCATTAAAAGAATTATGAGGAATACTAACATCATCATTATGAGTAGGCACATTTTCACTATCAATAATAGATTGAACTCTCTTATAAGATTTGGTTAACAAATAAACCTTTGATCTCCACCTAGAATGATCTATTCAACAAAAATTCATATGCCTCATAAAAATTGAAGGTGGATTTGGTAGATTAAATAAATTATTAAATAAATGACCTTGATGTCGTCAATAGGAATAAATTTGGGCATGATTGGACATAGTATATATTGCTTTTGATTGCTTAGATTTTTTAAATTCACAAGAATCACCAATAGATGTAGACACAGCATGAAATTTATTCATGCCCCCCCAATACAAATTTTATAGGTTTAGAATACTCCAAGACATAAGATCAAACAAAACCCTTATAACCAAGACCATATTTCCCCCTATTTATATTCTAAGATTCCCAAACTCTTATAATGGGTTTGTGTGAAGTAGGAAAATTTGACTAAATGGATTTTAGCTTTCATGAATTTGTTTGGTAGATGTTTTGGGCCATAGGCCTAGACACAACATTTTTCCTTTCAAACACAAGGGAAGAAACAACACCTACCATCAAGTGCATTATACTTTTACTTGCTTTCTTTGTTGAAATGCTAGAAGAAGGTACACCAGGTACTCAACATCTTTATGTTGTGTGTTTCATAATTGATCTTGCAATATAATTATTTATTTTCTCAATAGTATGTATTGGCCATAGGATTGCATAAACAAAGGTTTATATTGTCTCCAACATTTAGATATTAATAATTCCTCATTATTGTGCTTACATGAATTTGTAGAGAGAATATACCATCAATGTAGAAAGTGGACATTATGGTAGATAAAAATAAATAAAACATTTGACACACATTATAAAATCAATTACACTCTTATTACTCTATATACCCTTAATATTCCCAATGTAATTCCCAAAATTGTCTACCAAATACACAACTAAGGACACAACACAAACTTCAAATTTTGACTACAAACACTAGACTAGCTTACAAAAGCTTATTTCAAATACACAATATATAAATAATAATTCTAAAGTAATAATGGAAGTACAAGACCTAATCGCCAGACTTATACCTTGAGGGCTCATCTCTAATGGCCTTACTTACGTAATGTGTAGAGGCTTTGTATTTTGACAACTTCAACTTTAACCAACACAAGCTTGGTAAACCCTCTAGGTTCATTTCACATTTGACTTGTATACACTTTGATGGGTACATATAATGGGCCATAAATTTTAATTATCAGGGTCCCTCTCACTATAGGATGAGATTACTAAATTGTTATGATAAGCAGTATACAAACCATAACCCATTCTTGTAAACAAATTCACACTTGATTGTAAATTGATCTACATGATTCCAATCCATATCATATCTTATTCCATTTATATACTAACATAGTTAATGTTTTATATGAAAAATGGGGTTTGAATGCTATCATATGACATAGGGCATAGAGCATAACCACTTTACACTTATCACATTCAAGGGTAACCCTAGAGATCTCAATGCAAAGGAGAAAGAGATCTTGCAATAGGGCTCTCTTAGGGGATGATTGTAAACTAGTAAGGGGTTCAACACCAAGTGAGAACTTGGAAAGATAAATATAATGCAAGATGCAACACTAAACACTAATTCAATGCAATGGCCCACAAAATGACCTAGAAATGTAAATGGAACAAAACAAAAATTTGTAATATGAATTGTGTACACCTGGAAAATTTGGAGATGACTTGAAGGAGCTCTGAAGTGCTAGAAAATATGACTTTTTGACCTACTAGGACTCATTAGGCAATCTAGGAAAATTAGTCCCAGATCTGGATTTCTCCATAGGAACCAATTTCAGGAAAAAGGGTATTTGAATTTGAAAACATGTCTAACAAACACCTGTAGTGGGACTCAATCACCACTTTTGGGAAAAAATTTGGGAATTAAAACTTTAGATCTACACTTCAATGCCTGCTCTTTTCTTCCAAATTGATTTTCAGATCTGAATCTGAGAAAATACCCGCAAAACAGAATTTAGACTTGATTTTCTTATGGTGGGTTTACCTCAATCAAACCCCTAGTTTGGTAATTAGACCTTGATGGAAATAATGGAACTTGAATATAAATGTGAACATAAATCCTAGCCTTAAGTGTTTCTAAGAATAAGAAATTTGAGACATGATGCAACCCTATTCTAATGTGTAAGAATGAGATGCATGAATGAAAATGTGACAATGAATAACTCACTTTGAGAGACCTCTAATCACCCAGATGAGCCTCACTAATGCTTGCACCTTCCTTAGGCTGAAAGCAGAGTGATAATGGAGGATGGAATCACTTAGGAAACAAGTCCTTAGGTTTGGCTTGATGGCTAGTTGCATCTCCCCAATCTAGAATCCGTCATGATTCACCATAGACAACCATGATCAACAATTAACAATGCTAGATATTGAATGAAGGTGAGCTTGAAGACCTGCAAAAACACTTTAATGCTACTCCAATACTTTAGCTTTGCTTGCTTTTGAAACTTGAATGCTCCTGTGAAAGAATGCTTGAAGATTCTTAATGCTTTTCTCTTGAATTTTCTCTTGAAAATGCTTGCTTAGATGAGAAAAATGACCTAGAAACTTATTTATATAGGCATTAACACCTAATTTATCATTATTTAGATCTCAAACATAAACCTCAACCAAAAATTTGAATTAAAAGGGTAATTTTCCTACTCAAAACTTAAAAAGACCCCAAATGGGACTCATTCGCCCAAGGTGGCGAATGGTTCCCACCTAGGGGGACTTATTCACCCAAGGTCGCAAATAAGTCCCACCCTAGCTTTTGGAGGTGGGTTTTGAATATTTTTGATGTTTTAAATGATTTTGTTGGGTTTTAACTGAAATAAGCCTCAAGATCCAAAATAATGGGTCTTAGGGGCCTATAAATGATGATTTAAAGGGAAATTAGTGCAAGGGTACCCAAAATAGGTCCAAATTAGGCAAGGAATTATACTATCTCCAAGAAGGGAGTACAATTTATATTACCACATTTAGCCTCCACTTTAGTACCCATATGACTCTATGTGCATATTTAAGCTAAAGGACTTTGAATAGTACACTTTATTTAGTAAAAAGGATACTCATACAAGAGAATGAAGCCCCCATTGTAGCTATCTAGAAAACCATAATGTTAGGAACTGCATCCTGCAACACGAATTCATTAGTTGTCCACAAATATTGCTATCTAACTTCTCATAGAAATAAACATCAAGGGTAGATGTATGCCCCCCTTGATTCTGCTTCCTTTACGAAGGTGGAATCAAGGTAGTAGTCTAACCACATCGAATAACACAAGTCATATAATAGGGTATTTCCAAGTACTATATTGCATGATAATAGACATTTTATGATGACAGGAGCAGAATCACAATTCCAACACAACAAACGACATAAAAAATAGATCTCTCTAGTACCTATTATGTTGATTTTAATAAAAGGCACTTTTTAACCCTAATATAGTAAAAACCCTAATCTTTAACATATATAAGAGTAAAAAGTGAAGTGAATTCTAACTATTTTTTCATTTAACTTCTTGTAGCATGAGTGTGGTGAAGAGTGAGTGAAGATGCTGAATTTGTGAGACTTGATGTCCTATGAGATCAGCTGGCCCAGGGTGAGCATTATCATAAGGTGAGTTGATTTTTTACCTTAGCTTTGTCCTTACACATTTATTTTATGATTTATACACATTTCTAGGTTAATTTAGGACCTTGGAAAAAAAAGTTCGCAAAGTGTCCCTTTTTCTCACAAAGTGTCCCCTTTTTTCGTAAAGTGTCCATTTTGTTCACGAAGTGTCCCACTTTTTCACAGTGTCCTATTTCTTTGTGAAGTGTCACAAAGGGGTCTAAAGTGTCTAGGACCTTTAGAAAATTACACTAGAAGAGCTTTAGTACACTTTTTTGATTGTTAATGTAAGGATTTAATATTTTAGAATGCTTATAGGACATATTTTTGCTTTTTTGTTAGATTCCTACCTGTTCACAACAACGTCTGGGTGGTAGACAAATCAAATTCCTTCGAGACCTAGCTCCCACTCTTTTAGTAGAGGAGATAGAGATCCTGTAGACTATGGGATTATACTAGGCATACCTCATGCCCCCATGAGGTACCATGATCCTATGTTGTTGGAATTAGCTAAGTGATGGAATGCAGATACATGCACATTTCATCTTCCTAGCAGTGAGATGACCATTATGCTAGAGGATGTACACCGCATACTCTGAGTTCCGATTCAGGGTGAGAGGGTACGTTTCCTAGTGGAGCTGTCATTCCAAGAGATTAAATATGACATGCAGTACTACCTTGGAGGTCCAATGTATGATGGTATCATGAGGCCACAAATCAATCTAGTGATGCTGCTATACTCACAGGCCCCACTGGTTGCATGTATTATGTTCACAGTAGCACTAGTACTCATCCCTAACAGTTGGGGAGCACACTTAGAGGGAGGACTAGTACACATGATTTGGGGGATGGCAAAGCACAAGACTATGTATGCCTAGGGGTGCAACATCCTAGTGCATTTATATTATGATTTTAGATGATTTTCATTTCAAGAGGTCAATAGTATGGTACATTGTACATTGTTGCAAGTGTGGTTCCTAGATCATATCACATGCATCAGATTGAAAATATTTCCATGTGCGATAGCCCTAGGGTATCCTTGAGCCTTCAACTATCCATTGCAGTAGCTATGGTAGTATGGTGACTTGCATCTTTGGTGAGTCTGATTTGACTGACTAGATGAGGATGAGATCCTATGGAAACCTTGCTAGCTTGTGCTACAGTGGCCAGATGAAACCCGTCAGATGAGGAGGTTGTAGATGGATAGGTTCTTAATAGGAAAACATAATTACATAGTACAATCTTTCTACTATGATCATATCATGTAATAGTTTGGATAGGTTCAAAAAGCTCCTAGGGCATGACCCTTTTTTAGGAGATCAATACAGAGTGCCTAGAGACCTGGTGATTCAAGATGGTTCACTATTCAGGATGTCATCTATAGTGACTCTGAGTACTCAGATCATGATATGCTTTCAGTCTTTGACATTGATGACATCAGTACCACAGATTCCTACGAGGAGTGGTGGGCAGTATCATGGGAAACTCCCATATTCCTGATGGGTGAGTCAATAGGTGATGCAATAGGGAGACAAGGTGGAGGACAGGGCTGAGGAGACATGCTATAGGGTTCCAAACATATTTATAGATGTGATAGATGAGGAGTATGATGAGGATGTATATCCTAACTATGATGGCCATGAGGAGGAGGAGGATGAGGAGTAGTTGATGAGTGAGGGTGACAAGGTAGTAGATGAGGATCCAGTGGGCCACAATTGGGGAGAACCATCTCCCATTTGTGTTACTAGATCATGATCAACAGCTATAGTAGGCAGTGTTAGGGAAATCTCCAAGAACAATGGTGCATCTCAGAGAAATCTCCAAGAAAAATGGTGCATCCCACATTGATCCTTCTAAGAGAAGCACATGTAGATTCAACATCATGCAATAATATATTCTAAAAGCAGAACCAACACAGATGAAAGATAAGACAGAAAACCAGAACACACAGACTTACATGGGGAAAACCCTTTAGGGTAAAAAACCCCACACTCCAAAGATCGAGCCATTGTATTATTTAGCAACTGAAGGTTACAATACAACTCAGGCTCATAGCCATTTTAGAGATTACAACTTGTTCACTCTGGATACAATCTGGTAACCAACTCTCCCTCTGTACATTTCTTGATCAACCTCTCAAACCAAACAATCTCTGTATTGTTAGAATACCCTCACATAGTATACAATACAGATCAACATGAGAGATCAACCATGGCATTTAATCCTTGATCAGGAGAGAATTTGGCAGCATAACCCTACCTCTCACTTCCTCTGTTTCAGCCTCATGGCCTCGGCCTTCCAGCCAGCCACTCGACCCTCACTCTATTGCTCACCTATATTCAACAACTATTCATCAAATCGAACATCATCTATAATTCCAGAATATATCCCTGTTGTCTCTATCTGTTGAACTTCCTCATAGAATGGCCACAACAGACTAACTTCCAACGGTTCCCATTCAGCTTCTTTGATTGGTCCATGCCACACCAGATCGGATAGTCTTCACTCAGTCAAAAGGCTTCAATCTGTGTTGGCATGTCAGTGAGACACTAACTGTGTCTCCTCTATGCCACACAGCTTAGCATCTGATATCGCCAAGATTTTCCTCATCGGCAAGACTCATATTGCTATTCACAAGTCACACCGACCTCAACATTACTATCGGCAAGACTTACTGCTCGCCAAGAGGTTACACTGAGACTTCTTAACTTACACCAAAGCATCCAATAGTCAGCAAGACATACTGCTATCGCCAAGACATCACAGCGAATACTTCATGTTATTCTGAAACCACCATTCACCAAGAGTTATACCAAAGACCTACCATCAGCCAGACATTCCACATTCGCTAGGAGATCATACTGAGGCATTAAGGGTTATATCGAAACCTCTGACGTCCATCATATTCCTATTGACATCCATCTAACAGTCGGAAAGACTTCCCTCTTTCGCTGAGACGTTACTATGAATACTCACAAGCCATACCGAAAACCAAACACCAGTCGGTAAGACTTCTGTCCATCACTAAAACCTCACACTGAGACCTTTCTGCTACTCCGAGTGTATACCATCGGTGAGACACACCAACTATCGCCAAGAGTTCTTCCCGAGTTTTCAAGTCACCCTGATGTCTCCAGAATAAAGTTGTCAAAGAGACATCCATATCGGTAAGACTTCTTACCAAACACCCAAGACTCTCCCCGAAGACTTCAACAGAAAACGTTGTCAGTGAGACAATAACTATCGTTGGGACCTCACACCGAAGTAACCCAATATACAATATGAATGGCCTATCGGCTAAAGATCTCCATGGGCAGTGAGAGGTTATACCAAACAAAATATCACAGTGATAGGCTCCTTCGGTGAGATAGACGCAAGGTCACAGCGACCTGAATAATTTCAACAAGGTTTCAACTACTAGTTGGCTAGACAACAGGAATGTCATAGCGACCATGCTTTCTCAGAGGTTTCAGCCTGTAAGATTGAGGCAATAATTCCAACAATCTCCCACTTGACGAAGATCACACAGGCACCTCCAAAGTAACCAAAAACTAAGATCACACTAGCTCCACCAATTCAGACCCCACAATACTTCAAAACACCCAACCAACAAGATTCCACAGATAACAGTCCACCGGACAATCTGCAACAAAGACCAGGCATCCAATTGCAACTCATTGTCCAACAAAACAACTGAAATGCAACCGATCACAACCTTCCAAGAAACCTCAAACCTCAAACATGCTTTCATGCTCCATCAAGAATTCTACTCCAACATCTAAGATGTCCACCATTTAGGCAACAATCCTTGTCATCTTCCAACATGGCACTTATGGAAGAAAGATACAAGCCAAGGTGAATAAGCACCATTCCAACGAACACAAGCAAAAGATCCCAATGATAAAAACAACAAGATACTGCTACCACTTCACTGTGCTCAAATGCTATACAGAAGCAATATCAACTTCAAAGCCTCAAACAGAACACAACCATGAAGTCATTCTCCAGAAACAAGATAAAAACACCAGCTAGAACAACAATTAGAATGATTGCTTCCATCCAACTGACAAACCTACGCGACTAAAAATAGCACCCACAACTCATTCTATTCCATCCAATCTCACATACCTCAAAGGTATCAGCATTAGTAACCTCATGCCAAACTATAACCAACTCAACAACAGTGAATGCAAGCTCCAAGTACCAACCATTCAAAGAAGACAAAACACATACAGGAGCTCCCACTACTTGAGTAATTCCAAATCTGAAAGATCAAAGACATACCAAGTCTACCAATAATAGCACATAGAAAATGTAACCATGTAGTACCAAAAATTTCCACAATGATACGTGCAACCTGCAACAAACCGTTACAAGATTCATTTCTCTCACCACAAGTCTTCACAGTTCTCCCAAGTTCTCCACATGCAATCAAAGGAAAAAGGATTAAGAACCTCCATGTCATCACCCATGAACATGAGTGAAAACACATGACCACAAGCAAGTGATCACTATAGCTCCAACCAAACCTCAAACCAATGAAATGTGAAACCAAACATCCAGGAAGTAAACCAACACCAAAGAGGGAAAATTTGCACACCATATCCCTGTAGAACATCCTCATATATACACTTCTAATAGCCAGCTGTGTCAAGAATGATCTCCTTCTCATCCCAAAAGAAAAGCCTTAACAACATCCAACCATTCAATCACCAAGATCATACCAACTTCTAATATCATGTAATTAACATGGATGTAAGCCTCTCAAAGAAGATCAAGCTAGTTCATTCCCCATTTTAGGAAATCAGCCCATACATCATCTCCTACCAATTCTCATTAGTAAAACACAAAATCTCAACGAGATAAACAAGCTGTACATCTTCCACTATGAATCCTCTAGAACCATTAAATAGCAATTCAAGATCCATATCATGAAAGTGAACATAAAACACATCTGAAAAATATAATGGGCCAAATACCTCTCAGATCAACTGCTAAGTAGACCAAGAGTGGGAACAAGAATACTCCTTCAAGATATATAAGCCATCATGACTAATCCAAGAGCAATCTCCTCATAGGTCTCTAATTGAACTCACGTTCAACCAAGGTGTAGGCTTCTCGGACTTTCTACTAAAAAAACTTTAACAAGAGTAACAAGCAGCAACACTTCTCTCATAAGAGAAAAATAGCCTCACCTTATTCTTCATGTATCCATGAGTACTAGCAACCGATCATCTCATGCTAAATTTCAATTGCATTACTGCACTATCACAAAGTATCAAGCAAATAATCAAAGCACCAAATACACAAAGAATTTACCAGACCACTGTCAATGCTCCAATCATCTGAATCAGAAACTTATCATGACACCATGATCTACATATCCCCTTAGGAGATACCATACTTCAAATGACTTCACCATGGTCTCAAGTACAATGCACAATTTCAAAACTCCAGTACACAAACAAGAGTATACCATGATATAAAGCAAATAAACTCAAAGCCAACATCACCTGTCAAGCACCACCAACACCTTAGCCAAAGACTCCAAGCATCCTCCATGGATCCAAGATGTTGCACATCTTCAAATAATGTCCATGCAAAAGCAAAAGAACCCTTCTGCAGAAACAGGATCTAAAAGCTCCCCCTTGAAATATCTGCAACACTAAAGAAGACCATTCACCACCATGTGATGAAACCACAATTACTGTTAAAGCTCCCACTGAAATGTAACATCGGAGCTCTCCAAGCATCAAGACCACCTGCTTCAGGTTCCCATAACCAACTATTCAATTACTCAACAATACCCATCCTTTCATCTCAAAGAAATCACACCAATGCACAAGTGACCACAAACAATGCCAACTAACAAGTCTGCATCAACAATGAATCAACCTCGTGGATAAAGGCAGTCCACATTCAAGTTATCTCACTGCAACCAATGGGTAGCTAATCCACCAACCACATAACTTGTAGATCACAAACATTGAACATGCAAACCCATCATCACATTGGAAACTGTAACGCTTAGATTTCAAAGAGAATAACCATGTAGACAACATGACTCAAACACCAGATCATGCCAGATCTAATTTTCCAATCATTTCCACAATGAACACCATAATCAAGAAACCCACAAGCATCACCACAAGAATGCTGAGTGACAAATCACGTACCAACACTCCCATGCAGAGAAGAAATCACACCTTCTCAAACCATGCACAAAGTATGTATGCAGAACTACAAATATCTCATCCAACAACACCCCAAAATTCAGGCTCTATAAAATAGCTTATCAATAGCTCCACATAACCACAAGTTTTGCTTAACCATGAAAAACCTGCAAAACCACTGAGCCATGCAAATACAAAACATCCTTAAAAAAGGAATCAACAGTTCAAGGAAATCCAAGCCCCTTTCAGGCCAAACCTAAAACTACCAACATGTACATGCATCCGAGAAAGAAGAAAAGGCTATTCCAAAATATTTTCAAATCATCTAATGATTAACTTCATAGCCTTTTTGTATTCAAGGTTATCAGGAAGTTGTGCCTTCCAACACCAGGAAACACCACCTAGCATAAGCACTCTCTTCCATGGCTGAGAAACACACTAGGCTTCTCCATATCATCAAGGAGCCTCTCAGACAAACACCCGATATGAAAGCTTTACTGCTACACAACCACGGAGAAAGAAATCCACCTCATACACCAAAGATATATTGCTACCAACCAGGTGACACAGATCACATCAAAGCAACATGATCAACTCCCTTCTCCATCTCCACCATCCCTCAAGCTGCATGTTGTCTCTGAATATTACAAGACTTCCACTCAACAAAGGATCAATAAATAAGTCCATTCCTCCAGATTTCCTCCAGCCTATCAAGCTAAGAAATCTTCACAATAGAAATACCCAAAACCAGCAACCAAAAGAAGGCTCTTATACCACTTGTTAGGGAAATTTGGTGCATCTCAGAGAAATCTCCAAGAACAGTGGTGCCTTTGGTAACTTTAATTTTGATTATTACCTCAAAGACACAAACAACTATGTCCTAAAGAAAAAACATACATAGTTCATTTCCCACATTGATCCTTCTAAGAGAAGCACATGTAGATTCAACATCATGCAATAACAGATTCTAAAAGTAGAACCAACACAAACGAAAGATAAGACAGAAAACCAAAACACATAGACTTATGTGGGAAAACGCTTTCGGGTAAAAAACCCCACACTCCAAAGATCAAGCCATTGTATTATTCAGCAACTGAAGGTTACAATACAACTCAGGCTGATAGCCTTTTCAAATATTACAACTTGTTCATTATGGATACAATCTGGTAACCAACTCTCCCTCTGTACATTTCCTGATCAACCTCTCAAACCAAACAATCTTTGTACTGTTGCAATACCCTCACACAGTATACAGTACAGATCAACATGAGAGATCAACCATGGCATTTAATCCTTGATCATGAGAGAATTTGGCAGCATAACCCTACCTCTCACTTCCTCTATTTCGGCCTCATGGCCTCGACCTTCCAACTAGCCACTCGGCCCTCACTTTATCGCTCATCTGTATCAAACAACTGTTCATCAAATTGAACATCATTTGTAATTCTAGAATATATCCCTGTCATCTCAGCCTATTGAACTTCCTCACAGAACGGCCACAATAGACTAACTTCCAACGGTTCCCATTCAGCTTCTCTGATTGGTCGAAGTCACACCACGTCGAATAGTCTTCACTCGGTCAAAAGGCTTCAATATGTGTTGGCATGTCAGTGAGACACTGATCGTGTCTCCCCAATGCCACACAACTTAGCATCCAATATCGCCAAGAGTTTCCTCATCGGCAAGACTCATATCACTATTCACAAGTCACACTGACCTCAACATTGCTATCATAAAGACTTACCGCTCGCTAAGAGGTTACACCGAGACTTCTTAACTTACACCGAAGCATCCAACCGTTAGCAAGACATACTGCTGTCACCAAGACATCACAGCGAATACTTCATGTTATTCTAAAACCACCGTTTGCCAAGAGTTATACCGAAGACCTACCGTTGGCTAGACATTCCACATTCCCAGGAGATCATACCGAGGTGTTAAGGGTTATACCAAAACCTCTAACGTCCATCACATTCCTATCGGCATCCATCTAACAGTCAGCAAGACTTCCCTCTTTCTCTGAGACGTTACTCTTAAGACTCACAAGTCATACCGAGCACCAAACACCAGTCGGCAAGACTTTTGTCCATCACTAAAACCTCACACCGAGACCTTTGTTCTACTCTGAGTGTATACTATCGGTGAGACACACCAACTGTCGTGAAGAGTTCTTGCCAAGTGTTCAAGTCACCCCGATGTCTCCAGAATAAAGTTGTCAATGAGACATCCATATCGGTAAGAATTCTTACCAAACACCCAAGACTCTCACTAAAGATTTCAACAGAAAATGTTGCCAGCGAGACAATAACTATCGTTGGGACCTCACACTAAAGTAACCCGATATACGATATGAATGGCCTATCGGCCAGAGATCTCCATGAGCAGTGAGAGGTTATACCGAACAAAATGTCACAACAATAGGCTCCTTCAGTGAGATAGACGCAAGGTCATAGTGACCTGAATAATTTCAACAAGGTTTCAACTGCTAGTCGGCCAGACAACAGGAATGTCACAATGACCATTCTTTCTTAGATGTTTCAGCCTGTGAGATTCAGGCAATAATTCCAACATGAGGAGTATAATGAGGATGTATATCCTAACTATGATGGCCATGAGGAGGAGGAGGATGAGGAGTAGTCGATGAGTGAGGGTGGCAAGGTAGTAGATGAGGATCCAGTGGGCCACAATTTGGGAGAACCATCTCCCATTCGTGTTACTAGATCATGATCAACAGCTGTAGTAGGCACCAACACCCATAGCCATGGAGAGGCTAGCACATCCTCCATGCCCCCTACACATGATGAGGTTGTCTTCACACAACCTACCAAAGAGATAGGTGATGATATTTTATTTACTATCATGCATTATGCTTATGCTTTACGTTTTAATTTTATGTCCATATATATCATGATGTGTACTGATTATATTTATGGTTTCTTTTTTGTAGGAGTTGTGAGAGATATTCATGATCTCTATCATCAAGTGGTTGGAGAGATAGTTCACCCATCAATCTAGGAGGAGACCATTGATACATACTATGTTCCCTCGCCCATCATGGAGCAGGATCCAGAGTTGTTAAGGCCATACATCAGACTGTGGGCAACATATGAGAGCCTTAGGAGGCATGTCCATCAAGCCAAGGCTGCCCAAGATGCATAGTCATCTCAAACCCTAGTGAAGATTGAGAGACTACATTCAAAGGTAGCTAGACTATAGACAGAGAGAGATCAGATAGTAGGGAAGCATCGGGAGGCCCATGGATAGGTACAGGGTTTACAGTTTTCTCTTATTACACTTGGCAGCTCACAATCATGATCACATACCATCGTCTCCCAACGGACCACCTCTAGAAAGATGCAAGCACAAGATCCTGAGGGATCTAGCAGTCACAAACCTCATTAGCATTGTATATATTAATGACATGTACACAAAACTTTGATATATATATGAGCATTTGATGTTTTATTACTTGTGTTTATGTGTTTAATGTTAAATGGTAATGTGATTGATTAAATAATCTTTGTAAGATTATTTAATGAATGTCTCCATGGTTTAACTTGTGTCTAATTAAAACTTATTCTAGTTTCTCTTATATGCAACATTTTCATTAAATATGTTATGCTAAGTTAAATACACTTATGATCTAATTAAAGAACATTAAATGCATATAAGGATCTAATATAACATAACACACAGGATTATCTTGAATAGCATGAAACCTAAAGTAACCATCTAAAAATTAATTTAAATAATTACCTTAGTATTTAAGACACACAAATATTTGTTTTTCAAGAACGAAGCAATTCTAGAGCACATAGACTATCATCTACTAACTCTAACATCCCTACTTTATCATTCATACTATTCAATTTCAGTAGACACAGTACTGAAATAGATGCATGACATTTATAGGCTCTTCAAGAGGTGTTTTGTCCAATTCTGTTAACGTGTATGCACCATACCCATAGCTTGCATAATTAATTATATAAGTCCTAACCAATTAGGGCTAAAATTTCCTTTATCACTCGAGTCAGCATTGATATTACGTTGATTCTCACATAACACAAAATATCCTTTATTGAATACATGAGGGATGACATTGTCACTATAGCTATGGTGCCTTCTCTTACAATAAGCCTAAAGGTGCTCAAGAGCATTGATGTATTGTTCATCGAGCTTTTCAAGTTGATGGAACTATTTTTCCTTGTAATTGTTGTCATCAATAAGTCCTTGAAGAGTGATTCTTAATGTAGGATTCTCTAACTCCAAGGGAATTATTGCCTCGGTACCATAGACAAGGTTATAAGGTGTAGTCCCTGTGGATACTCTAACATTTATGGGATATGCCCATATCGCATATGTTAACTACATGTGCCAATCCTTATTATGTTTGTTAACTATTTTATTTAAGATTTGTTCAAGGGTTTTATTAATTGATTCGGCCTGACTGTTAGATTTTGGATAGTAGGGTGTTGAAAAGTGATGTTGTATGTTAAATGTTTCTAATAACTTCTTCACGCCATTATTCTTAAATGGTGTACCATTATCAAAAAATAACGTTGAAGGAAGTCCAAAGTGAGCAATAATGTGTTCCAATATGAAATGACATATCACATCAGTAGTTGTTGAACGAAGGGGAATCACTTCTACCCATTTCATGAAGTAATATGCTGTGGTGATTATGAATGTATTTTGAGTGGAGGAAGGTGGTTATATTTTTCCAATGATGTCCAAACCCAAAACAACAAAGGGCCAAATAGGGACTTGAACTCGAATTTCAGAGGCAGGAGCATGAATCAAATTGCTATGTTCTTGACATTTGTTACATTTTTTTATGTATGCAAAGCAATCTTGTTACATATGTCTCCAATTGTATCCTATGCAGATAAGTTTTTGAACTAATGTTTTTCCTCCAAAATGACCACCACAAGCACCTATATGAGATTGTTCAAGTTTTATGGGTATTTAATATTTTTTAATGCATCTAAGTAAGAGACCATCAAATGATCTTTGATACAACACATCAGTGAGCATTATATACTTAGATTCAAGTATTCGTAGGTGGGATCAGACATTCTTTGTTGTTGGCTTAGGAAAGGTACCATCTTTCAAATAGTTAAATACAATATCATACCATTCACTCGAGTCTCCCATGGTTTTTTAATACTTCATCTAATTTTTCTTCGATTGATGGTTTCATAATTGTATGCACAATCAAGGTGGTCTTTCAAAGGATCTTGAGGAGATATTTAAGGGAAGCTGCACTAGCCATTACATCAGCATGTTGATTATCTTTTTGAGGGATGTTGTCAATGGTAAATGATTCAAACTTCTCTAACAAAGTCATTGTAAGATCCTTGTATTTTGATAATTTTTCATGCTTTGGTTGATATGTTCCATTTATTTGTTTAATGACTAATTGTGAATCACAAAATATCTTAATTTCTCTTGTGCCCATGACTAAATCGGCACGCAATCCAGTGAGCAAGGCTTCATACTCAACAATGTTGTTTGTACATAGGAAGTTTAACCAATAGGACAAGGGAATAGGCTCTCCCGTGGGTGGTATTATTATAACCCTTGCACCAAAGCTAGTTCTACACTTAGATCCACCAAAATATAGTTTCCATGTATTATCTTCAATTGTCAACACATTATCATTGGGGAAAGAGTCATTACTAGGTACTGCTAGAGGAGAAGGGGCATTAGCTAATTGGTTGGTCAAGGCTTGGCCCTTAATTGCTTTTTGCGAAACAAATTTAAGGTCAAACTCAGTTAACAACATTACCCACTTAGCTAAGCATCCTGATAAGTTTTTTTTTTGTGAAGAGATATCTTAAAGGGTCAAATTTTGTCATCACTTGTATTTCAACATTCAATAAGTAATGTTGCAACTTACTAGTAGCAAATACAAGAGCCAAACATTGTTTCTCTATCATTGTGTATCACTTCTCATAATCAATCAAGGTTCAACTAATGTAATAAGCAAGATGTTCTTTACCATTTTTGTCTTTTTTATCCTAAAATGCTACAAGAGCATGGGTTGATGCTACTGTATATAAGATGAATGGTTTTTTTTTTATAGTGGGTTGTAAAACAAGTGGAGTGACAAGATATTCTTTCAAACTCACAAAAGCCTATTTCCAATCCTTGTTCCAATCAAAATGCACATTTTTCTTGAGGCGCTATGTAAATGGTAATGTTCAATCCACTAAAGATGCCACAAAATGATGAATAGATTGAATTCTTCCTTGTAAGGTGCATAATTGAGAGATGTTTCTAGGAGGTGGCATGTTAACTATAGCATCAATTTTCTGTGTGTCCACCTCGATGCCTCTATGAGATACGATAAGTTCCCTAGAAGTTTTCTCCTATCTACACCAAAGACACACTTTTTTGGATTCAATCTCATGTTGTATTTTTTCATTCACTCAAAGATTTTTTGAAGGACATTTACATTATCTTGTCTTGTTAAATATTTTTCTAGAATATCATCAACATAATCTTCCAAAATATTATGTATGTTTAATGGTGAAATATCAATGTCATTGCTCATTGATATGTTGCACCTACATTCTTCAATCCAAAAGGCACCATTACCAAAAAAAAATTTCCCCAAACTATTGTAAATGTTGTCTTATATTGATCTTGAGGGTTGATAAAGATTTGATTGTACCCAAAAAATCCATCCATGAATGACAAAAAAGCATGTCATGTAGTCAAGTCTACTATCATATCGATATTAGGAAGGGGAAAGTAATCTTTTAAAGATTCTTTATTCAAATCACAAAATTCCATACACATCCTAATACGATTGTTAGGCTTTGCAACTGTGACAATGTTTGAGTTCCAAGGAGAATAATCTATAGGTCTTATAAAACCAGCTTCAAGGATCTTTTCAATCTCAACTTGAACTAATAAAACTATCATAGGGTTCATTTTCTAAATCTTTTGTCTAACGGGCTTAGCATTTTCAATGAGGACTATATTATATGTTACAATCTTAGGGTCAATTCTCGGCATGTCTGAATGAGTCTAGGAAAAAAGTTTAAGAAATTCATGTAGTAAAGCTGCATAGTCTTCTTGTTCTTCATTATTGAGGAACTTTCCTATCTTAATCACCTTGTCTTCATTGTTAATATCCATTTGTATGTCCACGATATCTCCTAAGGGAAGCACATTTTGTTTCAAAAATTCAGGATTTTATTCTTATTTTTAGGAGTGAATGTTTTTTCATAAACTCCTAGCATTTCTTTCAAGGCTTCATCATCTTTGAAAAACTCCAATGATTATCACAATTTATATCAATAAATTTCAAATGCTTCAAGGTGATAGTTTTTTTAGGATTACACATGATAGTATTGATGTTTAACAAGGGTCTCTTCATTTGTTACATAATCTTAGAAGGGAAATATCCCAAACCACTTTTTTTCTCTTGCGTATTAGGTTCTACATGAACACAAATTCCTTGTTCTTTCTTACCACATCCTTTTCCACTATAACCCAATTGTTTCATAAGCTCATAACCTCTCCCATAAATTATTTCCATTTCTTCTGGGTTTGGTGGTTGTTGATAATGTATATCTCATCGAAGTTTGTTGTATAACTTGTGTCTTCGTCTAGAGTGGATGAGGTAGATGCTTGTGATTGTTGTTTTGAATATTGTGTTGACATTACCATTGGTTTTTTTTTCTTCTCATTTTCTTTATTTATAATTATGTACTCTCCCATAATCGAGGGTGTGAATTCCAAAGAACCCCAATCATCATCCAATAATTTCAACACTATTTACATTTCTTGTTTCTCTTCTTTTATAGGTTATATGCTTGATGTTGGAATTAATGTGCTTAGAGGACTTGTAGTTCCTTTTTCAACTTGTAAACAAATCTCAGGCACGGGGTCTATTTCAACTTGGTATACCTTGTTTTTATAGACATATTTCATGATATGATGAAGGGTCTAAGTAATTGCATGCATCTCATGAATCCGTTGTCTTCCTAAAAGGAGATTGTATCATAGATCATGAGGCATAACATGAATAAAGGTTTGTAAGGTAGCCTTTTCGACTGTAATAGGTAAATTAATCAGACCATGCGGTTGCTTTCCTACATTGTAAAATCCTTGAATCAATAAGGAGTTAGATTCAATTTTTTTATTTTTCCACACACAATCTATCTAAAAGTTTCACACTACACACATTAAGGGCTGATTCATTATAAACAAGGGTCCTTTTTATTCCTATTTTATTGAATTTGTCTATTATCATGAAGGAATCATGTCTCTTTCTCATCTCTAACGGAGGGAGCTCATTTTGGTGAAAGGTAATGCCTACATTAACTGTATTCATTCCTTGTATTAGAGTTGCCACATCATTTTCATTTGTATTAGGAAGGATCACAACTTGTTGTAAGGCTATTTGAAGCATAATATGATAATTAGGTGAATTCTGAATTAGGTCCCATATGGATATCTTTGTAGGAGTATTCTTAAGTTGTTCATCAAGATCATACTCCTTCCCACTATGCAGAGGTAACCGAGGAGCGCTAGGAAAGATGGGATTTGGCAAAGGTAAGGTTGTTAGAGTTGGTTGTTTTAGTTGTGGATTTTTTTGAGTGTTATATGTATGAGCAATGGTATTATTACTTGATTGATGCAAAACATTTTTGTTAGGTGGTTCAAGAGTGTAAAGAGGTTTGTTTTGAGTTTGAGGTTTGTGTGAAGGTGGGTAAAGGATAAGTTGAGGTTGAATCACATTAACGTCTCTTGTTTTTGGTGTGCCATAACAAGCCATAGTGGATGGAATTTGTGAGATGAAATCCTCAAGGGCTTCATCTAACATGTAAAAGTCATCACTACTAAAAGGCTTGAGGGTTAGGTTAACTTGGAAAGAGAGATTTAACATAGTCAAATAACTATACTTTCTCCAAGTGGCTTAGGTGTTGGATCTTGTTTCTGGTTTTTTTTCTAATGTATTGCAAATGTAATATGATCTAATTGAACTATGACCTAATAATACAAAATGAAAAGTGCACAAATCTAATTCTATCCACAATTGCAATAAATGTAAATTATGCTACTTCTAATGATTTGAATGTAACATAAAGTATGCAAACTGAAATAATTTTTTTTTAACAACAAACAGAAGCTTAAAAATAGGGAATTTAACTTTGTAAAATGCAGTTCATAATTTTCACTAGGACTGATTCCCCCAAGGTGGTGAATGAGTCCTAGTAGGGATTTTTTTCAAAAAATTTAGAATTTTTTTGTAATTAATTTTTGTGCTTTTCTATGTTGTATGATCTAGATTGTAAGTGCAAATGCAAAATTGGTATGAATTTCAATGAAATGAGATGCAAAAATGAAAGCTATATGAACTTTCACTAATGCAAAATTTGAAAACCCTAGAATTCCAACTAACTAATTCAAACTCTAATGCAATGTTAATGCAATCCAAATCTAGGATGATGATGTACTCCAAATTATAATTATGATGTTCTAAATGCAGGTTCACCAAAATTTTGTATCTAAAAATGGGGTTTGAATGTTATCATATGACTTACGGAATAGGGAATACCCACTTTCCACCTACTACATTCAAGGGTAACCCTAGAGATATCAATGCAAAGGAGAAATAGATCTTGCAATAGGGCTGATCGCAAACTAATAAGGGGTTCACCGAGTAAGAACTTGGAAAGACAAATGTAATGCAAGATGCAACACTAAACCCTAATTCAATGCAATGACCTACAAAATTCCCTAGAAATGTAAATGGAACAAAACAAAAAGTTGTAAGATGAATTATGTGCACCTAGAAAATCTGGAGATGACTTGAAGGAGCTTTGAAATGTTAGAAAATATAACTTTTTGACCTACTGGGACTCATTCACCAATTTGGGTGAATCAGTTCTTGATCTGGATTTCTACACATGAACCAATTTTAGGAAAATGGGTATCTGAATGTACAAAAATTTCTAACAAACACTTGTAGTGGGACACATTCAACACTTTTGGTCAATCAATCATGTTCTACTTTTTTAGGAATTCAAACTTCATATCTACACTTCAACACCTTCTCTTTTCTTCCAAACTAATTTCCAGATCTGAATCTGAGAAAAATACTTGCAAAATAGAATATAGACTCGATTTTCTTATGGGGGGTTTTCCTCGGTCAAACCGCTAGTTTGGTAATTAAACCTTGATGGAAATAATGGAACTTGAATATAAATGTGAACATAAACCCTAGCCTTAAGTGTGTCTAAGACTAGGAAATCTGAAATATGATGCAACCCTATTCTAATGTGTAAGAATGAGATGCATGAATGGAAATATGACAATGAATGACTCACTTTGAGATACCTCTAATCACCTAAATGAGCCTCATGAATGCTTGTACATTCCTTAGGCTGAAATTAGAGTGATAGTGGATGATGGAGTCACTTAGGAAACAAGTCCTTAGATTTGGCTTGATGGCTATTTGCATCTCCCAAACCTAGAATCCATCATGATTCACCATAGACAACCATGATCAACAATTAACAATGCTAGATCTTGAATGAAAGTGAGCTTGAAGACCTACAAAAACACTTTAATGCTACTCCAAGACTTTAACTTTGCTTCCTTTTGAAACTTGAATGCTCCTATGAAAGAATTCTTGAAGATTCTTGATGCTTTTCTCTTCAATTTTCTCTTGAAAATGCTTGCTTAGATGATAAAAATGACTTAGAAACTTGTTTATATAGGAATTAACACCTAATTTACCGTTATTTAGATCTCAAAGGTTGACCTCAACCAAAAATTTGAATTAAAAAGGTGATTTTCCTGCTCAAAACTTAAAAAGACCCCAAATGGGACTCATTCACCCAAGGTGGCGAATGGGTCCCACCTAGGGGGACTCATTCACCCAAGGTGGCGAATGAGTCCCACCCTAGCTTTTTCAGGTGGGTTTTTAGGATTTTTAATGTTTTAAATGATTTTGTCGGGTTTTTAGATTAAATAATGGATCTCAGGGGCCTATAAATGATTATTTAAAGGGAAATTAATGCAAGGGTACCCAAAATAGGTTCAAATTAGGCAAGGAATTATACTATCTCTAAGAAGGGAGTATAATTTTGGTTACCACAATTAATAAGTTAAAATATGCTATTATTTGTTATAGTAAAAAAAAATTAAATAAAATTTCATAGCAACAATATTGATATTTTTAAATTATTTGTGTTCACGACTAAGCTAATAGCACTAGATTAATCAATGACTAGTACTTAGTAACATATAATAACTTATCGAGATAGCTAAATAAAAATGATAATTATGGTTACCTAGATTAGTAACAACTTAGAAATTCCATCCAAATAATTGTTGAGAAAATGTGTCTCAACCTTGCAATAACATAAGGTATTGTTGATACATAAGGTACTATTTAGCCGATGATGACAGGGGGCATGGGGGATCCCCCCCCCCCATGAGGGGTTTGAGGGGATCATCCCCTCATCTGGGGTCCAAAGGAAGTGCCCCTAAAAGGAAAATTTTATTTATATTTTATTATTGTAAATTTGGACCATTCATCATTATGTCTCATATCAATAACCGATATTTTATTAACTTGATTTTCCCTAGAAGGAAACCCTATTTTATGAGGGAATTGTATTAGGGATATGTATTGTGATATATTCTAAGAGTGTGATAGCGGTTGTGTTGCCTCTACATCTGTGAGTGGTGATACTCCTATGAGAAGCTTTCTCTGCAAGTGTATTGTAATCTTTGTGATTTCTAAATAATATATTGGGAAAAATTTGGAGTATGGGGCTTTTCTCCCGAAAGGGTTTTCCCCACATAAATCATTGTGTTGTGGTATGCATGATATTTATGTTTATTTCTATTTAAGTTTTTGTAACTATTAAAGATATGTAATTTTTTTGTATTTTTCTCCTCTCAATCTTGATTAGTGTAGGAAGTTGTTTTGCTACCTTAGCTTCCTTACAAGTGGTATCAAAGTCTGATCACCTTTGGTTTCAGTTGTGGGTTGTTGGATTTTTTGAGCTAATCTAGATTTGAGTGGGAGGTTGTGTAAGAGAAACTTTGTGATCTTGTTGCAAGAATTTTTAGATGGAAAGTTCATCAGGGAGAATAGAGGTGGATAAATTCTCTAGAAATAATTTTGAAATGTGGAAGCTGAAGATGGAGGATCTGTTGATAAGATTGAGATCTATGGGATTTTGTTGATGAGAATATTTCAAATGTTGCAGATCCTACTCAAGTTGCTCAATATGATGTTATGAACTATAAATCCAAGGTTCTAATCAGATTATACTTGGAAGACACTATTTTAATCAATGTCCATGAAGATACCTTTGCACATAAACTATTGAAGAATATTGGTGAGATGTATCAAGCCAAATCTTTAGTGAACAAGATTTTCTTAAGGAAGAAATTGTATTCCTTAAGAATGGAAGAGGGTCAACAAATTATAGACCACTTGGAAGCATTCAATATTCTAGTGGCTCATTTTGAATTAGTTTGTCTCAAAATGGACGAGGAAGAGAAATTTTAGATCCTTTTGTGTTCTTTGCCTGATTCATGGGATTCTCTTGTTATGGCTATTGGGAGTACTTATATTATATTGAATACTGAGGATGTGGTGGGTTCATTACTTTCTGAAGAGATGAGGAGGAAGGTATCCATCATTTCCAAGGAGTCCATGAATGTTCGTGGAAGGCCTAAGGAAAAATGCAAGAAGAATGAGAAGTGTGACAAATCCAAGTCCAAGGGGAGATCTAACTCTCTTGGAAAGTCCAAAGTTATTTGTTGGAATTGAAGTAAGCCTTGACATGTTCATAAGGACTGCAAAGAAGAAAATAAGAAGAAAAAGAAGAAAATTGATTTTGATTTTGAGTCTAAGAAGGAAAATGGTGATGCATTTATTGTAGCTTTGGCACCTCATGCAGGTAATGATGCATGGTTAATTGACTCAGATGCATCTTTTCATACAACCTTTAATAGAGATTGGTTTTATGAATATGAAGAATTTGATGGAGGTAAGGTGTACTTAGGTGATGATTCTCATTTAGACATTGTTGGCCATGCTAAAGTTAAAATCAGGTTTCCAGATGGTAGAATAAGAAGGATTAATGGTGTGTTGCATATCCCTAGTTTAGAACGAAATTTTTTATCTTTGAGAAAACTAATATATGCAAGTGTACATGTAGTATTTTCTAATGCAAGATGCAAGATGATCAGAGGTGCTATGGTGATTGCTAGAAGTGTCAGATATGGCACATTGTATAAGCTTGATGCATGCACTGTTGAGTGCAATAGTACTTTTGAGAAAATCAATTCTATGGATGAAGTGAGGGTTTCACCTTCAATAGATGGTCATGGATTTTGGGTACCCAAGCGTGCTCTTTCTTCTGAAACAAAGTTACCTGCAGAGAAAACTATGTTATGGCACCAAATAATTGGCCACATTGTAGAAAAGTGTCTAAGGACCTTGAAAATTAAAAAACTTGTTGGTATTTTTGATTGTAATCTCGAATTTGATTTTTGTGAGCATTACATTTATGGAAAATAAAACCGCATTCAGTTTTACTTGAGTTCTCATAAATCTTGTGGTGCATTGGATCTTATTCATTTTGATTTTTTTGGTCCTGTACATGTTCCTTCAATTGGTAAATGCACATATTATGTTTCATTTATTGATTATTATAGTAGAAGGACATGGGTATACTTTCTAAAGAGTAAATATGAAGTTTTCAATTGATTTAAAGAATTTAAAGAAATGGTTGAGTTGCAAACATGAAAGAAAATAAAATGTTCAAGGAATGATAATGGTGGTGAATTTTTCTTTAATGATTTTGATAGATTCTGTAAAGATTCTGGTATTCATAGACATAAGAAAACTTTGTATTCTCCATAGTAAAATGGAGTTGCAAAAAGAATGAACAAGACACTGATGGAGAAGGCTAGGAGTATGTTGAGTGGTGCTAGTCTAGAACAAAGGTTTTGGGCTAAAGTTGTTGCCACTACTTTTTACCTAATTAACAGGTCTCCTACATCAACTCTTGTTGATAAGATGCCTATAGATGTGTGGTCAGGTCACAAGCCTTCATTAATACATCTTAGAGTTTTTGGTTATGAGGCATATGCACATGTGCCAAAGGAGAAGCGATCAAAGTTGGAGAACAAGGATGTGAAATGTATCTTTATTGGATATAGTTATGGTGTGAAAGGATACAAGATTTGGGATCTTGTTGCACAGAAGGTAATACATAGTAGAAGTATTATTTTTAGAGAAACTAAGCCTTCTTCTGTTACATTGCAACCATAACAAAGTAAATAGGAAGATGTAATTCAATTTCCTTCTACACCTAAGAAAGTCAAATCAAGGCCCATGGATAGACAAGAAGTTGAGGAGAACTCATCTAGCTCTAAGTCTTTAGAACAAGAGGAAGAACCTTCAACTCATCTTGTTTGTAGGTCTACAAGGCATAGACAACCACCTAAAAGGTATTCACCTAATGATTGGAGATGTATTTTTTCTTTGAATACTAACATGGATGAACCAGATTAGTAGAAGAGGCATTAGGTATGAATGATGTAGAATTCTCGAAGATTTTTATGGATGAAAGGCAACATTGAAAAATAATGATATATGGGATCTTGTACCATTTCCTGAAGGACAAAAACCTATTGGTTGCAAAATGGGTGTTCAAGAAAAATATTGGTTCAAATGGAAGTATTGAGAAATACAAAGCAAGGTTGGTTGTAAAAGGTTACTCTCAAATTGAGGGTGTTGATTATGGTGAGATATTTTCTCTTGTTGTGAAAAGGACATCCATTAGAATTTTTTTGTCTATTGTTGCTGCTTATGATTTAGAGGTTGAGCAAATGGATGTGAAAAATTCTTTCCTTCATGGTGACTTCGAGGAGGATATTTATATGACATAGCCAGAGCACTACATGGTGAAAGGTAAAAGTAAATTGATTTGCATATTGAAGAAATCTCTATATGGTTTTAAAATAGAGTCCTAGGATGTGGTACCAGAAATTTGATACATATATTTTGAGTTTTGGATTTGAGTGTTCTAAATCAAATCATTGTGTTTATTATAAAATTGATGGTGATCATTTCCTATTTATTGCATTATATGTTGATGATATGTTATTCATTAGAAAAGGGAAATGTATGATTTTAGAACTGAAATCTCAGCTTGCTACTAAGTTTGAAATGAAAGATCTTGGTGTAGCTAAACACATTCTTGGGATGGAAATTAGAAGAGATAGAGTGAACATAAAGTTATGGGTTGGCCAAAGTAAGTATTTCAATTCAATTTTATAGAGGTTTGATATGTAGGATTGTAGACTATTGTGTGTTCTTGTTTCAGCTAGAACAAAGTTATCTATTTTAGATTGTCCAACATTGGAATACATGAGTAGAGTGCCTTACCAGATTGTAGTTGGAAGCTTGATGTATACTATGGTTTGTACTAGACCAGACATTTCCCAAATAGTGGGAGTTCTTTCCAAATATATATCTAATCCCGATGGAGTTTATTGGGATGCAATTAAAAGAGTCTTCAAAAATTTGTCTGGTACCTAAGATTATTCCTTATGTTATCATAGTAATATGATTGGAGACAATATTTCCCTTGATAATCATGGTTATGTGGATCTAGTCTGGGTAGGTGTTGTTGATAGTAGAAGATCCACCAGTGCTTATGTTTTTACTTTATTTGGTGGTGCAATTAGATGGATGAGTAAGCGATAGGCTATGGTTTCTTTTTCCTCTACTGAAGCAAAGTATATGGTAGCTACTCATGCTTGTAAATAATCCATTTGGATTAATAGACTGTGTTCAAATATTGGAATAAAACAAGGTGCAGTGACAATTTATTGTGACAGTCAAAGTGTGATATGTCTAGCTAGGAACCTAAAATTTCATGCCAAGACCAAGCACATTGATGTATAGTATCATTTTGTCAAAGATATGGTCGAAGATTGCAGGGTGAATCCAGTTAAGGCAGAGACTTCAATGAACGTTGTTGATTATTTAACTAATATTGTGAGCACAAAGAAATTCAAATGGTGTTCAAAGACTATGGGCCTTTTGGAACCTAGAAATTAAGAGATAATGATGACTCCCTTCTGTTGTCCTTGCAAGGTGTTCGAAAAGTGGGAGATTTTTTGAGAAAATCTATATCAACCTTGCAGTTACATAAGGTACTATTGATACATAAGGTATTGTTCATCTGACAATGATGGGAGGGGCATGGGGGGGATCCACCCCATGAGGGGTCTAGGGGATCATCCCCCTGGATGGAGTTCAGGGGCAGCGTGCCCTGGTGGGGATCAGGGGTAGAACCCCTAAAAGGAAAAAAATATTTATATTTTATTATTGTAAATCTTGATGATTCATCATTACATCTCATATCTAACAATTGATATTTTATTAGCTTGATTTTCCCTAGATTGAAACCCTATTTTATGAGGGCATTGTATTATGACTATGTATTGCAATATATTATGAGAGTCTGATAGAAGTTTTGTTTCCTCTAGATCTCTGAGTGGTGATACTCTTGTGAGAAGCTTGCTTTGCATGTATATTGTAATCTTTTTTCTTTTTGAATAATATATTGGGAAGCTTTTGGAGTGCGGGGATTTTCTCCTGAAAGGGTTTTCCCCATGTAAATCATTGTGTTGTGGTATGCATGATATTTTTGTTTACTTTTGTTTAAGTTTCTGTAACTGCTAAAGATCTATAAAAGCTTTTCAGTTTTCTTCTCTCAAGATTAGTGTAGGAAGTTGTTCTGCTACCTTATCTTCCTTACAATAATAACTCATAGATAAAACTATTCAATAGGATATTGGACTATCATAATCAAACAAGCTTTACCATTATCATCATAATAAAACCATTTAATTGCAAGGTTTGTACTAAGTAATTCCTAGCCAAGATGAACTAGAATTAACACATTAGGTACTATTTTGTATCATCATCATTCTCTAATTAATGAAATTTCTTGAAAATCCTACATACTTGGGAACCAATTATCAATGACTTTACATAAGACAAACATTCAAGACTTTTAAATTAACTCCATTTTGACTTTAAATTGGTATCTATTTGACCATCATAATGAGAATGAATGAATATTAAATAAATAAAATATATTTAAGATAATAAATCTATTAATAATTAGTTATTATCAACACAAGTGTAATCTTATTGTCTCAAAGGTCAACATTGACATAAAAAGTACTAAATGTTATACTAGGTATTAGTGAGGTAGTAACTATTGCATGATTTTATATATGTATATATTTCTTTTAAGTTTTCAAACAATTCATTTTATTGGAATAATTGGGTATATAATTAATGATTTGATAATTAAATCACATCCTTTAAATTTTTTTTCTCTAGAATGAATCGTTCTTGGAGCTCCAAATCTTTTATTATTGATATTTAAAAATATTTATATAATTTCATGGAATTTTTTTAAAATAAACCTTATCCCAGCTATCCAATATTTAGTAGCTTGAATAAATAATATAATTATTACATAACTATCATAGTATAAGTTGACTATAAGGTCTAATTATAACCACATAACCATATTTATCAACTAAATTATACAATTCATCAATGTAACTCAACTTATTATAACTTTAGAAATATTTCCATGATGTACAAAAATAGTATTTGCAACTATTGAACAAAAGGGCAGGGCCTTACATTCCCCCTCCCCTTAGAACAAACTTCCTCCTAAAATTTCATAAGGTTCGGATAACATAAACCTCTACCATATATGAATATACTCAAGCTATGATGAATGATAATCCTCATTTATTACATTGACTATTCATTAAATAATAAGTATAAGTTAGGGGACCTTTTATATCATATGAGTTATTATATATTTAAAATAAGAGTTGTACCAATTATGGTTCATCAAATTTTACTACAAGAGGGGCAACATCAATTTTTATCATTCGTAGAATAATACTCATTTGTTCAAAAAATATCCATACAAATAAAAAATAAATCACATCAATACATTTATCATTGAATACAAGTTCTTTAACAACTACCACTCATAAAGTTCTTTTTTTTATTATTATTATCAAAATTCACTTTTAATAAGACATTTAACTTTTGAACCATCACACTCATATCGTGTCTCATTCTACATGAACATTTAGTAGTTATACTCTCATTAAAACAAATTTTTAACCACCATCCATGTAGTTATTAACTATTAACCATGTAACCATCTTAAATAACATTACACAAGTATATATCAACACACATTAGCATTCTTGGATACACATCCAAAATTATTTTTCACCATAAACATCACTCATGATGTTAGAAAATATTTTTATCTCAATATAAAATAATGTCTATAGGAATATTAGGTCCATATTATTTTTTACTATCTTACATAGTTCACATATATGCCATATCACACTCACTTGTAATCTAAGATGCATCACAAGAGTTACACATCATTCACAACAAAAGGCTCACACAATGGGTTTTATGAGGATGGGCATGCATAAAGACTATAATCATAAGGAAATATGGTCTTGAGTCTCCTTCTCTAAGGACCCCTCCATATATTCCTTTTACCTAATTTTTGTTTGTGTAAGGGGGTTAGCTTTAAAAAAATATACTCACAAAGTAACTCACAAAAAACTAGGGAGCAATGTATTACGACCATCCCATACTGGTCCCATTTTCAATCACCATCCTCACAATAAAATTCCATAGTGCATCTACTCCCCTATACATCTTGCTAGGGATCCCTCCTAGATATGGAATTTTTATAGATGTCACATTACAATGCTTATGCCAACAATTACAAACATGTAAAATTCCTCTAATAAAATTTGTTAATGCATAATTTTAACCCCAAAAGGAAAATAAAAGTCTCATAAGAAGGAATTGCAAAATAAAACTAGAATTGAAAGAAGTATCAATGCAATAATTTAAATAAACCCAAAACTAAAAAATTCTACGAGGGGAAAGAGGCCATTGAAAATTTCAAATGGCTAACTAGCCCAATAAATTTGAAAAAAAGTTTAACACTATTGGCAGGGTGATCCCATAGTAGTGGTTTACACTTTTTGGGAAATCCTGATTTTTTCTGAAATCACATATTTTTAGAAAATATAGTGATTCAAGCCTTGAAAAGTTCCATTTAAAGGATTCCAATTGAAGAGGGTTTTATCAAACCACCTTAGATCAAAACCCCTTGGATAAAACCCCACTAGTTTTAAACCATACTCTTCTTTACACCTATCAAAATGTTGATAAAAAACCACTTTTGATTTACCTTTTGGGGGATCAAATGAATCCATTTTTATTTTTTTTTGTATGTAGTCCTTATTATAAGCTTGCCAAAAAGTATAATTTTAAATATATTTAATTTGATTATTATAAGGGAATTTAATAAAAATAATATGGCAGCCTAATGACTATTTTGCAGAAAATGACAGATCCCATCGCCCTCATGGTAGAAACGTGCACAAGAGGCAGTATGGAGACATGGTGTACTAAAAGAAACATTACTTTAAACATCTAAATTGGGCTCCATTACCGATTCATAGGGTTATTAACAAGAATGGTAAGCAGGTCATTGACATTTATGAAAAAGATGCCCTCTAGAACAGATATTTTCAAAGCAAATATCACAAGAAGGATTCGGCTTTTTTTCAATGGTCATATCGAGAAGCCGAAGCAAATCTTAAAACTTTTGCAAAAATGGATTCAAAGGATTTGCAGAGAGGGTTTCAAGATAGGGCAAAGAAGGATTCTGAAGGTTTGCGCTCAAGGTATGAAACTGATGTCAGGGTTCTAGGAAACCCTAAAGTGTATGAAAACAAGCCATGACTTTTAGAATCGACAAACACTCCCACATTGATTCCTCAACAACAAGGCACTTCCTTCAATCCAAAGCCTCAAGAGAGGGTTAATGTACAAAAGGCCTGTACATAAAATGTCAAGATTCAGAATCAACAAAGAGTTACGCCCATAAAGAAAAAATTGAAGAACAAAAAGAAAAAGGGCAGAAAAAAGAAAGTGGGTTTGAAGAAAGTATAGAGGCATAAGGATTCAAAATTTGTAGGTGATGATTTGCACGTTACAACCAATTAGCAAGAGACTCAAACCCTTTCCTCAGAAGGCAGTAATGTATTAAAAATCTCTTTCCCAGAATCTATGTTGTTACCTCAAATCAAAGACTTAAAGGAAAAATCCCTAATTTGTAAGTTTTGGAATCTCACTTTGCCTTTGAATGATCTAAAAAAATTAATTCATAGTGATTGGGATGGGGTGCAACAATTTTTCTATCTAAATCTTGACAAGGGTGTATTTGTAGTTATATTTGATAATAAAATAAATAAAAATGGTGCATACTAAATCAAATCATGGGAATTCCAAGGATCAGGGTTATGCATGCAGCCTTGGATTCCAAACTTTAAAGAAGAGAATGCTCCTTTTAATTTTGTCCCAATCTAGTTTCAAATGCAAACTCTACCATTAGAATACAGGGAATTGAATCTGGTCAAATCAATATCAAATCATGTAGGAGTATTCCTTATGTGCATGATAAAGAGTTTTTTTAAAATCTGTCAAAACCCATTCGAACATGTGTTCAAATGGAAATGAGCAAACAATTTCCTGAACATATTCTGTTATCTTCAAAGTTTGGCAGTTGGAATTAGCAAATTTGCTTTGAATTCCCTCAGTCTACTTTCTTTCAATGTCATACTATAATACATTCTTTCTCTTAGTGCTCGCTTGGGTCCTTTTCATCACATTCTGATCACATGAGAAATGCTAAAAGAGGGGAGAAACAAAGCAATTGCAAGCAGAATGATCAAGTCCTCTCCCTAAGCAAAATAAGTGAGCAAATTAATTTGTTAAAACTAGGTCAAGTTCAAGAGTGTAGTAGCCATGAAATCTAATCTCACGAAAGAAAACAAGTAGAGGAAGGTTCTCATTTGATCCTTTATCCAAATCCCTAGTCATCTAAAAAAGTTGCATTGAATGTTAAAGTGTCTAAAAACATGGAGATTAATGCAAGCTTTTTCTATCTTATCGCTCAACTTATATTCTCTAATGGAAAAATTAAGTTCAGAATCTCATTTAACATAAATAATGAAGAAAATAATGTTTCAAGGCACTAGGGACCTTGTATCTGGGACATTTGAAAATAATGGCTAGATGAATATGGTTACTCATGGTCAATTAGGGACTGCTCAAGAGGATAATAGTCTAGCATTAGTTTCAACCAGGAGGCCCACAGATGATGAACTTGAGTTTTTAGCAGACAAAATATTGGTATTAGTGGGGTCCGATTTATTTGATGAAATAGTAGTAGAGGAAGAACTATGGGAAGCTGGTAGCTTGTCACAAATGTAGTCTTCAAGAAAGATAGTTGAAGTGTTGCAACAGGAAGTTGTCATGAAAGAAAAAAAAGTTGCTAGTTTGCTTATGGAAGACCAAATACCAATTGAAAGGGGAGATAAAGTAACATAAGGAAAATTTTCTCAAGAAAATCATATGAAAGGGGTATCGAAGGAATTTTCAGTTTGCAATAACATTCTTATGATATCACAATCTCCTCTTCAAACTCCAGTTAAGAAATCACCTAGAAAGAGAGGTAGGAAATCAAACTTCATTAAAATGAAGGAACAAAATGAAGCAAGGGTGCAGAAAACAATTGTTGAATCCATGTCAAGCAAGAGGTTGAGGAGAGCATTTTTCTCTCCTCGGGTTCAATGAGGATCTCATCATGGAATGTCAGGGGTATTAATTCCCCTGACAAGCATGCTCGTATCAAGCATCTAATAGATGCTTCTGGAGCAGACATTTTCCTTCTACAAGAAACCAAAACCTTAGTAGAAGTATTTGAATCATTTATAAATAAATGGAATAAGTGGGCTTCTACTCACTCACCAGCTCAAGGGGAATTTGGAGGTCTACTGATTCTATGGGATCCAAAATCAGTAAGTGTCATATCACATAAAAATGAGAACTCTTGGCAACTCATAGAAGTAACAAAGTTTGACCTTCATTTTTGGTTAATAAATGTTTATGGCCCTACTTCCTCAATGGATAAGAAAAATCTGTGGGATGAAATTTCTAAGCAAATTGGTTTACTCCATAATGAGAAATTTATCATAGCAGGGTATTTTAATGCAATATCCTCTTTACAAGAAAAAAGTGGAGGAATAAGTCCCCCACCTAGAGTGATGGTAGATTTTAGTCATTTCATTTTAATGAATGCCTTGAGAGATGTAAAGCCAGTTTATGGAAAGTTCACTTGGAATAATAAAAGGAAAGGTTTTCTAAAAAATTGCAGAGAGGCTAGATAGATTTTTAGTGTCCCCAAATTGGTTCATCTCTTCTCATAAATTAAAATTTGAACTCTTTCCATACTCGGGTTCAGATGATTTTGCAATTTTTTGGACATTTCAAACATTACCATGTCAAGAGAAAAATATTCCTTCAAATTTGAAAGTATGTGGTTTTGACACCCCCAGTTCATGGAAATTTTGAAACAATGGTGGGTTAATGCCCCATATGAACAAGGGACTAAGAGGTTTCAATTTCATAGTAAATTGAGTCATGTGAAGCAACAAATAAAAGTTTGGAATAAACAAGTTTTCAAAAATATTTTCCATCAAAAGGAGTTAGTGTTTAAAGAACTTATAGCAGTTCAAGAGAATATAATTCAAAATGGGTTAGATGTTGCTTTGTATGATAAACAGAAGTTGTTACAATTAGAATGGGAAGAATTATGTTCGTGAGAAGAAATATATTGGAGGCAAAATTCTAGAGAGCTTTGGCTAAAAGAAGGTGATTGTAATACCAATTTTTTTCATGCCTCTGCTCAATTCAAAAAGGTGGCTAAATCAATTCAAACAATTCAGGAGCTCGCCACTGGTAAATGGTTAACAAAAGAAGAGGATGTTAATAATGAAGGAATTAAGTTCTTTTCAGAACAACTTTCAGCTCTGCAATCCACAGATATCAATAGAATTAGAGATGAAAATGAACTATTGGATACAATCCCTCATCTTATCTGTAATGAAGACAATAACCTCCTGTTGAGACCCTTTACTCTAGAGGAGTTGAGACATGTAGTTTTTTCTCTTCCTCTAGAAAAGGCCCCTGGCCCAGATGGGTTTATAGCCTTGTTTCTTCAGAAAGGTTGGGATTTTTTATTTTTTGAGCTATTATGGGCACTTGAAGAGTCTAGGAGAACTGGGTCTATCCTCAAAAAATTCAATGTAAAAAATATTGCAATTTTACCAAAAGTCAAAGAGCCTAAAACATTTGTTGAGTCTAGGCCCATTTCATTATGCAATACAATTTATAATTTTTTTAGAAAAGTGATATATTTGAGGTTACAACCGTTCATTCCAAAGATTATTTCTCTCAAGTAAGGAGGTTTTGTTCCTAGTAGGGAAACACATGAAGTGTTGCATACAATAACGATGTCAAAACTACCCTCTTTCATTGTAAAATTAGACATGATGAAAGCTTATGATAAGGTAGACTAGAAATTTCTTAATAAGGTTTTGATAAACTTTGGGTTCTGCTCCCAATGGCATAGATGGATTATGTCTTGTTTATCTAGGGAAAAGTTTCCAGTAATTATAAATGGGAATCCAGTAGGCTTATTTAGCTCCATGCAAGGTGTAAGGCAAGGGGATCGTCGTTCCCCCTTCCTTTTCATAATTATGGTAGAGGCCTTAAGTAGATATATTCATTTAAAAAATTATTAGCATCTATTACAAGGTGTGCAGACTCCAAACTCAAACATATCAGTCACACATTCTCTCTTTGTTGATGATACTCTTTTATTCAACAAATCATCCCTGCAGGAAGCTAAGAAAGTTAAAAATGTTCTTGTTAAATACTCATCAGCTTCTGGACAAAAGATAAATGCTCAAAAATCAAAGATTTATGTCCTAAAAACTCTTGATAACCTAAAAAATAAAATAGTAGACACATTAGGCTTTCAAGAAGCTGAATTTCCTTGTACTTATCTAGGGATCCCCTTTTTTAAAGGTTCAAATAAAGCTACCTATTGGGATAAGGTCATTGATAGACTTAAGTCAAGAATATTACTATGGAAAGCTAGATGGCTATCATTATCAAGAAGAATACTCCTAATCAAATTAGTTTTAGCATCAATTCTGAACTCCTTTCTGTCAGTTCTTAAAGCTCCTGCATTAGTAATCTTTGAAATTGAAAAGATAATAAGATCCTTTCTTTGGAAAGGAAATATTGATGAGCGGAAAAAAGATCACTTTACTTTCCCTAGAAGGTTTGTCAAAAGAAAAGAAACAAGGAGGGGCAGGTATTCAGAATTTGTCATTAAGAAATAAAGCATTCAGGGCCAAACTTGCATGGAAAATGTACTCTGACCCTGAAGCTAAATGGGCCAAAATTTTACAAGAAAAAAGTTTAGATAGTGTAAATCCATCAAGAATTCTCATAGTTGTAGATCCTCCAAAGGGTTCGGCTATTTGGAATTTCATTATAAATAGTAGGAACCTTATTAGTAATTTTTCATCTTGGGAGGTAAATGATGGTCAAAGTGTAAAGTTTTGGGTAGACTCATGGAATGGAAAGGCCCCGTTGTCAACAAATCAGGATCTTCAAGAGGTTAAAATAATTCTATCTCAAGCTTGGGGAGAGAATTTTTTGGATTATGTACAGTCATCAATTTCTCTGACTAGGAAAGTAATATGGAAAAGTCCTTCAAATAGTCCTTTAAGTACTCAACAGGCAAATCTTTTTAGTAATTGTATCAAGGAAAGAGTGGTATACTCTTCTGCAAAACTAGATAAAATCATATGGGCAAGTTCGAAAGTAGGTTCATACTCAGTGAAGGAAGGGTATGCAATTTTAGCATAGTCTAAATTCTCTACACAACCCCAACATGCATATTCTTTCTATTGGAACAATAAAATCCTTCCAAAAGTAGGAAGTTTTGTATGACTTGCATTACATAAAAGAATCTTAACAAGTGATCATCTATTTAAATTGAAGATTGCTAATTTGTTCAAATGTTCATTAAATGTGAAGTGGAATTTGAAAATGTAGATCACTTATTTCTCCAATGCACTTTTGCCAATCAAATTTGGAATGCTATTAAAAATAAGTTGCAACTCTCTATTCCCTTTGCAAATACAGTTTTGGATTTCTTCCAAAGTTGGCCATTATTATAACATTCCTCATTCTTTGCATGCATATGCTATATAGTCCCGATAATTGTCTTATGGAATCTTTGGTGGGAAAGAAATATGAGAATCTTTAGAAAAACAAAATCTACAATAGAGATAACCCTAGTAAAAATAGAAAAAACTATATTAGAAGGGGTTAACTCATGTGTCTGGGTATGTTCAGGATCATCAGGGAAAAAATAGGCCCTTAAGTGGCAAAAATTTGAGAAAAATTAAAGTTAGGCAACTTGACGTAAAAATTTGAATAAGTTATCTATATTATTTCAAAAATATGTAAGAATAGAATCTGTAGAAAATTGAATGTAGTTTCTAAACTACTAGGCTTATTTTAAAATAAAAAAAATTATTTGGTGAAAATTTGAAATTTCAATGCGGTAGTACTTAAATTTTAGGGAAAAAATAAGAAGTAGGTGTCTATCTGACCACCCTAACCACAATAAAATGATAATATTTTTTTATAAGATTTTAGGTATAAGTATAGGACTCATGTCCGATGTGATGCATATTTTTTTGTAATTTTTTCCAAGTAAATAATTAATTATGAATTTTTTATTACAACTTTAAAAAATATAAAAAATCGTATGTCTAACCACCTTAACATGGTCAAAACTTCATGAAATTATTATTTTTAAATCCTATAGTATGCGAAGCATAGAATGTGACAAATGTTTCAGATTCAAAAAATGTGATACTGTTTGAAAGCTATAGATGTTTTTTAATTAGCCTATCAATCAAGACTTTAGTTGTAATTCAAATAGAAAATAAATAATAATTATTTATTAAATTCATAGTAAATCATAATTTATATTGGTGGAAAGATGAGAATATCCTTTAAAAACCCTTTTCATTTCATCAATTTTGGGTAAAAAAAAGGTTGTCAGCTCTACATACCCATCATATCGCCACTTTTTGGCCCATCATGATCCTGCACATACCCATCCAGAAAGAGAAATTTATTAATTCATTATTTACAAATTGGGATAGTTCCATTTTGAGAAATTGGAAAGATATCAAGTTGCCATTTGATGGCAGCATGCTCAAAAACTACACTCCAAAAGTTGATAGAGCACTAGTTAAATGGTAGCCACCTCTAAAGGATTTTGTTAAATTAAACTTCGATGGGGCATCTAAAGGTAACTTAGGGTCTTCAAGAGCAAGAATTTGCATAAGAAATACATCAGGGGTAGTCTTGACAACTTCTTCTTATCATCTTCAACATGGCACAAACAACAGTGCATAAGCTCAAGCTTTGTTATTGGTTTTGGAATCAACAATCCAATTAGGATTCTTAAATCTCCATATAGAAGAGGATTCATTGATAATTATCAATGCATTAAGGGAAAGAAAAATCCATAATTGCCATTTAAGCTATATATTGCATAAAGCATGGGCATTACTAGACAAGTTAGAAACCTCAATTATTTCTCATACTTACAGAGAAGGAAACAAGGTAGCAGATTTTTTTAGCAGGTTTAGGAAGTGATAATATTGGGGTTAGGGTAATTAAGGATATCAGTGCTTTAAATGATTTCCCTAATCTGATTGAATTAATTGAGCAAGATGTAAAGTCTGTAGGGTTAAACATCTAATTGTCACTCACAAAGAAAGAGGGTTGGGCGAACAGTTTTACTTCATCATGCTTATGCCATTCACTTTTGATAAATCATGTTTTAAATGCATGCACTAATTATGTGTTATCATTGAAAGTGTAGGACTCTCAACTCACAACATTAAGGACATGTATGTAAGCTACCATAATGTGGCACAAAAAGTATAGTTTTCACACATATCTGGAGAACTCGGAAATGACATTTTTAATATGAAAATTTAGCAGGATCTTCAAGGACGACATGCTTGGTGTTATCTCGATACCTACTTACAGAGTACAATTTTTTACCTAGAATTGAAACAAAAGCATCATGCAAAGTACATTGCTAAAATTATATTTGTTTTAGCACTGTAGTTTATCACAATTTAGCCAAGTTTCGGTTATCAAATGTTGTTATGGTTAAAGACATCATTATAATGATTACAGATTTACTTGATAACTTGTGTCGATGCTGACACTAGTACAAAAATGGCTTGGTAATTCATTTGATAGCAAGTAACATTGTAGCTAGTGTGAATATCGAGGTAATCCAAGCGTGTCATCCTTGTAAGATGTCGCTTTCAAAAAATTGTGACAAAATTGCCTTTAAACAGGGCCCGTCTTTATTCATTTGGTTCATATTTGTATTAAGCTACTTCCATAATATTGTATGGTTGTTGTTAATCGACAAGGTCTACTAGTGCATTGTGTGGTTAATATATTTTGCAGGGACATGGAGCTTAAATAGTTTTATGTGAAAAACTATAGGGTTTTGGTTTCAGTGAAGCTGTGGGAAGAGCCCTTCTCATCAAGCATCAAAAAGGAGGAATTGCAAAAAAATTTCAACGTTAACTGTAAGTCTGTTTACAATTGCATTAGAACCATTATTGGTGAGGATGTGTTGCACACAGAGCTTCAAAGGGTCATATTTCCTGCAAATCTATTGTCCATTTTCTTATCGAACATTCTGGACTTGGTTCAAAAGTATAATGTTTTAAAATCAATAGCAACTAAATTTTTTGGTTGAAGGTATATGGAAAATGATGCATTACTTATAAGTGTGCAGCAATATGATTTCACCAAAGGTGATGGTTTGATAGGAGGTTTATTCCCCACGCATCTAATTCATTGCAAAAAGTGGTATGCAGAAGTTTTTAAAGGTATGCTTCTGTCAACAATGCATGATACCTCATATCACCTCTACCAGGTTCTTAACAAGTATCGTTCTACTTTTGACATGGAGGAAATAGATCAAATAAAAAGGAAGTTTCATGCAATTTCATTTTTGAGGAATCATACTTGTGTGCATGATTTGCAATTATCAGTCCCTCCTCAAGCTGCCAAAGGAAAATATTGTTATCGTTATGTTCCTAATATTAATGCAACAGTTCCTTCATAGGATTATGATTACAAGCATAAACAAATGTATGAAGAAATTTTGGTGAATGGCCCTCGATGGGTAGAAAATAAATCAACCTCCTCATCATTTTGGTTCTTCTTCTATTTGTTTTTGAAGACTGATTATGTAATTAGATATTTTGGTTAAGCATCAAATGCCACAAGGATCTATTTTTTGAAAATTGATGGGGATATTTCTTATCATCTATGTAAAGGGGCATATAATGAAATTGGGAAGGGCCAATCTTGTGGTCATGTAATTGGGTTTGTCAGACTTGTGGTCATGTACTGGGTTTTTTTTATGTAAATGAAATCTATTATGCTTAGGGTTGGGTCAGTATATCTTAGGATCAATATGTACTTTCTCGAGCTATAACCATAGGTTTTCTTCTCCTGGTTCTTTGTTTCCGGCATGCTCGCCTGAACGGGATTTTGTAATATCTATTATTCAATATAATATAAATATATAGTGGCTTGCCACTTTTCTCAAAAAAATAAAATTGATTATTATATATATTTTTTATTTCTTGTGAATGTAGGTTTCTCACCCAAAGTCAAGATCTATGTTTTGCACATGTGTAAAAATAGTAAATTATCAAAAAAAAATCTAAAAAATATGTTTGGGCTAGGTATTGATGTCCTTGATCCAGTAAAAAAAATTTGAATTTCGATACATAAAAAAAAATTATGTTGTTTATGGTCTGCCTATGTCTTTGTAATTGGTTTGACTTCAAAACTTGATTAAAAAAAAAATTCAATTAAACACTATGGAACCAAATGAATGTGCTAGATATTATAGTTACAAAGCTAAATTAAAAAAAAATTGAATTTTGTCCTTCATAGAAAAAAAGTTATGTTGTTTACGGTGAGCATCACTCTTTAAAAATGGTGTTTACTGATAAAAACTAGTTTTTGAAGGAGATGGAAAAAGAAATGAAATATAATTCAAAAATATTTAAAATATATATTTAGAATCTACACACAAAATGTCACAAATCACTAGTTTGCATCATCTTCAAATTCCTCATGGTTTAGCAGCTATAGGTGCCCGAAAGTGAATATTTAGTTAAACAAATTCAGTTCAATGTCAAGTTTGGACAAAAATTGTAAACTAGTATTATGGTATCACTTGACACAAAAAATAAATAGAAATAAATTTACACAAAAAAAATTGTACATTACATCAACTATGTGGATTGACTAAGCCACCTTAGGGGAGGAGGGGAATGGTGGTCTCAAACCATAAAATATAATAGCATGATGTAACTTTGTGGTCTCTAACCACATATATGTATGAATTATCATGTCCCTCAAAGTCCATATCATTGAAGTATCCAATATCTTTGATCGAATCCCCATCACTATGGTACATAGAATTCCATCATCTACCCATGGTTTAGAAATATTTTTCACTATGAACCAACGAGTGTGGTTCTAATGTGTGGGGGAGTAGGTTAGGGACAACATCCAAGGGAAACTATATTGATCCCTTTGGAGGTCCTCTTTTCTCTCAACCCCTATTTACACTAGTAGGATTTAATCCCACAGGGGAGCCATATGCTAGGGGTACACATTTAACATAAGAATAAGACTTATACAAAGGAGATATCACATTTTATTTAGTAGGCACACGTTCACACATAACATGTTTACTTGATTTCACAACTAACAAGCTTACAAAAAAGAAAATCACAAAGGGTGCATAGAGGGGATCGTGCTCGACGCCCACTCACCCTTATCTCAAGTTAGATACCATGTATCACATACTTGGGGCACAACACATTTACTAGTTTAATTTCACATGTTATAACATAATACATTTTATGAAATCCGCCATGCAATAGCACAAAATAAATATGCCCACTCACACTTCATTAGCTTTAAATAATGTTCATTTTTCTTCTCAATTTTGTTGATATCTACCCACTTTGCATAAGTAAAATAAATTGCTACAATTTGCACAAATGCAGCCTAGGAAAATGATGTTACTACATCCTTTTGTAATTAGCAACACATGTTAGATAACACTTCCTATCTTACTAAATTAGTGTTCCATATTGCATATATGTTCAAGGTTGGTTTTTATATTTAGCCATGTTTTTCTTCCTCTTTCATTCAACTAGATTTGTGATGTTCACTAATGTATATGTATGGGGTAATTCCACTATAAGTTTTCACAATATGCTATGAAGATTTTGTACTTAACAAGGAAGATTAACAAACAATTCTATCTAGAACAATACAATATAAGAAAATAAATCCCACTCAAAGCATTTAAGGCACATGATAATTTAGGGAATAGTAACTCTCACAACTCATTCATACATATATACATTTACCAATATTGTATTTTGTTAACTAGGGTTGAATTATCTAATCACACATTATAATCACCATTTTCATCATCACCATGTTGGTATGTGGCAACTGATCATGCTATACTATATAGCCCATGGTATACTGTACACCCCGACATGTATCCTTGCTGGGGTCCGGGGCCGGGACAGGCCCCGGGCGGGGGTTCGGGAGTAGTAGCCCCTCAAAAGTGGGGGTTTGGGGGCGGTAGGCCCCAAGAACAATTTTCCTCCTACTTTTTTCGCATCATCACTGATAAAGGGAAAAATCAACAAAAAAAAGAAAAATCCGATTTTGTAGAACCCAAAATCTGGAAGCTTCTAAGCTTGATAAAAAGGGGTTTGGATGGGTGTTACAATATGATGAAAAACACGATTATTCACAAGATTGTAATAGGTTTTTGCACTAGATAATAAAAATCATTGGATGGCTGCAATTTGGTGGATGTAGCCCGGATTGGGTGAACCATGTTAAATTCTCTGTGTTATAATTTATTCTGTGTGTTTTTGGTTTCTCTATTTATTACTTAAATCTGCATTTAATTGTTAGATATCTACCTTTTTTCTAACCCTAACACACCGTTCCTTCCAAACTTCATCAAGTACAAGAAAATACAATTGGTAATAAGTCCTAAAAAAATTAACTTTCTTTTAGGCATTCTTTATTATGGTTCACGTGTTTATGTTTTTCCTAGATAAGTACTAACCAAAGGCATAGTAACATGATATTAATTGATAGTTTAACATGTCTTTAACATACACATTTACTAATACCCATCTCATTCACAGAGTATTGGTGTTGCAACATAGGCTCTGATACCAAATGTAATTCCCAAAACTGTCTACCAAATACATAGCTAAGGACACAACACAAAATTCAAATTTTGACTAGAAACACTAGATTGGCTTACAAAAGTTTGTTTCTAATACCCAATATATCAATAATAATTCCAAAGTAATAATGGAAGTATAGGACCTAAGGGCCAAACCTATTCCTTGGGGGCTCATCTCTGATGGTCTTGCCTATGTAACACATATAAGCTTCATAGTTCAAAAACTTCAACTTTAACCAAAATAAGCTTGGTCAACCCTCTAGGTTCATTTCACATTTGATTTGTATACAATTTGATGGGTACATTAACGGGCCATGAAATTTGAAAATTATGAGGGTTCCTCTCATTATAGGATGAAATTACTAAATTAATATGATAAGTAGTATACAAACCATAATCCATTCTCATAAAAAAAATCCACACTTGATTATAAAATGGATCTACATGATTCCCATCCATATAATCTGTTATTCCATTTATCTACTCACATAGTTAATAACTTAAAAGATGATATTATTTATAATAATAATTAATTAAATAAATAGAAATTTATAACAACAATATTAATATTTCTAAATCATTTTTGTTCACAACTAAATTAATAGCATTGGATTAATCAATGACTAGTACTTAGTAAAATATAATAACTTATCGAGATAGCTAAATAAAAATGATAATTATCATTACCTGGATTAGTAACAACTTATAAATGCCATCCGAATAAAACTCAATAGATAAACTATTGAATAGGATATTGTGTCTAATTGAACAAGATTTACTGTTACCATCATAATACAACCATTTAATTGTAAGGTTTATACTATGTAATTCCTAGCCAACCTATACTAGAATTAATACATTAGGTACTATTTTGTATCATCCTCACTCTTTAATTAATAAAATTTCTTGGAAAACCCTACATCCTTGGGAACTAATTATTAGTGACTTTACATAAGATAAACATTCAGGACTTCCAAATAATTTCAATTTTAACTTAACTACCTTTTGACTAATTGGTAGCTATGTGATCTTCATAATGAGAATGAATGAATATTAAATAAATAAAATATATTTAAGATCATAACTCTATTAATAATTAGGTATTATCAACACAATTTTAATATTATATGTATAATGGAGAGCGGGAGCGCAGGTTTGAATGGTGCTGCGGAGGATAGAGAGGGTGATGAGGAGGGTGAGACTGATGGTGATGGGGATGGAGTTGTGGGTAGCTAGCGGGATTTGGCGTTGGTCGAATGTTTTCTACATTATGGTCTCTCCTTCCTCTTGGGCCTCTGTTGTTGCAAAGGCACTTTTTCATTCTAGCAGATGTTTGTTTTTTGTGTGAATGGAGGTCTCTCGGTAGGCCGATGACTACTCCTACCTTGGTTGCAGTTGATGAGGTTGCTTTTGGATGGCTTAATGTTGATGTTGAGGATGTTGTTTGTTTTGAGGCCGTTGGAGGTTGTTGGGTGGTTAAGAGGCTTCTTTTGCTCTCACTCTGCCTTGTTTGGGGTTGCTGGCATTGGTGGATGTAGTGCCATGGTTCCCTTTGTTCCTCATGTGTTTGAAAAAGGAGACCTTGATGGGCATTTGTTGGTTGAGCAGTCAACGGTGTTCTCCAGGTCTGTGGTGTGTGAGCTTTGGAGGAGGTCAGGGTTTCTGCTTGCCCCTGATTTTCTTGCTAGCATTTCTTTGGGAGGGTGTAGTTTCTTGCACTCTCTTCCTTCCATGGGGCTTCCTACCTTGTTGTGGGAGTGCTTTGGCCTCTTTGAGGATTGTTGGGTGCAAAATGGATAGATCTTTGTTCCTATTCCGCCTAATAGGAAGGCTTGGTGGTTTCTTATGCTTGTCTATTATGTGTCTGGTTTTTTCTTGGGAGTCCTTTTCTTTTTCTCGGCATTTGATGGGTGGCTCTCTGTTGGGGTTTTTTTTTCTTGGTTTGTTTTGGGCTCTTCTTGTCCCCTCTTGGAGTGTTGGTGGCTCTCTTTGGTTGGGTGTTTGGAGTTTTGGCTTATTTTTGGCCTTGACTGGCATGTTGGGATTGCTTTGGGTTCTTTCTTGATGGCCCTTCTCCTTGTTTCTATCTTGTTTGGGGGGCCCTATTCCTTTTGGGGTCTAGTTGTCCTTGATCATTCTGAGTCTAGGTACCTGCCTCTATTGGTGTTGAGTGTTTGTGGTCCCTCTTTGTGGGGTTGCCCTCTTCGTGGTGGTTGGCCCCCAGGTTGTTGATGTTGGGGTCTGTGGTCTTCTCGTGGGCTAAGGTGCTTCTTGTTTTTATTTTGTTGGCTCAGTATTTTTGGTCCCTTGTTTTTGGGGGGTGCTTCTGGCTGGGATGAGTGTTTTTTTTTCCTGTTGTTTTTGGTTAGGGGTGCTTCTCCTTCGTCTGATGGGAATTTTTTTTGTTAGAGGTGGTGATGAAGCTGGTTTTGGGCCTGAGGTTCCTAATGAAGGTTTACCTAGTTGTGGTTCTTGTTGTGGGGTCTTCTCTGCTGATGGCTTGTTGGCTAAAGGTTCATGCTATTTTGGACTCTATTTTGATCAGTGGTGGCCTTGTTTTCTTAGCTGGGTGGTTTTCAATTTTTATTCCTAGACCCTGGATGTTTTGGTTCCTGGTGTAGTACTTTCCAAAGGAGGATACAGTTGTTTGCTTGGCTATTGTGTCAGATTTCTCCTTTGGTCCTATGGAGGTAGTTCCCCCTCAACAGTTGTTCTTATTGAGGTGGGAAATTCTCCTATGGAGGTGGAGGTTGAGGGTGTTGGTGATGTCTGGATGCAGTGACTTTACTAATCATTTCTCCCTCTCTAATAGAGGGGAGATCACTCCTTTAGAGGTGGAGCTAGAGTTGGTTTTCTATTACCAGGTGAATGTGTGCTGCAGGAAAGCTGATTTATTACATTTTTTTGTGGTCGCTCAAATTGCCCCTATTGAGGTGGGTTGTTTGGTCTTATTGGTGGTTCATATTAGTGTGCCCTCTTCTCTTTTAGTGATGATTATCTTTCTTAGCTCATTGGTGTCTTTTATGATTGGCTGGTTTGTTGATGCCTGGCAGATGTAGGAAGGTTCTTTGTGTAACTATGAGGGTTCTGGTACTGGTTAAAAACTAGTTAGTTTTTGGGTCTCTGGCCCTTGTTTGACTATAAGATGCAGCGTGTGTAGTCATGTTTATCTTTTGCATATGCTGCAGAGCTACTGTTGGTCTATGGTTTATCTTTTTTGCAGCTTGTCTTCCTTTGTACTAGGTTTCAGGCCCCATCAAAACCTATTTTTTACCCCTAATCAAAACACAAGTTTAATATTATTGTCTCAAAGGTCATCATTGACATAAAAAAACTACTAAATGCTATATTGGGTATTAAAGAGGTGGTGACTCTTGCATGTATATATTTCTTTTAATTTTTAAAATGATTCATTTCATTGGAATACTTGGGTATATAATTAATGATATGATAATTAAATCACATCCTTTAATTTTATTTTCTCTAGAATTAATCATTCTTGGAGCCCCAAATATTTTCTTATTCATATCTAAATATATATCAAATTTCATGGACAATTTTTCAAAAAATAAAGCTTATCCCAGCTATCCAATATTTAGTAGATTAAATAAATAATATAATTATTGCATAAATATCATAGTATAAGTTGACTACAAGGTCTAATTATAACCACATAACCACTAGAGATAGATTATACAATTCATCAATTTAACTCAACTTATTATCACTTTAGAAATATTTCCATGATACAAATAAAGTATTGTAACTATTGAACAAAAGGGTGGGACCTTACAACCTCCAATAGGTTGGGCCAAGTCGCCCCTCTATAAATTATTTTATAAAATTAGTATGACTACTTTTAATTCAAAACAAATAAAATAAAATAAAAGAATGCTTGGTTTTAATCTAAAACAAAGAGAAATAAAAATGCAAGCATACATGTTGTTGAAACAACAAACTTATTATTTTACATAGGTCTGAATAATGTAGATCTTTTTGATTTGCAAAGCATACAACACATTTAAAGTTTTGAAAGTTATAAATATTTGGGAATTTTAATTGTCAATAAAATAGACAATGAGCTTCAATAGAAAAAGAAAATCAAATGGGAACCCTACAATATAAAAAATAGATCGTCTACCAAACAAAATAAGATCATCCTTCCAACAATTTTCATGATATTTCCTCTTCATCCCTCCTCCTCTTCCATCTTACAACCAAATGAAAAGGATCAAATGAAAAGAGAATTTATTAACAAGTCATTCTTAAGGATTAGGGTTTTCACTTGTAACCCTATGATCTAAAGATGGAGGTTTAAACTCATCCAATGGATGAGATTAAGTGCTCATTCCACTACCCTTTTGTTTATCTCAAAACCTTATTTAATATAATCTAATTTAACATAAGGGTGATTAAGTTCATGGTGGGGGCTATGGTGTTAGGACCCTGATTTAATGACAACTTAAAAGGCTTTTATAATTAAATATTATATTACCACTTTATTTTAAAGTTTCAAAATTGTAAAGTGGAGATCTAAAATCCTATTATAAAATAAATGAGTTGTTTTAAAATTATTTTAGTGCAAATTAAATATATAAATTTTTAGGTATGGGTTAATTTTAGACAAGCTATAAAGGTGTGAAAGAACTTATTTTAAAATTATTTTAGCAAATTAATGAAACTTAAATACAAAGTTTAGGATTCATTATTTAAATATTGAGTAAATTATTGTTTAAAATTGTATAGTGATTATTTAAAAATGGCTTTTGTCAAATCATTTCACTTTGTTAAATATGTTTCAACCTAGACAAAGATAGGTTATCAATTTAAATAAGAAATTATATTCCTCAATTAACATCAAGGCCCTAGTTAAAAATTGTTCACATTAATAAATTGGCATAAATGTTTAAGTTATGAATATAGATTAAGAGGGGATTTGGTTTAAAGGTTCGAATTTAGGAAATTATTTTTTAGTAAATTTTATTATTAAATCTATCCAATCAAGTGCAACTTAAATATAAATCATTATTTGGCTCAATTAAGTTATGTGTATACAATATTTCTATAATGTTAGATTTGGATAATTTTACCATTCTCAACCATGCCCCTACCCAATCAAAGTGTTAACGATGTAGGTTAAATATTTATTATTTATTATTCATAGCATATGATTAATGAAATGCATGCATAATAATTATTTCACATTAACATTATTTTTTAAGGCTTATAAGAAATGTTGGGTATCTTAGAAAGAAAATATTGAACACAATAGACAATTTCAATTTAGCAAAACTATTTCAAAGGAAAATTTGAGTATATCTAGGTATCCTTACCTAGTTAATTCATGAGGTGAAGCATTTTAACATTTGAAAGAGTAAAGAAAACTAACTTAGGAATTTCATTAAGATAATTTGATGGGAAATTGAAAAGTCATATTCAAATATTATTGTTATCAAAGCTTTTAATCTTAATCCATGTGAGTGTCAAAATAACTATATTAGGGTCAACTATTCTACAGTTTAATAAAATTGACCACGTTGAAGTAACTAAGATATATGGTTCAAGTTAAGAAATATGTAATTGGTGGTAATATTAATAACAATGTAATCTTATCAAGACATTTAAAAAATTTAAAGTCGATCCTCTATAAAAATTGATTATAGGAGTCAGTCAACAAGGAATTATAATTAATTAAACTATGTGTCATTCCTTGTTTCAAGATAATAAATTATAAAATAATTATATTTAGTCATGTCATGCAATGGTGGCATTGTGTTTTGGTGTTAGATTTTGAACTTACGTTATTTTAAAAAAAGTTGTTATGGTTGTGTTAGAGCCACATTAAAATGTGGGTATGATATTTGGTATCTAAGCCTAGGTTAAAAAACCAGGTACTTTAGGAATGAGATGGGTCTTAGCTATTATGTATGTTGAAAAACATGTGAAACTCCTTATAAAAAAAAATTTCCAAATTTGAAAAGAAACTTAGTAATTTTTTTGGGTTTACCTTACATCAAAATTTTGTAATCTAATATCAATTAACCCCCTTATATTTGGAATTTATTAAAAGCATTTGTTAGTCAAATTTAGCCCTTTGAGGTATTAAAATAATGATTATCAACTAGGAGGAACATTTAATTGTGATGATCAAGCCCAACAAGAGCATCACAATTATATAGACGATGTGAATATCGAGGAAAGATGTTGGTTCAATTAACAAGTGTTACTAAACCAAACCTTTAACTATTTGATACTCCTTATTCTAAACCTTAAAAGGTAGATGTTATTTGTTAATTATGGGTATTAGGATTCTAATGAGCTAGTGAATTAATGTAAATTAATTTAATACCTATGATTAAAGAAAGCATTTTTTTCAACCTCGCAACCATAGTCCTTGGAAGGGCATTAATAACATGGATAGATAATTTGGTTTATTTTGATTATCATGAATGATGAAGTATAACCTAGAATAATTAAATAAATTATTGTTGATTGTATAGTTTAAATTTAGAAAAAATTAAATAATTTCTTTAACCTTAGGAAACATAGTGAATTGTTTGAATATTAATAATAAATTCCCCCTGGTGAACCTTGCGCAAGGTTAATCTGAAATTCATAGTTAAGTTTAATTAAAAAAGATGATAATGGGTTTAATGATTAAGTTGGAGGCAATGCAATTAACTAAATGATATTAGCTCAAACTATGAATATTTTAATAAGAATTTTCCATAATACCCTTGAGTAACCTTGAAAAGACATGATTATTCAACCCATAAAATATGCCTAGCATGTTTTAACCATGGTGGCTTTGGGGATGATTTTAATAAGTTCACTTATGAATAAACTATGTGATTGATCAAGTGTACCACACTAGAAACCATTTTTATTTTATCATGTGTGCATCTTGAACACTTCTAGTTCTAACTATAAAATTGGTAAAATGAAAATTGAGGACGTCACTTTTTCAAGTACTTAATCCTTGGTTTTATGTAATGATAATTAAGGGTATGTGCAGGATCATGATGGGCCAAAAAGTGGCAATATAATGGGTATGTGGCTGACGACCTTTTTTTTACCCAAAATTGATGAAACGAAAAAGGTTTTTAAAGGAGATTCTCAACTTTCCACCAATATAAATTATGCTTTACTTTGAATTTAATAAGTAATTGTTATTTATTTTTCTATTCAAATTATGACTAAAGTCCTAATTGATAGGCTAATTGAAAAATATCTATAGATTTCAAATGATATCACATTTTTGAATCCAAAACATGTGTCACATTCTATGCTTATACTATAGGATTAAGAAAATTTGAATTTCATGAAGTTTTGACCAAGTTAAGGTGGTATACGTTTTTATGTTTTCTATAAGTTGTAATAAAAATTCATTATTAATTTTTACTAGGAAAAAAATTACAAAAAATATGCATCACATCGTACATGAGTCCTCTACTTATATCTAAAATCTTATAAAAAATATTATCATTTTATTGTGGTTAGGGTGGTCAAACAGACACCTACTTCTTATTTTTTCCCTGAAATTTAAGTACTCTGCATTGAAATTTCAAAATTTCATGAAATAGATTTTTCTTTTTAAACAAACCTAGTAGTTTAGAAACTACATTCAATTTGCTACAGATTCTAGTGTTACATTTTTTTGAAATAATATAGATAAATTAGTCAAGTTTCCTAACTCTAATTTTTTTGAATTTTTTGCCACTTAAGGGCCTATTTTTTCCATGATGATCCTGCACATACCCTTAAATGTAATTTAAAAATGGGTTAGAATCAATCTTGATCCATACCTAGGGAATCAATAACATATGAAATTCTTAGTTCTTCTTTCAATTTAAAATCATGGTTTAACATAAGAAAGAATATCTCCATTAAATGCTTGAAAATCTAAAGTGAATCAACTTATGGTTGGTAGGTAAAATTGGTAAGATTAACGACATCAATTACTAATCAAAGCATTGCATTGTATAATAAAGCCAAATTTAAAAAATGGCTGAAACACGATTTTACCTTGAATTGAAAGGAAAAATATGAAATTCCAAAGCAACTTTGTAATTAATGATTGCCAAGAAAACTTAAAGAAGACTATAAAAACTATCAAATCTATATGTTTTATTGTTTAAAGACTAAAATAGAAAAAAAAATAACAATATTGCTAAGAACCAAATCAAAAATAAAAATGCATCTAGGAGGATACAACTAAGATATGATTAGTGAGGGATCAAATGATGTGGTGTTTAAATAATCCCCTTCTTATAATTAAACATAAGACCTTCGTGAAGACACTTTTTAAAACATAAACTAGGATTTAAAGAATTATCCAGGGAATATTATTGTTGGAAGTGGAGAGATTGTCATTGATGATGTTGTTTGGCAACATGGGTATAGAAGGTAAATAACAACGTGTTGCAGTATTGTCATTGATGTCAACATTGTAAATTATGTGAAGATTTTGGTTGCAAACCATTTTTATTAGTTTGAATAGGTATTGGAGTTGTTGAAGAAGATATTTTTGCATATTCGTTTTGTCTGGTAAAGATAGTTATAATGGGAAATTGACTAAATGTCAATAATTCTAATTGAGTATAACACTATAGGCTAGTTTTTCAATCCAAACCGGTCCAAAAATGACGTTTTCACTCTTTGATTATAACATAATTTTGGTGGATGTTAGATGCATATGATTCCAATATTTCATCATGTTTCAACAAGTGGTTTAAGAGATATGAGTAACAAATTTTGGCTTGGAAAATTATAGCGAATTTTTGTACAATGTAGTTGTGTGGGAGATTTCACACATCTCCACAAATGATATTTTAACTTTGCACTCTTGAAGTTAAGTTGTTAGATGGTAGTGGAGTATGAATTCTATTAGACATCAAGTTTGGAGGTCCATGTGTTGAGATATGGATACACAGTTGAAGGATTTTGTTATTAGGACTTATGAGGTGCCAGCCTAATATGCTTGAAGGCATGTGAAGTCTAAATAAGTTTTGTGGTTTTATGTGGGATAAATTATAGGTTCATTCTAATCTATTTCAAGTTGTTTTCAAATTTTAATTGTGGTGTGAGTTATGGATTAAAATTTTGGAGCTGACAAGCTATATTTTGGGTGTTGCATCTACTTAGGCTGACCTAATTGATGTTACACTTTATGCGGATATATGTTAGATCTTTTCAAGGTTTTTAGGTTATTTTTTGTTACGAATGTCTTACATGTGAATAACATCATTGTAGAGTGAATTTAAGTTGTGAATATTGAGTTGAATATCAGAGTTGTGCACATGAAGAGCATGGTAGAGTGTTGAATAAGAATCAAATAAAGATTTTTTATTATGCTTCAATGGGACTGTATTCATGCATATGTCAGATGCAATTGTAACACTTCATAATAGGTTGTGAGTCACCATCTCTCTTCTATATTTTTCTTTGTGGATAGTGATTCCACCTGAAGTGAGCACTTTTGTAAATATACTATAATCGGTTATAATATATTGTGAGCTAACCCTCACTGTGGATTTTCCCATTTTGGGTTTTCCATGTAAAAATCATGGTGTTCATGTGTTATTTGACATCGTGAATGTTGCATGCTTTATTTCTTTATTATAGTTGAATATTATTTGTTGATTGGATGTTTAATGTGTGAATGGTTTAAGAGAATATTGACTCACCCCCCTCTTAGTATCTAGGTGTTCAACAATTGGTATCAGAGCTTGGTTCCTTAGAAGAAGCTTAACCGCTTTTGGAAGATCTTGGAGGTTGAAAACATGGTTGATAGAAATTTTCCTATTCCTCTAAAAGAGATTCTAATAGTTGGTGATGGAACCCTTGATTTTTATCCTAGTTCCATTTATCATCCTGCAAAATTTTTGCTTGTTCCATCCTTGGGGCTTAGGGTTTTGTTTCTCATCACTATTGCAATGTTTTGTGTTACTTGGGACCCTTCTTAAAAAATCCTCAAGCTCATGTCTATGCCATGGTTCTAATTCATCGTTGACCTTCTACTACTTGTTTCTAGACATTTTTAAAACATCTTATGTCATTTGATTTCATGGAGTAAGTAGTCCCTCAGGCCTAGGTTTGTTGTTCTTATATTTTATAAGGTTGATCGATTAATAATATTTGTCCTTTAAATCCTTTGAAATAATATGTTTTGAGTCTTTTGATTCCTTTTACATGGTGTCCTAGGTGGCCCCTCTCTTAAAACAACATGCGGGCACATGCTAAATTGTTTTCACTTAAGTCTCGTCCATTGCTTCCCTTTATCACTCATCACAGGTAGTTTTTGAAATGTAAATATAAATTTGTGATCAGTGACGAGTAGTGTTTCCTTAGTTTTGTGCATCACAGATGGGTTTGAGAAATTTTGATTTGTATTAGTGATGTGTGATGTTCTTGTTTCTCTTAAAAGGTTTCACCTATCGCTAATTGCTCTTGATTTTTGTGTATTGAATTAGGGACAAGCGATGACCTTTGGGATTTTGTTTTCATTTCTCATTGCATATGGGTGTGTGGTCATCTTGTTCAAATTGGTGATGAGCAATGAGCGGTATTATCTTTTGTTTCACATATCACAAATGGCTTTTGAATGTTTTGTTTTCAGTTAGCGATACATGATGCAAGTGTTCTATGTGTTATGGTTGGCTTCCTTTTCATCGCTAATTGCTTGAAGGTTTTATGATGAGAATTGGAAATGTGTGATGAAACTTGGTGCTCTTCATATTCTCTCCTATCACTTGTCATAGATTCCTTCCAAGATTTAATTTTCAAATTCACAATAAGTGATGAAGTCATTATGTTCAATCTTTCTTTCACTAATTTGAATTGTTGTTGTGAGCGACATCTTTTGTGCCTTTGATTTTTGCATAGGTGCATGTGTCTTAATCTTGTTCTATCACCTTATCTCCCACTATTGATGAGATCTAGAGTTCAAGGCATAAATTTTCAATACACGATGGGTGATGATCATGATCAAGGATGGGAAGTAAATTCAATGATTGAGATCTCATCGTACAAACACTAGCCTCACTGGTAGGACTTGTAAAAGGTGAAATTTGTCAGCGATGAGGGATGGATACAAAATAAAGGACAATGTGGTAGCATCCTAAGGACATTGTCTAAAGCAAGAAAGAAAGTAGCAAGTTGAAAGAGGAATTGTTGGTGTAGTTTAAAAAAAAAATCAATGACAATGGTTTGAATATGAACTACTAAATGCCAATTCACTCGCGTGAGTTTCCTATCAAACATTAATGGTGATACGTCCCATTTTCTGGCCATAAAGAAGGAAGCTAGCTTGTTTTTCACACATTTGGAACTACTTAGGAGTAGAGAAGAAAGCCAAAAGCTGAGGAAGCAGTGTGGAAGGATCCTACATGCAATTATAGTAGCAACTGTATCAATCGTTCACCCGAGTAAGGAAATTGTTGTGCTTCTTCCTGTCCAAAATATTAATTTATGCTATTCTAAGAGGGTAGTAGGGAATTTGGGAGATAAATTGCTTGTGACTTTTTCATTTGAGTATATTTGAGCTGGGTGATGAGAATTGTGTAAATTCTAGGAATACTTTGTTTTGTAAGTTGTGTCTTGAGTTTTTATACCTCGAAGGTATTTTCCAATTGAGACAACTATAAACACTTTTCCTACCACTTTGAAAATATGAGTGAGCTAGAACCCAATGAATCTAGCATTAGACCTAAGAGTAAACCGAAGAAAAAAAGGGTTAAAAGGCTTAAAACCTAGGAGGTTTCATCCGCAGTTAAACTAGAGCCACTTGCACCATCTAACCTTATGCCAAATACCCTACTATGTCAACTAAGTCCAGAAGTGCAAAGAAAGAACAAGAGAGGTTCATGGAAGGGGTCATTGGAGAAGTGAAGGAGGGAGGGTCACGAATTTGCAAGAGACCTATGGTTCAGGTTGTCGTGATGACCAGACTAATTGATAATGCTAGTCAAATTAGAGAATTGGCCTAACCTCAGAGTGGGTGGAAATTATTCATGTATGCTTTCAATAGGCAGTATTCTAAGAAGTCGACATGTTACTTATGGGGGCTCAATCTCGGGAAGCTAGTGGTACCCAATGTATTTTTGGAAGTGGATGTGATGATGGAGTTGGTGAAGCATTATGATCCCATTGATAAAACAATCAAGAGTGAAAACAAGGATATAGTCCTTGAGGTGACAAGGGATAGGGTTGTGGAGATATTTGGGTTGAATCCCAACTATACTGTAGAAATTAAGCATCCAAAGTTGTATGGTGAATATGAGTATAAAAAATTTGCATACAAGAATAGACTACTTGTTCAACATAGAAGAAGCAAGGAAAAATTTCTCCCTAAGGATGTTGAGCCTTTTGAATGTGAAGAATTTGTGGATTATTTCAAGAATACCTATTATTGCCTAAATTAGGTTTTGGCTCAAAATTTTGAGGTGAGGATAGCCCCAAACCTATTGGTGATGATAGTGGATATACAATCTCATAATTGAAACACTGGTTTTGATTGTACTTCCTATGTTGTTAAACAAATGCATCAAAATTTCATTAATTTGAAGAAAGAGGTTCTTCCTCTTCATTTCCCACATTATTCTCTATTAATGCATATGCTTTTATATGAGGATGATTATAGCTAGAAAATAACATTGAAATTGAGATTGACGGATAAGGAAAACAATGTCTTTCCAGTCCAAATGTGGACACATATTTGGGATCAGGATTTTCCCAATTCCAACTATTTCATGTTTGCAAATGTCGTAAGGTTTGGTATCCTAGAAATTTTGGGTGTAGCACCTATTCACAAGCTCTCTCTAGCAATCAGAAGTATCATGTGCCTAAAGGATATAGAGGGATCCACTGCAACACATAATTGGGAAGATTAGTTTATGCACTCAGAGTATACTTTGATAAGGGCTTATGGATCTAAGGTGGCACCGCATTGCTTGCCCCTATATGTTTCTGACTGATTAGCTTTCATGGAACTGATGTGGCAGATTGATTTTATGGATTATGAATGGTTCAAAAAGCCTAATAAGGGTATTGTGGTGAGTCCCCAATGTTCTTTTTCTTACTTTAAGGTTACTGCCCCTGAAGGGTATGAGAAATTTGGAATTATGGTAAATAACCTCAGGTTACCTTTTAATGAGGTTAGGATATTTGACCCTGAAGGATTTGTAAATTCAAAGAGAAGGGAGAAAATATTATCAGGAGTGCATCACCAGTTCTTGTATACATATGATATACTGAGAAACTTGACAAGTGATGAGGTTGTTAAATATAGAAAGAAGGAATGGACATCCATTATGGACATTGAAGAAAGCATCATAAGGAGGAATTCTTTCTATATGAGTCCCTATGATGTAATTGAAGATCCTCTTGAGAGAGATTTCACAAAGCTAAAGGATTATCATAATGGTGATTTCAAAGTAAAGTTGAAAGAAGTTGTTGAGAGAGCACAAGCTCCCCTGGAGAAAACACCTCAGGCCATGGATGTTCTAGATTAGCCTCCAGATGTTCAAGAAGTTATAGAGGAACAAATGGTAGAAAATGTGCCTGATGATGAGGAGGTGGATAAGAAATTCCCTCCCCCTAATATTGAAGAAACTCTTGATTCATAGGTTACCCCAGATAGAATTGTTCATTGGAAATGTGATGAAAATAATGATGATGATCCCAAGTCAAGGATTGTGATGAATTCCTTGCAGATGAAAAGTTTGTACAATCTTAGTAATTCAAGGAATTTATGGTTCAGCAGAGAACCAAAGGGATTAAAAAAAAAAGGCTTGAACAAGTAAGAGTTGTCATTGAACCTTCTTAGTAGGAAGAGGAAGAGAAGGCAGAGGAAGAAAAGATTATGGATGAGATTGTAGCTATCACTCCCCTTGAAGCTAGGAAAATTTTCAAAGATAGTGGAATCATGTTGTTGCCAAGATGAACTATCACCTTAGCTATTGCATATGATGTAGTAAGAAGAGACCCTCAAGCTTAAATTTTAGAACATTTTGAAGACGTGTTTGGATCTGGATATAGTCCAAAGTTGCATACTCTTGCAATCTAGTGTATGGCACCCAATACTAGAAAGCATGAGGTTGCTAGGCGTATTCAAGAGGCTATGGCTTCCTTAGTGGTAAAGAGAGCCACAGATATATCACCTATCTAAGCAACTAGATTAACTACTCATGTTGCAATGCTTACTGTGGACACAACATAAATTTCTCAAAAGAAGTATGATTCTTTGGTGAAGGAATATAATAAGGCCTTCGATGAGATAAACAAGATTGCAGCCACTATCTAGGCCAGCCAATCAGTGAGGACACTATCTTTTCCATCTTATTCTTCTTCAGACTTGTCTACAAGGGACATGAATACCTTGGCTTTGAGGATCAATTATTTGAATAATCAGTTAAAGATAGAAAAGGAAAATGTCAGGAAGGCTAAGTTTGAAACTATTAAGGTGACAAATGACATTTTTGAGGATGTATAGAAACATAGGGTGACCAAATTGGTCAATAAACTTGATGATGTATGGGATGCCTACAAGAAAATTCATGATGCAAGAACAAATTATTTTCAGGTCCAAGAAGCCTTTAGGAATTAATGGAGAAAATGGAGTACTAGGGTGGGTTCTTTAAAAGAAATGATTCCTAAAATAAAGGATGATCCTGAGGCACCTACAAATATTCTTGAAATATTACAAGTTGTGGACCTAAGAAATGAGATAAAAAAATTCAAGGAAAACTTGGGACTCAACTCCAAAACAAGTTGAAGGTATTCAAAGAAATGGAGATGTATGGTATCCCTATATTATTGAACCATAAGGGTGAGTTGCAGTAGTTTAGTAAATGGAGGGATGAATTGGGAGAGTTACTCACATCAACTAAGATGCCATTGAATGTGGTTGATTACACCTTGCTAAATCTGAGTGTTGATATGTTGATGGAGATTGAAACAAGAATGGATGCTTTTGTCAGAGAGGCCAGAGCATTAATTGATGCTATATATACTTAGTTTAGTACAAAGGTGCATAGTTTATTGGATGTGAAGTGTCCTATTGAGGAGGAATATACTACCTAGTTTTAGAATTATATAGAGTAAGCTTGTAAGGGGATGATAACTTATATGATGAGTAATAGATAGGAGAGAAATAATGCATATCCTGAAAATAGTATAGATTAGGCTTTTGATAAAGTATTGCAAAAAATATTGTTCTCTCCTCAACTTAAAATGAGTGGCATAAAATGTTGATGTGGAAAAATTAGTATTTGTTTCTTTATTTTCTTTTCATCATTTTTAAATTTTGTTGATTGAGATTTCCAATGGAAGACACTTTTGAGCACATCCAGGATGTTATGATGCTATTGTAACAAACAAATGATACCTTTTTAAGGTGGCACCGGATCTTGGCAATGAATGAAGGTAATTTTTTCCTCATATTTACTCCCACCATTTGAGAGCACGAGTGTAACTAAAAAAGGAATATTTGTTACAATGATCCAATAGTGTTGTGACATGTCTGCTTTCTAGCCTGAAGCTTGTTTTCTCTTTCGTTTCTATAAGAAGAAATTTAGGGCCAACAGTACGGGGTTCATTGAAATGAAATTGACACAATACATTGTATAGGGAATATAGAGCATATTTTGAATTTTTTATTAAGTTTTGAGTCTGTAGCTATGTATGTAAATTTGATAACAAGATAGAAAATACAATACAAAATGATGCAAATTTCATGGCCATTGTCTCTCCTTTGTAATTGTTCTATGAGTTATTAACGAATATAATCAAGTGTTGTGTTGATTTGTCTCCATTGATTTATAGTGGATGTGGAATTTCATTCTTTCTTATTAATTCAATGAATTAGTGTAATTGCTTGAATGAGATTGTTGGCTTGTACAAATTATGTGTTAGGATATCTCTAAGAAGTAGTGGTCGAGAATATTATGGGGAAGTGTTGTAATATAGTATTTCTTAAGCTATATGTTGCTATTGTTCAATTGTTATCAAATTTCATAGTTTAAGATTGACTTGATGTTTAGGATAAGGCACTGGTTTTGTTTAGTTTACTCACAATTTAGTTCCTAGGTCAATTTATCAGCAAATCACTCTTTATTTACAAATCTTTCAGATGGGTTACCATTGTAGTCATGCAATGATGAATCTTGTTTTTCTCATGCTCTAAGTATTGCGTATTATTTAAAAGAGCCGCCAACTCTTTGATATACTATACTATTGAGTGGATATATGGGAATTATCTGTTGTTTACAATGCATCTGAATATAAATCACATAGGTTCTTGAATATACATTGTGGGACCACCCTCCTAGTCTTCATAAAGCCCAAAGTGTAGAAGTAGAATTTTTGAAGCTTTTACTCATTCATTGGCCAATCCCTTTAGAGTACTAAGAATTGGAAATGGAAAAGTCCATAGGTATTTTTGAAGATCAGTTTGGTGACTCCGTTGGGGAAGAACTTGAGAAAATTGTGATAGAAGATCATCCTGCCTTAAAGAGTCATTGAAGTTTCAAATCATAGTGTAACTAGAGATACATAGTTGAGTATTTCCACTCACCATCCGAGTCACACAACCAATATATTGGCGAATCCATTGGGGATTTGCTATGTCCAAAGTCTCTAGTTTAGATTTGGTATAGTCAGAGTCCAGTATATTATTATTCTTTAATGACTAAAGAATAATTGGTTCAAATTTTGTTGTAATAGTCAGATAATTCATGTTCAGTCTTAGGTGTCAAGTCCTAGTCTATTATTTTACCTTGTGTTAGGTTATGTATAAAATATTTTCTAAGGTTGCAAGTACAATGTCAAAGTGCAATCACTTCTTATTTCCCAACATTGTGGGTGGTGACTTTGAGGTCTCATATACCAGTGTAAAGATAAACTCTCAAAGAGAACATGAGAAGGAATATTTTGACATATTGTTTGACACTATGAAGAATACTAAAAGCTACACAAAGAAACATCTGGAGTAGAAGATGGATCCTGAGCTTGCAAAATACAAGCAACCATTATGGGTGAATAAAACTACTGAATCAGGTAAGTCTATTGAATCCCTTGTTGAAGCATCTCCTAATTTCAATAATGAAGTAAATAGTGCAAGTACTGATGAAGAGGCACATGAGGCTGAAGTTTCTAGGGTTGATCAAGGAAGTTTTCATGTTGAGAAAGTGTTTGATAATGAACTTGACATCTCAAGAGAAGAGGATAGATGGGGTTTTGGGATAGTAGTAAGAAGTTCTCAGAACCTTTAACCCCAAGAGTTGGGTCTATTTTTAATGGAGGAAATTTCAAGCTAATGGGAGAATCTACTAATATAGAAGTGCACATTTCCCTTGAGGAAGACCCAATTGATCAGACCTACTATACTCCTACACTGAGTGAGCTCAGAGATGTCTTAGAAAATGAGGAAGACATAGACAAAGACATGAAAGCCTTAGAAGAGGAAGAACTTAGGGTTAAGAAAGAAGAGGAGAATAAAAAGAAGGGGTTGAAGGAGAAGGAATATAGGATTAGAGCTAAGAAACTTGAGAGAGATGCTCAAAAATAGAAAATAGAGAAAATGAGAAAAATGCTACTAGGCAGAAGGCCTTTGAATAAAATGTCCCTAAGTTTACTACTAAAATTACTCATGAAATTCCTAAAGAGATAGTTCAGATGAGGACCTATGTTGCTAGTTCCTACACTACATCTATTTTAACTACCAAAGGTTTAGATCCTTCTACCACTACTAAGAAAACATCATTTTTAGTTCATGAGAAGAAGCCCATTGATTAGACAAATAAGACTACCTTCAATACCTCCAATACCAACACTAATACAAATACCTATACTTCATATGCTAAAACCCCCATCAATAATGCTAAGATTGATCATACTCCATCCACTCCACCCTTAGATCCTGAGCTCTTTAAATTGTAGTTGGTAAATGAAAAACTACAAGAAGAGTTGAGAAAAGCTGAAATAGAAGCTGCTGATGCATAAATAGCTAGGAAGATTGCTTTTCTTAAAATGTCCACACCAACACTAGAAGCTTTGAGCTCTGGACATAATAGTAGTGAGGCACAAAAGAAGAAGTCTGAAGGACATACTCCCAGTGGAGGTGGAGGAAATAATAAGAACAAGAATTCCTATTCTGAAGATGATGAGGGAAAAAAGAAAGGTGGTGGTAACGATGGAGAGGGAAAAGGAAAGGATAGTAATCGATCTGACATCCAAAAGGATGATGAGTCTTGAAATTATCATAGGGATAGAAAAAATAGAAGACCATTGCAAGTAGATAGATATCAATAGTTGTGTTTCACCAGAATACCTAGTTACCCTAACCCTTTCCCTGAAGATTTCAAACCTACTCTAGTCAGATTCTGAGGTAACAATTCCTTGAGTGGTGAGGACCATCTCAAAGCATTTTCAAATTTTATGGATGACTTTGAGGTAGAAGCAAAGGTTGTCCTAACAAAGTTGTTTATGTAGTCTCTCATTGAAGATGCTCGAGAATGGCATAGAAGTTTTCCTACCAAGAGCATTGGCTCTTCAAAGGAATTAAAAAGGGTATTTAGAGAGCAATACAATGATAAGACTAATTCAAGTTTTTTGTTGAATCCATTTAATAACATTGCTAAATGTTCTAATGATTTTTTGGATAATTTTAATACTAGGTTCCAAAAGGCTAGGAAGAGGTTGCCTCCTCATCTACAATTGAATGACAATGTGTGCTTGGTAAATTACTGCAATGCTTTTGATGCGAAGATGAGTTACCACCTATTGGAAAAGAATCCAAATAAATTGAGGGAGGCTTATAGAATTGAAGAACACATTGAGAATATTAGCAAAGAAACTGGTAAAGCTGGCAGAAGAGACAATAAAAAACTCTTCAAAAATCCAAAAAAGGAGGATAAAATTTTGGCTGCTAAAGGTGGTACTCTTGACAATAAGATTGATAGTTTCATGAAGACAATAAATGACAATATTTCTAGACAAGAAAAGGTATAGTCGAAAAACTATCAAAGGAATGAAAGATCTCCTAGGTTGCAGGATAACCCATATAATACCTATTGGTATAATAGGAAGCCTGTTCCTAATAACCAGCGAAATACTCAGATTAAGGTCCCTCTGGATCCTCTATTGAAGAATTCAGGAAATTTTGTTGATGACACCCCTTGGTGCATGGTTTTCCAAATGCCACATTCTCCTCATCAATGTGTAGTTGCACAATTAGTTAAGGTTGATGAAGATGCACCTGAAGAGTGTGACCAGGGAAATGAGGGTGATATTGACATAAACATGATTATGGATAGTTCTGACTTAGCTAAAAGCGAGTGCTCATCTAACATAGAGTCTCATAAAATGGATGCGGATAATCAAAGGAAGATTGCTAGTACATATCACTAGCAAGGTATGATCCCAATAGAATTTCCTAAGTACACACCTATTGATATGTTTCAATTACTTATCCAAGTAAAATTCTTTATTCCCTTTCTTGAAATGATGAGAATATATGAACATAAGAAAAAGGAAATAATCCTTATCAATGGTGCTACTATAGCCTGTAATGAACTAGTGGTTCCCACTTCACCCAAAGTGAGTGGGAAGGATAAGAAAGAAAAAGAGATTGAGGGAGTAATCATTGAGATCCCTCATATCTTCCTAGGAAATTTAGTGACTGCTTGTCCTAGGAAGATTGATCCATTTTTCCTCACACTAATTGTTGAGGGAAATTTTATTAAAAAATGTATTATTGATTCTAGAGCATCCAATAATATCATGCGAGCCAAAATTATGGAGGCATTGGGACTGAAATTTGACATCACTCATGGTAAGTGCTATGCTATGGATTCAAGGGAATTCCCTATTATTATTGTGATAATTGAACTTCCTTATATATTAGTAGCATACCCAATAAAGGATTTTAAGATGAGTTTGGTGGTAGTTGATATCTCACCCAATTATGGAATGCTGCTATCCAAAAAATGGAGTGTGTCCATGAGAGGTAGTATGTAGTGTGACATGTCGTAATGCCACTTTCCCTATTGATGGTAAGGATGTGCAAGTGGTATGAGATCCAAAGGTGCCACATATGTTGGAACATGCTCCTAAATATGATACGATCCTTTTTATTGACACTAATATCAATGATTTTAAAATTGAGGAAGTATCAAGAGGAGTGGATAAGTGACCTACACCTATAGAAAATGAGGTTGTAAGGTTATCTGACAAGGATGGACTCTAGAAAATATACTTTGATGGTACAAGTTCAAAGGATGCATCAGGTGCAAGGATATTGTTGGTGTCACCAAGTGGAAGTACATACAAATTATCTTTCACTTCATCTTTTGTCTGCATGAATAATGTGGTAGAATATGAAGCATTTCTACTAGGGTTAAGATTAGCTGAGAAGCATGGAATAAATTTTTTGATGGTAATTGGATATTCTAAGCTTGTGATATATAAAGTAAGGGCCAAGTATGCTTGTAAGAACAATAGACTGAAATAGTACAAGAATAGTATCTAGGATTTCATCGAGCAGTTTGATGCTTTTGGAATTGACTGGATGGAAAGAGGACAAAATAGAGTGGTTGATGAACTTTCTAACATTGCGTTAAGACCAAATGACATAAATTTTTTAGGTTTCGCTAAGGTAGAGGTACATTCAAGGCCTTCCATTCCTAACAATGTACACAACTGGAAGATTTTGAATGATGATGAGGATATTCTCAAATTTTTGAAATGTGTGGATGAAAATGAAGGTCAGGAGATAGACTTTGGGGAATTTGTTGAAAATGTAGATGGAAAGGATAGAGTATTTGGGAATGAAGTCAACCAGTTAAAGACAAACAAAATCCCTAAAGGCCTTGTAGCACTTGAAAGGGTCTTTGATAGTCAAGATAAAAGCAAGATTAATAAAACTATTGCTCATCCAGAGGACCTAGAGGAAGTAAATTTGGGGAATAAAAATGCCCCTAAGAAAGTGTATGTAGGAAAGAAGATGAAACCAAAGGTTAAGGAAATGTTTATTGCCTTATTGAGAATGTATAGGCATGTCTTTGCTTGGTCATATGATGACCTAAAAGCTTATAGGGAGGAATCGTTTCAGCATGAAATTCCTTTGAAGGAAAATGCTAAGCTTTTCAGGCAGAAGCAAAGACCAATTAATCCTACTTTATCTCCCAAGATGCAAGAGGAGATGGTAAACTTAAGAGATGTTGGCATCATAAAGCCCATCAGATATTCTTCATGGTTATCCAATCTAGTTCCAAACATAAAAAATAATGGAGATATAAGGTTATGTGTTGAATTTAGCAATCTGAATATATCCTCATTGAAGGAAAATTATCCATTTCCAAACATGGAAGCTATGTTTCAAAAGGTGACTAGCTGTGAGCTATTGTCAATGATTGATGGATTTTCCAGTTATAACCAAGTGAAAGTAAAGGAATATGAGTAGTATAAGACTACATTCACTACTCCATGGGGCATCTATGTATATGTAAGGATTCCACTTGGTTTGACAAATGCAAGTGCCACTTTTCAAAGGGCTATGGATGTAGCTTTTTCTAATTTTATTGATTTATTTATGGCTATCTACAAAGATGACTTGAAATCTTACTCCAAGAAGGATGAGGATCATTGCACACACTTGGAGAAGGTATTTATCAGAGCTTTAGAGTATGGGATCTCACTAAATCTGAAGAAATGTTCCTTTGGGGTCACTAAAGGTAAACTACTAGGGCACATTGTGTCTAAAGGAGTGAGGATTGAACTTAAAAGGATGGAAGCCATAGATAAAATCCCTTAGCCAAAGAATGTCAAGGGAATTCAATCATTCTTTGGGTAGATAAATTTTTTGTGAAGGTTTGTGACTAACTTTGCAGAAATCACAAGATCTATCTCTAGGATGTTGAAGAAAGGAGACAAGGTGATTTGGAGTGAAGAGCCAAGTCAGGAATTCAAGAGCATCAAGCAGGCCATCAAGGAGGCTCTGGTTTTAAAGTCTCTTGATTTCCCTAAGCCAATGCACATTTTCTCTTTTGCATCTTTTCATACTATTGTTGTTTTTTCACTATAGAAAAATGAGGAGGGATTTGAACAACCCATTGCATTCTTTATAAAATATTTGCAGGCCACAGAGCTCAAATATGACATGATTAAAAACAAGCATATGCTCTGGTTAAGGTTGTGAAGAATTTCAGAACTTACCTAGTGGGAGCTACTATCATAGCTTTTGTACCAAGTGCTGCTATAAAAGATATTTTCACTCAGCAAGAGACTATAGGAAGAAGGTGTAGATGGATCAAAATGATCCAAGAATTTCACATTGATGTCTAGATTACCAAATTAGTGAGGAGGCAAGGCCTAGCCAAATTAATGACATAAACTAATTTGGAAGCTAATCGGATCAATCAAATAGAGACTGTTGATGTTGCACCTATCTGTGATATGGCAAACATGTGGATGGCACATAAGGATTGTCCAATACTTACAGAATTTACAGTGTCTTGCAGATATTCCTGAAAATGACAAAAGGACATTAAAATTGTATTCCATTAAGTATGTTATTATTAACAATGAGATGTGGTGGAGAAACCCGAATGGTGTACTGCTTAAATGTGTGGATGGAAAACAAACATTATAGCTCTTGCAAGCAATGCATAATGGAGTGTGTGGTGGTCATTATATGGAAAATACCACTACTCATAAAATTTTAAGAGCAGGGTTTTGGTGGCCTACTGTATTCAAGGATGTCCACAAGTTTGTTAAAACTTATGATTCTTGTCAAAGATTTGCAGGAAAGCTAAAATTTTCAGGAAGCTTGCCACTTAGGCCTATTACTGTTTAGGTCCCTTTACATTAATGGGGATTTGACTTCATTGGAGAGATACTGGAAAATTCTTGTGGAGGAAATTCATGGATCCTTGTTGCCATTGACTATTTCAAAAATTCGGTACATGCAATACCCACAAAAAAGGAAATGAGGAATGTGGTGGTGGACTTCCTATTGAATAATATTATGATCAAGTTTGGAGTCCCAGAGAAAATCATTTTAGATAATGCCATGTGTTTTAGATATGAGGAATTCAAAGACTTCTGTGATAAATATGGCATACAAATTTCTTATTCTTCACCTTACCATCCTTAGGGAAATGGTTAGGCTGAGTCTAGCAATAAAAGCTTAATAAAAATCATCAAAAGAGTGATGAAGAAGAACAAGAAAGCTTGGAACTCAAAGCTAAAGATGGAACTCTAGGAAGATAGAGTGACTGTGAAAAAGGCTACTGGATATTCACTGTTTGGCTTGGTATATGGTCTAGATGCTAGGTTTTCATAGAATAACTTGCTAAAGATGAATAAGTTTGTGCAAGAATATGACGATTATATTGTGATGATATGCAACAAAAAAATGATAATCTGGTGCAATTAGATGAAACTAGAAGAGAAGCTCAAGCCAACAATGCAAAACTACACCTACAAGTCAAGCATTTGCATGACAAGAGAGCTTCTCCCAGAAAATTTGAAGTGAATAGTATGGTACTAGCTTGAAATGCAAGGGCTCAAGACAAGAGTAAACATGAAAAGTTTGAAGCATTATGGTTAGGGCCTTATCTGATAGCCAACCCACATGGAGGGGATTCTTATTTCCTCCAAAGCTTGACAGATGAATTTTTTGAACTACCAGCACATGGACAGTTCTTAAAGACATACTTCTCCTAAGTATGTTATGATTCCATGTACACTATAATTTTTGTACATTTTGTATATAGGTGTGTTTTCTTTACTTGTGTCTGGTTCGGTCTTGCTACCTAGTCTGGGTAGTTCCCTAGTTTTTGGTTCACCGTGTTTGGCTAGTTTGCTTCAACATGAGATTGTAGGATCTTTCCATACTTGTGAGAGGAATGTGTCCCCAATTAGAGCCACTCATTGCTTGTTCCATCCTTGGGGACTAGGGTTTTGTTTCTTATCACTATTGTAGGGTTTTGTGTTACTTGGGACCCTTCTTAAATAATCCTCAACCTCCTGTCTATGCCAGGGTTCTAATTCGTTGTTGACCTTCTACCACCTATTTTTGGTCATTTTAAAAACATCTTATGTCATTTGATTTCATGGAGTAACTAGTCCCTTGAGCCTACGTTTGTCATTTTTATATTTATAAGTTTGATCAATTCATGATATTTGGCCTTTACATCCTTTCTAATAATATGTTTTGAGTCTTTTGAGGCCTTTTACATGGTGTCCTAGGTGGTTCCTCTCTTAAAACAACTTGCGGGCACATTCTAAATTTTTTTCACTTAAGTCTCGTCCATGCTTCCCTTTATCACTCATCAGAGGTAGTTTTTGAAATGTAAATATAAATTGGCGATGATCAACGAGCAATGTTTACTTGGTTTCACTCATCATAGATGGGTTTGAGAAGTTTTGATTTGTATTAGTGATGCACGATGTTCTTGTTTCTCTGAAAAGGTTTCTCCTATCGCTAATTTCTCTAGAGTTTTGTGTATTGAATTAGTGACAAGCGATGACTTCTGGGCTTTTGTTTTTATCGCTCATCATGGATGGGTTTGCAGTTGTCTTGTTCAAATTAGCAATGATTGATGAGCGGTATTCTCTTTTGTTTCGTGTATTGCAAATGGCTTTTGAATGTTGAGTTTTGAGTTAGCGATCTGTGATGCAAGTGTTCTATGTGTTATGGTTGGCTTCCTTTTCATCACTAATTTCTTGAAGGTTTCATGATGAGAATTGGTGATGTGTGATAACCCTTGGATCTCTCTATATTCTCTCCTATCACTCATCACGGATTCATTCCAAGATTTAAGTTTCAAATTAGCGACGAGCGATGAAGTCATTTTGTTCAATCTTTCTTTTGCTGATTTGAATTGCTCTTGTGAGCAATATCTTTTGTGCCTTTGATTTTCATGTAGGTGCATGTGTCTTAATATTGTTTTATCTCCTTATCTCCCATCGCTAATGATATTTGGATTTTGAGGCATGAATTTGCGATACATGATGGGTGATGATTGTGATCAAGGATGGACAGTAAATTCAATGACCGAGTTCTCATCTCATAGACACTAGTGTCATTGATAGGACTTGTAAAAGGTGAAATGTGTTAGTGATGAGCGATGGATATAGAATAAAGGACAATGTGCTAGCATCCTGAGGACATTGTCTAAATCAAGAAAGAAAGTAGCGAGCTGAAAGAGGAATTGTATGGTGTAGTTTTAAAAAAAAAAATCAACGACCATGGTTTGAATATGAATGACTAAATGACAGTTAGCTGGCATGAGTTTCCTATCAAACATTAATGGTGATACATCTCATTTCTTGGCCATAAAGAAGGCATCTAGCTTTTTTTTCACACATTTGGAACTGCTCAGGAGTAGAGAAGAAAGCCAAAAGCTAAGGAAGCAGTGTGGAAGGCTCCTACATGCAATTATAGCAGCAATTATATCAATCTTTCACTCAGGTAAGAAAATTTTTGTGCTTCTTCCTATCCAAAATATTAATTTATGCTATTCTAAGAGGGTAGTAGGGAATTTCAGAGATAAATTTCTTGTTACTTGTTCATTTGAGTATCTTTGAGTTGGGTGATGAGTATTGTGTAAAGTCTAGGAATACTTTGTTTTGTAAGTTGTGTCTTGAATTTTCATACCTGGGAAGGTCTCTTCTAATTGAGACAATTGTAAACCCTTGTCCTACCACATTGTAAATATGAGTGAGCCCGAACCTAGTGAATCTAGCATTTGACTTGAGAGGAAATCGAAGCAAAAAAGGGTTAAAAGGATTAAAACCTAGGAGGTTTTATCTGTGGTTAAACCAGAGCCACTTGCAACATCTAACCCTATGCCAAATAACCCCATGACATAAACTAAGTCCAAAAGTGAAAAGAAAGAACAATAGAGGTTCATGGAAGGGGCTGCTAGAGTAGTGAAGGAGGGAGGGTCACGAATTGGAAAGAGACCTATGAGTCAGGTTTCCATGATGACCAAACTAATTGACAATGCTGGTGAAATTGGAGAATTGGCCCAGCCTCAGAGTGGGTGGAAATTATTCTTGTATGCTTTCAATAGGCAGTATTCTAAGAAGTCAACATGTTACTTATGGGGGCTAAATCTCAGTAAGCTGGTTGTAACCACTGTATTTGTGGAAGTGGTGGTGATGATGGAGTTGGCCAGACACTATGATCCCACTGATAGAACAATCAGGAGTGAAAACATGGATGTAGTCTTTTAGGTGACAAGGGCTAGGGTTGTGTAGATATTTGGGTTGAATCCCAACTATACTGTAGAAATTAAGCATCCAAATTTGTATGGTGAATATGAGTATAACAAATTTGTATACAAGAATAGACTACTTGTTTGGCATAGAAGAAGCAAGGAAAAATTTCTCCGTAATGATGTTGAGCCCTTTGAATGTGAAGAATTTGTGGATTATTTTAAGAATGCCTCTTATTACCTAAATAAGGTTTTTGCTCAAAATTTAGAGGTGAGGATAGCCCCAAACCTATTGGTGTTGATAGTGGATATACAATCTTATAATCGAAACAGTGGTTTTGATTATGCCTCCTATGTTTTTGAACAAATGCATCAGGATTTCATTAATTTGAAGAAAGAGGTTCTTCCTCTGCATTTCCCACATTATTCTCTCTTAATGCATATGTTTTTATATGAGGGTGATTATATTTGGAAAAGAAATCTGAAATTGAGATTGAGGGACAAGGAAAACAATGTCTTTCTAGCCCAAATGTGGACACATATTTGGGATTAGTATTTTCCCAATTTGAATTATTCCATGTTTTCTAATGTCATAAGGTTTGGTATCTTGAAAATTTTGGGTGTAGCACCTATTCACAGTCTCTCTCCAACAATTATAAGTATCATGCTACCAAAGGATATAGAGGGATCCACTGCAATGCATAATTGGGTAGATTAGTTTTTGAAATTAGAGTATACTTTGATCAGTGCTTATGGATCTAAGGTGGCACCACATTTTTTCCCATATATGTTTCTAACCGATTGGATTTTATGGAACTGATGTGGTAGTTGATTTTATGGATTATGAATGGTTCATAAAGCCTCCAAAGGGTACTTTGGTGATTCCCCAATGTTCTTTTGCTTACTTTAAGGTTACTTCCCTTGAAGGGTATGAGAAATTTGGAATCATGGTAAATAACCTCAGGTTACCTTTTAATGAGGTTAGGATTTTTGACCCTAAAGGATTTGTAAATGCAAAGAGAAGGGAGAAAAACTTATCAAGAGTGCATCACTAGTTCTTGTACACAGATGATGTACCGAGAAACTTGACAAGTGATGAGGTTGTTAAATATAGAAAGAAGGAATGGACATCCATTATGGGCATTGAAGAAATCATCATAAGGATGAATGATTTCTATGTGAGCCCCTATGATGTAATTGAAGATCCTCTTGAGAGATATTTTACAAACCTAAAGGATTATCATAATGGTGATTTCAAGGTAAAGGTGAAAGAAGTTGTTGAGAGAGCACAAGCTCTCCTAAAACAACAACCTCAGGCCATGGATGTTCCAGAGCAGCCTACAGATGTTCAAGAAATTAGGGAGGAACAAATTGCAAAACGTGTACCCAATGATGAGGAGGTGGATAAGAAATTCCCTCCCCTAATATTGAAGAAACTCTTGATTTAGAGGCTCACCCAGATAGAATAGTTCAATGGAAATATGATGAATAGAATGATGATGATCCTAGGATAAAGGATTGTGATGAGTTCCTTGTAGATGACAATTTTGTACAATTGCAGGAATTCAAGAAATTTATGGTTCAACAAAGGAGAAAAGAGATAAAAGAAAGGATTGAACAAACAAGAGTTGGAATTGAACCTTCTCAACAGGAAGAGGTAGAGAAGGCAGAGGAAGAAATATCATGGCTAAGATTTCAACTATCACTCCCTCTGAAGCTAGGAAAATTGTCAAAGATAGTGGAATCATGTTGTTGCTAGGATGTACTATCACCTTAGCTATTGAATATGATGCCGTAAGAAGACTCCCTCAAGCTTCAATATCAAAGGAGCAGTTTGAAGACAAGGTGTTTGGACCTGTATATAGTTTGAAGTTGCATACTCTTGCAATCTGATTTATGGTACACAATACTAGAAAGCATGAGGTTGCTAGGCCTATTGAAGAGGTTATGGGTTCCTTAGTGGTAAAGAGATCCATAGATATATCACTATCCAAGTAGCTAAACTATGTGCTCATGATACAATGCTTAGTGTGCAAACAACACAAATTTCTCAAAAGAAGTATGATTCTTTGGTGAAGGAATATAATAAGGTCTTGGATGAGATAAAAAAGATGAGAGCCACTATTCAATCCAGCCAGTCAATGAGGAAACTATCTTTGCGATATTCTTCTTCTTCAGACTTGTCTACATAGGACAAGAATACCTTGGCTTTGAGGATCAATGATTTTAATAATTAGTTAAGTACAAAAGGAAAATGTCATGAAGGTTGAGATTGAAACTATTAAGGTGGAAAATGCCATTTTTTAAGATGTATTGAAACATAGGGTGACCAAATTGGTCAAAAAAGTTGATGATGTATGGGCTTCCTACAAGAACATTCATGATGAAATCATAGAGTATTTGTAGGTCCAAGAAGCCTTCAAGAATGAATGGAGTAAATGGAGTACTAGGGTAGGTGATTTAAAAGAAATGATTCCTAAAATAAAGTATGTTCCTGAGGAACCTACAAATATCCCTGAAATATTACAAGTTGTGGACTTGATAAACAAGTTAAAAAAAATTCATGGAAAACTAAGGACTCAACTCCAAAAAAAATTGAAGGTATTCAAAGAAATGGAGACATAGGGTATTCCTGTAATATTCAATCACAAGGGTGAGTTGTAGCAGTTTAGTAAATGGAGGGATGAATTGGGAGAGTTACTTACATCAACTATGATTCCATTGACTGTGGTTGATTAAACCTTTATGAATTAGAGTGCTGGTATGTTGATGGAGATTGAAACAAGAATGGGTACTTTTGTTAGAGAGTCTAGAGAATTAATTGATGCTAGATATACTCAACATAGTAAAAAGGTGCAAAGTTTATTGGATGGGAAGTGGCCCACAGAGCAGGAATATACCACCTAGTTGGAGAAGTATACAAAGTAAGCTTGTAAGGGGATGATAACTTATATGATGAGTAAAAAATAGGAAAGAAACAATGCATAGCCTAAAAATAGTACAAATTAGGCTTTTGATAAAGTATTGCAAAAAATATTGTTCTCTCCTCAACATAAAATGAGTGGCATAAAATGATGATGTGGAAAAATTTGTTATTTTTTCTTTATTTTCTTTTCATAATTTTTAAATTTTGTTGACTGGGATTGCCCGTGGAAGACACTTTTTAGTGCATCAAGTATATTTTGATGTTGTAACAAAAAAATGATACCTTTTTAAGGTGGGACCAGATATTGGCAACAAATGAAGGTCATTTTTGCCTCATGTTTACTCCCACCATTTGAGAGCTCAAGTGTAACTAAAAAATAAATATTTGTTACAATGGTCCAATAGTGTTGTGATATGTGTGCTTTCTGGTCTGAAGCTTGTTTTCTCTTTCATTTCTACAAGAAAGAATTCAAGCCAACAATATAGGGTTCATTGAAATGCAATTGACATAGTGAATTGTATAAGGAATACATAACATATTTTGAGTTTTGTCTTAAGCTCCGAGTCTATAGCTATTTATGTAAGTTTGATAATAGTATAGAAAATACAATACAAAATGATGCAAATTTCATGGCCATTGTATCTCCTTTGCAATTTTTCTATGAGTTATGAATGAATATAATCAAGTGTTGTGTTGATTCATCTCCATTGCTTTATAGTGGATGTGGAATTTCATTCTTGATTATTAATTCAATGAATTAGTGTAATTTCTTGAATGATTATGCTTAGGGAAAGCATTCTGATAAATTTGCAATTGAGCATTAGATGAGGGTGTCATGTTGGCATCCACGTGTATGTCACCCCGATCTATGAGATCTCAGACATACATTTTTAAACTCTAACATTTGTTTAATGTATGCCCTTTAATCTTATGGAACTCACAATACTCATTTTCTTTGTACCAGGCTAGGTTGGGCTTGGATTCGTCAATAGGCTTGGTCATAGGATATGTGATCAAGTAATTAGCTTGAAGGATTTTATGGAACACAACGCTCAAGGGTTCCCCTAGTCGAGTGAATTGATGTTTGTTATTCCCTTGGTTATTCTGATTGGATTGTTGGGTAGGATGAGGTGCCCCCTATGGCACTAATATAGCATGAGGATTTGAATGCTGAGGAGGGGGATATTGTAGCTTCTAGGAAGCATTTTCCACTTGAATGTGTTTGGTGTCAGTGACACCATCATTGACAATGTTTTTTTTTTGTTCCAATAATAAGGCTTATCCCCAAACAATTTCTATTTATCAGAGTTAAAGATTTTGACTAGCCCTTTAGCGATAAGGGCCCTCTCAAGAATAGGACCTTTCTCCACTATTTTAGCAAAGGTCATGACACAGTGGAGTATGAAGTTGTGGGCCATATCCAGATGATATTTTTTGATGAACAGGGTGACCATGTCCTTTTCCCTTAGAGGGGATTTCATACGACTGGCTAGGGCTTTCCATCTTTGCAGATAGCTGGCAAAGGTTTCTCCCTCATGTTGCTTTTCTTTTAGGAGATCTAGCGTATCGATATCCTTCTCCAGATTAAAGGAGAAGTGGGAGAAAAACTCTTCCAAAATATATGAAAAGGACTTGATAGACCCCTTCTCGAGACCCATAAACCAATCAAGGGCTATCCCCTATAAACTCCTAGGAAACAACCTCATGAGGTAATTGTCATTATGCATGACTTCTTGATAGTGGGCATAAAACTCTTGAAGGTGAGCCTTGGGATATTTGGTTCCTTTATACTTATCAAATTTTGGCATTTTGAAATGATTTGGGAAATGAACCAATGAGATTAAAGGATCAAAAAAATAGGGAAAAATATCTTCAAGTTTAAAAAATTGTTTTCTGGTCCTTTCTTGTAAGTCCTTTAACGCAACTTTGACTTCTTCTAGATCTTTATTGATAGGCACTATGGGAGTTGGGTTAGATGGATTAGGCTGATTGTATGGAGGATATTGCTAGTATGATGAGGACAGTGTAGAAATGGTTGGATCATAAGCGGGTTGAGCTATATATGGGGGTGTTTTCTAGTATTGATTGGCATAAGCAGATTGCAGATTAACGTAAGGTGGATAAGAGGATGGCAGATTTTGATGGTAAGATGTGGAAGTTGCTTCTTGGTATAGTGGTTGTTGTTGATAGTATGAAGTGGATGGAGTTCCCTGTTGATATTGCGTAGTAGCTTGGTAGTAGGATGACGTGGAAGCCCCTTTTTGGTAAGGCGATGACTGTTTATAGTAGGAGGTGGATTGAGCACCATGTTGATAAGGTGGTTGTTGATGCATATAGGATGTGGATGAAGCACCTTGTTGGTATGAGGGTTGTTGTTGAGCATAGTATGGATTGGATTGGTAATTGTATGCAACGTTGGGTTGTTGTGTAGTATACGAAGGTGGTTGCAGATTAGACAACTGTTGGTAAGGATTTTTGTGTGATTGCAGAGGATTAGTGTTAAGTGGAAGTTGAGTCTATGGTGGATTATGAGGGGCCACATGGATATTTGGATTAGGATTAAATGTAGCAGCATAAGTGGTGTATGTGTTGGATGGATGGTAGTGATATTGTGTGAGAGGATTATGTTGGGTTTGTGTGGGAATGTGTGTATACTGGGGTGGTAGTCATTGTTGTGGTGGTTGATGATAAAGTGGATGAGATGGCATGTGATATTGTTGTGGGACCACTACAGAAGCTCCATGGGGTGGTTGCAGTGGCTACGATGCAATTTGTGTGACTTAATGTGGGGGTTGTGTAGGAACGGTAGTGTGTTGCTATGGAATCAGAATGTTTTGATGTGGAATGGTGACTTTTTGCTACAGGATTGTGACATTTTGCTGTGGAGGTTGTTGATGAGGTGGTTGAGATGAAACAACAATGGTAGCGGTATGTTGTGGTGGTGCTTGCAAGGGGATAGCAGAATGTTGTGGTTGTGCTTGAAACATAGTGTAGTGTTGAGGATGAATGAGAGGTTGTTGGTATGCACAGACATTACCTTGAGGTAGTGGGGGTAGATTTCTAGTAGGTGCAGGTCCCAGAGGTGGAATCAATGCAAGGATTGGAGTTCCCCCAACTTTGATGGGTGGTTGAATAGGATACTAAGGCGGGAGTGGTGGAGCAGATGAAATGTTTTGTGGCATGCCATAGGCATAAGGATCATTAGGATCTAGTGGTGTTGCAGAGGTTGTAGATGGGAGGTGAGGATAACTTGCGACTTGATGTATCACAACATTTCCAAATTCAAGGTGATACCAATTATCTATAGGTGCATCTTCAAGGATGTACAAATTTCCTAGAAAATCTTATGAAGTTTGCGGGTCTTGAGGTGCAGGGAGAGACTGGGTGCTGGTATACTATGACATATTAAAGTCGGGTAGTGGTTTGACTCCTTTCATGATCAGAGTAGTGAGAATCTTATTACCATGCTCATTCAGGAGGTGATCCATCATTTGAACATTAGCGGGATTGCTTAGGTATTCGTCAACTATAACTTTGGGCTAGTTAACCATGTTTTCATCTTTAGGTGGTGAGGTGTTTTGAACATCAGTATTGGAATGTGAGGAAGCACCGTTATTGGGATCTTGTGGGATATTTGCAACATTGTTGGGATCTTGAGGGATATTCGGATGGGAACCTTGGGTTTGTTGTTCTACCATTTGCTTCCTGGCTTGTGATCGGGTTTAAATGAGCATGAAAGTGCAGAGCTACTATGTGAGCTAAGATTCCATTAAACTCTAAGATGTAATGCAGGGATGTCCTAAGAGATGATTGAAGGACTGATTTGATTGGATGAGGGATCAGTTGATTGGATGATTGGATAAAGATGAGTTTGGATTAGATTGGATAAGATTGATTGATGAAATGATTGGTAAGATTGGATGATGGATGAGATAAGATGATAGAAGGGATTCTAAGCCAAGTTTAGAAATCACCCTAGATGACTTAAGGTGCTGATTGATCGGATAAAAGGACAAATGGATGATTGCGGTACCAAATCCAACTTGAGATGGAAGTGGATTGATTGGGCTGAATCATGATGACTGACTTAGGACAAATAACAATCCTAAGTAGGTTTTGAAAGATAATGATCAATTTCAGACACCTAGGTCAATTGGGATAATAACTTCAAATGAAGTTCAGAGGATTTGGATTGAGAAAACAATGAGGGATATGTAACCTAGAGATGCTTAATGATGTGCCTATATGATTCGAATAATGGATGAATAAATTTTGAAGAATGTAGATGGACTAAAGTGATGATTATGAGTGAACATAAGATGTAAATAGCTTAGAAAATATCAATCTTTTCGAGAGCCCAATAGAATAGCTTTTTGGACAAAGATCAGACTCGCCTAACAAGTGTAGAATCACCAGTCTTAAGGTAAAGGTCACCCAGCTTAAGGTCAAGGTTGCCCAACTTCAGGTCAAGGTCGCCCAACTTAAGGTCAAGGTCGCCCAACTTAGGGTCAAGGTCACCCAACTTAAGCTCAAGGTCACCCAACTTAATTTCAAGGTCACCCAACTCAGCTTTCAAACTTGTCTAAATCAGAAATGGGTGAAATAGACTATCCAAACAAGCAAACACACCTTCAAAATGGGAAAATAGACTATAGGAATGGGTAAACGGACCTTCGGGATGGGAAAATGGATGCTCAGAATGGGGAAATGAATGCTCAGAATGGGAAAATGGACCTTCAGAATGAGTGAACGGACATTCAGAAGAGGTAAACAGACACTCAGAATGGGGAAACAGACGCTTGGGATGGGGAAACAGATGCTTGGAATGGGCGAACGGACTGACGGATTGATGAAACAGAAGGTGGGGCTGACTGTTCCAAGTGCAAAATTGCCCAACTATGCTGCAAAATCTCCCAAGTATGAGGCAAGGTTTCCCAACTCTAAGGTAGAGTCGCCCCTCTTGATGAAATAGGAAAATTTGATGGGTTTTTTGACTGACAGTGACTCAGATAGAGAGCAGGGTCACCGTTATTCAGGGCAAGGTTGCCCCTGTTGAGGGCAAGGTCACCTATTCAGTGAAGGATGGGAAATTTTGATAGAAACAAACTAGGAAATGACTGAGACAGAAGGAAAGGTCACCCCTATTAGAGGAAGAATCGCCCATGTTAAGGGAAAGGTCACTCTTGTTGAGGGAAAGGTCACCCCTGTCAATTGACCTTAATTTGGATAAAAATGACTAAGGCAAAGGATAGAAAAACACAACAAACAACAAGTAGAAGGCAAAGGCTAACTTGATTAAACAGACCTACACTAGTTTCGCACATAAAAGATAATTCAAACAACACAATCCTAAGATTAGTGTGATGGTTATGGACAAAAAATTCCTCTAACTAGGCTAAACAAGGTGAACTAGGGACAAGCATGAATCAAAATTTCCAACGAGGTACTGGAAACTTGAACCAACTCTTCATGTCTTATCTAGGTATCACCCTAGCTTCGACGCTCTGCCAAACATGACATGATTGGATTGGGATACAACTTTGGCTCTCCCCACTTTATATACCCTATCGGTACACGTGGTTGGGATTGTCCCTTAGGGTGATGAAATATCCAAGCAATTCCCACTAAAACAAGACACTAAATGTTTTCGGCTAGTCCCCAGGCTCACACAAAGTGCAAGGGGAAATCTTGAACGATCTAGTGCCCCCTAGGTAAAACAAAGGACTAAGTGAGCTACAATTTCTCTTCACCCAAGATCATCAAATGTCATAAGGGGATTGGATATGTCAATAGCCCACTTGACAAGCACAACAAACAATATTTTGACTCCCCTAATTAGATCTATGTGCCTAACTAGTATGAAAACAAAAAAAAACAAGCTAACTAAGAAACTTGGCACATTCATCCTGCAGCAAATACATTAGAAGTTTTAACCTCTGGTCTTTGAAAAACATGAAATAGCTGCACAACTATTAGTAAAAATAGGCACATTCAAAGACAAGACAAGTTAGGGGGTCAGTACTAACAAAAATAGTAAGCAATAGACTATAGAAATGAAGTTTAAGTCACAGTTTTACTTCACAGTTGCCTCTGTCTGGGGAAGAATCACCCCTATTGAGGGAAAGGTCACTTTTCTAGATGGAAGGATCACCTATTCTGGGGCAGGGTCACCTATTTTGGGGCAGGATTATCTGTTTGTCAAAATATGGGTTGCCTGTCTTGAGGGTAGGGTCACCTGTTCAGGAAATAGGGGATAGACTTGCCTCTGTTTCATAGATGGGTGATTTTACAAGGGCAGAATCACCTCTGTTGAGGGCAAGGTCTACCCTATTAGGGAAAAGTTGCCCCTATCAGTTGCGAAGTCACCTCTGTGTAACCTGAACCTACAAAATTTAAAACAATAGAAAATGTGAGAGTACCAGACCTGTTTGTGCGTCCCACTAGGCATGCCAAAAATGTAATGCAACATTATTTACTAAACCTAAAAGATGCAAAAGAAAAGAAATGCAAAGGATAAATAACACAACACCACCTCAAGATTAGCTTAAGTTGACTTGAACAAAGTAAAGATAAACAACAAATTATACCTCCAAGTGATCCTTTTGGTTGGCCCTTTGATGTAGCTTGAATCTGTGATCTTTAATGGCAAATATGATGAAAATGGATGTAAAATGATGAGGATGCAATGAGGATTCAAATTATTCAAATGGGTATGTGAGTGGATGAGCAAAATGGATGCAAATGAGCTTGAAGATTCAATAATGGAGGTGTGAGAGCTTGAATGCAAGTGTTTGAAGTTTGATGCTTGAATTGTGAATTAGTGTTGTGTGTGAATGAATGAAAATAAGAGTAAATCCTCTATTTTTAGGAGATGAATCTCTAGAGAAATAAATGGCTAGGATTTAGCCAACATGGACAATATGGAGGGTTGTGGTGAGTTGAGGACTCACAATCCCTCACATCTTTCCATGTGGAAGAGGAGGTGTCACAAGGACAGGTGATGTGGAAAGAGGACATGTGAGGTGGAGGTACTTGCAAGTACCTTGGGATTAGGGTAAAATCTCCTTAAAAAGGAAGTTATTGTCCCCATATGAGAGTGATGGTGACAAGTGAGGAATTTTAGAAATTCCTCTCTTATCAACATGGGGATGAGAGAAGTTGATGGGGGAATAAATGTGAATTTAAAATTCACATGATTGGGGAGTACCTTGAGGATAAGACAAGGTCCTCATAAAGGAGGTCCTTATCCCATGTGACTAATGTGACAAGTGAGAGGATTTGGAATTTCCCAACAAGTTACATGGAGAAGAGAAATGCATTGAATGAATAAATGTGAATTATAAATTCACATGGGGAAGAGGTCGAGGCTTAAAAGGGAAAGCACTTATGAAAGGTTGACTTGAGGGACATACCAGAAATGGCATGTGATTAGATTAAGGTTGTGCAAATAGGTGATTAAGAAGACTAATGAAGGATAAGAGACAAGTGGCTAAATATGGAGGATGTGACATTAATCCTAATTAAAGGTGTGTACATCCTAATCATGGATTAATTAAATTAATCCAGATTAGAAGAAGATTATGGAGGATGTGACAAGGAGAGAGAAAAGAGGAAATTTAAGATTGATTTAAACTCAAAAAGGTAAATGACTAAATTAAATAAATGGATATATTTATTTAATTTAGAGAGAGAAGGATGAAATGTAAAGTATTTAATTATTAAATTAAATACTTTAGGAACCTTAAGCAAAGGGGAAATATTAATAACTCATTTAATGAATAAAGGAGATAGGTTTGACCATATGGAAGTAGTCAAATTTGGATGTCTACAGTCCCATTTCCTGGCCATAAAGAAGGTAGCCAAATTATTTTTCACACATTTGGAACTGTTCAGGAGTAGAGAAGAAAGTTAGAAGTTGAGCAAGCAGTCTGGAAGTCTCCTATATGTAATTACAGTAGCAATTATATCAATCTTAAACTCGGGTAAGAAAATTGTTGTGCTTCTTCCTTTCCAAAATATTAATTTATGCTATTCTAAGAGGGTAGTAGGGAATTTCAGAGTCAAATTTCTTGTGACTTGTTCATTTGAGTATCTTTGAGTTGGGTGATGAGTATTGTGTAAAGTCTATGAATACTTTGTTCAGTAAGTTGTGTCTTGAGTTTTTATACCTGGGAAAGTCATTTCTGATTGAGACAACAGTAAACCCTTTTAAAACTTTGCAAATATGAGTGATCTAGAACCAAGTGAATCTAGCATTAGACCTAAGAGGAAACTGAAGCAAAAAATGGTTAAAAGGCTTAAAACCTAGGAGATTTCATTTGTAATTAAACTGGTGCCACTTGCAACATCTAACCCTACACCAAATACCCTTGTGGTGTCAACTAAGTCCAGAAGTTCAAAGAAAGAACAAGAGAGCTTCATGGAAGGGGCCACTAGAGAAGTGAAGGAGAGAGGGTCACAAATTGGCAAGATACCTACACGTCAGGCTGCCATCACGACCAAACTAATTGATAATGCTCGTGAAATAGGAGAATTGGCATAGCCTCAGAGTGGGTGAAAATTATTCCTGTATGCTTTCAACATGCAGTATTCTAAGAAGCCAACATGTCACTTATGGGGGCTCAATCTCAGGAAGCTAGGGTTACCCAATTTATTTGTGGAAATGGATGTGATGATGGAGTTGGCCAGACACTATGATCCCACTAATAGAACAATCAAGACAGGGTTGTGGAGATATTTGGTTTGAATCCCAACTATACTATAGAAATTAAGCATCCAAAGTTGTATGGTGAATATGAGTATAACAAATTTGTATACAAGAATATTCTACTTGTTTGACATAGAAGAAGCAAGGAAAAATTTCTCCCTATAGATTTTGAGCCCTTTGAATGTGAAGAATTTGTGGATTATTTCAAGAATACCTATTATTGCCTAAATTAGAATTTGGCTTGAAATTTTGAGGTGAGGATATCCCTAGAGCTGTTGGTGATGACAGTGGATATAAAATATCATAATCAAAACACTGGTTTTGATTATGCCTCCTATGTTGTTGAACAAATGCATTGAGATTTCATTAATTTGAAGAAAGAGGTTCTTCCTCTGCATTTCCCACATTATTCTCTATTATTGCATATGATTTTATATGATGGTGATTGTAGTTGGAAAAGATAACTTAAATTGAGATTGAGGGGCAAGGAAAACAATGTCTTACAAGTCCAAATGTAGACACATATTTGGGATCAGGATTGTTCCAATTCCAACTATTTCATGTTTGCTAATGTCATAAGGTTTGTTATCCTACAAAGTTTGGGTGTAGCACCTATTCATAGACTCTCTCTAGCAATCAAAAGTATCATGTGCCCAAAGGATATAGAGGGTTCCACTACAACACATAATTGGGTAGATTGATTTTTGTACTCAGTATACTTTAATCAGGGCTTATGGATCTAAGGTGGCACCACATTGTTTACCCCTGTATGTTTCTGATCGATTGGATTTTATGGAACTGATCTAGTAGATTGATTTTATGGATTATGAATGGTTCATAAAGCCTACGAAGGGTACTATGGTGAGTCCCCAATATTCTTTTGATTACTTTAAGGTTACTTCCCCTAAAGGGTATGAGAAATTTGGAATTGTGGTTGATAACCTTAGGTTACCTTTTAATGAGGTTAGTATTTTTGACCCTGAAGGATTTGTAAATGCAAAGAAAAGGTAGAAAAAGTTATTAGGAGTGCATCACTAGTTCTTGTACACAAATGATGTACTGAGAAACTTGACAAGTGATGAGGCTGTTAAATATAGAAAGAAGGAATGGAAATCCATTATGGACATTGAAGAAAACATTATAAGGATGAAGTTGTTGAGAGAGTACAAGCTCTCTTAGAACAACAACCTTAGGCCATGGATGTTCTAGAGAATCTTGCAAATGTTCAAGAAGTTAGGGAGGAACAAATGGCAGAACATGTACCCAGTGATGAGGAGGTGGATAAGAAATTTCCTCCCCTAATTTTGAAGAAACTCTTGATTTAGATGTTCCCCCAAATAGAATTATTCAATGGAAATATGATGAATAGAATGATGATTATCCTAGGATAAAGGATTGTGATGAGTTCCTTGCAAATGAAAAGTTTGCACAATCTTAGGAATTCAAGGAATTTATGGTTCAACAGAGGAGCAAAGAGATAAAAGAAAGTTTTGAACAAGCAAGAGTTGGCATTGAACCTTCTTTGCAGGAACAGGTAGAGAAGGCAGAGGAAGAAAATATCATGGCTGAGATTGCAGCTATCACTCCCTCTAAAGCTAGGAAATTGTCAAAGATAGTGGAATCATGTTTGCCAGGATGTACTATCACCTCAACTATTGCATATGATGCAGTAAGAAGAGACCCTTAGGCTTCAATATCAGAGGAGCAGTTTGAAGACAAGGTGTTTGGATCTAGATATAGTTTGAAGTTGCATACTCTTGTAATCTGGTCTATGGTACCCAATACTGGAAAGCATGAGGTCACTAGGCCTATTCAAGAGGTTATGGGTTCCTTAGTGGTAAAGAGAGCCATAGATATATCACCTATTGGAGCAGCTAAATTAATTTCTCATGTTGCAATGCTTAGTGTGGACACAACACAAATTTCTCAAAAGAAGTATGATTCTTTGGTGAAGGAATATAATAAGGACTTCGATGAGATAAACAAGATTGGAGCCACTATTCAGGCCAGCCAGTCAGTGAGGACACTATCTTTTCCATATTATTCTTCTTCAGACATGTCTACAAGAGACATGGATACCTTGGATTTTAGGATCAATGATTTGAATAATTAGTTTAATACAAAAAAGGAAAATGTCAGGAAGGCTAAGTTTGAAATTGTTAAGGTAGAAAATGACATTTTTGAAGATGTATTGAAACATAGGGTGACCAAATTGATCAACAAAGCTGATGATGTATGGGCTGCATACATGAACATTCATGATGCAAACATAAAGTATTTGCAAGTCCAGGAAGCCTTCAAGAATGAATGGAGAAAATGGAGTACTATGGTAGGTGATTTAAAATAAATGATGCCTAAAATGAAGGATTTTCTTTAGGCACATACGAATATCCCTGAAATATTACAAGTTGTGGAATTAATAAATGAGATAACAAATTATCATGGAAAACTCAGGACTCAACTCCAAAACAAGTTGAAGGTATTCAAAGAAATGGAGATATATGGTATGCCTATAATATTGAACCACAAGGGTGAGTTGTAGCAGTTTAGTAAATGGAGGGATGAATTGGGAGAGTTACTCACATCAACTAAGATGTCATTGACTGTAGTTCATTACACCTTGTTGAATCCGAGTGTTGGTATGTTGATGGAGATTGAAACAAGAATGGATAATTTTTTGAAAGAGGCTAGAGCATTAATTGATGTTAGATATACTCAGCATAGTACAAAGGTGTAAGTTTATTGGATGTGAAGTGGCCCACAAAGGAGGAATATACCACCTGGTTGGAGAAGTATACAGAGTCAGCATGTAAGAGGATGATAGCTTATATGTAGAGTAACAGATAGGAGAGAAATAATGCATAGCCTAAAAAAAGTACAGATTAGGCTTCGATAAAGTATTTCAAAAGATATCGTTCTCTCCTAAACATAAAATGAGTGGCATAAAATGTTGATGTGGAAAAATTAGTGTTTGTTTCTTTATTTTCTTTTCATGCTTTTTAAATTTTGCTGACTGGGATTGCCCATAGAAGACACTTTTGAGCACATGAAGGATGTTTTGATGCTATTGTAACAAACAAATGATACCTTTTTAAGGTGGGACTAGATATTGGCAACAAATGAAGATCATTTTTACCTTATGTTTACTTCCACCATTTGAGACCTTGAGTGTAACTGAAAAAGGAATATTTGTTACAACGGTCCAATAGTGTTGTAACATATGTCCTTTCTGGCCTGAAGGTTGTTTTCTCTTTCATTTCTATAAGAAATAATTGGGGACAAGCAGTACATAGTTTGTTGAAATGCAATTGACACAATGAATTGTATAGGGAATACAGAGCATATTTTGAGTTTTGTCTTAAGTTATGAGTCTGTAGCTATGTATGTAAATTTGATAATAGGATAGTAAATACAATACAAAATGATGAAAATTTCATGGCCATTTTATCTCCTTTGTAATTTCTCTACAAGTTATGAATGAATATAATCAAGTGTTGTGTTGATTTGTCTCCATTGCTTTACAGTGGATGTGGAATTTCATTCTTGCTTATTAATTCAATGAATTAGTGTAATTGCTTGAATGAGATTGTTGACTCATATGAATTATGTGCTAGGATATCTCCAAGAAGTAGTGGTCGAGAATATTATGGGGTAGTGTTATAATGCAGTATTTCTTAAGCTATATGTTGCTATTGTTGAATTCTTATCAAATTTCATAGGTTAATATTGACTCCATGTTTAGGATAAGGCACTAGTTTTGGTAGGTTACTCACAATTACATTCCTGGGTGAATTTATCAGCAAATCACTCTTTATTTACAAATATTTTAGATGGGTTACCATTGTAGTCATGCTACAATGAATATTATTTTTCTCACACTCCAAGTATAGTCTATTATTTAAAAGAACCGCCAACTCTTTGATACACTATATTGTTCAATAGATATATGGGAATTATCTGTTGTTTACAATGTATTTGAATATAAATCATGTAAGTTCTTGAATATACATTGTGGGACCACCCCGTCAGCTTTCACAGAGCCCAGAGGTAGGTGTAGAAATTTTGTAGCTTTTACTCTTTCATTGGCCAGTCCCTTTAGAGTACTAAGCATTGGAAATGGAAAAGTCCATAGGTATTACTTAAGAATAGTTTGGTTCTTAAAAAATAACCAAAAGTTGGATTTATAAAAGAGGATTGCATGCTTGATAAAGATGGAGAGCTCAAAGTTACTCTTGAAGATATTTACAATATTGAAGATGAAAATAGAGATCTAAAAGAAAATATCAAAGTATCTAATGAATGCATAAGAAAATTGAGAGAGAAAATAAAGAAGTTCAGAGAAAGGCATAAGGAAGCCGGTGAGAAATTAACACAATTAAATGAACCATCACTCTTCTAAAAGTGAAAGTTGAAGAAAAGAAAATAATTAAAGAATGCTTGAATGGAATGGTGAAAAGTAAATCAAAGGAATTTACAAGGCTTAAGCAAGAAGTGGTAAAGCTAAGATCAAGTCTGGAGAAAGAAAGAAGCCATGAAGAAAAATTCAAAATGAGTGCTACAAAGCTTGATGAAATTATTGCAAATTAGAAAGGCTCTAAAGACAAAGAAGGTTTTGGATTTGAGATAGGAGAAAGTTTAAAGTCAGATCAAACATCAAATACTAAAAGAAATATTGAAAATAAGAAAAATAGTGTAAAGATTCAGAATCAATGTATGATGCTAGAAGACAACCAACTAGAAAACCAAATGCACAAAGGTACCCATCCATTAATGGTTTTTGTTATTCTTGCAATAAATTTGGATTTAAAGCAATGGAATGTAGAAGCAAAATGAATCAGAATGCTCCATCATTTTCTAGTCAATATTTTACATGCAAAACATTTGGTCATAAAGCTAGTGAGTATAGAAATCAAATGATGAATGGCTATAACAATGGAATAATTATTCAATCTTTCAATGGCTATTGCTATACATGCTATGATTTGGACACAATTCTTATCAATGCAGATCTAGAATGAATGGAAAGAATATTATTCAGAAGAATGTTGAATGCTAAAATTGTAGTAGACCTAGAAACATATCAAAGTTTTGCAGAAGAAGAAATACAAGGAAGAATAATCTGATAAAAAGGAATGAACTAGTAAAAAAGGTTGATCTAGTAGAAACAAAGAAGGAAATGACAAATATTTGGAGAAAGAAGGAAGAAATAGAAGAAAAGGAAGAATATGTGCCATCCTCTGGTGCAAATGTTTCCTCTAAAAGCTAACCTAAGATTTATGGCTTAGGGGGGCTTTAATGGAAATGTTTTGTCCCCTGCCAAAGAAGATATTGTGGATGCCTTAGCACAAAGATATGTGATGTAGATCAACATGCTTGATCCATTGGTGAAGATTGTGGAAGAAAATATGGTAATGCGGAAGTTTGTGGAGCTTCAAAGTTTTCTATGAATAGAGATAAAGGGTTCCCAGCTTTAAGGTTTGAAGCATTTAATGCAAAATTTGGGTAGATCAAAGGATTATAAGTAAATTAACTAAAGAAAATTCATTTCAAAAAGGCATTCAAAAAGAAGCAGAGCAGTGAAGAAAGATTTCCAAGTGTTCAAGGAAATTTTAGATTCAATGCTTTGAAACCCTAGTTTCACTAGAGTAGAAAAAGGTATTTACGAATCTATTTACCCTATTTTTCATAGAACTCTATTGGAAAAGAAGTTTGAATCATTTTTGCAATGGCCACACTGAAATTAATTGAAGTTACAGAGAAACCTCAACCAAAATTCAAGAAGTATCCTATGAAATCCATAGTTCACATATTTCTTATGGGGTTTTACGAATTGAGGATATTAGGATCTACATTTATGGTAGGATAGAATAATTTGATCATTCTAAGTTAATGGATTTATGGATTAATAATCTTATTGGAGAATAATTTTCCCTAAATCCATAATTTTAAAACCTAGTCGCAAAGAAACTAGATGTATGGCAATGGTTCCCTAATTTTTGTTTTGATGACAAAAGAGTTAAGATGGCACTTAGTAGAATCCATGAATTTTTTTTTTGGACTAATATGCCTCACATGATAACTAAGGAAATGATAAGAGAGGTTAATGGTATTTTCTCCACTAGACCAGTTCCTATGGTAAAATCTATCAAGAATTAAGTAGTTATGGAGAAGACATGTACTACATATGACAAAAGAGATCTAGAAGTGAATCCTGTTAGAAACACAACTATAAGATATGTAGCTATGATTATTGGCTATAAAATTTACTTCACAAATAGGGACAATTTTGTATCTACCACCTCCATCAATGTGGCATATAAAATGGTTGATAATGGTGCAAACTATGATCTTTATGAGTTGCACAATTGATGGAGAACTTAAAGAAAACTAAGGAAAAGAAGTATGTATTCAAATATGGGACATTAGTGGTATGTTTCCTTTTCTACTTTCTAAAGCAACTACCTAGAACTCAAAATGTGACATGGCTCATAGGTAGACCTATCAACCATCATATCAAAGACTATATGAGTGGACTCAGAGATGGGAAGACACAAGATGATGCTCTTGTTTCTTTCTTTGTATTATTTGAAAGGAGAATGTATAAGAGAGAAATAATTTGATGGAAAATGGTTGAAAAGTATCACAATGATATCACATTTCTAGTATCAGTAGATGAGTTTATGATGGAAGTAGCGCAATTGAGAATAGTATGCATCCTTGCACTTAGATATGAGATTAGTGAACAAGAAATGACTGGTTATGCTAACGTTTTGTTGAAGAGCCCAAAGGATGAAACTAAATCAAGGTATGTCTGACATATGAAGAAAATTCTATGGAAGTAAACATGGAATAGAGGAAACCATAGATCAAGAAAAATGTTGATAAGATGGTTGATGTGTATGCAAAGGTAATGGGAATTTCAAAGGAATGTGTAAAATATGCAAGAGAAAGAGCTAAGGAATATTTAAGTGTTGTAGAAGCATCTAGAAGCACAAGAAGATCGGGTAGGATAACTACCACTCCTCCTATCATATAAAAGTCATCTAGGAGTGTGCCAAATATTGGAGAAAAGAGGAAGACTACTTCTAGCCCTTTGGTAAGGGAGAGATCTCCACTAGTAGTGCAAACTACAAGAGTTGAGAAGAAGAAAACTACCACTGTTGCACCACCTATTACCCCAACTAAAAGAGGAGTAAAAAAAAAGCTATGAGAGAAAAGGGTACAAGTATTAATGTTTCAGAAGAAGAAGAGCTAGAAGAAGAGGGACCACCATTGGTCTCGAGAAGAAGTGATGCTTCACAAGGTGAAGAAAGCACCAAAAGAAGAAGAGTTCAGATCATTGACATTAAGAGTGAAGAGGACATAGAGAAATAAAAAGAAGCATTTAAGATAAATATGAGGGAAAAGAAGAAGGGAGCCAATAAATATTCTTTGAAGAAGAATAAGGATGTAGAAGAAAAGAAGACTCTGGTTAAAAGCAAAAAATAAGAACAAGTAGAACCGGTAAAGCCTCATTCCCCCATGAAATTAGAGGCATTGTTTAATAATATTTTATAAACTGAGATGTTAAAATAGATCGTGTCCCTATACAAAGATGCAAATGAGGTGGATAAGGCCACTATAATTGAAGCTATTATCAAGTACATTGTTTTCCTTGAGGTGGACATGAGAAATATCAAGAAACCAATTCCTGAAAACCTATGAAATATCCTATTAGAGAGAAGACAAGAAGTTGTGGAGAAGGAAGCAAGGCTCAAGGAAGAAGCATTGGAAAGAGTGAGTGCTTCTCTCTCTAAGGATGATAGAGCCCCATAGGCCACTATATTTAGCAAGGAGTTAAGGACAAAAAAAAGGGTAAAAAGCCTTATGGGAAAAGATAAAGATGATCTTGAAAGAATCTAAAAGGAAAGTAATGACAAAGTAGAGGAGATTGCAGAAAATCTAGGAATGATACGAACAAATAAAGAAGAGATGAATGTTGAAACTAATGCTCCAAAATAAATATGGGGATTATCGGGAAAGGGAGCGAAGCGAGAGTTTTCAATTTTTATGCAAATGAGGATGTTGGTGATTTATATGGGGATAGTGATGATGATCCCTGTTGGTGTTTTGGTGACCCTCTCCTGGTTTTTTTTCCTGTTGGGTGCATAGGGTCATTGTTTGGTCTCTTTAGAGGCTTAGTTTCTTTCCTTCATCATCCTCTCTCAATCACTACTACCTTGTGTTTGGTGGAGGGTGTTGTTTGGAGGCATTGTATTTGTGCTTTCTTTCTTGATGAAGGATGATGATGAGATCTAGTCGCTACGGCTAGATGTGGTGGGTTTGTGCTTTTGGAAAAACCATGCTCCAGTGGAGGTGTTCATTTCCTCTAAGATTTGGTCTATTTTTGAATGGTATCTTGCCTTGTGACCATTCCTTTCTGGTGTCGTGTGGTGGCTTGAGGCATCAGGTCCTTCTATGTTGCCTTTCTTGGTCCATGATGTGGGTTATTTGGTGTCCTATTTGATGGTGGACTTTGCTCAGCTTTCTAAGGTCCTTCCTCATTATGGCTAGTCTCCCTTGTGGTTGTGTCACTTGTTTATCCTTGATTTGGTGCTCTTGCTATCTTTTGTTGATTTGGTGCAATCCTTGGGCATTGTGCTTGCTAGTGCTACCTCTAGCTTCTTATGGCTGGAGTTTGTTGTGGTTTGGTTGGGTTATGTTGCTCTCTTGGATGGCTTCTTTCTTGGTTCGGGTGTCTCCTCTATGATGATGGTCGTCGCTTTACCTCGGTCTATGGTGGTGTGGTTGAGCCCTTGTTTCATTATTTTGCCTCTCCTTTTTTCTCTCCAGATCTTGGTTGGGGACAATGGATGTGAGGGTTTTTTTGAATGTTTGGGGTTCTACTTCTCTCTACTCTTACTCGGGCTTTGGTTCTTTGGCTCCCTTACTTTGGTGATTCCTTTGGACTTCTTGGTCTCATCTGCTTGGTTGATGGTGGCGGAAGTTTCTACTCTTAATGGAGTTGTGTTTGAAATCTATTTGAAAATGTTGATTTGTGTTGGCTTGGTAGCTTCTAACTTGTTGGGGCCGAGGTCTAAGATTATTTTGGCCTTGTTATTTTTGCTTCCCATTGTAGCTAGGTGTTTTCTTTCCACTATAGTGTGTGCAATCCTCCTGGCTTTGCAGTCTATCTCCTATTGAGGTGGAGACCCTTCATGTTGAGGTGGTGACCTATCCTATGGAGGTGGATAGGGGTTCTATGGACCTGGTGGGTTGTTCTTGCTTCTTTAGTTGGTCTTCTCCCCTGATGCTCCTATCGGCATGGAGGCCACTCCTATTGAGGTGGAGTTGTGGTGTGGGTGTGAGTCTTTGCTACAGTGGAAAAATTTCTCTTAGCTACTTCTCCTATAGAGGTGAACGGGTTTGTTGGAAGATGGGATTGTTTAGCTTCAATAGCACTACGTTATTTTGTGACTCTAATTTTGGTTCCATAAGTGTTATGCTTTCTTTTCTTTGGCTATTGTACACTTTGGAGTGGAAGTTGTTTATGGTTGTTGTGTTCATAGCTCAATGGATGGCTTGGATACTTCTTTATGGGGACCTTGATCTTCGCCCTAGGTTCTCTCATGGTGTCTTGTTGGGCTTAATCATCTTATGGAGGTTTAAGTTTCAAGATCTACTAAATCCTGCTAGTAAGGGTTTGATGTATAGTTTGTTTTACCCTCCCTTAAGGGGATTGTTGTTTTAGGCTATTATTTTGGCAACAAGGATGGTGGCCTGGTGGCCTATAATGTTGGTTGTGAAGCTTGATTTGAAGACTATTAGTGGTTCAGGTCCATGTAGGTCTATTTTACCGATTGTGAGGTCCATTTTGTTGGATGTGTGGGTCTTAGTCCCATGTATTTCTACTTGTAAAGGCTCGAAGACTATCTAGTTCTCTCACCCTTGGGGTGACTGATTTTTAGGCATTGTTTCCTATCCTACTTTTATTGTTTTGCTTGCTTCACTTGTCATTTCTTGTTGCTTTCTTATCTTGTTGTTCCTTGTTGTACTAGTTTCTTTTCTTTAGAGTTGTAAAAGGGCCAAGACCCTTTCAAAACCCTGCTTACCTAATCAAAAACTAATGCTCCAAAGCCAAATGAAAAAGAAGATATGAAGACAAATGATCCTCAACAAGATAATGATGTAAACTAAGAGGTTACACTAGACAACACTCCTCTGAAAGTGGAGGACATGAAAAAAAGTATTATTGAAGAAGTAATGATCAGAGATGACATTACAAAGGAAATTAACATCACTCCTCCTTCGATACAAGAAGTTACTCTTCTGGTAGTTATTGAAAACACTATACAAGTTCAGAGAATATAAATAAATATGATAACATAGAGAAGGCCGACGAGGAGAAAGAATAAGAGCATGAGAAGGAAAGTGAAGACAAGACTAAGGATGTATTTGGAGATCCACAAGAAGAAAAAGAAAAACCAATAGACTATGGAAGTGTTGAAGAAAAAGGAAAGGTTTTGGAAAAAACTAAGGTTTTAGGTGAATCTTTCGGCTCCTCTGGAGATTCCTTGAGAAATCTACTGAGTATGCAGCCCAAATTTCAACCAATTGTGTCTTCACAATTGCTACAATTACTAATGCATCAAGGCAATGTTGATTTGAATAAGATCTCTCCCATCCACAAGCTACAATAGGGAGATATGTTTCATGCATCTGCGAGAAAAGAAATCATTGAAACACACTAGAGTTCAATGGAGAACTAATGGAAGAAGCAGCGCGAGCACTTCAAGAGGCCATATGTGGTGTGAATATAAACACATCTCTATCCAGTGTGGAGAACCTAAAAATTATAATTGATTCTTTTAAGGTTTATGCATTTGGATTGAATGAAGAAGCAGAGAAAGAGGTTGAGAAAAGGATAAATTATAACAAGATACTCAAAATTATAGAGAAATGTGCCATTGCATATAAAAAAATTCAGAATTGTTGAAAGATGCTAAAGGATGTGTTGATGAGGCAAAGGCTCTATACGAGTATGGCATGAAGGTGTGGAGCCACATAAAGCATAAGGAAGGATATGGACACTATTGATTCACAAATTGATATTTCCTCAAGTGCCTATGATCCAGAACTCAACCTAACTAGTGTGACAAGGAATGCAATAGAAGATTTACAGAAGAAATTCTTTCAATTGTAAGCTTTGAAAGAAAAAAATATTCTGTAGTTTGGAGAGGTAAGGGATTTGGTCAATATTAAATTCTTACTTGTTTCAAAAGCTCTCTTGTGTGTGGCCAAAGATAAACAAATGAATTTGGTACCTACTGCTCTGCAAGAGGGAGAAGATTTATTGCTTGAGTTTGAAACATAGAATAGATTGCTTACAAAAGCCAAGAGAGAATGGGAAGATGGAAGGAAAGCATGGCAAGCACAATTGCAAAATTTATAGTTGTCAACTACTTTTGATTGACTTATCTCTCACTTTTTATGCATTTCTTGTATTTCAATTTAGATTCTTTGTACATATGTAGACCTTATAATGCTATTTCCAGTACATTTTTTGGGTTTTTTCTCTAGTATATGACCTAGGTGGAGTCAATCTATTGATTTTATTTTGTATATATGTATATATTTCTTAGGGGGAGCTTCAGTGAATGTCTTAACAATTGTATAGGTACCCTTTTCCCTTGATGTCAAAGGGGGAGAATATTTTGGAAGGTTTTTTGGAGATCTTGACATGTTGCCATCAATGACAAAGGGGGATATTTAGGATGTTTGGAGAGATTATCATTGATGATTTTGTTAGGAAACATGAGCATGAAAGGTACATAATGATGTGTTGTAGTGTTGTCATTGATATTGACATTGTAACTTATGTGAAGATTTTGGTTGCAGACCATTTTGATTAGTTTTAACAGGTTTTGGAATTATTGAGGATGATATTTTTGCTTAGTGGTCCAGTTCGGTAAAGAAAGTTGTAATGGAAAATTGACTAAGTGTTAATACTTTTGATTCAATGTAATAGTACACCAGTTTTTGGGTCCACACCGGTCCACAAATGAAGTTTTCACTTTGTGCTTATTACATAACTTTGGTGGATGTTAGATGAATCTGATTTCAATATTTCCTAATGTTTTGACAAGTGATTTGAGAGATTTGAGTAACAGAGTTTAGCTTGGTAAATTACAGTGATTTTCTATATAGTGCAATTGTGTGGGATATTTTGCATGTCTCCACAGATGAGTTTTTAACTTTATTCTCTTGAAGATAAATTTCCAGATGGAAGTGGAGTATGAATTCTAGTTGGAATTGAGTTTGGAGGTCCATGTGTCAAGATGTGGATACACAGTTGAAGGATTTTGATTATTATTAGGTCTTATGTGGTGCCAACGTAATATTCTTGAATGTATGTGAAGGATAAATAAATATTACAATCTTATGTGGGATAAATTATAGGTCCATGCTGACCTATTTCAAGTTGTTTTAATATTTTAATTACATGGTGCATGCTATGGATGGAAATTTTTGGAGCCGACAAGTTATATTTTAGGTGTTGCTTCTAATTAGGTTGTCCTAATTGAAGTTATAGTTGATGTGGATATATATGCCATTTCTTTTCAATGTTTTAGGTTGTTTTTTGTTACAAATTCCCTACATGTGAATAACATCAAAGTAGAGAAAATTTAATTTGTGAATGTTGAGTTGAAGATCAGAGTTGTGCAAATGAAGAGCATGATGGAGTGTTGAATCATAATCAAATAAAGATTGTTTATTATGCTTCAATGGTACTTTATTCATGCATATGTTAGATGCAATTATAATAGTTCAAAATAGGTTGTGAGCCACCATCTCTCTTCTATAGTTTTCTCTATGGATAGTGAGTCCACCCATAGTGAGCACTTCTATAAATATACTATAATTGGTTATAATATATTGTGAGCTAACCATCATCATGGTTTTTTCCATTTTTTTGTTTTCAACACAAAAATATTTGTTTTCATGTGTTATATGATGTTGTGAATATTTCACTCTTTCTTTCTTTATTATAGTTTAATATGCTTTGGTGATTGGATGTTTAATGTTTGAATGGTATAAGAAAATATTGATTCATCTCCCCTCCTTGCCCCTCTTAGTATTTAGGTGTTCAAAATTTATTCCTACCTTTCTTGTAGTTTTTTTAAACATTTATATGGACTAAATAACTTGTTAAAGAATAAAATGATAAAGGCTAGCTAGGAATAAATAACCCATGCAATTAGGCATTGTCCTTAAAGTATGTGTGTGTCTTTAGAATTGATTAATCAATTTTTTTTAATTTCAAATCAAGTAATGAATTATGTGTGGTTTATGGTCAATTAAGTGATTGGAAAATCAAACCATATTGATAAGAGATATTAGGATAGATATGTAAAAATTTCAACTAATGTTGTACATTTTTATACCACTAACTAGTACACATTAAAATATGTGTGTGTGTGAATGAATACAATCGAGGAAAGTTAAAATAAGTTATAACTTGTAGGAGTATTTTTCATTTGTATGTTCTTGTACCTAATAAATCCTTGAAGGAATTGTGATTATAGAAATTATAATTATAACATGTGATTATATGATTGAACCCTAGATAACAAAGTGAAATGTTTGTAATTGTGTCTGTATATTAATGAGTTGTGAGAGTTGTTAGCCATAATTTATCATGTGCTTTATGTATTAAATGTGATTTATTTTCCTATATAATAGTGTTCCAAAATAAAATAGTCAAAAATATCTTGTAATAAGTGGAAAAACCTCTTAGAATATTGTGAAAAATTGTAGTGGAATTACCCAATTTAGATACATTAGTGAGCATAAAAAATCTAGTAAAATGCAGGAAAATAGATATGGGTAAACATAAAAATTTAATTTTGACCATATGAGAAATGTTGAGCATCAAATTAGTATGGTAAAAAGTGTGATGTACCATGTATTTCTAATTTTAATAAATTGGAGAAATAGCTAGGCTACAGGGGTTTATTATCTAGAAACTTATTTTACTTATCCAAGTGGGTAGGTATTAACCAAGTTCAAAGAAAGGAAAACACTGCAAATTAAGTATGTGTCCATGGGTGTATCAGTTTTGTGTTATAACATGGTAGATTTCATTAACTGTATTGTGTTGTGACATGTGAAATGAAACCAGTAAATGTGTTGTGCCCCAAGTATGATATACAGGGTATCCAGCTTCGGATAAGGGTGGGTGGGCATCAAGCATAATCCCCTATATGCTCCCTTTGTGATTATCTTTTTTGTAAGCTAGCTAGTTGTGAAATGTTGTAAACTTGTGTGTGAATATGTGGCTACTAAATGAAATGTGATGTCTTCCTTTGTGTGAGTCTTGTTCTTATGTTAGATGTGTACCCCTAGCATATGGTTCCCCTATGGGATTGAGAGACTACTAGTGTACATAGGGGTTGAGAGACAAGTGGACCTCCAATGGTGTTAGTAAAATGTGTCTCAACCTTGCAATTGTATAAGGTTTATTGTTGGTAGGATGTATTTTATTTATATATATATATATATGGGCGGGTGTAAAAATTTGGGGGGACAAAAAGTGGCTAACTTTTTTAAAAAAATTGAAAAGTCATAACACAAGCACATTATAAGCACTTACATTATGGCTTGGTGTGACCAAGCCTAAGGCTCGGTCACACCGAGCCTATAGCACACTCATGTTATAACATGAGCACATGTTGAGTCTTTATAAGAGAAGAAAAAGAAAATCAAAATCATTTTATACTGTAATATTTCTTCATTTATGGCCTGCAAACCCTTCTAAGGCACACTCACATTGTGGAGACCTGAAATTTTCTGATTTTATTCACCTAAGTGTTGTTATTTCTTCCCTAAAGTGTTGCCACCTCGATGAGAAGCTCAAAGGAGTAATTTTTTGTTTTTGTTTTTGTGAATTTAATGTTGATTAGGTAGATTTAATATGTTTTTTATGTTAATTTATTTAATTATCAGGAGCTGAAAATCCACTTGATTCTCCTCAAAATCCTTCTCCTCCTCATGAACAAGAAAACCAACAAAATCCTTATGAACAACCACAACAACAAAATCCTCCAACAATTCCTCAACATCCTCCTAGAACTCAACAAAATGTAATGGGGGAAATTAAAAACAACAAAAAATGAATTGAGGAGTTAATTGCAAGGTTGAACAATCATGTAAGTTCAACCTCGGAAAGAACCACGATTGAAAATTCACTTGGATCCATGTTAACACATTTAGATGCAATTAGCAAGAAATTAAGTGGTTGGGTGGATAAGAGGCATGAGTGTAGATATTTTTATGTAGATAAAATATCATACAAATAAGAAAAAAATAAACAAATTACACAATATGACTTGTGCTCAGTATTCACTAACCCACGTACAAATGAAAATCTTGACCTTAATAGTAAGAGGTTTCCTATCCATTGGTGCAACCACCATGGAATTTAGGATAATTTTTTGGAAGAGGTGGTGGATGGTTTTTGACCATCCTCCATGCAACAATAATGAGGTCCCCCAATATTTCTTGAGGAAATTCTACTGCAAGTTCATCCTCAATAAAATCCACAACTATTTTGATATGTGGTACTTTCATGGGAGAGGTGGTGGGTCGACAGAGGATAGACCAAGTGCACATAAGGATCCTCAATGGAAATGGAGACAAGAACTCTCTAGGCCAGCTTATGAGCATGCTGCTATCCCTTCCATCATGAAGGATAGTGATCAGGTGGACACTATATAGTCTATTAGCTCTTTGACCTAAAGTATCATCTAGCATGTGATTCTTGTAGTACAACTTCAGCTAGGGGAGAGTTCAAAGGGTAGGGTTCCACCCCATTCTTTTCAGGTTTGCAGGTTGGCTTGTACATATGGCCCCATAGATATTCAGGAGGCTGGTGCATAGGACACATCTTCAGCTATGCAGTTGGTGATGGTAGATACCATCTTGAAAGAGGCTTCCATCCTTGATACTCAATTAAATGTTAGCATGTGCATTGAATTTAATTTATTAAATTTCATTTTTTGAAATGCAAGATTAACTAATCTATTTTAATTATTTTAATAAAATTTTAGGGTCATAGTGTTGATACTATTTTCACTGGCCTTCCACCTATTTTTTACTCCACTGCATCTACTACTGAGGTATGTAACTAGTAAAAAATTATAAATATTACATGTGAATAACATTGTTATATGAACGATATTCTAATATCTAATTCTAGATGTTGAATGGGCTAATATTGGAGGTTTCACAACAACACCTCCTAGTTCTAGTGGAGTACAAACCTTCACTTAGGTAATAGAATAAAGAGTTTAACTAATGAATTGTAGTTAATAGATTTATGTAGTTTATATTCATATCATTGATTACATTGCATTGCACATCTTTCAAACTCAAAGCATTACTTCACATTGCATAACTAACAACTAGATGTTGATAGATGACACAATTTTAATTACAATATAGTTTTTTAGAAAGTCAACATAAGGAGTGATGCAATTACTTCACATAGCATAACTATTAACTAGGAGTAGTTTCCAATTGCATTTTCTTGTCATGGCATTCCATGAGACCATATTTTATTGAGGCATTTTTTTAAATAGCTCACTGCCTTATCTATGCTATGGATGCTTGGAAAAAGTGTATGAAATAATAATAGTAAGCAATAACATAGACAAGGAAATGAGTTGTTTGAAAAAATACCTCAAAGAAATGTGGTGTCATGGTGATGTCCATCACCATGAGACCTAATTTCTTTGAGGAATTTTTTTTTCAAAAATCTCACCTCCTTTTCTATGCTACCATATTTTCCATACATTTCTACCAAAGAATTTTATCAAAAAGTTCACTTCCTTGATACTATGGCTAAAAGCCTAAAACAAGTGCTTTCCAAAAAACTATGGATGCTTGGAAAAAATATATAAAAGCATAATAGTAAGGAATAGCATAGACAAGGAAATGAGTTGTTTGAAAAAATTCCTCAAAGAAATGTGGTCTCATGGTGATGGAATGGCATTCCATCACCATGATACCACATTTCTTTGAGGCATTTTTTCAAACAATTCACTGCCTTAATAATAGAAACCAAGCCTTTAGCCAAAATTCCCCTCCAAATCCTTTTCAAGGTCCTCATCCTCATCCTCAATTTACCAATACATGGAAGCTTCCACCTACTATTTCACTTTCACATCCCACATCCTTAAAATCCACATCACCCCACTATTACCAAGCAGATTCATCCCATGTCTCTCATAATAACTTCCTCCAAGGACTATTTGTAAAGGTGGTTGTTTCCCCATGCAAAAAAAAGTGGTGCAATCTTCCCATATCATGCATCCACCTTCATCACTCCCATATCAAAATAAACCCTAATACCCTTAATCTTAAATGAATCCCCTAACAATCCATCTATCCAAGTTGAAGAGTCTATAAAACCTTCCTTTCTCATGACACCATGCATATCAAATGAACTATGTCCATCTCCTAATCCAAAGCATGCTAACATAGACCCTCCATATAATGATCAAGGAAACCCTTCTCCTCAATCATATGATCTCCTTCCATCTCATGATCCCTTTTCCAATAAAGAAAAACATATCCCTTCCATCTCATCGAATGATATTTCCATCTCAAGAGCAAGTGATGCAATGCAAGGTTTCTTCCAACTGTCAATCACAATTTTGAGACCTTTGAAACCAACTTTGCAACTCTTAAAAGTCTATCTCAACAAATTTTCACAAATTCACTTTGTTTCACTAGTAGGTGTGCAGACTTGGTATTTTGAAATTTTCTCTCAATTAACTCTTCTCACCCACAAACCACTCACCTTTTTAGACACCCATTAATCCATTACAAAACATATATTAGGATCACTTGGGACTCCTTTGGAACATATCCTCCAATCTGCTGCCACTACACTATCCTAGACCTTCAATTAGGACACCTTTAAAAAGGGACACCCCTTTAAAGTTGTTGCCCACTGAAAATTATTTTGGAAAGTTAATAACCATACCATGAAATGCCAAAATAAACAACTCTTATCCCAAGAATGCCCTCCAAGATATCTAACCATGAAACCCTCAATTTTGCTTGATTAAGGAGGGGTTTATTGAAAGTCTTTCTCACACAACTTATCTCACTCTATCAAGGAATTAAACATGCTTCCCATGACCTGCACATGCTTAAATAACCTTAAAAACTTGCTTCCCCCAAGAGTTACTACACTTACCCTCCCTAAACCATCATTTTCCTAGCCAAAACTCACAGATTTGTGACTAGGGCAGCATTGAAACTTCTCCTAAACACCTTCCCTGACCCCAAATCCTCTTTTAACATACCTAAAGACTTCCATTTCAACAAGTTTTAGATAGAACCACCAGAGGAAATTGGTGGCAATACAAGGGCAGACAACTGAGAGGGGGGGGGGTTGAATCAGTTGTCGCAAAAATTCAAAAATTCAAAACTTATTCAACTTGTTAACCTTATTCTTAGATTTGATAATTATCCATGAAAGCATGAATCAACAACACATCAGAAGCACACATAACACCAAGAGTTTTTATATGGAAACCCTGTTAGGGGAAAACCATGGTGGAGGTCAGTCCACAAGATTATACCCTATTAAAAGTATAATGAAAATGAAATATTGGGAATGCACATGCATTTAGACACACTGCCTAGAGCTCACTGCTCAATTACAAAGGAAGACACATTGTCTTACAAAGAGATTCAGATTAAATCCATCTAGATTTTGAACTGACAAAATAGCATCTGCTAATGACTAATTATAGTTCCAATTAAGCACATGAACACTTCTTCACTCTTCTTCACTCTTCTTCACTCTTCTTCACACTTCATAATTCTTCACACTCTGCTCTGCCTTTGAATGATATTCATACATACACACACACTCGACATCCACTAGAATACATTCACACAATTAAATTGAAATAAACAATCGCTCTTATATATCCACAACATGAAATTTCATTGCTACAAGTCAGCCAGAAAGAAATAATAAAATGAATATTAACTGTCAGCCCAAATCATTAAAGATTATCAATGTGAATTAACCAAAGTTGACCACAACTTAGTGAGGACCCAAAACAATATCTCCAACACGAAAAAACTTCAATTAATTACTCCTCGAAGATCCACAAGACACTTCAACACCATGTTGGCCAAGGACAAGAAAAAAATGAACACACAAAATAAAATCCCCAACCACGATCACAAAGATCAATGCAGATGTGCAACAAAGATAGAGCACAATCTAGAAACATAGACAAGCAACATGAATCACCAAAGAAGAATCCATATCAACTAAACTAACTGAAATAGTATCATCCTTAATCAGGAACACCGACTGAAGAAACAAAAAAACTGTCTAAATGGAAATCTTCATAACTCAATCAAATCTTCATGCAGATCTTTGAAATACGATGTGGATAAACTAGATACACTCATAAAAAAACCCTTTAGTCCACAACCTCTTACCATCAATATATAGAACATACCAATAAACTGAACTTCACTTTACCACTAACAACCTACAACTTATTTCTTTACAATTTTCTCAATATCCTCGACATATACAACTTCAAATGCATTTATTCTAATAGTGTTGACATCAATGACAACCACATATCAGCAACAAAACCACAACATCCAACAATCTCCCCATTTGGAACTGGTGGCAACACATGATGTGAAAAACACCATCAACGCAACTAACTCATATCAATTACTCCCCCTTAGATTTACTCCCCCTTAGATTTTGACTCTTTTCTCCTTAACTCTTTCACACAAATCTTCTCCCACATGACTCTTCTTTTTAGATAATTACCAGTTTTTCACATGACTCTTCTCCCCCTTTGACATCAATGACAAATTTCTCTAAGATCTAAACCATATATCTAAATTTTTGAACATCTGACTACTCCCCCTAAGTAGAAGCCACCACAACATCAATTTGAAACAAGATATAACTATGAAATGCATGGACTGATGCACACATTGCATTGCATCATAGTTCTGATTAGGAGGGGTAATCACCCCTAACATCCCTCTGAGATACTCAAAAGTATCCTTAGGCAACAACCTGGTAAAGATGTCTGCAATCTACTCCTTAGTAGGCACTTACTCCAATCTAATTTCGTTTTCACTTATCTTCTCCCTCAAAAGTGAAACTTGATAGATATATGTTTTTTTTTAATGCAACACCTGATTCTTGGAAATTTTAATAACACTTGAATTATCATAGAATATAGCAATAGGCTTGTCATGTACAACTCTAATATCCTACAACATTAGCTTCATCCATAAGACTTGAGTGCAATTATTAGCAGCAGTAATGTATTCATTCTCTGCAGTAGACAAGGAAATGGCATTCTACTTCTTGCTTAACCATGAGATTAGCTTCTTACCCAAGAAAAATGCTCCACCACTAGTACTTTTTCTATCATTCACATCTCCTACCTAGTCAGCATTAGTAAAGGAACTCAAAGTAAGATCATCATCTTTAGGATACCATAGGCCAAGATCAACAGTTCCCTTCAAGTATCTAAAAATTATCTTCACGAAAGTCACATAGGATTCTTTCGGATTAGCTTGAAATCTTGCAACAATACATACAACATTCATGTTATCAGGCCTAGTTTGAGTTAAATACAACAATCCACCAATCATTGATCTGTATCTTGTCTGATTTTCTTTTAGAGAATCATCTTTTGTTGTCAACTTTATAAATAGGTTGACAAAGCGGTAAAAGTCAATTCATTCTTACTATTCACCTTGCGAATTTTGAGATCTCAGAGTGAAGAGGACAGCAGCGATGATGGTGATTCCAATGATAGAGCATCGCGGCAAGATTGTGCGGACATTCAGGTGGCCAGAGGGCTCAGAGCCAGTGGTAAGTAGCCCTGTCCCACTTTGTAATTTTTTGTTTTGTGTGTCATAATTAGGTTTCTAGGGCGAATAATGAATGCGCCGTGACGCATATGCATTCACGTTCAACACATTTGATGCGTCGCGACGCAAGTGCAACAAGAAATTAGGGTAGAATGATGGTTTGCGCCGCATTTGTCAAAACCTGCGATGCATTCGCATTTTCAAGTCACATTTGAATGTTTGAATGCCGCAATCGTTAATTTGCAATGCATTCACCAGTTTGATCAATGCAATTGCGATTATGCGACGCATTCACTTTTCTGTGATGCAACTGTCAAATGTCGTGACACAAACATGAACATGTGACACATTTGCAATTTTGCACTGCATTTGATGTACAGAACGACGCAATTAACATTTTGAGACGCAATTGCCATAGTGCGACGCATTTTCCCTTGACTTTGACCATAGTTGTTTTTGATATTTTTGTAACCTTAAATGATTTTAATAATGCTAACAGTTGCTTGGAAGGTACTGACACATTGTTCAAATTTTTATAGAGGTAGCTTGCCCCGATTTACACACAAGAGAGTAGACCGACTACATTCTGGTTTGCTAACCAGCTGAGCCTGCGAGAGTAGCGGTGATTGATGCGACTGGGTTTGTTCTATTTCACCTATATGCTCACCATTCAGGCGAATAGGGGATTACTTACTGCGCTGTGTGAGTGTTGGAATTCGAAGACCTGCTCCTTCCACCTGCCAACAGTTGAGGCCACTATTACCTTGGAGGATGTCTACCAGATTTTGCAAGTGTCGATCCAAGGGGAGCAGATCATCTATGACCCTTGCCATGGCGAGTGGACTTTCTGAGCATACTACTGAGATCAGGGTGCAGGACTAGGCATCCATGGATATGAGATCATATGGGAGTTCATGGCGGAGCACTATGCTCTCTTTGATGCATTCCTTGCGACTTTGATTGGAGGTATTTTGATTCCTGACCATCGAGGACACAGATTCCCTATTGGCTGGGGAGACGTCTTGGTTGGGATGAGACATGATAGGACAATGTATGCCTGGGGCCCATGTTTACTAGGGACACTCTACCATCAGTTGCACGATGTTGTGTACCGAAGGGTAGAGACTATCTCTTACGGGACTACTCTGATGATGATTTGGGCTTGGGAGCACATAGCCATATTTCGTCCACTGATTGACAGACCACAGTTGGCTGAGGGGATGCACTATGCCTATTATTACGCAGGTACTTTATAGCAGACCCGAATGGGCAAGATAGGTTGGTGGCGACATTGGATTGACATGATGGTGTCCTTTATCTGGAGGCCATACTGAGACTGTGAGTAGTGGCATGATGAGGATGATCATTTGAGCCTTTGTAGATAGTACAGATATTTGATTGGGAGGACTATGCAAACCTCATTGATTATCGAGATGTATTTTCCATAGCGTGTCCTTAGGTAGTTTGGAGAGCAGCAGGGTGTACCTACAAGGACAACAGAGTATGCCCGGTCGTCCAAAGAGTATGCTTGGGGACCAGCCATTCTAGTGGCCTTCACAGAGCAACAAATTGATGGGCTAGGAGCCCAGCCATGGGGATGGAGGGGTGGGGTAGCCGATCTTGGGACCACCGTAGACTATGACCTATGGTGGGATGCACATAGACCTGTACCATTAACAGATCCTGATGGGCCAGCACCTATGGATAGGCGGTCAATGATACCTCGTGTGCTGAGAGCTAGGCGAGGAGGCAGGGACAGAGGTAGGGGCAGAGGCTGAGGGAGGGATGGAGGTAGAGACAGAGGCAAGGGTGAATGCAAGGATGGAGGTAGGGATGGACGGATGGATGAATGGATGAAGGAAGGAATGGAATGAAGGAATGGGAGGAAGGAGGGGGGAGGAAATGGAGGGAGGAGGTGGAGAGGGTGGAGGACAAGAGGGGATGAAGGAGGATGGAGGGATGGATGGATGGATGATGAGGATGATGCCATGGATGAGGCAGAGAGACTACTCTAATGGTAGATGGTGGAGGTAGAGGAGGAGATACCATCCTCCTCGAGATTGCCCCAGGATGCCACGATAGACCAAAAGGTGGCCGATTTACAGTAGAGGCTAGATGAGAGCATGGCCCAGGTTAGATTATTGTAGTCAAAGCTAGAGGTAGCTTGGGTAGAGCGGGATCAGGTAGTGATCCGCTAGCAGGACTCAGCTCAATGGAGTACACAGTTTGCGGTCTTATGCATAGGGCCTTCTGGAGATATGGCTCGTGAGCTATCTAGGGTGAGCACGAGGCTAGATTAGTACAGGACCTTATATGAGTAGGCAGTGCCACCTGAGCGATGAGATCCTACCTTGTCACAGTCACAAATGAGGACAAGCAATGCCAATGGTAGCAGGAGTCATACGAGTGCTGAAGGGTCTACGTCGATACGGCACACATCAGGGCATAGGTCACACCATTCATGTAGGCACACCTCGAGTCACCATTTGAGCCATAGTCATGGGTTGACTGGTTCAGTGCAGAGGTCCGTACAGAGATAGCCACCAGTGGTTGATCCTTCAGCTTCTTAGAGTTAGGCAACATTGACATCACTGGTGTCCATTACCGTGGCGATGCTGCCATCATTGTTAGATCTAGTGGTTGCACAGGCAGAGGTTGCCACAGGTCCACCTATCACTTCAATGCCAGTCTCAAAGTTGTAGCTGCCACATTCTTTACCATGAGGGGATGATGAGAGTATACCCTAGGGGAATTTTTGTTATTATGACACACTATGTATATATTATTGAGCTTGCGAGCTCCATTTTTGGGATATCTCTTGACTTTATCCTGTGACATTATACATTTTTGAGATGATATTATATGATGATGCAGTTTTGATGCGGCCTACATGTGTGTTATGTGATGTTCTTTGATTTAATGCATTATAATATATGTGATGTATGATGTTGATTTATGAGGTATCATGTATGTCCTATTGATGCAGAAGCATCCAGTGGTGTGAGGGCAATCTTGCATCACCCAAAAAGATGCTTTCCATTTATGTTCCTATTGTTTTCTTTTTGTAGATGTTTTTGCATTTCTAGATACCCTTTTCGTCGAATAAGAGTTTCCAACTTTCAGAATTACTTTTCTGCTTTTTTTGGTCAATTGCTATTTTTAGTAGGTGTCAATTTTAAGGCATGAGAAGACAAAAATTTATGGGAAGGTTCTTGATGGAAAAATAAACACTTTGGTGAAAGAATCAGGTCAAGATCATTCACGGTTTGAAAGTTATTCAAGTTTTAGTTTCTGCTTTTTGCCCTGAAAAACCTTCTAAGTCTAGTTTGAGGCACTAAACAGTTCCATACGAGCCTAGAAAATGTTAGAACCAATAGAACAGGTTCTTAGTGTTTTCTTCACTCCAAGACCTTTCTGTCGGTGCAAACGGTTCGAAAAACGGAGTCTCAGATCAAAAGTTATGGCTTCCGGAAGTTGGCCAATTTTTGGAAATTTGCCAATTTTCGAATTAGGACTTAGTTTTTGAATTTCAAATTGTAACTTTTGGTGCCAAATCACCAAAAATATTATCTCGAATGTTGTTTTTGGTTCCAAACCGAAAGGGGTCTATTTATGGGCTAGTTTCTAATTTTTGAGTAACTTTATAGGGAAAGAGTTCGCATGCTACGAAAAGGGGTAATTTTCTGTAAGTCTATAATTTTGCATGCATCACAGAGCTCAAGGATTTGTGAACCTCTGCATGTAAGAGTTTCATATTTTAATAGAAAATATTATTTTGTATTTTGTGAGTGTATTTATGTGTCTCAGGTTTGCTCCCTCGTTAGGTGGTATCAGAGCAGGTTTTCTTGAGCGTGTGGATAGATCGCCGATCGTGAGGCAGTTCGCACCAGGACCATGGTTGTGGGTTCGAGGTATTCAAGATGCCTCCAAGAGTGATGTCTGGTAAGTGTGGTGGTACCAAAGGTGGCAGAGGTGGCAGAAATGCTAGTGGAAGAGATCCATTGGCGACCGAGGGTTTCAGAGCCCTTCAGAGACAAATCGATGCATTGTAGGAACAAATGAGAAGAGGGTTAGACCCGGGAAGGAGAGGAGAAAGCGAAGATGAAGAAGAGGTGGAAGATTCAGACATAGAAGAGGAAGAAGAAGCTATTGATCGAGATCAAATGCGACTGATTAGGGACATTTCAAAGATTGGAAAAAGACCTAGAATAGAAGTCCCCAGTTATTCTGGAAGTTTGAACCCAGAAGAGTGATTGACTGGATCAATGAGCTAGAAGAATATTTTGAGTATGAAGAAGTAGAGGACCCAAATCGGGTTAAGTTTGCAAAAACAAAACTAAAGGGCCATGCCAATATTTGGTGGAAAGAGGTCTAGTTGGAGAGAAATTGAAGAGGAAAAGGAAAGATCAGCAGTTGGGATCGCATGGTAGAGAAACTGAAGAAGTAGTTCATACCAGTGGACTATGAGTTAGATCTACTGAAGAAATTGCAATTGTTGAAGCAAGGAAGTAGATCTATGAAAGAATACATAGAATATTTTCACAAGATGATCATCAGAATGGGCCATGTAGAGGCCAACAAGGAGAAGGTAGCCCGTTATCTTAATGGGTTAAGACCGAGCATTCAAGAGGAGCTAAGCCTAGTCAGAATGACCACCATTGAGGATGCATACTAGTTTTCTCTAAAAGTTGAGGAGAAGTTGAACAGAAGATTTGACAGCAAGCAAAAAGGCCAAGGAGGTCAAAGCGGAAGAGGTAGTGGAAGATCTTCTGCAAGCCGAAATGAGGATGAAAGGAAAAATGAAGATGTGGGTACCAGTTGAAGCCAGAATAATGATAACTTCTACTACCCTCATGATCAAAATAGTGGTGATCAAAGGGGTAGAGGACGAGGAAGATCTGGGCCAGGGCCCAGAAGAGGTGGTTTCAGAGGAACTTGTTTCCATTGTGGTGAAGAAGGGCATAGAGCCTATGAATGTCCACAACACTAAGGAAGAATGGATAGAAGACCAGAAGGTTGTGGAAGAGTTGTGCACGTAGATGAGGAGGCTCAATCTGAGTATTTAGATGATGCTGAAAGGGGAGAAGCCCTAGTGGTTAGAAGAGCCTTGGTGACTGAAGAGAAGGAGCCAGAACAGAGGAAGAATCTGTTCCGCACAAGGTGCAAGTGTGAAGACAAATGTTGTGAAGTCATTATTGACAGTGGGAGCACCGACAATTTGGTGTCAGAAGAGATGGTTATGAAGTTGAAGCTGAAAAGGGAAAGGCATCCACACCCATATCAGATTTCCTAGTTGCAAAAAGACCACAAAGTTCTGGTCAATGAGTAGTGCTTGGTGAAGTTCAAGATCGGAAGCTATCATGATGAGGTACTCTGTGATATCATCTGCATGGATGCATGTCACATGTTGTTGTGGAGGCCGTGGCAGTTCAATAGGCGTGTTGTACATGATGGCCATGCAAACACTTACTCCCTGATGAAGGATGGAGTCCGCCATAAGTTGAAACCCTTGAAGAAGGATGAAGAAAAGGTATGCAGTAGTGCTAGAATTTGTTTTGTTGATGGAAAGAAATTTTTAGAAGGTATGAAGCATGAACGTATGTGTTATGAATTAATTCCTAGAATGGATAAGGAAGATAGTGAGAAGGTGTGAGTAGAAGTTTCTGGGTTATTAAATGAGTTTCAGAATATTGTTTCTGATAATGTACCTGAGGGTTTACCACCAATGAGGAAGATCAGTCATCAGATTGAATTGATCCCTGGAGCTAGTTTGCCAAATAAGACAACTCACAGAATGACTCCTATAGAAAATGAGGAGTTGAATAGACAAGTTTAGGAGTTGTTGAGAAAGGGTTTGATTCGAGAGAGTCTGAGCCCATGTGTAGTACCTGCAGTACTAGCACCAAAGAAGGATGGGGAGTGGAGGATGTGTACAGACTCCTGAGCCATAAATAAGATAACAATCAAGTATAAATTTCCCTTGCCAAGGATAGATGATCTGATGGATTGTTTGAGTGGAGCACAGTACTTCACAAAGATCAATCTGAAGAGAGGATATCACCAGATCCGGATTCATGAGGCAGATGAATGGAAGACCGCCTTCAAGACCAAAGAGGGCCTGTATGAGTGGTTAGTCATGCCCTTTGGGCTAACCAATGCATCGAGCACATTCATGCGGCTCATGAATGAGGTATTGAAAGAGTTTCTGGGAAGTTTTGTCATTGTGTATTTAGATGATATTTTGATTTTTAGTAAGACCTTGGATGAGCATTTAATGCATATTCTTAGGGTTTTTGAGAAGTTGAGAGAGGATAAACTGTTGATAAATTTGAAAAAGTGTAGTTTTGTTAAGAAGGAGTTAGTGTACTTGGGGTTTATTGTCTCGACAGAAGGTCTTAAGATGGACCCAGAAAAGGTGAAGGCTATTCTAGAATGGCCTACCCCAAGAACTACTACTGAGGTGAGATCTTTCCATGGTTTGGCTAGTTTTTACAAAAATTTCATTAGAAACTTCAGTAGTATTTGTGCACCCCTGACTGAAACAATGAGAGGGGATAGAAAAGAGCTCAAGTGGAGCACCGGAGCAACAAAGATTTTTGATTTGTTAAAGCAGAAGGTGACAGACCAACTAGTTTTAGCCCTCCTATATTTCAATAACGTGTTTCAGGTGGATTGTGATGCTAGTGGTTGTGCCATTGGAGCAATGATGAGCCAAGAAGGTAAGCCCATTGCCTATTTTAGTGAAAAGTTAAATCATGCAAATAGAAAGTACTATGTATATGATCAGGAATTTTATGCAATAGTACAAGCATTAAAGAAATGGAGACATTATCTATTGCCAAAGGAATTTGTTTTGTTTACTGATCATCAAGCATTACAGTATCTAAGTAGTTAGGGAAAATTAAATTAGAGGCATATAAAATGGGTAGAATTTTTGCAGAGTTATACCTTTGTTTTAAAGCATAGGAGTGGCAAGTCGAATAGGGTTGCATATGCCTTAAGTAGGAGGCAAACATTGTTGATAGAGATGCAGATTGAAGTGGTTGGGTTCAATGAACTCAAGACATTGTACCCTAAAGATCCTTATTTTGCAAAGGCTTGGAAAGCTTGCAAGGAGCCTGTTACAGTTGACAAGACGAAGTGGCTAGATTTCATAATCCAGGATGGTGTGTTGTTTAAGGGAAGTCAATTGTGTATTCCAAGGAGTTCCATGAGGGAGAACCTAATAAAGGAGAAGCAGAGTGGAGGAATGGTAGGACATTTTGGTTGGGATAAGACCATTGCCATTATTAGTGAGCATTATTATTGGCCTCAGTTATCACAGGATGTGAAGAAGTTTGTATAGAGTTGCAGGGTATGTCAGATGGCTAAAGGAGTGAGCCAGAATAATGGTTTGTATCAGTCCTTACCTGTACCAGAGAGGCCATGGGAGGATATAAGTATGGACTTTGTTCTTGGTTTTCCAAGGACACAGAGAGGGAATGATTCAGCATTTGTGGTAGTTGACAGGTTTTTGAAGATGACACATTTCATCCCATGCCAGAAGACCCATGATGTAGTCCACATTGCTGACTTATTCTTCAAAGAAGTGGTGAGACTACATAGTTTGCCAAAGAGTATAGTCTCAGATCATGATACTAAGTTTGTGGGATACTTTTGGAGAACCTTGTGGAAAAAGTTGAAGATAGAGTTGAAGTTCAGTTCTGCACACCATCCACAAACTAATGGGCAGACTGAGGTTGTGAACAGAAGTCAGGGTAACCTACTGAGATGCTTGGTAGGAGATAAACCCAAGGGATGGGACTTGATCTTACCCTAGGCAGAATTTTCTTACAACAATTCTATCAACAGAAGTACTGGTAGATCACCATTCCAGATTATGTATGGAGGTAGTCCCAGGACCACTCCATAATTGAGGAAGATGGACCAAGAGAAAAAGACAAGTGTCGAAGCTAAAGACTTTGTAGAGCACATCAAGAATATACATGAGAAGGTAAGAGAACATATTAACAAGATGAATATGCAGTACAAGGCTAAGGCAGATTAAAAGAGGAGGTATAAGGAGTTTCAGATTGGTGATGAAGTGATGGTCCACTTGAGGAAAGAAAGGTTTCCAGTGGGAACCTATAACAAATTGAAGATGAAGAAGATTGGTCCCTATAAAATTGTGAAGAGGCATGAATTAGGGAATGCATATGAGGTAGACTTGCCAGATGAAGTCAACATTTCCCTTGTGTTCAATATTTTAGATCTGACAGAGTATCATGAAGGTGGCGTAGAGGAAGTACCAGCAATGGAACAGTGTGGCATTCCAACACCTACTTCATAAAAGGAGGAGATTGAAGAAATCCTGGATAGCCATGTGGGAAGGAGTACCAGAAACATGCAGTATGAGGAATATCTAGTGAAATGGAAAGGAAGACCTGTGGAAGATTCTTCTTGGTTGTCTAAGGCAGAGGTTGACCATTTGGGTTTTCCTCAACCATCGGAGACGTGACGGGGTCACTTCTCAAATTACCCTGGGTGTCTGATGCAGGAACATCCAGTGGTGTGAGGGTAATCTTGCATCACCCAAAAAGATGCTTTCCATTTATGTTCCCGTTGTCTACTTTTTGTAGATGTTTTTGCATTTCTGGATACCCTTTTCGTCGAATAAGAGTTTCCAACTTTCAGAATTGTTTTTCTGCTTTTTCTGCTCAACTGCTATTTTTAGCAGGTATCAATTTTAGTTCGTGAGAAGACAAAAAATTATGGGAAGGTTCTTGATGGAAAAATAAGAATTTTGGTGAAAGAATCAGGTCAAGATCATTCACAGTTTGAAAGTTATTCAAGTTCTAGTTTCTACCTTTTACCCTGAAAAACCTTCTAAGTCCAGTTTGAGGCACTAAACGGTCCTGTACAGGCCCAGAAAACATTGGAATTGGCAAAGCGAGTTTCTAGTGCGTTCTTCACTCCGAGACCTTTCCGGTGGTGCAAACGATTCAAAAAATGGAGTCCCGGATCAAAAGTTATGGCTTCCGGAAGTTGGCCGATTTTTGGAAATTTGCCAATTTTTGAATTAGGACTTAGTTTTTGAATTTCAAATTGTAACTTTTGGCACCAAATCGCTAAAAATCTTATCTCGAATGTTGTTTTTGGTTCCAAACCGAAAGGGGTCTATTTATGGGCTAGTTTCTAATTTTTGAGTAACTTTTTGGGGAAAGAGTTTGCATGCTGCGAAAAGGGGTAATTTTCTATAAGTCTGTAATTTTGCATGTATCACAGAGCTCGAGGATTTGTGATCCTATGCATGTAAGAGTTTCATATTTTAATAGAAAATATTATTCTATATTTTGTGAGTGTATTTTTGTGTCTCGGGTTTTCTCCCTTGTCACCTATGTTGCTTATTTATGATTTTAATGCCATGATGATGCAATGCTTACTTATCTGAGATGATGATGATAATGATGTGCATAATGTATTTAGTAAATGGATGACATTTTGATGATTATGTTAATGATTTAATGCTATGGATGATGTATGTATGGACCTAATGCAATGTTTATATAATCATGGATGCACTTATGTTTTTGGATGTCACAGGATATCATCGTGAGATGGATGAGAGAAGATGACCAGACCAAAGGAGATGCATGTTAATTCCTAGACTTTGATCAAATCCTTCAAAGCTTTACTATAGGACTTTAATATTTATTGCTCTTAATCATCATTGGGCATACTGTTGTAATGGCCAAAAAACACCATGATATGACATAGATCAAGGTGTGTAAGGTCGCACCATCACATAAGACAAGTAGTCACAAACAAGGATGATCATGATTCATACTAAAGTGTGATTACCCTTGTCTTTTTGTCATAATCAACCACAAGCAGAAAAAGACAAAGACAATTCATGAGATGTTGCTTCTCTAAATTCTGTTCCCAGAACATCCTTGAGAAACTAGTAGCATGATCGTAAAAATAAAAATAGGGCCCTTATCATGATACGTCACTATTTTTCTAAATCCTTGAATCAGGACCTCGCTGAGAAACTAGTAGTCATGCATGTCAATCGTCATGATACGTCGTTGTTTCTCTAAATCCTATTAGTGGGATCTTGTTGAAAAACTAGTAGCATGATGAAAGCCAAAAGACAAGTGTCAAATGTTTGCCAAGTGCGTCTAGATATCCATTGTTCTGATGTCAAGATGTCAGGTTTGATAATGTGGAGATGCTGAAGTGTTAAAGCTCTGATGATGCCCAGATGACAAATGTCAAAAATTGCCTAATTCAGGAAGGACACCTCCTGAATAATGTTGATGTCGAGAGGATTTGATTCCGAACAGTCGAAAGGGGTTCCTCAAAATGATGAAAATGCCTAGGATTGACACATCTTGAGGCAGAGATGACAGAGTTGGTTCTTCAAAATGACACATTTGGAGAATACTAATGTCAAGAGGAGTGATCCTTAGATGTCAAGAGGATCACTTGAAATGTCGAATGACATTGATGATGCCTAGGAAGGACACATCCTAAGGCATGAATGACAGAGGTTATCTTTCAGAAGGACATATCTGAAGATTAACCAAGAGTTGATAGTTTGACAGGTTATGATGATTTGACCTGCCTTGACCGAGTTTGACTTGTGTTTGACTATATGCCAATATTGTCATGATGATATATGCCGATGAGATTGTCATATTGAAATAACTGATTGTCATGATTTCTTTTTAGGAGTTTACCCATTTGGGAGTTATTCGCTTTGTCTTGAAGATATTTTGACATGTGTGCCAGTGTAGTGCCATGAACCCTAATGGACTGACCTAGTGCAGTCTCGAGGGCTCATCGACAGATGGCCTTGCCTAAGTCATACACTCAAAGACCTCGTAGTTCGACAGGACCAATCACTTTGTCTTGATGACCAAAGATTGCGCCATGATTTTATTTTGACAAACCTAAAGGGACTGACCTAATGTCTCGGGGACTCAAGTATGAGTCTTGCCTACGTAGCAAATGTGTAGAGACAACATAGTTCAGACAAATGACAAAGACTGATTGACATGACTGAATTTGACAAGAGATGACTGTGTTTGACATTTTGATGTAGTTTTCTTCAGGACATTTTTTTTTTCAATTTTTTTTTAAGTCTTTTTTCAAGACATTTTGCGATGTTTTTGGTCTTTTTTCAAGACTTTTTATGATGTTTTTGTCTTTTTTCAGGACTTTTTGCCATGTTTTTGTCTTTTTTCAGGACTTTTTGCCATGTTTTTTATCTTTCTTAGGACATTTTACCAATTTCTGAGATCATGTGTGACATCCACTGCAGTTATATGATACAAATTTTTCCCCCAATCATGTCCAAGACTTAGCCAACTTTAAGGAACATGGATGGGATGCTATTGGTTTACTTAGATGGACAGTCGTAAGGACTTGATGTCAATCGTTTATCAACCATGAAAGGAAGGGTATAATGTCATGTCGATTGGCGTGATAATAGTGTGAAATGTCTTTCATCCTAGGCCAAGGTAGACAAAGTGACAGTAGATGGCGAAGCAATGATTGATTACGCATGGTGCCTATTTGCCAGGTTTTCACTGTTGGACGAATCATTTTTCTCTTTACTATTTTCCCATTTTTCTCTTTTTTTTTTGGTGTTGCCAAGATGCCTGTTTGCTAGGGTTTTCATCAAGGCAACAATTTTTTATCATTTTTCATTTTTTTTGTATTTTACAGTTTTCAGCTTGATTCCCTGATGCTATGCGTAGAACCTTTGGAGATGTAAACTGTTGATGGGCTCTGTCAATTGTTCTCCATTTGGCGTGGCTAGTTGATAATTTCTAGAACCAAAAGAAGATATGAAAATGTAGGGACCCAACCAATTTGGTTCAAACTTTCCTAGATTTTCTCTGTCAGCTTGGTTCTTGGGGTTCTGCATGAGAACTAGGTCGCCAATGTCAAATTTCCTGACCATAACCTTCTTATTGAAGCTGCGACAAAGAGGGTTCTAATATGCTTGAAGACGGTTCAGTAAATTTTTCCTTCTTTCTTCTAGCATTTCTAGCTCGTGCAAGTGTGTTTGTCTGTACTCCTCTTCATCAGTTAAACCCTTCAGGGAGACTCATAGCGAAGGAATTTCAACCTCAATGGGCAAGATGGCCTCAACGCCAAAGACTAGGGAAAATGGAGTGGCTCCTATAGGCGTACGAATGCTAGTTAGATAAGCCCACAGAGTAGGGTTGAGTTGTATGTGCCAGTCACGGCCAGCGTCATTGATAGTCTTTTTGAGGATTTTGACAATGGTTTTATTTGACACCTCATCTTGACCGTTTCCTTGTGGGTAGTACAGAGATGAAAAATGGTTTTGGATATGAAATCGCTCACATAACTCATGAACATCTTGGTTTTTGAACAGATGTCCATTGTCAGTGATGATGGATTGTGGAAGGCCATACCGACAAATGATGTAGTTAAGGATGAACTTCGATATTTGCTTGTCAGTTATGTATGTCAAAGGGATGGCCTTGATCCACTTTGTAAAATACTCAGTGGCGGTGATGATAAATTTGTGGCCATTGGACGAGGTTGGATGAATCTTACCCACGAGGTCGAGTCCCCATTGAGCGAAGGGCCAAGGAGAAGTGATCGGTTGAAGTTCCTGTGCTGGAACATGGATCAAATCACTGTGAATCTAACATTTGCGACAAGTCTTGACATATTCTATTGCATCCTTTTCAATGGTCGGCCAATAATATCCAAGTCTTGTTACCTTCTTAGCTAGAGTAGGACCACTCGAATGAGACCTACATATACCGTCATGTACTTCGCGTAAGGTCGTACGTGCTTGGTTGGTGTCGTCAAAGCTACGGCGGTAAAGGGTGTCACTAACGATGGCATACCTTGCATATTTTTTGGATAAAGGATTTCCTTTGGTTATTGGACAGGTTTGATGGAAGGGTTTGGGATTTCAGGTAGTCATAGATATCCTGGTACCAGGGAGAGTCAGGACCAACAAGTTTGCAAACCATTTCTGACTCTAGAATGTCATAGGCAGGGACCAGCAATTGCTCTATTAGGAATTCTAGCTGAGGCAGATTGCTTGGTATGTTAAAGAGGGAGCCTATTGTAGCCATGGAATCTGCCGCTTTGTTCTGTGTTCTCAGAACTTGTTCAAAGGTTACCATATGAAAGTATGTTTGGAAACTGTCAACCATCCATTTGTAGGGCATCAACTTCTCGTCTTTTGTGTCATAGTCATCATTAACTTGGTTGATGACAAACTGAGAATCCCTGTAGACATGTAGTGCTCTAATCTTCCATTTTATTGCCATTCTTAGTCCTATAACTAATGCCTCATATTTTTCCACGTTGTTTGTGCATGGGAAGGAAATGCAGAAAGACTTAGGAATGGAGTCTCCTTGTGGGATGATGAACAGGATTCCTGCCCTCGAGCCATGATTTGTGTGTGATCTGTCAAAGTAGAGTCACCAAGGTGCCTTAGGTTCCATATGGAATATCGACTCATCTAGAGAATCTTCTACTAATGGGTGATCACTCTACATAGGTGCATCCGCCAGCTGGTTCGCTATGACTTGGCCTTTTATTGCCTTTCTTTCTACATACTGAATGTCATATTCACTCAGAATCATAACCCATTTTGCTAGCCGTCCTGTTAATGCTGCCCGACTTACCAAATATTTCAGTGGGTCAATCTTTGCTACTAATTGTGTCTGATGACTCAACATGTAATGTCTTAGCTTCTATGCTGCAAAGACCACGACTAGGAAAGCTCATTCAATTGGCGTGTAGTTCAGTTCATACCCGACCAATGTTTGACTGATGTAATATATAACTCTTTCTTTTTCTTCTTGGTCATTTTGTGCTAGTAATGCCCCCAGTACTAAACTAGTTGTTGAGATGTACAGGATCAATGGATTTCCTTGAATGGGAGGCATGAGGACTGGCATTTACAGTAGGTAATCTTTGATTTTCTAAAAGGCTTCTTGACATTTATCTGTCCACACAAAGGGGATACCCTTGCACAATAGATATTGGAATGGGTGACACTTGTCTACCAATTGGGCTATGAAGCGCCTAATAGATTGTACCCTTCCTTGCAGTATTCTGAGGTCACTAATTCCTCTGGGCAGAGGTATGTCTATTATGGCTTTGACTTTTGCTAGATCAACCTCAATGCCTCTTCTAGAAACTATGTATCCCAAACGTTTACTCGATGTGACACCGAAGACACATTTCTTAGAATTTAGCTAGATTTTGTACTCTTCAAGTCTCTTGAAAATTATATCCAACACCTTCAAATGATCTTTCCTGGTTACTGATTTGGCCAGTAGGTCATCTACATAATCTTCCATTATTTTATGCATCATGTCATGGAAGATCATGGTCATAGCCCTTTGATATGTGGCACTTGCATTTTTGAGACCGAATGGCATGACATTCCAACAACATGTACCCCATGGGCAAGTAAATGCCATCTTGTGCTGGTCTTCAGGGGCAATGTAAATCTGATTATAGCCGAAGAAACCATCCATGAGGGATAGCATCTCATATCCTGCTATGAGGTCAACAATGATGTCAATGTTCGGCAAAGGAAAGTCATCTTTCGGGCATGCTTTATTTAGGTCTCTAAAGTCTGTACAGACGCAGATTAGCCCATTTGGCTTTGTTACTAGCACTAGGTTAGATATCCATTCGGCGTAGTCAATAGACCGTATCAATCTAGCATCTAGCAATTTCTTTAACTCGACCTTGACCAATAGAGCAACTTGAGGGTGTATTTTGTGTAACTTCTACTTGACTGGTTTGGCATTAGGTAATAGTGGCAAATGGTGCAGAACCAGTTCTAGGTCCAATCCTGGCATGTCAGCGTAGGACCATGCAAAGTTGATTTTATATTTTGCAAATAATTTATGAAATTTTGATCTCTCCTCTTCAGTCAATGATGCAGCAAAGAGGACCATCTTGGGATCTTCTGGAACTGCTATGTTGTCCTCTATTGTGTCTTCAATAAGCATAGCTGATTTCTCTTGTTGTATGGGGAGAAAGTCTAGTCCTCCATCTTTGGGCACCTCAGAGAGGTTTTCACCTACAGATACGTCCTTTGTTTTTACTATTTTATCATCAAAAGGTGCCTTTCAGTTTTCACCTAGAGACATTTCATTTTTTATTTTATTTTTATTTTTATTTTTACGGCTGGAGGACGGAGCAGTCTCGCCAAAGTATGTCATGCAGTCTAAATCAATGGTGAATCCTGACTTATGGTCCCCACTGGGTATGCCTTCATGCAATCCCATAAATTCTGTAATTGCCTCATCATTTTGAAATGTGTCCAGGACTAGCGGGCCTTGTTGGTCCCAATCGACTAGCTCAGGATAAACTAATGAAATTCCATCGTCAATGTTGGTGAATTGAGGTGAGGATGCGAAAAGCGTACAGATTGATTCAGTGATGTCGTAGATGATATTATCATCCTCCAACTCCACATTGGACTCTATCCAATATTCCCATTAATTAGTGTCATATTCATTGTCAAAATAAGGGGTGAAGGCCTTAAAGTCATGGTTGTCAGTGTCGTCTAATACTTCAGATGGATTGGACTAAAGGGGTTCAGATGGTGGGTCTTGTATGTCATGGGGAGTGGTAATGGGACTTTGACTATTTGGTGCCTGTTCAATTTTAAATGTTTTCCAAAATCTTTGTTCAGAGGTCAGTTCCCCTGGTTTGACAAACAAATCATCAAGGCAATAGTCACTTAAGGATCGTTCTAAGCCAAATTCCCACTCGTGGGAGTCAGTTTCGGTGAGGGTTTCCTTAGTGGTCTCGACACATTTCGAAGCATGTACTCGCTCACTCAAAAGGCCAATGGTACGTCGATCATCATTGTCAGGAAATCCAAACCCTAATCCAAGATACTTTGGAATTTGAAAAGTTTCTATGGGCTCCCTTCGGCCAGTTTTATTTCTTCCTAGGCCACTAGTACCATCTTAGCCTTTAGCCTTCATTATGTCATAACCCTTGCCATATTTTTGAATTGGTAATGGGGGTAGTGCAACAGTATCCTTATAGATCCATCCTGTGATGTCAGCAAGGTCTTCATTACTCATGTCTCCACACTTGATAAAAACTATTTTTGGTGGAACTTTAAAAGTTTCCTTGGGTTCCATTATGAAACATGGTCGACCATATACGTTTGGAGACTTGGGTATTGTTGTTATGATGTATGTTGTATGTAGTTTGAACTCTCCCCAATCGAGGTCCTATATTTTGACAGTGGATTCATCCTTAAGGTTTGCGGGAAGTGGTGGTGTGACGGAAGACGTGGATGGAGCAAATGTGGAAAATGATATGAGTGTGGATGGGTCAATGTATTTGGATGACGAGGAGCCAGGTGCTTCTCAGTTAATAGGCACTCGGTTTTCAAAAATACCCCTTAGGTTGGTACAATATTGGAAGGGGTCGGGGTCTCCGTATATGGTTATTTTCGTATCGTCAAATGGAAACTTTAAGCATTGGTGATATGTGGATGGAATGACTTTTAAGGCATGAATCCATGGATGGCCGAGCAAGATGTTCTATGGTAGTTCCAAATCTAGGACCTAGCAGGTTGTGTCCACATTGACTGGTCCCACTAGTTAGGGAGAGAGATAAAACCACGTGAAGAGCGTTCTTCGTCATCATATGATTTGATCACTATACTCTTTGTCGGGTCCACGCATGCATCGAAGAATCCTAGAGCTTTAACTAGTTTGAGGGAGCATATGTTTAATCCTGCTCCATCGTCTACTAAAACCTGTCTAACTCTGTGCTTGTGGACAAAAGTTTCTATGTGCAATGCATCATTGTGGTTGGTTTTATGTGATGAGTAGTCTTGATCCGAGAAGGTGACATGGTGAGGCATAGTGAGGTATCCCACCATGGTTTCAAATTGATTGAAATCAATGTCCTTGGGGACTGATGACTCTTGCAGGGTTTTATCTAGGATATCTTTGTGTGCGGGAGAGATATGAAGCAACTCAAGTATAGAGATTTGTGCGGGTGTCTTGCCTAGCTGGTCAATAAGGTTGAACTAACTTCTGGGTTACCACTGCTTTATGGCTGGGACAGGTTTTGACTGTTTAGCATATGGGCCAGGTATGGTTATTTTGGGTTGTCTAGCGGGAGGCAGACCAGCTATGGTGACCTTGCCACTGCGAGTAGTAGCATTACATTGGGGTGCTCTCTTGACTGTAATGGTATTGATGTATTCATCATCAGTTCAGATATTATTTATAATTGGTCCACTAGAATAGTCATATTTGGCTTGGGTGAAGTTGGCTTGATTATTGTTCATTTGTGGACTTGAAGTGGAAGCCTTATGAGAACCATGGTCCTGCAGTGGATTATTATGGATAGTATGATCTGAATTAGAGGCGAATTGTGATCCACCTAATTCAATGACGTGACTTTCAATAAGATCTTGTATTAGGTTTTTCAATTGTCGACAGTTAGAGGTTGTATGTCCTTTTGCTCGATGGTACTCAAAAAATGCATTATCATTCCACCATACTGGCTTGAATTGTCCTGGGTCATACGGTTTTGGTTCTTGAAGTATGATGATCTCATTCTAGAGACATTTCTTAAGAACTTCTTTGATGGGTTCACCTAAAGAGGTGTATGTGCGACCCTTAGGAAATTGTCTCGTCTGACGGTATTGTCCCTAGTTATTTTGACCATTCTAATTGTTTGAAGGGACATTAGTAGGGGGTGTCGATGTCATTGTTGGTTTGTGTTGTTGTTGGACCCCTTTTAGGGCCAGTACAGGACCCACAATGTTTGCAGTTTTGGCATCAACAACACCGTCATTTGTAACATGTTTATTTTTTACCTAGTATTTATTCTTATCAGCGGGAGCATTTGCATTTGCATTTTTGGGACTGTACCTTAGTTCTCCCTTAGCGATAAGGGCTTTCTCAATTTGGACCCCCTTTTCGACTAAGTCTATGAAGTTTGTGCAACAATGTACTTGCAATGCATATTTTAGGGGTCCCAGAAGTGTTTGGACGAACATGTCGACCTTTTCCCTTTCGGGGATGTCAATGTGACACCGACTAGTGAGGCTTCTCCATTTTTGAAAGAATGGGATAAATGTCTCACCAGCATCCTCTTGCATGAGAGTGCACAAGCTAGTGATAGAGGTATCCATGTCAATGTTGTACGAGTAATTTTTTATGAATTTTTATTTAAGCTCATCCCATGTTTGGATATCCTTTTGAGTGGAAAACCATTCAAGGGCAGGACCCGCCAGAATTTTAGAAAAAATTCTCATCAAGTATGTTCATAGGCGATGTCCATACAATTTGTTGCAAATTCACGAACATGTTCAATGGGGTTTGTCTTTCCTCTGTATTTTGTGAAATTGGGTGACACATATCCCAGAGGAAATGGAGGCATGTATAAGCTCATGTTGAATGGGTATACATTTAGATCATATGATATTTCTGATTTCTTGCCTGAAATGTATATGTTTTGGATAGTTTTTTCTAAACCCATCAATCTTGTTTGGAGGGCATCCATAGCAGGGTAATTTGTGTTTCTGTACGTTGTATTGCTTGGTACACCATAGGTTCTTGTTTGTTGTGCATGAATATTGGTGTATTGTGGCGGTATGGGTTGTTGTGACATGTATGATGTGTGTGAATTGGCGTGTTGTTGGTACTGAAATTTAGGGTTGGGCGTATGCTGGTGAGTATGAACATGGGATGAGTAGGTTGGGATGTGTCCGCCAGCCATGTGTGTCGTTACCTGGGGGATATGGTGACCATTAACGTTATGATGTGTTAGTGATGCCATGGGTTGTGTAATTTGGCCAACTTGTGTGAATTGTTGGGTTTGCACAAGGGGAATGTTTGTATTTGTACCTTGGGAGGCAATGACATGTGATTGTGTTGTAGCGTTAACATGTTGTTGTTGTCCTTGGATAAAGATACATCCTTTGCCTCTTCCCAAAGGATTTTGTGAAATACCAATGAGCGGATATGTTGAAGGTGTGCTCATGGTAGTAGATGTGTATGTCAAGGGGGGATTGTTGTGACCTGATGATGCCCCCGTGGTATTTATTGTCATGGTAGAGAGAGGGTTTGAATAATTTTCCCACATTGCCGAGGAGCCATAGGTGGTTCTAGCCGATTGTGATAGTGTCGTGGATGTGGTGGGTGTTGTGGCCAATTGTGATCCTCCAATGGATGCAATATTTATTGTATTGGAGATGTTTGGGATGTTTGAGGTAGCATGCACTCTCGTTGTGGTGTCAAAGAAAGTATTGCTTGTAGTGTTTGAATGTTGACCACTATTTGATATATTTTGCGTGTTGTTGACATTAGGGTCTGGAGATGTTGATCTCAATGTGTTGATGTCGAATCCTTTAGGTAACTTAGCTACTTGACTCAAGAGTATGGCTAAGTATCTGTCTCTGTCGTATAGGACCATTTGTTCGACAAATTGAGAGGCCTTTGGATCTTGTGCCGCTACCTCTAGGTTTTCCTCAAGTATTTGACCATAATCATACCAAGAACAATGAAAACAAGAACAATTATACCTTTGATTTGCAGGAGTTTCCATGATTCACCTTGATAGTACCTTCTACCTTGCTAGTTGACATGTTGCCCTCAGATTTGACATGCGAGCAATCTTTGACGAAGTCCTACACCAAGCTTGAAGGATTTGATCAAAGTCCAATGCCTAATGCCTAAATGACTAAGAATGTCTATGCCTAAAGATGTCAAAACTCAATGAAATATGCTAACAATAAATGCTACAATTGCTATTGAAAACATCTAAGTATGTCAGTGCACAAATGTGTAATGTGTCTGTGTAATATCTTTGTGTGTATTCGAAAAATGAGCGGAAAATGGTATGTTATAGAAAATGCCATTTCGAATGGACGGATGAGATGAGAGATTGAGAAAATGCCTTAGAATCAATGGTTAAGATTCGAAATGGCAACTCTCAATTAGGATTAGGGAAAAATTATCAATCGAGCAGTCAAGATGCCATCTAAGATGATCGAATCGGCAGTAGAGAATAAATGAGGAAATTAATTCAAAAATAAAGATTTTCGAAAATGAAGAAGATAAAGACCAGACTGAAGATCCATTTTGGAAGGACCAAAAACCTGCCCGATCACCTGACTTCCAGAGGAAAGTTACCAATTTGGAATTAAATTAATTCCAAATGTGAATTTTTTGAAATAATAAATAATCAGTTTTCAGATTATTTACCAAAATGAGTTGACAGTTAAGAATGAGATGACATTTTAAATAATTTAATTTATTTAAAATGAGAGGAATATCAAATTTGGCAATTAAATAATTAAATTTAATTATTTAGTTTAGCAAATAAGACCAATAATTAAATAAATTATTTAATTCATTTAATTATGAAAGTTAGTGACATATTAAATAAATAAATAAAACTTATTTATTTAATAATCAGGGAGAAGTGACCGAGGAAGGGTGATTAAATAAATTAAGAAATTTATTTAATTAAGGGAAGACTTAGACAATTAATGACATATTTAATAAATAAATGAAATTTATTCATTTAATAATCATCAAGAATGAAAGGACATGAATTAATTAAATAATTATGAATTATTTAATCAATAGTCAAATGTAAACCAAGGACATAATTAAATGTCACAATTATGCTAGGATGAAAGTGGTACAAATGAAGCTTGCAGGCCTAGGTCATTTTTAGGTGTCTACACTCTTTACCTCTACCATCTCAATACCTTCAAGCCTTGAAGTGGTTGCAACCTTCTCATGACTTTCTTCCTCTATGTTCACAAACCCTTTCTTTCCAAACATGATGACCTTTGTTGCCTTGGGTTGTTCTTTACCATCCTCCAATGGTGTTAGTGTGAAAGTAATACCATCCTTTTCAATCTGATATGTGTTATCTCTTCCATCATAAAGTGAATTCCTATTAAACTACCATGGACTTCTAAGTAGTAAATGGAAACAATCCATTGGTAAAACATCAAAAAGTATCTTATCCCTATATCCACCCAAGATGCTTTATATGATGTTTCATGAGGTACTTTTTCTAACTTTAGTTTATCTACCATCTCAGTTGAGACCATGTTATCAGTAGAACCAGAATCTATCACTACCTTACATACCTTGCCTTTTCATTTTCATGTGGTCTTGAACAATGCTCTCCTTTGTGCAGACTCCTCCTTAGATGCCTTCAATAATATTCTTCTCACCATCATTTTTTCCCCATCTTCTGGAGCACCAAATTGATTAGGACAGTTTACACTTTCACAATCATCCTCTTGCACCAACTGATTCCTTCTTTCACCTCCATGTGAACTAGATTCTTGTCCTTCATTACACTAACATGCTTGGTGTCTAAATTTGTTACATTGATAGCATATGCCTGTGAATGTATTGGAACCTCCACCTTTTCCACCAAATCTACCCCTAAAACCTGATCTTCCACCTCTAAATCCACCTTTGTTATCAACAACTTATTCTTGCACCTTTCTTGAGTTTTCTTGACTTTCTTATGACTACCTTGGAGTGGAAAAAGTACCTCTTCCTCTTGAATTTCTACCTCTACCTCTCTTTTTTTGTCTTTCCTTCTTTTAAGTTTCTCTTCAGCCCTTACTAACATTTGATAGCACCCTTCAATTGTCCTTGGATTGTCCAAACTCAACTCATCCTAGATGTTAAACCTTAGCCCACTAAGATATTTAGCCACCTTTTCTATATCATCATCCATGTGACCTTCTCTTATGCTTAACTTATAAAACTCATTAGTATAAGTTTTGACATCCATTTCCCTTTGTTTCAAATCTTGAAGCTTCTTAGACATTTGAATTGCATAATCTCTTGGTAAGAACTTACCTTTCAATTTGGCCACCATTTTGTCCCAAGAAACAATTTTTTCATTACCTTTCTTTCTCCTTTTAGCTTGTTCATAATCCCACCATACTAGTGCATGCCCCTTCAATTTGGTTTTTTCTATCTTCACCTTTTTTTCATTAGGTACATCTTCGTATTCAAAGTAATTGTCCAATGCTGCAATCCAATCTAATAATTCTTCATCATTAAGGTTACCTCCATACATAGGAAAATCAATTTTTACCTTATGTTTATCTCCTTTAACTTCCTTCACTAGTTTGGCCATCTTTTGTTCTTCAGGATCCAATTCTTCTTCCACATCTTCATACTCTTTGTCCTCTTCCTCTTCAAAGTCACTTTCATCACCTACAACGATACCTCTTTTCTGACCTATTTCAACACTTTCTAGCCTTGGTACCAACCTATTTTGCAATTCTTTCAACTTCCTAATCTCTCTCTCAGTCTTCTCTTCCATTTATTGCATCTTCCTAGCCATATTGTTACCCTTAGGAGGCATCTTGTCCACTTTTCTTCACACCTTATGTCCCTTCAAAAGATCATACTTATGCTCTGATACCAACTAATGCAAAGCAAGGAGGGAATCTTTCAACAAACATAATTTGATCAAATAAAAACAACCTTTTCAATCAATAAAACTTCATCTTCATGTTCAACTCACATTTCACTTGCAATTCCTTGTAGTATTCCAACTGGAGAAAAATTGACTTATCTTTTAGAGAAGGCCTCTAAAACCCAAACCAAAGAATGTTTCAAATACCCATTCAGGCACACTTTAACATATCTCAAAATTTCCTAGGGTGATTTGGACCATCAACCTTGAATCAAGGGTGCTACGTTGTCCTCCTTGGCCAATTAAGCCACTTTTACAAAGAAGCACCCCTCAAAAATTTCTTCCAAGTCTCAAACTCTTTTGACAGAGTCTTATCATACCACAAAACCACAGATTTCACAACTTTTAGCCAAGGCAATGTCCTCCAAGACACCTAAACACCAAACCCTCCTTTTAAACTAATTTGTAAGGGGTTTATTGAAATCCAGGACTCCCAACCTCATGCCACCTTTCCAATGCATCAAACACACTTCAAATTTCCTGCACATGCTTAATCAACCTCCAAAATTTGCTACCCCAAGATTTTTCCACACTTACCAACCTTTAACTACCAATTTTCACTCAAAACACATAAATTTGACAACTAGGGCATCATACCCAGACCCACAAATGACCTCCCCTGCTCTCAAAAACAATTCTAACATCTAACCCTACCATATTGGACCCATTACACCAAGCTATAGGAGATATAAATAGTGGAATGGGCCATTAGTCCATTTTAAATGTCTGCAAACCCTTAAGATTGACTGTACATACCTATTGACAAGAAATTAGTCACCAAACCCTTGAAACTTGATGGATTTCAATCAGAAAAAATCCAAATGTATGTTAACTCATATGCCCATCGAATTCAATGCAACTTGGATCAAAAGGACACTGTACAGATCATACAAATTCTCTACAACAACAAGATTGAATGAGAAACACATAATTTTAATGAAAAACTATGGAATTCTTGTTGTTCAGTCTTCAATTACAATGTACAACCCCTTGCCTCAAGGTTACCAAACTTTTTAAACATTAACCAACCTATTACATTGGTTCTAACTACCCTTTGAATGCCCATGACCTTTGGGATTCTCCAATTTTACATTTTTTTGCACTTTTGCAACTTTTAAACATGACAACATTGACAATATTTGCAAATATGACAAAATGAACACTAAACCGAACAAACACAACTTCATACATATTATATGGTATATTATGACCTTATTGTATTGACCAAAAAACTCAAACACTCCTAAATCCTACCAAAGACCAAAATTGATCAACCTTGCAAGAGATGAATTTGGTGCCCCTACACCAGTTAAATATAGCTTCGATTGATTCAGTGTGTTTGGGTGTGAAAGAAGAATAATCATAGCCTAAACATATGCATCCGTACATGTTGGAATATTCTATTTGGTCACACGAGTTGCAGAATGAAAGTTACAGCCCTTTGCAACTTTACACAACTTGCATTTGACACTTTTTCCATAAACTAAAAATTCATCTCCACTAGAAAACACCTTTGAGATATCAAAAACCAAGAGATTTTATTGTAGACGGCCCAACGCGATCATGTAGCCTTAGAATATAAGTTTCTAAGTATCACATTTTTTGAGTAACATCTTGCATAGATTGCAACCATTTTGCACTTTGGACTCTTAAGGGATTGAACCAGTTGAATGTAGCTCAAACTGATTCAGTGTGTTTGGGTGTGAAAGAGAAGCATACCTAGCCTACACATACCCATCTAGCCATGTTTGAATAGTCTATTTGTTCACATGAGTTGTAGAATGAAAGTTACACTCCTTTGCAACTTTACACTACTTAAATTTTGTTGGAACTATCATTTTAGGCCTCAAACTAGGGCATAGGCTTAACTTTTGTTTCCACTAACTAAATTTTTTCAAATTTTTTATTATTGATGCTTATAGGAGTATGGGTCAATGTGCCAAGTTTCATGATTTTTCTACACATGCAAGTTACTTTTCTACAAAGCCCTTGATTTGCTAGCTTTTACATGGAAATTTGTCTATTTTTAGTGAAAATTCTTGTATTTCAAGAATGTTCAAGACTAGGGACTATTTATACATGTTATAAATGTCTAAATACATCTTCCATATGAATTTCAAGATGTGACTGATCCAATTAGTAATTGTTGTTCCATAATAGTCCTTAGAAAGAGGCTTAATTTGACTATAAGTGGTTTTGGCCAATTCTATAAAAATTAACCCCATATGATTTCACACATGTCTAATAAGAATTATAAGCTTAGCCAAATTAGGTTTTAGATCCCCATTATCAAGTATAAGAAGAAATTTATATCAAAATCATCTTTGTGAAGGGCTATAAGATCATAACCTACATGGTGCCTAAGGACACTTGATATCGCACGTGAACCTACATCAACCTTGAAAAAGTGCTCAAGGGAAAGTATAATAAGGGTGAGGTCTATGATAATAATACTAATGTTCAAAGATGAGCCTTCTCAATCTCATTTTTTGATGACTGATAACACCTACAGGGGAAAAGATAATGATGGGGTTAGAGAACAAGGAAACACGGTGCTACAAATCAAGAACATTGTCATGTTTTCAGCCACCTACAAGTGAAGGAAGTGAGATAATGTTGCATGAAAATATGAAAACTATCACAGTCAACAAGAATATGAGCATATGGAACTATCCAAGTTATAGATATGCATTAGTGGATAATAGAAATAGAATGATAGTGTTAATGAACAACGATAGTGCTAAACTAGAGTGAAAATGGCACATGCCAATGATACTTATGATTTCCAAACTCTCTTAGTTCTTTTCCAACTGCATGTGTGTTTTCCATATGTTAACATATTGTCATACGTTGCAAGACATTGCAATGTTGACATGTTCCATCCAAGAATAGTTTCCTATAGAATATTTGACCTTCCTCTCTCAATTTTTTTCATAAGAAGTCTCTTGAAGATGTTGGTAGGGCATGTATTCCACAATCCTGTGATACATTGTTAGTATGAAAATATAAACATATAGAATGATAAATATAAAAATGGTTAGAAAATTCAATATGTAATCTACAACAAGTAGTGCATGTGTGATTTATCTTTACATAAAAAAGGATTAAGAATTTCAAAATATCTTTGACAAATTTTAATTTGAGGATAATCCTCTAGAAATTTACAAAAAAAATGTGTTTGAGTCATATCCAAAAAATGCTTTGGATGTGGCTCATAGTTTTGACTATCAATTCTCCTTCTTACCACATCCCTTTGATTCAGAGACACCCTTGTGTTATTATTCCAATATTTTTCAATTAGTGATCCCAATGCTTCAACAACTTGTTTATCTTTTCGTGGGAGTCTCCTCGTGAATTCTCATAATTTAGTGGAATTGGTGTCCTCAATTCTTTGGTGCCTTTGAATAGCTCTTGATAAAAAAATTCTATTAATTCTCAATTTTTGACTCGTCTTTCTAATGAGATGAGCTTTCCTCATTTTATTACTTACTAAAGTTGATGTAATGACACATCATGTGACATTACTATCTTTTGAGCATGAGGTATTACCCACACTCTCATATGCATCCATTAGATTATTTACAATAGTTTTTTCATTTGAAGCATTTGATGTTCTCAACCCAAGAATCTTCATGATGGACCTATACTCTATATTTCACATCATTTCAAAAAATAGTTGGAATATTTCCATCTCATATAACTTTTCAAAGAACAATCTCCAAATATTATGAGCATATCTTATACAAGTGCATTGTGGAATCTTACCTCCCATTGGCTGCAAAATATTCTCATCAATATTAATCAAAAGATTTGGATTTCTATGCAAAATTCTAGGTGTTGTTCTCAAAGGTAAATTCATCTCAACATTATTAATTTCATCAATATTTAAATGAGATGGGCTAGATGGTGTACCTTCAATCGAGGATGGAATAGATGGCATACCTTGATCTTGAGATAGGAATGATGGCGTACCTTCTTCCTCAAATGTGAGTGATGATGTGCTCTCAACTTGAGATGCGGTAGATGGTATCCCTCCATATTCACTTGTGGTAGATGGTGTCCCTCCATATTCACTTGTAGTAGAGGGTGTGTCTCCAACTACAGTATTAAAATCTGTCTTAGCACAAATATTTCACATTCGTTCTCTTTGTGCCACCAATTTCATTTCTCTTTTTCATGGTTGAGGTTCCTCTTAAATTGACATGTTTTCATCAATCATTTCCAATTTCTTCTTCTCACAATGTTCCCTCATCCATGTTTCTTTCTTTTCATTCTTAGCTTCTATATCTTCTTGTGTTGGTTTAATCCTTATTCATTTTCTTGACATGATGAATAATTTTATCTATAGCATGATAAAGAGACAAACATTAGTTCCTAAACAATGAATCCATACAAATAAATGAAATATATGGCATTCAACCCTCACTAGCTTGTCAAAGCTAGCATGGACAAGGTATGTGAATTTTTTGACAAAAATGTTTTGATAGACATGCATGCAAAATGTGGTAGCATAGACAAGCTTGTGAGCTCACTAGCTAGTCAATGCAATAGCATTGACAAGCTAGTGGGTTTTTTGAAAAAATGCATCATAGAAATGGGGTCTCATGGTGTACATCACTGTGAGACAACATTTCTATGATGCATTTTTTCAAATAGCCCACTAGCTTGTCAAAGCTACCGCATTGACAAGCTAGTGAGCTCACTAGCTTTTCAGAGCTCACATGAATTTTTTGATGGAATTTAAAAGAAGAAAATTGGTGTGGGGGGCTTTCTTTCGCTTCTAGGGTTTTGGACCTAAAAGGGGAAAGACCAATTTCCAAGCTTTCACTCAAGAACAAACCCTTGAGATTTCAATGCAAAGGAGATTGAAATCTAGCAAAGGGAATGTTCTAGGGATTGAATGATGTTTAATGAGGGGTTTACCACCAAGTGTAAACTTGGAAAAGATAATATTCTTGAAAACACAGTGTGATATGCAAAAAATTGTTAAATGACCTAAAAATTGCCCTAGAAATGTAAATAAAGAAAAACAAAAAAGAAAAGATGTAAATGGTGTACACCTAGAAACCTTGAAGAGACTAGAAATAGCTCTGAAATTATGGAAATTCTAACTTTTTATGCTAGTAGGACTCATTCGCCAACTTGGGTGAATCACTCCCAGATCCTAATTTCTCCATGAGAGTATGTTTTGGGAAAAAGGGTATTGGAATCCAAAAACAAATCTAACAGAAAGCTACAATGGGACTCATTCACCACTCTTGGAAAAACAGTCTTGTTTCACTTTTTCATAAATTGAAAGCTCTGATCTACACTCCAACACTTGCTCTTTTCTTCCAACTTGAGTTATGGGTCTGAATCTATGAAAAAAAACCTAAAAAAATGAATTTAAATTGATTTTCCAATGGGGGTTTTCCTCATTCAAATCCCTATTTTGGTAGTTAAACCTTGATTGAAATAATGAAAGGTGTACATGAAAACTCTAGTCTTAAGTGTGTCTAAGACTAAGAAATCTGAAAGATGATGCAATCCTATTCTAATGTACAAGAATATGATGCAATAATGGAAATGAAAAGATAAATAACTCACTTGTGATGATTTATAATCACCCCAAGTGAGCTCTAATGATGCTTGTACCTTCCTTAGACTAAATGTAGAGTGACAATGGAAGATAGAATCAGTTAGGAAACAAGTCCTTAGGATTGGCTTGATGGCTAGTTGCATCTCCCCAAACTAGAATCCATCATGATTCACCATAGGCATCCATGATCAACCCTTTAAAATGCTAGATCTTGATAGAAAGTGAGCTTGAAGACCTGCAAAAATACTTTAATGCTACTCCAATGTTTCAAATTTGCTTGCTTTTGGAAAATTGCTTGAAGATTCCTCATGCTTGATGCTTTCCCTAAGTGCTTAGAGTATGCTTAGATTATGAAAAATGACTTAGGAGCTTGCTTTTATATGCATTATCACCTAATTAACCATTATTTAGATCTCAAAGGTCAACATTTACCAAAAACATGAATTAAATTGATGAATTCCCGCTCAAATTTGGAAAAGACCCCAAATGGGACTCATTCACCACACTTGGTGAATGGGTCCCACCAAAGGGGACTCATTTTCCCAAGGTGTAAAATGAGTCCCACCTTAGATTTTTGAGGTGGATTTTTAGGATTTTTAGGGATTTGAGTGATTTTATATGATTTTTGAGTGAAATGAGCCTTGAGATCCAAAATAATGGTTCTTAGGGGCCTATAAAGGGGAGTTAATGCCAAGGTGCCAAAATAGGTCCAAATTAAATGTGAAATTGCATCTTTCTTCAAGAGTGCACAATTTTCTACACTACATTTAGTCACACTTTTGTTCCCATATGACTCTACGTGCATATGTAAGCTAAAGGAATCCAATGATGACCTCTATTTCATAAAAGGATACACATGTAAGTTCAATCATGATACGAGAAAATGAAGCCCCCACTGTAGTTATATGCAAAACCACAATGTTAGGAACCACATCCTGCAACACGAACCCGCTAGTTGTCCAAAAATCCTTTTATCAAACCTCTATCTAGAAATCACATTCGAGCATAGATGTATGCCCCCCCTTGATTCTGCTTTCTTTACTGAGGTGGAATCAAGGTAGCAATCTAGCCATGTTGAATAGGGTAAGTCATATCATAGGGAATTTCCAAGTACCATGCCACATAATGATAGATGGTTGATGATTTTGGGAGCAAAATTATGATTCCAATGCAATGAAGGGTGTCAAAAACAAAACTCTCTAGCACCCATTATGTTTGTTTTATGAAATATGATTTTTAACCCTAATGTAGTAAAAACCCTAGTTTTAACTTACATAAGAGCAAAAAATGAAGTTAATTCTAACTTACTTTATCATTTACCTTTTGTAGCTTGAAAGTGATTAAAGAATAGTGAAAAGATGCTGAGAAAATGGGATTACAGGCCTACGAGACTAGACGTGTTGGGGGATTAGGTAGCATGTAGCAAGTGGCATCATGAGGTGAGTTGATTCTTCTACCTATGCTTTGTCCTTACACAGTGATTTTATGATTTTTATGCATTTCTAGGTTAATTTAGGACCTTGGAAAAAAAATTCACAAAGCATCGCCTTTCTTTGCGAAGTGTCCCTTTTTTTTGCAAAGTGTCCCACTTTTTCTCAAAGTGTCTCCTTTCTTTGCGAAGGGTTCTAAAGTGTCTAGGGTCATTACAAAAGAACACTAGAGTAACTGTAGTACACTTTTATGATTATTGATGTAAAAATTGAAGGGATTGGATTGCTTATAGGACATATTTTTTCTTTTTTCTATTAGGTTCCCACTCATTCATGTTAGCATCTGGGTGCCAAACAGATTAGCTTTCTTAGAGATCTAGCCCCCATGCTTTCAGGGGAGGACACAAAGCTACTACAGAATGTTGGAGTATATTGGGAATACCTAATAACCCCCCATGAGGTACCATGATGTGATGTTGATGGCACTAGATGAGTGTTGGGATGTCGATACATGCACATTTCACCCACCGTCTGGTGAGATGACAATCACATTGAAGGACATTCCTCATATACTCTAAGTTCCTCTTCGAGGTGAGCACATATTCTTTCAAGTAGAGCAGACATTCCAGGAGATGAAATCTTACATGTAGTATTTCCTTTGTGGACCATTACATGATGAGAGGGTGAGGGAATGGATCAATCTTGCTAGGCTATTGTACTCATGAGCTCCACTAGTGAGACAAATCATGATGCTCATAGTTGCATTAGTACTCATCCCAAAAAATTAGAGAGTGCACTTGGAGGGAGGACTAATACACCTTATATGAGGGATGGTAGAGCACTAGATAGTATATGCCTAGGGGCGTTGTATCCTAGCGCACCTATATTATGATCTTGGTCTATTTTTCTTTCGAGAGGTGGATAGTATGGTACACTATACACTTATATAAGTTTGGTGCCTTGAGCACATCACTTGTACTAGACCTAATAGCTTCCTATGTCTAAAATCCATGGAGTATCCATGGGCCTTTGGCCATCCTCTATGACAATTTTGGCAGTATGGTGATTTACACTTTTGGAGAGTGCAGTTTGACTAACTAGAGGAGGACAATATCCTTTGGAGAACTTATCAACTTGTGCTTCAGTAGCTAGATCACACTCAATAGATGAGTAGGTTATAACTTGATAGGTTTTTGATTGGAAAAAATTATTACATAGTATGTCCTTTCTACTACAATCGAGTCATGTGAAAGTTTAGGAAGATGCATATAGCACCCAAGACATGACCCTTCTTCAAGAGATCAGTGCATAGTGCCTAGAGACCTAGTGATACTATATGATTCACTATAGATGATGTTGTCCATAGTGAATCTGGGTACTCAGATCATGATATGCATCTAGTCTCCAATATAGATGACGTCGATGCCATAGATGACTATGAAAAGTGGTGGATAGTATCACGAACAACTCATGTGTTTCCTATGGAGGAGCCTATAGGTGATGTAGGACCACTCCTAGATGAGGGAGATGAGGTAGAAGATATGGCTGAGGAGAAATTCTATAGGGTTGCAGACATATTTATAGATGTCATAAATGAGGATTACAATGAGGATGTAGATCCTGACTATGACGACGAAGACATAGGAGATATAGAGGGTGATGAGGAGGATGAGAAGTCCATGAGTGAGGGTGATGAGGCATAAAATGAGGATCTAGTAGGGCACAAGTGGGGAGAGCCCTCTCCCATTCAAATGACTAGATCATGAGTAGCAGCTACAACATGAACCAATACCTACAGTCATGGAGAATCTAGCACATCATCCATGCCTCCTACATACGATGAGGTTGATTTTACATAGCCTACCAGGGATATAGGTGATGCTATTTTATTTATTTTTATACTTCATGCTTGTGCTTACACTTTATATGTATATCATGATGTGTATTGATATTTTATTGTTTCTATCTTTCAGGATATATGAGAGACTTTTAGAATCTCTATCGATAGGTGGCTGCAGAGATAGCACCTGCATCCATTGACAAGGAGGCCACAAACTCAGACTATGTGCCCCCATCAATTATGGATCAGTACCCAGAGTTGTTCAAGCCATACATTAGACTACAGGGAGCGCATGAGAGTTTGAGGAGGAGCATCCACTAAGTCGATGTTTCCTTAGAGACACAACCATCCCAGACCCCATCAGAGTTTGAGAGACTAGAGGCAGAGGTAGCAACGCTATAGGCAGAGAGAGATCAGATAGTAGGAGCACATCAGGAGGCCCTTGGATAGATACGAGGTTTGAATTTTACTCTTGGTACACTTTGTGGATTGCAATCACGATCACACACCACTGTCTTCCAACAAAATTCCACCAGACAGATGTAACCACCAGGTCCCGAGGGATCTAGTAGTCACAGGCCTCAGTAGTATTGTATATTTGATGAAATGTACACAAAAATTTGATATATATATATATATATGAGCACTTGATGTTTTATTATTTGTGTTTGAATGTTAAATGTCAATGTGATTAATTAAATAACCTTTGTAAGATTATTTAATGAATGCTTCCATAATTTAACATGCTTTATGTGATCTAAAAAAAACCTATTATAGTTTCTCTTAGATGCATTATTGCAATGAAGTATGTTATGCTAAATTAAATGCAATTATGATTTAATTAAAGAACATTAAATGCATATAAGGATATGATCTAACATAACACATGGGGTAAACTTGAATAGCATGAGACCTAATGTAATTAAATAAAAATGAATTAAATAATCTCTTTAGTGTTCGAGACACACAAATAACTTGCTTTTCAAGAACAAAGAAATACGAAAGCATATGACATTTAATCGAATAGCTCTATTGACACTCCTTATCATACTATTCAAGGGGATTAGACATAATAATGACATAGATGCGGATCATTGATAGGGTATTCGAGAGGCGTATGCACTAGACCCATAGCTTTCATTAATTATGTAGGGTCCTAACCAATTAGGAATAAATTCTCCTTTTTCAGTTGGGTCAACATTAATGTTATATTGATTTTCATACAAGACCAAGTCATCTTTACTAAATACATGAGGGATGACATGATCACTATAATTATGTTGTAATTTATTAGAATAGTCTTGGAGATGCTCAAGAGTGTTAATGCATTGTTCATCAAGCATCTCAAGCTGATGCAATCTTTCTTGTTTGTAAGTGTCATCATAGATAAGTCCTTGAAGAGAAATCCTTAATGTGGGGATTTCTAACTCCAAGGGAATAATTTCCTTGGTACCATAGGTAAGGTTATAGAGATTTGTTCTAGTGGATGTTCTAATGCTAGTACGGTAAGCCCATACCACATATGTTAGTTGCATGTGCCAATCCTTGTTATGTTTATTTACTATTTTTCTTAGGATCTATTCAAGAGTCTTATTAGTTGGTTCAACTTATCCATTAGATTGTGGGTAGTAAGGTGTTGAAAAGCGATGTTGGATCTTAAATGTGTTGAGGAATTTCTTCACATCATTTTTCTTAAATGGTATTCCATTATTTGAAACTAACATGGAGGGAAGTACAAAGCGATCAATAATGTGTTCTAATATGAAATGACATATTACATCAGCAGTTTTGGATCGAAGAGGAATAACTTCTACCCATTTTATAAAACAATATGTTAATGTGATTATAAACATATGTCTAGTAGATGAAGGTGGTGAAATTTTTCCAATTAGATCCAATCCCCATACTGAGAATGACCAAATAGGAATTTGGGCATGGAGTTCAGAAGCAGGAGCATGAATCAAATTACTATGTTCCTAACATTGTGACACCTCTTAACATACGCAAAGCAATCTTTTTCCATATGCCGCTAGTAGTATCCCATGTGAATGAGTTATTTCACTAAGGATCTTTCTCCAAAATGACCTCCACAAGCACCCAGATGTGCCTCATCAAGTGCTACAAGGATTTCAAATTCATTAAGACATCTAAGAAAAATTCCATTAAAGGATCTTCTATATAATATGTCAGCGAAGATGATGTACTAGGTTGCTAGTTTTCACAAGCGACATCAGGTGTTCTTTGTTGTGGGCTTAGGAACAGTACCATCTTTCAAATAGTTGTATATTGTATCATACCATTCACTTGAGTCTTGCTTGGTTGTTGCTAATACTTGATCAAGTTTATTGTTGATGGATGGTTGCATGATTGGGTGAACAGTAAATGTGAAATCCTTTGAAGGATCTTGAGGTGATATAAGAGAAGTTGCACTCAACATTGCATTCTCATGTTGATTATCTTTTCATAGGATGTTGTCAATGGTAAATGATTCAAACTTATCTAAAAAATTCATTGTGAGATCCTTGTATTTTGATAACTTGTCATGCTTTGCTTGATATGTCCCATTTGTTTGTTTGATTACTAATTGAAAATCACCAAATATCTTAATTTATTTGGCACCTAAGATTAAAGCAACACGTAACCTAGCGAGAAACACTTCATACTCAATAATGTTGTTTGTACATAGGAATTTTAACTGATATGACAAGGGAATAGGCTTTCCTATAGGCGGGATTAGTATAACCTCAGTGCCAGAGCTTGTTCTACACTTAGATCAATCAAAGTACAATTCTAATGTATTAGTTTCAATTGTCAGCAAATTATTGTTGGGGAAAGAGTCATTGCTAGGTAATGCCAAAGGGGAAGGAGTGTCAACCAATTGGTCAGTCAAGGCTTGACCCTTAATTTATTTTTGTGAAACAAACTTCAGTTCAAACTCAATCAACGACATCACCCACTTAGCTAGACATCTTAATAAGTCTTTTTTATTGAAAAGATGTTTGAGAGGGTCAAATTTTGTCAATACTTATATTTTGGCATTCAATAAATAATGTCGCAACTTACTAGTAGTGAATACAAGGGCCAAACATTTTTTTTCTATTGTTTTGTATCATTTTTCATAATCTATCATGGTTTGGCTGATGTAATAGACTAAATTCTCTTTACCATTTTCATCTTGTTGAGCCAACAATGTTGTGAGAGCATGGGATAATGTGGTTATATAAAGTATAATTAGTTTATTTTGCATAGCAGGTTGTAAAACAGGTGGAGTTGCAAGGTATTCTTTCAAACTCTCAAAAGCTTGTTTACAATCCTTATTCCAATCAAAGTGCACATCCTTTTTGAGAATATGTGTGAATGGTAATGTTTGATCGACTAAAGCTGCAACAACACAATGGATATCTTGAATTCTTCCTTGTAAAGTGTGCAATTGAGAAATATTTTAGGTGGCATGTTGACGATATCATTAATCTTCTTTGTATGTAAACCTCGATGCCTCTATGAGATACGATAAACCCTAAAATTTTCCCACTATCTACACCAAAGACACATTATTTTGGATTCAATCTCATGTTGTATTTTCACATTCGCTCAAAGATTTTTTGAAGGACATTCACGTTGTCTTGTCTTGTTAATGATTTGGTTAGAATGTCTTCAATGTAATCTTCTAAAATCTTGTGTATGTAATCATGGAATATTAGTGTCAGAGCTCGTTGATATGTTGTGCCCACATTCTTTAATCCAAAAGGCATCATAACCCAAAAAAATGTTCCCCAAACAATTGTAAATACCTTTTTTACTAATCTTGAGGGTTGATGAAAATTTGATTGTATCCAGAAAATCCATCCATGAATGACAACAAAGCATGTCCCACAGTCGAATATACTATCATGTCAATATTAGGAAGGGGAAAGTCATCTTTTAATGATGATTTATTCAAATCAAAAAAATCAGTACACATCCTAATACGATTGTCAAGTTTTGTGACTGCAACAATGTTCAGGATCCATGGGGAATAATCTATAGGTCTTATGAACCCAGAATCAAGGAGTTTTTCAATTTCATCCTTGACCAGCAAGGCTATTTTAGGGTTCATTTTTTGAATCTTTTGTCAAACAGGCTTAGGATTTTCAATGAGGACTATATTGTGTGTGACAATCTTAGGGTCAATTCTTGACATGTCTGAATATTTCCAAGCAAAGAGTTCAAGAAAGTCATGAAGCAAGGTTGCAGTATCTTCTTGTTCTCCATCATCGAGGCATTTTCCTATTTTAATGAATTTCTCTTTATCATTGATTTCCATAATTTCTATATCCATTGTATCTCCTAAAGGAATCACATTTGATCTTGAAAACTTGAGATTTTATTCTTCATTGTTCATGTTTGTCTCACCATTCTCTTTTTCTCCATCTTTTTTTCTGGTGCTTATCATAACATGTGTCACCTTTTTCTTGTGAGGAGTAGCTGGTGTATCATAAAATCCTAGCATTTATTTGAATGCTTCATCATCTTCAAAGTATTCCCATGATGATGGTAAATCCATGTCAAGTAATTCAGGATGCTTCATAGTGAGGTTATTTTTGGCTTGCACATGATAGTATTGATGTTTCACGATGGTCGCTTCATTGGTTATGTAATTTTAGAAGGACAATATACTAATTATTTGTTTCTTACGTGTTAGGCTCTATAGGAACCTGAATGCCTTATTCTTTCTTTCCAAATCCTTTACCATTTTAACCCAATTGATTCACAAATTTATAACCTCTCTTGGATAAAGTTTTTCCATTTCTTTCGAGTTTGGTGGTTGTTGGTAATTTATCATGTCAAAGTTTGTTGTATAACTTGTATCCTCTTCAAGAGTAAGTGACTTAGATTTTTTTGATTGTTCTTCCAAGTTCTGTGTTGACATGACCATTGGTTTTTTTTGTTTGTCATCTTCTTTTCTTGTGATTATGTATTCTCCCATAAATGAGGGTGTGAACTCCAAAGACCCTAATCATCGTCTAACAATTTTTACACTGATTTCAATTATTGCTTTTCTTCTTGTAAAGGTTCTATGTTGGATGTTGGAATTAATGTGTTTAGAGGACTTGTTATTCCTTTTTCAACTTGTAAGAAACGTTTTGGTTTGGGGTCCATTTCAACTTGGTATACCTTGTTGTCATAGACATATTTCATAATACGATGAAGATTTGAAGGCACCTCCTACAACTCATGAATTCATGGTCTTCCCAAAAGAATATTGTATGAAATATCATGAGGCATCACATGAATAGGACTTTGTAAGGTAGCTTTTCCAACTATAATAGGTAAAGTAATCACATCGAGTAGTTGCCTTCCTATGTTTTCGAATCCTTGAATTGATGAGTCAATTTTCATCATTGATTTGTCTACTCACAACATATCTAAGAGTTTCACACTACACATATTAAGGGCCAAGCCATTATCAACCATGGTCCTTTTTATGCCTATTCTATTAAATTGAGAAATTATCATAAAGGCCTCATTTTTCTGTCCCAATGCCAAAGGGGGCAGCTCATGTTGGTATAAGGTTATGTCTATATTATCTATATTCATTCCTTATATGAGAGCTACCACATCATTGGAATTTTTTCTAGAAGGATCCACTACTTGTAAGGCTATTTGAAGCATACTGTGATAGTTTGGTGAATTTTGAATTAAGTCCCATAGGGATATCTTTGTAGGAGTATTCTTAAGTTGTTCGACGGGATTATATGCCTTCCCACTATTCAAAGTTAAACAAGGAGCACTAGGAAAAATTGGATTAGGAAAAGGTAAGGGTGTCGGGGTTGGTTGTTGTGGTTGTGGATTATTTCTAGTGTTGCATGTATGAGCAATAGTATTATGACTTGGTTGCTGCAATACATTATTCTTAGGTGGATAAAGGGTAAACTCGGGTTTATTTTTAGGTTGTGGTTTATGTGAAGGTGGGTAAAGGATGAGTTGAGGTTGAATCACATTAATGTCTCTTATTTCTGGTTTCTCATAACAAGCCTTAGTGGATGGGATTTGTGAGATGAATTCCTCAAGGGTTTCATCTAACATACCAAAGTCATCTCTAGTAAAACACTTGAGGGTTAAGTTAACTTCACTTGGTTTGGGTTTTTCATGAAAATCCTTAGTGGATGATCTTAGTTAGAGGAAGTCCCCAGGGGAATCATCTAACATGTCTAATTCATCACTACTAAAGGGCTTGGATGATATGATTTTTCTATATTTAAGCATTTTTTGAATTGTTTCTATTGATTTTTACAGCTTTTTGTTTTCATTTTCTAATCAATCTAATCTTAAGTGAACTAGGAACTAATGTTGAAAACAAAAATTGTAAAAATCTAATGCTATCCATAATTGCCATGAATGTAAATAATGGTATTTCTAATGACTTCAATGTAACATAATGAAAATGAACTAAATAGAAAAGTAATAGAGGCAAACAAAAGCTTAAAAACTAGAAATTTAACTCTGTAAACAACAATTTAAAATTTGCACTAGAACTAATTCGCCCAAGGTGGAAAATGAGTCCTAGTAGGGATTTTTGTTCAAATTTTTTGGATTTTTTTGGTTGATTTTTATGTTTTCTATGATGTATGATCTAGATATAGGATGAAAATGCAATTTTTCAATACTTTCTAATGAAATTAAGTGCAAAAATGCAAGCTAAATGAGTCTTTCAGTAATGCAAGAATTGAAACCCTAGAATGCAAATTAACTAATGAAAAACCTAATGCAATGTTAATGCAAGATAAATCTAGGATGCAAATGCACTCCAAATCACAATTTCAATGTTCTAAATGCAGGTTCAATAGAATGAAAAGAAGAAAATTGGTGTGGGGGGATTTCTTTCACTACTAGGGTATTGGACCTAAAAGGGGAAGGACCAATTTCCAACCTTTCAATCAAGAAAAAACCCTTGAGATTCCAATGAAAAGAAGGTTGAAATCTGGAAAAGGGACTATTCTAGGGATTGAATGATGTCTAATGAGGGGTTCACCACTAAGTGTAAACTTGGAAAAGATAATATGCTGGAAAACACAATGTGATATATAAACAATTGTTAAATGACCTACAAAATGCCCTAGAAATGTAAATAAAGTAGAACCAAAAAGGAAAGATGTAAATGGTGTGCACCTACAAACCTTGAAGAGACTAGAAATAGCTTTGAAATTTTGGAAATCCTAACTTTTTATGCTACTGGGACTCCCAGATTTTGATTTCTACACAGGAGTCTGTTTCAGGAAAAAGGGTATCAAAATCTGCAAATAAATATGACAGATAGCTACAATGGGACTCATTCTCCACTCTTGGCAAATCAGTCCTGTTTCACCTTTTCAAAAATTGAAAGCTTTGATCTACACTCCAACACCTACTCTTTTCTTCCAACTTGAGTTCTGAGTTTGAATTTGTGAAAAAAACCTACAAAACAGAATTCAAATTGATTTTTCTAATGGGGAGTTTGCCTCATTTAAACCCCTAGTTTGGTAGTTAAACCTTGATTGAAATAATGAAAAGTGCATGAAAACCCTAGTCTTAAGTGTGTCTAAGACTAGGAAATCTGAAAGATGATGCATTCCTATTCTAATGTGCAAGAATATGATGTTATAATGGAAATGAAAATATGAATAAATCACTTGTTATGATCTCTTATCACCCCAAGTGAGCTCTAATGATGCTTGTACCTTCCTTAGGCTGAATGTAGAGTGACAATGGAAGATGGAATCACTTAGGAAACAAGTCTTTAGGATTGGCTTGATGGCTAGTTGCATCTCCCCAACCTAGAATCCATCATGATTCACCATAGGAATCCATGATCAACCCTTGACAATGATAGATCTTGATAGAAAGTGAGCCTGAAGACCTGCAAAAATACTTTAATGTTGCTCCAATGCTTCAACTTTGCTTGCTTTTGGAAAATTGCTTGAAGAATCTTGATGCTTCATGCTTTCCCTAAGGGCTTAGAGTATTCTTAGATTGTGAAAAATGACTTAGGAGCTTACTTTTATAGGCATTATCACCTAATTGACTGTTATTTAGATCTCAAAGGCCGAAATTTACCAAAAACATGAATTAAATTGATGAATTCCTACTCAAATTTGAAAAAGACCCCAAATGGGACACATTCACCACACTTCGTGAATGGGTCCCACCTAAGGGGACTCATTTTACCAAGGTGGTGAATGAGTCCCACCTTAGACTTTTTAGGTGGGATTTCAGGATTTTTGGGGATTTGAGTGATTTTATATGATTTTTGAGTGAAATGAGCCCCGAGATCTAAAATAATGGGTCCAAATTAAGTGTGAAATTGCCTCTTTCTTCAAGAGTGCACAATTTTCTACACTACAAGAATTCCTTAAAGAAATGTGGTCTCGTGGCATGCCATGATTGTGCAAGATAGACACAAAATGGAAGCATGGAAAAGGCATGTGAATTGTTTGACAAATTTTTTTTGGTAGACATGTATGCAAAATGCAATAGCATAGACAAGCTAGTGAGATCACTATCTTTTCAATGCAGTAGCATTGGTAAGGTAGTGGGTTGTTTGAAAAAATGCCTCATAGAAATGGGGGCTCATGGTGATGTACTAGCTCACTAGCTTGTCAATGCGGTACCATTGACAAGGCAGTGGGTTGTTTGAAATAATGCATCATATAAATTGGGTGTCATGATGATGTACATCACCATGAGACCCCATTTCAATGAGGCATTTTTTCAAATAGCTGACTACCTTGTCAATTTTACCATATTGACAAGCTAGTGAGCTAGTGCACTCACTACCTTGTAATGGAGACCTTGGAACAGGGTATGACATCTATAAAAACATGAAATGTGGTCTCGTGAAATGCCATGATCACAAGATAAGCACAAAATGGAATTTTTTAAATACATTACAAACTTTCACAAAGATACAATTGGCTCAAGAGTATAAATCCAAATTCCATAACTTTTGTCTTAACATCCTACCTCTGGAACAAGGTATCCAGGCATCAATCAAATCATTGAAAGAAAGGGGGATTGTTGGAAAAAATGTTTTGGTAGACATGTATGGAAAATTTGGTAGCATAGACAAGGAAATCAGCTATTTAAATAATTTCTTCAAATAAATGTGGTCTCATGGTGTTGCACATCACCATGAGACCACATTTCTTTGAAGCATTTTTTCAAACAGTTGATTGCCTTGTCTATGTTATTTAATACAATGTTTTGGTAGAAATGCATGGAAAATTTGGTAGCATAGATAAGGAAATTAGTAGTTTTGCTAGAAATTTTTGACAAAATTCCTCAATGATATATGTCCTCATGGACTACAATGATTGTAGGATATGCAGAAAATGGATTTGTTGAAAATGCTTTAGAAATTCTCAAGCAAATGCAGTTTCTAGGTGTAAAACCAAATTCCACTGCATTTTCCAACATTCCCCATTCCTATAACAAAATGGAAGCTTTCGAAAGGGGTATGCACATCCATCAAAAAGGATTGAGAAATGATGTATTATATTGCATACTTATAACTACTCTCATATATATGTGTATGCAAAATGTGGAACCATACACAAGGTAGGTCAATTGGTTTAACAAAATTCCTCAAAGAGATGTGATTTAAAATGTAATTGTAAAGTGTAAACAATTGTGTAGATTAAAATGTGTCAAGAGGGGCTAAGGTTATAATGACAAAAAAACAATGATGAACATGGAATATGCATAATAACAAAATCAAAGCATTGTATTAAGCATGTTTGATAAGAGATGATAAAGAAACATAAAAGAACTAAGGAAAATGTGTAAAGAATTCACATACCTAATAAATGGAGATTCGAATGGAGGAGTTCTACCCAATTATGTAGTCTTTATTTCTTCTTGCATCAAACTCCTCAAAATTTTGAGTTTTTCACAAGCTTGTTTCCTTTTCAACGTTCAATTGTATATCACTCTTGAATAGAATTACTAACAACAATGCAAATAACCAATGTATAATGTTAAATTCCTACAATTCAATCACAATTAACATTGCAAAACTACAAAAATTGAGACTTGAATTGATATATATCAAATTCGATGTGAAAACTCTATTATTTGCTCCTTCCTAAGTTGGAAAACCATAAAAAGGTGGTGGAAAGTTCATGCAAAGGTGGTAGAGTGTCAAAAATTTGCATGTGCACTTCCCAACAACATCAAAAAGCTTATTTTTCTTGAAACATGTGCATAACTAGGAGAACAACAAAGCATGTGGGCCTAGATCACAAGTGTGTTGAATTTTTAACCATTTTTAGAGAAAGCCAAAATGCGCCCACGTTATAACAAAAGTGCATTTTGGCTTTCTATACAAAAAAAATATATCTCAACTTCTTCAAAACATTCTCACATTATGAAAAAGTTGATTTTCTAAGGGTTTCCTCTCTCTCCTTAGCCATCTAAGTCTCTCACTTAACCCTAAATATTATCCCTAAACCCTCAACCCTAGACACTATGCCTTAAACCCTAATCTATCAACCCTATACCCTTAAACCCTTAATACCTCAACCCTTAAACCCTAAACCCTAATCTCTCTTTCTCCCACTCCCTCTCTCTCACTCCATCTCTCTCCCACTCCCTCTCTCTCCCACTCTATCTCTCTCTCATCCCTCTATCTCCCACTCCCTCTCTTTCCCTTTCTCAAATATCTCCCTCCCACCCCCATCTCCCTCTCTCTCTCTCTCTCTCCTTAAAACCTTAAACCCTCTCTCTATTTATATATATATATATATCTCACCTATCTCTCCCTCCCTCTCTCCTACACTCTAATTATCTCTATCTACCCTCTCTCTCTCTCTAATCCCTCAACCCTAATCCCTCAACCCTAAACCCTCAACCCTAAACCCTCAACCCCTAAACCTTCTACCCTATACATTGGAACCTCAACCATATTCCCTCAATCCTATACCCTCAACCCTCTATGCTCAACCCAATACCCTAAACCCTCTACCCTATAAATTGGATCCTCAAATCTCATATGTATTTCTCCTTCCCTCCTCTTCTCTCCATCTCTCCCTCCCTCCATCCCTCCCTCTCTACCCTAATCCCTCAACCCTTAAACCCTTAAACTTCAACCCTCTACTCTCTACCCTCTTGACCCAATACCATCAACCCTCAACTTGTAATCCCCCTTAATCCCTCAACCCTAATCCTTCAAACCTCAACTCTCAAACCCTAATCCCTCAACCCTCAACCCTAATCCCTCAAACCTCAACCCTTAAACCCTAAACCCTAAACCCATATACCCTCTACCCTATACATTGGACCCTCAACCCTAATTTCTCTACCCAATACCCTCAACCCTCTACCCTCAACCCAATACCCTAAACCCTCAGTCATATACCCTCAACCCTATACCCTCAATTCTCAACCCTCTACCCTATAAATTGAATCCTCATCCCTCATCTATATTTCTCCTTCCCTCCTCTTCTTTCCTCTCTATCTCACTTCTCCCTCCATATCTCCCTCCTTACATCCCTCCCTCTCTACCCTAATCTCTAAACTCTAAACCCTAACCCTCAACCCTAAAACCTCAACCCTCATCCCTTAAACCATAAACCCTCAACCCCTATACCCTCTACCCTATACATTAGACCCTCAACCCTAATCCCTCAACCATACACGTTCAACCCTCTACCCTTAACCCAATACCCTAACCCTAAACCCTATACCCTCAACCTTATACACTCAATTCTCAACCCTCATATATATTTCTCCTTCCCACCTCTTCTCTCCTTCTCTCTATGTCACTTCTCCTTGCATCTCTTCCCACTCCCTCTTTCTCCCACTCCCTCTCTCCCTCTCTCTCCAACCCCCTCTCTCTCACTCCCCCCCTCTCTCTAGTCCCTCAACCCTCAACCCTTAAACCCTAAACCCTAAACCCCTATACTTTGGACCCTCAACCCTAATCCATCAACCCTATACCCACAACCCTCTATGATCAACCCAATACCCTAAACCCTCAACCCTAAACCCTCAATTCTCAACCATCTACCCTATACATTGGATCCTAAAATCTCATCTATCTTTCTCCTCCCCTCCTCTTCTATCCTTCTCTCTATCTTGAACTTCTCCCTCCATATCTTCCTCCCTCCATCCCTCCCTCACTACCCTAATTCCTCAACCTTATACCCTGAACCCTTAAACCATCAACCCTCAACCCTTAAACCCTAAATCCTTAGACCCTCTACACTCTACCCCATTGACCTAAAACCCTTAATCCTCAACCCTCAAAATGTAATCCCTAAACCATTAATCCCTCAAAAATCAAACTCTGAACTCTTAGCCCTTAATCCCTCAACCCTAATCCCTCAACCCTTAACCCTTAAACCTTCAACCTTATACCCTCTACCCTATAAATTGAACCCTCAACCCTAATCCCTTAACCTTATACGCTCAACCCTCTACCCTCAACCCAATACCTTAAACCCTCAACCATACACCCTCAATTATCAACCCTCTACCCTATACATTGAATCCTCAACCCTCATCTACCTTTCTCCTTCCATCCTCTTCTCTCCTTCTCTCTATCTCACTTCTCCCTCCATCCCTCCCTCTCTACCATAATCCCTACACCCTAAACCCTCAACCCTCATCTATCTTTCTCCTTCCCTCCATATCTCCCTCCCACCATCCCACCCTCTCTACCCTAATCCTTAAACCCTAAACCCTCAACCCTTAATCCCTCAACCCTAAACCCTCAACCCTCACCCCTTAAACCATAAGCCCTCAACCCCTATACCCTCTAACCTATACATTGGACCCTCAACCCTAATCCCTCAACCCTATATGCTTAACCATCTACCCTTAACCCAATACCCTATACCATATACATGTTATCAATTAGGATTGCACCCTTAGCAAAGATAAACTTTACTATCCTGTTGAAACACGGAAACAATCTTAGATTATGGGTAATTTATGGTGAGAGTGAATCTCCAAAGCAAGCCAGTTCCCCTAGAAAATAACCTAATCTAAAAGACTTTATGAGGAAAGGGTTAGGAGGAAAACTAAAAATGAAATCCTAAATCCTAAAGATGATTCACCAAAAACTTTAAATATTTTGATAACTTTTCTCACAACTTCTCAAAACTTCAACTCTCACAATCTCGCCATAAAACATATAACCCAATAGTGATTTTTATGAAGGATCACAGGATTGAACACAAAATACAACCTTAATTATATGAAACTCTTGCACACAAGTTCACAATAATAAGACATAAAAAGATTATGTATTTTGAATCAAAATAAACATCAAATTATCACTAAAAATATGAGACAAGAAATGAGAAGAAAAACTTTGTTGTTTATTAAAACTAGAGGAGTCTCAACCTCAAAATCTAATTACAAAAGTGTTTACAAAACTCTTTGAAATGAGTAGGAGAGAAAGAAACAATAATCTCAACTTCAAAAAATCAAAATTTTCTCCAACTTATAGCTCCAAGGTATCTCCAATAGTGAGAATAGAAAAAATCAGAGTGAACTGCATCTCCAAATAGCAACTTTCATCCATTTTCGAGCTCAAGAGAAAAGCCTCCAAAATAGTGCCCAAAACTGATCCAAACTGTCTAAAAAGGATGGCAACTTTTTACCTCCAATATGTCAATAGAAAAGCCTCACAAAATCAGGTTCAAATAGCTGAGAACTAAAAATGGAAGGTTCAATTTGCACATCTTTTTCCAATTTCGCCCAAGGACTCAAACTCAGAAATAGAAAGATTTTATCCCCACTAATTTCATTTTTTTAAAATAACAAACATTAAGGTAATTTATAACAATATTTCCTTAATGATGTTTTACATGTTATGTGTAGTTTTAGAAATACAATGTGGAAAGTTTAATCTTAGCCCTGATTTTTACAATTTGGCTTTGATCATTTTGATTTTTTCAACAAAAATAATACTTTGATGCTTTACAAAAATCAAAGCAACTCACTAAGGCTCTCATGATATTTGATTTTCTATAAAAAATCATAAAAATATTTTAGGCACATATCACATTATGCTTTCTCAAAAGTCAAAAGAGGAACCCTAGGGAGGTCATCAAATTGATTTTCTCCAAGGCCATGAAACAATTCCAAGGCATAAGAAAGGGTCATCCTAAAATGAAAGGGCAAAGGCACATATGATTTTCCCTAAAAATAAAAAAGAAAGCTAAGGCATGAATTCGGCCTAGGCATCCAAAATATATGTAAAGGAAAAAATAAAATACCACAGTATTAATATTTTTTCACAAGACTTAAAACAATGTGAAATAAAACCCAAGGCCAAATTAGGGTAAATGAAACCCTAGCACAAAACTATTGAGCCCTATCATTTCGCCTTCATTTTCACCTCTTGATTTTTGACTAGGGCTCTCTACACATTGCTTCCATTGAAGAGGGTTTGCTTCAGGCTTCATGGAGTTTTTTCAGATTTTTGAAGCAATTCTCCCAAAAAAATTTGTGGTAAGCATCTCTTTTTTTAAACATGTAAGAATCTTTCTATTTCCTCCATTTTAAATCTGTTTGAAGTGGCTCTAACCCATGACTCTCTTCTTCTACTCATTCCTTTCCTCTGTTTCCCTCTATTCCTACCTTACTTTTCACTAAGGTTGCCATCAAAGAACTTTTTAAGCTCATTACTGTGAGTATTTGAAAGCTTTTTCTGTAAAAAAAAAAAATTGGGTAAGCTTTTACCAATTGAGCTTTGCATTATTTCTTCCTTTGTGCATCTTGAATTAAAAAATCCAAGGTTTTTATTATTCTATGAAGTGAAAGAGTTCTATGCATTTTAATTTCATGATTTTTAGTCCCTATGAGGTGTCCTATATCCCCATGTCCACAAGTTTTGTAGGGTATTTGCTTGTTTACTTTTGAGAAAAGAACATGGCCCCAACCTCTTTGTTTTGACCTTTGAAGCTTGGAATCTACAGGACGTGGCTTCAACAATGACATCTGAACATTGCTTATGTACCTTACTCTCCATCATGCAAATACAAGATGGACTAAGTTCTTAAAAAAAATGTGGCTTACACTGTTGTTTCTTCCTGAAAGAAAAGAATTGAACTCTTTCCTATTCTGGGTTCATTCTATGCTTGTATTCTCGACCTTCCATTCAGATTTTCAGCCACACATGGGTTCAAAACCCTAGCTTGTGTCTTCTCCATTATTGTGGGAAACAAAGAGAATAACTTCATTTGCAACCTTGAATTTGGTAAAATCTCTAGGTTGTATTTTGAAAACCTTACTTTGAAACTAATGCACATCATGTGTGTTCTTCGTTCTTGCATTTCACCTTCAAACTCTTCATGGCTGCCTCATAGCCTTGACATTTGTAAACCCCATCATTATGCCCTCAGTAATGCTCTGATATCTATAAATGGTTCTCATGATTGCATTCATCTATGGACTGCCATACTATCACTATGGTTGTATTTCAACATTTGCACTTTTTGGGTCTTTATAGAACGGAATGGAAAAGGCCTCCATATTCCCTTGGTTCTATTTTTATTCTTTCTACTCTCATTCATGATTGATTCCCATTCATAGCTCCCACTGTGCTTTGCATTTTTATTATAGTGATACAAAAGAGAATTCTTTCCTTTTCAACCTATTAGCACCCTCCACAAAAGTTAAATTTCCATCATTTATTCACTTTGTTGTATGCTCATCTTACAATGCTTGAATTTTGAAAGTGGAAAGTATCCACAAGTATCATGTGGGTTGCATCACTGTAGGTTGTAGCTTACTTTGCATCTTGAAAATATGGATGAAAACTGAATATTGCTCATGTACACTTGAATCTTGGAATTGTCACTATTGTTGTCCTAATGGATGCACTTCAAATTGAATGTTATGAATGGTAAGTGATCTTGAAGTTCTTGCAGTTATTTTTATGATTTACTCCTTCAGTGAATGTTTCCCTTTGAGAAATTATGGATGTGAATATGAATTCCTTTCTCAAACCCCTCTTGAATGCTAAGAGGCAACACGATGGGCTCAACCCTTGTGGGAGTCCATTTTTGCACCACATGCTATTATGTCTTCAGAAATGGATCAAAAACATGATTTATCCTATACCTATATAGTGAACAAACATGTTATATTAAAAAACAAAGAAGCTCAGTTCTTCTGTGATATTTCATTTTTCAAGCTCTCTTGTATACTTCTAATGTTTATTCAACTGATTCAATACATATAGGCAATGCACTATATTTTTGTTGATAAAGCACATAGTGAAATTCATATCTAGAGCTCTAACATATTTTCTCATCATGATGCAAGTTCTCTCAAGCTTGGGAGCAAGCAGGAGCAGTAGCAATGAAGACCAACAGAAGACCCAAATCAATCAATGATGGATATGTTTTTCATTATATTCTTCCTTTCTTTTATTAATCTTTACTTGTATAGTTCATTCCTTAAAATGTACTGATTCAGATACTCCCACGACTTGTGTGGGACACTTGATCTCTCTTTTCTTTCCAATGAATATGAAAAATATAATTCTTTGCAATCTTGTACAATTTTATGTATCTCTTTTGCAACATGTATGCAACATTGTGAAATGGAAAAATCAATATAGAATTGAATGAAAGCAATATTATTTTATCTCATGTAGTCTCTTTTATGTTGTAAACACTAAATGGAAAATTGAATGCCACCTTTTGTTGAAAAAACGTTGCACAATAAAATTGAACTCTCTCTCTTAAACTTCAATATATGCAATGGTTTAAGCAAAGAAGAAATAAATTTAAATCTTTCACCTTAAAATGAACATAAGTTGTTTCAACTCTATCAATTTGAGTTGTAGGTGAAAAATTGGTAACAATACCCTCAATCCTATACACTTAATTCTCAACCCTCTACCCTATACATTGGATCCTCAACCCTCATCTAGCTTTCTCCTTCCCTCCTCTTCTCTCCTCTCTATCTCCCCCTTGAAGTGTCTTGTTATTCTCAGTTGTTATCAATTATTTGCAGCATATTTCATATCTTCTTCTTCTATTGTGCAAGTTTTTTCATTACAATCCCTCCCTCTCTACCCTAATCCCTCAACCCTATACCCTCAACCCTTAAACCATTAAACCCTCAACCCTAAACCATTAACCCTCAACCCTTAAACCCTAAACCATTAAAATGTCTACCCTCTACCCTCAACCTAATACCCTAAACCCTCAACCTTAATCCCTCAACCCTTAAAATATCTACCTTAAACCATCAACCCTAAACCCTTAATCCCTCAACCCTTAAACCCTAAATCCTCAACCCTATACCCGCAACCCTTAAACCCTTAAACTCTCAACCCTCAACCCTTAAACCATAAACACTTAAACCTTCTACCCTCTACCCTCAACCCAATACCCTCTACCCTCAACCCTAACCCCTCAACCCTATACCATAAACCCTTAAACCCTTAAGCCCAAGTAAAAGAATGATTTTTTGTCACACTTTCAGCCAAATAAATCATTCCGAGCGAGCTATTTCTAGTTAGAAGATTTTCGGCTGAGTCACTTTTGGCCAAAACCACATGGCAATGACTTGGCGTCAATGTGGTAGTACCCTTCTAGTTGGAAGAGTTTTGACCAAAAGTGAATCAAATAAAAATCTTCCTCCTGGAAACGTGGATAATAAAATAAAATAAAATTGGGCCCAACCATTTTGCATGCTCAAGCGAAATTGTTCCACAACAACAGAACCTTGGCCGAACAAGGGTTTGGAAATTTTGATATATAGCAACAAGACCCATATTCAGAGTGTTATTTCCAAGTTCTCTTCTACATTTTTTCTTCATGTGTGCTTGGTAGGTAACGCCTTGGTGTTTGTGATTTGGAAAAAAATGGAAAATATTTTCAGCATTGAAGGATGTGTTCAATTTTTCTTGGGTGTATGTTTGGTCAAAATATTTTTGCTCATCATGGAAGGACTTAAATTGCTCCCATGGTTTTTTATGAGACATACCTTGAAGCATGCTATAGATATAAATTGAGTTTCTTGTGTCCTTTTAGCCCAACCAATTTATCTTTGTTAAGAAGACAAAAAATATAATACTCCAATTACATTCAAAATACAGAAACTGGCTGCCTATGAGAGTAACCTTATGATATATGATTATGTTTGCACAGTGCATATATTCTATTAAGGGTTGACTAATTTTATATGATTCTTCCAAACTTTCTTTGGTACAAACCCTTTAGTATGCCATACTAGTGTTTCCCACATGAAAATTGAGCAAACCACCTCCAAATGATATATCCCTAACTTCAGTCAAATGACCATTTAGATGTTTGTATTTTGACTATTTTCACTTTCTAAATGTTTGGTTTCATAACAATACTATTTTCATAGTTTCTCAAACCTTAAAGTATTTTTTAATTTATTTTCTAATTGGACTATCAATTTTTTAAAGGTTTTATTTTCATTACAATTTAAATATTAATAAAATGAAATTTATTATGAATCAACTAGAATTTTAAAAAAATTGCATCAAACATTAGGAACAAGTAATTCTAGGAGCTACCATAGATTCTAGTAGATTCATCATGTCTTTTTGGCTACTTCTCACCACCCCATAAAGTCATTCTCCATTAAAACCATTCCCACTATGTTGCTATACTATACAATTAGAACAGCCACATAAGTTTTCACTTAAATCTTAAGTGACCTACAAGCCTAAGTAACTTTTAAAATAAAAGTAAAGTGCAAAACATTTTAAGGACTTAGGGTTTAGGATAAAGATAGTCGTCTAGGACTTAGGGTTTCAACATAAAGAGAGTATCTTAACATTAACCAAAAACTCTTGAGATCCCCTTCCCATTACACCTGAATGTCACTATTACAAGAGATGGATCATGTCAATTTTATTGATATTTGAATACTTTTTAAAAAAATTGAAAACCTTTCACAAACATGATGTGTTTAACTCTTTGCAAGCATACATGATCAATATGTAGATATAGCAGGACATCTTCACATGCAACTTCAATCTCCTTTGACATTAGATATGCTTGTCATTATCATGCATTTCAACTTCTTTGGATGTTGGATACAAACCTTAATCTTCACATTCCATATCAAGAGTTAGTGTTGTCAACTCTATCTATTTGATAGTGTTGAAAGTAAATGAGAACTTCCTTAAAGGAGAGGATGCAGGTATAATCAAAGGCTTAAATAAAAGGCTCAATATATTGATATAGCTTTCCTATCAATATTTTGAGTCGTTGTTAAAACACAGTTGTTGTTGAGGATATAAATATCTTGCTATTGTTTGAGCCTTTGATTTAGCATTTACAACACCCTTATAGTTTTCTTATTCCTACAAACATTAATTATGCATATTTTTATATATTTTTGCATTCATATACCCTTCTCATCTTTCACTTGTGATTCTTACATTTTAATTTATAATCTCAAAGCCTTTTTAACCATACATACACCTTGTGTTGCACTAAATGTATACTATCTCTTTATACTCTAATATATTCTTAACAATTTTGCATATATCCTTTTGTCAAATCCTTCAATAGCGAATCTACTCCTTATAAACCTATCAACTTCCATTTATGTAAAACAATTAATTCTAATTATTTTTAAAAAAATGTTAATATCAACATATCAAAATTATTAATTCATGCTTAAGTATATAATTATTTTTTTGTAATTATTGTATATTCCACCTTGTGGTAGCATCTATACCTTCAAAATGTACCTAGGACAAAACTACTAAAACAATGCATGGGGTTCTGTACATGCACTCCAAATTCTTTATATTAAATCTTCACCTCCCACGTTTGTAAACTTATGTAATTTTAAATAGTTTTAAAAAAGTTATGATATTGAATGAACATAACACTTTATGAGATCAAGAATACTAAAAGAGCAATCAAAAGTAATAAAAGAGTGTTACAAAAGAATAAGAACAAAAATTGATTGATTTAGATATATAATCATATCAATTTTAAATAAATAATGACTTTTGATTTAAATATATATTTATATAATATTATAATTTAATATATAGACAAAATACCAATACCTATACAATCTAATTATATGCCTATTTTCAATTTCCTATTTGCTTCCATGTTTTGCATGCCTATCAATATTTACAAAACTAAATCAAAGGCGTAAATGACAACATCCTGGTACACATATGAACCATGGGGTAGCAACTATAGAGGATATTCCACAATAGCCTACAAGATCCCATGCACACCATGTTTCTATCGATCATTTAGCTTGTCCAAGTCATCAGGATGTTATAGATCACATTGAGGTTATTGTGGCACTTGATCTTTTCCATGTCACATATAGTCAACTTCCTTTTGGCATTGATATTGTACATGCTACAAATCCCCCTACAGTGTTGTTCCATTCTTGTGATCTTAGTGACATTGGTAGAGCTATTGATCAGGCACGACAGGTACTTGAATAATTTATATATATATAATTTTGTTCAAAAAAGTATGTATGTATACATGTATTGTATTTTAAAGTCTAGTTGTTTAACTCCTAATTGAAATTGTGTACTTGAAAATTTTAAGCAGTAGTGTGATTTGTCAGACTTTGGAAATTTGGCACATGATGGCAATCCTGTGCAGTATATAGCTGAGGTTCTTTTAAATAATAAAAAAATTAATTACTTGATGTAAGTTTGAACACATTGAACTTGTACATTGTAAGTTTAGATAATTTTACATATATGTACACATATATATACATGTATTAAAAATTAAATTTAAACATGTGTGTACTTGAACACATGTAGGGCTTGAGATGAGGCTTGGGACATAGATCAAGAGAGGAATTGGTCCATGGATCAAGGGAGATATCAAGCCATGGACCGAGGGAGAGATTGGGCCATGGATCAAGGGAGAGATCAAGAGAGAGATCAAGCTAGAGATCTAATGATTCTATTGATACTAGATATCCCTATCTTTGAGATGTTTTATAGTATTGTGGTTTGAGATCAGATTATTATGTTGGAGACACTTTTTATGATTTATGTATGACATTACATGCATTTATGGTTTATGGTATATACTTGTTATGATTTACATCACATTCATACATTTATGTTTTATGGTTTGAATAGGTTTGTTATGTACACATTATTATGGTTTGAAGACTTGTTACATCTATTTACATCATCCATTATTATGGTTTTATTTATTTAGCAAGTTTGTACCTTTATTTAAATTTATTATGGTTTTTTCACACTTGTTGTACATCTATTTACATCATTAATTCAAAATGTTGGACTATCTAATGGTTTCTATTTGTAAATTTAAAATGATGGACATGTACAATTAATTTTAAATAGAAATGAATTTGTCTAAATAAATAGGTCAAGAAATAGAAATTTTTGATTGCAAATATGTAAGAGATTAATGCTATATTTAAGTGGAACATAAAAATACAACTGGAAATAGATGATAACCTAAATTCTTATCTCTAAATGTTCATTTTTAAAGTAACTCTAGGTTAAATTTAAATTGTGCATACATCATGCTATACATGAACTTAAGAATTCCATATAATCTAATATAGCTATCTCAAGCACCCCAAACACCATCACTATGATTCACTACAATGAATATTCCAATGCACTAAGGTGAACAAGAAATACCAGTCCAAGAGAACCCATATAATCTAACATTCACAAAATGATACATGTAAGTTATGTATACCAAAGGTTATAGAAAATCATGGTTGCTACTCTAAATGAAAGAAAATAGATTTTATGTAATGCCTATAAAACTTGGATAATATACCCGATGATTAGGATAAGGTGGGTGATTAGAAGAATAAATTATGAGGATGAATATGGAGGATGGGATTAGGATTGGGATCAATTTTCAAGACCTCAAAATGATTTGATTTGATTAAGTTGATCTATACTTACCCGATAGGATAATGTTCCTAAGCAAGAGTTAATTGGATTTTATAACTATACTTACTTGATAGGCTAATGTTCTTGAGCAAGTTTGGATTAAAGATTAAATCAAATTAAGGTCTTGATTTTTTATTAGAAGATTGGATTTTAAATGGATGATAGTGGATTAAGGATAAGGTCCCTAGATGAAATATTCGGGTGATGACAAAATGATAATATGATGTATGAACGAGATTGAGACTTTAACCAAATTTTGATGTTCAAGTGATGATTTTTTATTAAGGATGGAGATTGGATGTATAGTTGAGATGGATCTAGATGGATAATAAATGATTATATTTTGAATGAGGATAGATAGATTAGATTAGGATTTTATTAGTATGGGATTAGGTTGATAATGTGATTAGATTAAGATGATGGTGAAGGATGGGATTAAGGATGATGATGGATGATTAAGATGGAATAATTAGGATAAATGGGGCACAATTAGGAGGATAGTTAGGGTGATTATGGATGATAATGATAGTGATTATGGATGAATTATATGTGATGATTAGAATGATATAGGATGGATTAGAGACATGATATGGATTAAATTATTGGGTATGATGAAGATAAGGTGGATAATTAGAATGATTATGGAAGATAATTACAATTAGGGTGAAAATTTAAGGATGATTATGAATGATTAGGATAGGACACGATTAGGATTAGAATGGTGATTCTCGAAAAATGATAATGAATTATTAGGAAGGGATGATTCTAGGATTATTATGGTTATGGGTTATTAGGATAAGGTGATTAAATATTATTAGGATGAGGGGGGGATGCTTAGGATGAAAATAATAATTAGGATGTGATGATTAGGATATGAAAATGGATGATCATTTAAAATTATTGAATTTCACATTACTAACAAAAAAATAAAGAAAACTAGAGATCACATGTCTAGATTCTTCACTAAATCAACTAGATCCGTGATTTGTCACAAAATTACAATAATGTAATCATATTTGTTTAGGAACCCAATAAGAAAAACTGTAAAAAAATTACACTAATAAAGAGCATATACCAACACTTTCACATTTAAGAACCTGAGCTAGAAAAAACCTTCTAAAACCACATGATCTCAACAAAAAATCTAACTTACAACTTTAAAAATTCATTTTTCATAGAAATTCCTTAAATCATCCTTGTGACCCTAGGCAAAATGAATTTTTAAAGTTGTACTAAATAGATGTATTGTAAATTGCAAATGATGCACTATATACTTGTGGAGTTGAATGTTCAAATGAAATGAAAGATTCTTGAACTTAATAATTCCATGGAACATAAATTTAAATGCAAAATTGGAACATAAACTAGGTTTTGTAAATTGCACGTATATATATTCAATCTAGCTCATATAAATGGAGTTGAATAAATAAATTCGAAGATTTGAAAGTGAACTTAACAATTCCATGTCAAACATAAAAAATATAATCAAGGAATAGATGACTTAAAGGAATTTAGGAAAAATGTGAACTTTTTAATTTAGTCACTAGGTTTTGTAAATTGCATACATATATACGTGATCTAAGATTCAACAAATGAAATTGAAGATTCAAGTGAACTTAAAAGAATTCCATGTCCAACATAAAAATTCAATTGGAAACATCTATGATTTAAAGGAATTTAGGAAAAATGTTTGAAAACATTTTTAAAGTCACTAGGTTTTCTATCAAGCATATGTGATCTAACATACATATTTAAGTGGAGTTTAAAATGTAAATTATGAAATCAAAGATTCTTTAAGTAAATTAAGAATTCCACATGGAAAAAATTTATTTATACAATTCCAAAAATAAATGACCATGCCTTTGAAAAAACCCATTCTAAATCATGTCACATGTCCAATCAATATAAATATATAGATCTAGATCTATAAAAAGTTTGAGTATATATATATATATATCCACTCATGCATGTACATATATCCAAAAAATAACTTAAAGCTCCTGGTACATAAAATCTGGATCCTCTCTATCTTTAATTATCTCTTAAATTTTTTCATCATCTTCAATAGGCAACCTAAACTTTTGTTTGGCATGTCCTCTTTTAGGTAAAGTTTCTAAATTTATTTTTGTTGCTATAAATAAGTGACTGTAATGTAGAACATTTTTTCCTGGCATATAATCAACAAATATAATACCATTTTTATCTATCTTTATTTGTTGATAATATGTGCCTTCAATAACGATTGATCCAATGGGATACTCTTTTCCATCACCATCTATCATTGATTCCACCAATTTTCTTTTTTTTTTGCGTACATCTTAGTAGATAGTAATATACACCTTCCGCATTGTTAGGATCTACAACAGCGAAAATATCTCCTATACACACACCACATGTTTAAAGTAAATACAAAAGTTGTTAATATATTTTTAATATATATTTAAATTATTTATATATGAACATGCTTGAAACTTACTTAAAAACATAGAATATATTTAAATCAATTTTAACTAAATTAATCAATTTCCATACTCATAACAACTAAATCAGATACACGTTCGTAATCAGCTGGATATAGAGGATTGTAGACATCGACATTGTCATCTTCAACAAAAGGAGACATTGATATTAATTGTTTCATTTCCCATTGTGAAACATACCCATCTCTAATATTCTCACATTGAACAATATTTGCATTGTCCTCAATACAATCAACACAAAAACATTTTTTTTCTCTCACACTAATTGCATAAGGCCTACTACTTCCCATTGTCATGATTCGATGCAGACTTCTAATACCATGAATTGCTTGAAAATTATAAGGATTTGATCGATCAATATCTATAAATTCAAATTTGAAAATTCAATTAAATCATGTACACTTGAACTTTAAAATTCAAATTTTTAACAAATTTTGAATAGATGTATCTGTAACTTCCCAAAAATACCATGTGTTGTATGTTAAGTCAGGAGCAGAAAAATGACTTTTGCACCATTCAACAATTTCATTTGCATTTTGTATGGAAGTACCTGCAAGTACACATGTTGGCACAATTTTCAACTATTACTTCCAAGGAACTTAAAAGAATTTAATTTAGTTTAAATATATATCTAATATTTTAAAAAATATCTCTAGATTCCATATATATGGTGAATGTTACCAACAATTTCATGTTGACGAAGTGTACACTTCACACATTCTCTTGCTCCATCGTGCTCTCCTTTTCCATGTCCACTCTAATAAAAATTCCACAAAAAATTGGTGTTGCATCTAGCATGTTGATGGCTTAACCAAACAAAAGCTTTTGCAGACTTAAATTGTCTTGTGAAGTTACAAATAATTACACTCAAACCAAATTATCTTCAAAAAATTAATTATATATAAGAAATTAAACAATTTAAGTCTCAAAGTTAAAAGTAAATATAAATAAATAATTTTTTTCAAAAATAATGTACTTACCAGCACATCCATCAGACCATATCCAGTGTTGTTCTTGATTTATGCCATGTCATCTCAGGTCTTCAAAAAACATTTTGAAACAATGAGCTACAAAACTTCTATCATGACTCGTATCATCATTGATATAAAAGTGAGCCTCTTTGCTAATAATTTGATCATCTTTACTACTTTGTATTCCATCGACCTCTAACTCGACATGCCTATAGAAAAATTGCACAAAGAGTGCAACTTGCTCTGAATGATAATAATGACTTTGAATCTCAGTTTGAGAACTAAATGTATAGTTCTCAGAGAAATCTACAATAGAGAGAATACAACTTGGTGGAAAGTAATTCTTTGAATCACAAAATTGCTTAGCTTTCCATCTTGCACCATGACAATGTTGGATATTTGGATATAGGATATTGCAAAATGTACTCATGAATTCATTGTAAGGCAATCCACTCTCCTTGAGAACATTTTTTTTGGCCTCAAATCCTAACTTCGTTATGTATCATATTCAAATCTCTTCCAAATAACTTGCATTTCATTATTGTCAACATGTAAAAGATTCTTCAAATCTCCACAATCATTACATACATTTTTTATACACTAAACATTGAATTCATCTGAATCTTTTGATTTTTCGCATACAAGAGACTTCACAAATTATGTTGTGCTTCCAAGGATGGCTAAATATTGAGCAATAACTTCCATAGATTTTCTATATGATTGTAGGTGTAGATCAAATTCAACATGATTTTCACAACAACAAGTTTCACATACTTTATTTATACATACAAATGATGGTCATAGTGTCTCAAACATCCTTTGACAAATCTTCACATTTGAAAATTCTTGCTTGAATGCTTCAAAAAGTTCACTTTGTGTTGTATCTATAAAATATTTTGGATGAGAAATTATTGTAACATTTTCACCTATCCCTTTTATTGGAAGAAACATGAGAGTGGGTGGTCCAAAATTCAACCACCTATTTCTTTACATCTTCTGAAATTCTATATTTTTGGGGAACCCTACAAATATTTACCCACTTTTTCTCAAATTTTCCATCTATTTCATTTATCTTTTCAATATACCTTTGAATAGTTCTCCTAGAAACATTTAGTATCACAATACATGCATGAAAATTTAAGAATTAATGAGGCAAGATGAGAAACCAAAATTTTAAGGAAAAGATAATAAAATCCTGAGTGCTTTTAACAAAAGTATAATAAACATAAGAATGCAAAACATAAAATAGAAAAATAATATATGCATATAAAAGATAAGTCCAAGTCAGAAATAAAAGTAAAGGAAAAGGTAAATTTAATAAAACATAGGTATAAGGAGGACATGTAAGAACAAGAATGGAACAAAATAGAATTGTTGATCAATAATAATGAAATATAAGAATTTAAATAGTGAAAAAAAAACTTCAAATGCATTCATGAAAATAAAGACAATCAATTAAATAAGTTGAAGATCAATGTACCTTTGATGAGGGCCACACTGCCAAAAACACACACAAATCACAACAATAGATACCAACATACAATATGCAAGACAGAAAAATGACTCACTTTCAATTATTTTTAGAAAATGAAATTACAAACTCAAAGATTACATACTACAACCTCATGGGCTTGACTTATTACAACAAAATTCAACTTTGAAAAGAAAATCTACTATTTGGAGCCATAATCTGCACTATTAGGGCCACCTTCTACAACCCCCACTTAACCCTTTTTATTTTCCACAATAATTGCCCTAGAATGTTCTAGAAAGTTCAAATTTCCCCTTTTTGTTCTGGCACCAAATGTCCCACCATTTGATTTCTGGCCTAGGAAGAATTTTTTATGAAATTCACTTTTTTGAGGACCAACTTCATAGGGCCATAACTTTTGATCTGGGTGTCTGATTTGCTATTATTGCATATCATTGGAAAGCTCTCGACAAGCTCTACAACATGTGAATGGACCATAGGTTGGTCCTGCCACTTTTTGAGTTGTTTCAGGGTCTCTAAAGTTTTATATCTGAATTTGAAGCTGCATTAGAGAAATTTCTTGGGATGAAAACTTTAATTTCTCCCAAACTGTTCAAGATATTGAGGTGATTCTTTCATGACCATATTTTTTTTCAGCTTTGCTCCTTGGGGTAGATTTTCATGTCCATACGAGCCCATTTAGGTTGACTAACTAAAAATAGTAAGTGCCTATTTTTTGCTATTTTTTATGCTTGACAGTCTTATACCCCTTAAGTGCCATCATGGGACTCAAAACAACTAAAGAAAATAAAGAAAACAATTTTTTTGGGTGATGCAAGATTACCCTATATCGCTGGATCTTTCTACATCAACCTTCAAAAATAGCTCTCCTATTGTCCAAATACATTTTCTTTTGCCAAAATAAGTCTTCTAAATTGTCGAAATAAACCTTCTAAAATGTCAAAATAAACCTTTTTGTCGAAATAAATCTTCTAAATTGTCGAAATAAACCTTATTTTGTCAAAATAAGCCCTCCTTGGTCGAAATTTGTATTTTATCAAATTTTCTTGAGTTGAAAAATTAAAAGAAAGTATATTTTTTATATCGACCATTTTTGGTTGAGCACTTGTCGATCGGTTATGTCTCGGCCGAACACTTTTTAGTTGAGCTATTCTCGGTCGAGAAGGTTTCGGTCAAAACCTACTCAGCCGAAACATGCTCGGTCGAGCATGTCTAGTTGGCATACTAATTGGTAGCCAACTCACCTTTTTTAAGAATTTTCTGAAACATTCAACTTTGGCAAAGTATTTCTCCAGTCAGAATGATTTTTCTGCAAAAAAGAAAAATACCCTTTTGTAGAGCTCAGAGTTGTGAATCCAAAAATATATATTTTTTAATATTTTGATTAGTTTTAATAAATTTTATTTTTAAAATAATGCAAGTAGGTTGTTAAAATTAAAAAAGAGGTTGATTAGAAATTAAAAGAAAAAATAGTAGAACATATTAAAAAAAATTAAAACTTATATGTGGCACAAGAGAAGAGAGTCTTCTTCAAAAGGGAATAATTTTTTTTTTGAAAATGATTAAAAAAATTGACAATAGTTGACGTCTCGTGAAAACTATCAAATTCTGATAGGTTTGACTTTAAAATGTAATTATGAAAACAATAATCTCTCTCTCTCTCTCTCTCTCTCTCTCTCTCTCTCTCTCTCTCTCTCTCTCTCTTTCTTAAAACCTTAAACCCTCAACCTCAACCCTTATCCCTCAAACCTAATCCCTCAATCCTCAACCCTTAAACCTTAAATCCTCAACCCCTATACCCTAAAACCTAAACCCTCATCCCTCAACCCTTAAACCCTTAAACCCTCAACCCTTAAACCCCTAATCCCTCAACCCCTACCCTATACATTCGACCCACAACCCTAATCACTCAACCCTCTACCTTTAATCCAATACCATAAACCCTCTACCCTATACATTGGATCCTCAACCCTCATGTCTCTCTCCTTCCATCCTCTTCTCTCCTATTTATCTCACTTCTCCCTCCTCTACCCTAATCCCTCAACCCTCTACCCTCAACTCTTAAACCCTTAAACCCTCAACCCTCCACCCTCCACCCTCCACCCTCAATGCAATACTCTAAACCCTCAACCCTAATCCCTCAAACCTAAGCCCTCAACCCTTAAACCCTTAAAACATCTACCCTAAACCCTCAACCCTTAATCCCTCAACCATAATCCCTCAACCCTCAACCCTTAAACCATAAACCCTCAACCCCTATACCCTCTACCCTATACATTGGTCCCTCAACCCTATACCCTTAATCCAATACCCTCAACCCTCAACCCTAAACCCTAAACCCTCAATTCTCAACCCTCTACCCTATATATTGATCCTCAACCCTCATCTACTTTTCTCCTTTCCCCTTTTTTCTCTCTTTCTCTATCTCACTTCTCCCTCCATCTCCTCCCTCCATCCCTCCCCTCTCTACCCCATCCTCAACCCTAAACCTCTTAAAATCTCAACCTCAACCCTCAAGCCTCTAAATTCTCTACCCAATACCCTAAACCCCTCAACCTAATCCATCAAACTATATACCTCAACCCTTTTAAACTATCTAAATTCTAAAACCATAAACCCTAACCCTTAATTCTCAACCCTAATCCTCAACCCTTTAAAACTATAAACCTCTAAACCTCTAACCCTAATCCTCAACCCTCAATCCTAAACCTCAACCCTCAATTCTAATCCCTCAACCCTTAAACCCTAATCCCTCAACCCTTAAACCATCAACCCTCTACCCTCTACCCTATACATTAAACTTTGAACCATTAATTCTCAACCCTATACCCTAAAATGTATATATTGAACCCTATACCCTCAACCCTCAACCCTAAACCCTTAAACCCTCAACCTCACCCCTCAACTCTTAAACCCTCAACCCTCTACCCTACTCATTAAACCCTCTACCCTATACATTGGACCCTCAACCCTAATACCTCAACCCCTATCCTTCTCTCTCTATCTATATATCTCACCTCTCTCCCTCCCTCTTTCCTACACTCTCTAATTGTCTCTATCTACCCTCTCCCTCTTTCTATGTACCTTTCGCTCAATCTCTATCTCTCTCTCTCTCTCTCTCTCACTCTCCTAACCCCTCTCCATCACTCCCTCTCTCTCTCCCTCCTAATTCCCTCTCTCTCAAGTTCTCCCTTTGCACCCTAATTTGTAACTCTTTATCTCTATCCCCTCCCACCCTACCTATAATTCTCACTCCCTAACCCCACCTCTCCCACTCCCTCTCTTTCTCTTCCTCTCTTGGGTCTATCCCTCCCACACCCTCTCCCTCTCTTAGGTATCTCTCTCTCACTCCCTCTCTCCCACTCCCTCTCTCTCGCACTCCCTCTCTCTCCCTCTCGCTCAAGTCTCTCCCTCTCACCCCATCACACTCTCAAGTATCTCCCTTTGGAACCATACCTACATAACTCTCTCTTTCTCTCCCTCTCTCCCCCCTTCTCTCTCTCCCTCTCTCTGAAGTCTCTCTCTCTCCCACCCCCTCTCTTTGTCTCTCTCCCTCTCTCTTTCTCTCTCTCTCTCTCTCTCAGGTCTCTCCCTCCCTCTCTCCCTCTCACCCTTCCTATACAACTCTCTCTCTCTTAAAATTCTCCCTCCCTCTAAAGACATACATACATACATACATTTAAGTAGTCATACATACATACATGCATATATGCATACTTACATACATACAACCATACATACATATGTACATACAATCTTAAATACATACATACATACATTGATACATACATACATTCATGCATACATACGTACATACATACTTTTACATTGACTAACACATACATACATACAAACATACAAATATATATACATACATTTAATATACTAGCATTTAACACAAAGAAAGGCGTAACACAAGCACATTATAACACACTCGCATTATGTCTTGCTTAGGGAATTCTTGGGCACAAATGCAAAAAACATGTCAAAACCATGAAATAACACGAGCACATTATAACACGCTCGCGTTATTTCTTTCTTTGGGAATCCCCAAGCCTTAGGCTTGGTATCTACTTTGGAATATCAACCCAAAGGCTTGGAGTGCCTTCCCGACATCCAAAGACGTGGTTTTACAAATTCTACAATATTTCACATAATCATGTTCATGCTAAGCATTAGTTTTACACGAGTTTCAAAGTCAAACAAATCGAACACCTGGGTAATATTAGAATCTCTCTTAGCTATCTAACAACGTAATTTTTTTTACATTTTGACAATGTTAAGCCTTTTATCTATAAATAATTTTGTTTGTGTGTCTATTTTTTTGGAAAAAATACATTTTTAGAAACTAGACTCCATTCTACACATATTAAAAAAATGATTTTCAATTAGTTTTAAAAATTTCTAGGGGTAGGATGGCCAAAATTCTATTTTTCAAGAAGTGATCACTTTGAAAATAAGCAAAAAATCAAATATTCATTAAAAATTACAAGAAAAATCAAGCATAAACTTGCTATTAGCTATTTTCTCACCGAAGAGATTTTAAAAATACCATAAAAAGTTAACCTTTTGAGGGAGCCACAAAAGTCACTATGTTATGTTTTATTGACAAAAAACAACACCAATTTATGTGGATCCCTCTTTTGAACCCCTTCATCTCTTCCATTTTCAAAATAAATTAGTAGTTTAAAAAGTAGACTCGAAGCACTACGATCCTTGTTTTTGTTGCATCTAAATTTTTTGAGTGTAACTATCGTCAATTTCACATCCAAGGTCAGTATTTCCTTATTTCAAAAAAAAAGTGGCCACTTAAGACCCCTTTTTGGTCCCCCATCTTTTTCAACTCACCCATATATATATATATATGATAGGTGTATACATTGGGAGCATAGGAGCGAAATGCATGTTAACAAAAATTATTTTAAATATATTAAACTGTCGACATACATTAAATTAATGATATATTGTAAATTTGGACCATTCAATATTAGGTCTATGATTTGATGGTATATATTTTGTTGGCTTGTCTTTCCTTAGAAAGTAACCCTAATTTATGAGGGTGTTGTATTATGGCTGTGGTATTGTAATGTATTTTGAGAGTTTGATGGCAGTAGTTTTTTCTTTGGATCTCTAGTTGATGATACTCTTGTGAGAATCTTTCTTTGCAAGTATATTATAATATTTGTGATTTTTCAATAATATATTGGGCATCTTTTAGATTATGGGGTTTTTCTCCTGAAAGGGTTTTACCCATTTAAATCATTATGTTGTGGTATGAATAATATTTATGTTTATTTTTGTTTAATTTTTTGTAACTATTGTAAAGATCTATAAAGATTTACATTATTCTCCTCTCAAGATTAGTGTAGAAAGTTGTTATGCTACCTTAACTTCCTTACAAGTGGTGTCAAATCCTGATCACCTTTGGTTTAAGTTATGGGTTTTTGGGTTTTTTGAGCTAATCCATATTTGAGTGGGAGCTTTTGTAGAAGATGCTTTGTGATCTGGTTGCAAGAATTTTCAAATGGAAAGTTCATTAGGGAGAATAGAGGTGGATAAATTTTCTAGAAATAATATTGAGATGTAACAGTTCAAGATGGAGGATTTGTTGATAGATCGAGATCTTTGGGATGTTGTTGATGAGATAGTTTCATGGAATACCTAAGGAAAAAGGAAAGAAGAATGAGAAGCGTGATAAATCCAAGTCCAAGGGGAGATCCAAATCTCCTAGAAAGTCCAAAGTTATTTGTTGGAATTGAGGTAAGCCTAGACATATTCGTAAGGACTATAAAGAAGAAAAGAAGAAATTTAATTCTGATTATGAGTCCAAGAAGGAAGATGGAAATGCATTTATGTTGGTGTAAATAAAGTCTTGTACCTAGTTCATTAATTACTAGGGGACTTATTTACATGTTAAGTTTACTTAGTTCCTAGGAAGGAATCCTTCTAGAAGGTTTTAGTTTTCATTAGTTTTTTATCTTATCTTTTGACTTGTAACACATGTGAACCTAGGTAGTTGTGATTAGTTGTCTCATGTCATATGATTAAGACACTTGTCATAATCTTATGACATCTTGTATCTCACCTTGGCTATATAACCAAGGGGTATCTACTACATTGTACACAAAATCATATCAGTGAATCATATCGATAATAATATAGTTTATTCTTGTCACATTCTATTCTCTCTCTTTGTGTGCTTTCCATCTGGCCTCAAGATCTTGGCAGCCATAGCCAATTCTAACATGGTATCAGAGTGGGTTGAGTTCCATTGGATAGTATTTTTTTGAAGAGAGATGGTAAATATTGAATAGTTAAGTATGCTCTTCTCTTGCATCGTATGATGATCTGGAGAATCAGAAAAACTTGATAGAAATAATAGATTTGGGGGGGTTCCATTTTTGGCTCTTTATTGTAGGTTCAAATTGGAGCTTGTTGGTGCAAATCTAAGCTCACCGTTGCATCCAAAAGGTTCAAGAAAGTTGATTTTTCCTTTTGTTTCATCCAAATCAAACATATGAGGCCAAATATATGAGGGTTTGAAGCTGAAGAGTGGTTGCTAGATCTAGAAGGTAGTTGCATTTTTTGAGCATTTTGGGTGAAATTTTACCCTGCCATCACATCTAGAAGGGCCAAAAACCCTAAGATTAACTATCAATTCATCGAATTCAAAGCATTTATCTGGTGAGGAAAAAAAATAAAAATGAGAGAGCCATATAGCCCCCCAGGTCATCATAAAAAGTGTCGGTATGATTTGTAGAAAAAATATTATTTAAATCGTTGAAATTTTTTTGAATTTTTTTTGAAAAATCAATTTAATTTTTTTGCAAAGTTTTTATTTACAAATAAAAAATAAATAAAAATAAAATCAAACAAAAAAATCCACGTACACATGGTCTATGTACACATTACAATACCATGTGGGTACAAGTGGTGTACCTCGTGCTATAGAGCCGCCATGTGGCCTCACCATATTGGCTCGGTAGGCCCCCATTCAAATCAATCAGTGGTCAAACTCAATAGTACCATCCATTCATTTATAACCAACAATCAATTTATAAATACTAGTGGTCTTATTAAATAGGGATCCATCAAACAAAATCTAGAAGATTCCATTGGTAGGGAAAGGAGATTTTGGCATTAGAATCCAACATAATATTCTACCAAGATTTTGTTGACAGGGCGAATCGAACATCAACCAACAACATCCATTTGGATGTCAAATTTAACCTTTTGTATCTCATGATGGCTATTTTCCTATCAATTTTAACCTTGGATGTGCTGACATCATTGACTGGTTTGAAATTTTTCCTACCCCCTCTCATTTCCATTTTGGTTATCATAGGCAAACTTTGGAGCTTCATAACTCGAGCATACAACCTCCTTTTTCAGTGCAATTTTTTTTATTTGGGGTACAATTTTGTGCTCTTCACATTCGTGCAATAAAATTTTGGTTTTGGTGTCTAGTTTTTCTATAAATTATAGATTCTCACAGGTGTTGCTACTTTGTCCTCATTTTACGAACTTACAGAGCTCATATCTTGCTCCTATGCTAACATTTTTGGGTGCAATTTTTTTTGAAAGCGCATAATTTTTTGTGTACTTCTCAATGATATGATTAGATTAACCTCATTTTATACAAAAAATTGTACCTAAATTTGTGGCCCATTTTTGGCATTTGCATGTACCACGATCAAAGTCCATTTCGTTGTTTTGCCAAGTGGCAACTATAAACAAACTAAGAATAAAGTGCCAAATCATATATTTCTTGGGGGGGTTTCATGATTAAATAATTTGGGGGGGTAATCTTGCAGTGGTTGGTTGCATTCTTTTACTTGGTTTGTGTTCTTGCAATGGGGAATTCTCAAATTGAACTCTTAACTCCACATAATTATGCTACATGGAGAAAATTAGTATGGAACTATCTCATGGGAACAAATCTAATAGGATATCTAAAGGAAACCATTTCTCAACCTACTGATGCTTTAGAATTGGCAAGATGGGAGATTAATCATGAGAAAACAGTTGGATGCATATGTTCATTAGTCTCATTTGATTTACAATTTCATATTGAATCATGCAAAACACCTAAAGGGCTTGGGAGACTTTTGAAAATTTGTATGGTAAAACAGATAAGGTTAGAGGATATCAGATTGATAATGATTTGATGAATCTTGTTCCTAAATTTTTTTACCACATCGAAGACTACATCTCCAAAATCAAGCAACTAAGAACACAGTTGAAAGAGTGCAACATTAATAAAGAGGTTATAGTTGATTCTGAATGTGTTATCCAAGCTTGGTCCTGAGTATTTAATATCTATTTTTGGCTTTCATACCCATCAACTTTCTATGGGATCATCATATGTTGATCCTAAGTTTGATGACTTTTCAAATATCCTAATTCAAGAGGAAGCTAAGTTAATGAACATAGGTCTAATAAAGTCTTCCAAGTCACAAGCATTATTGGCAAGTGAGTCTAAGTGATAGAAAAAATCAAGGAATCTTGATAAGAAGCAAAAGAAGAAAAAGAACAAGCCACATAAAAAATTAGAATCCTCAAAAGGAGAAACATCTAAGAAGGAGAGGCCTTTTTGTGCATATTGCAAGAAAGATGGACATGAAGAACACTATTGTTATAAGAAGGATATTGATGAGTTGAAAAATATTCTCAAAAGGAATCACATTGATTTTCCTTCTAGAATGTTTGAATCACTTCCTTCTTCAAAATAGTCTAAAAAGGACAAAGGTCAAGCATCTTCATTAAAATATAAAGGACAAGCTCTTTGTGCTCTTTCAGGTCATGGATTAGGGAGATGACTTCTAGACTCAGGAGCATCTCATCATATGGCATCTTTCCAGTCTATCTTCTCTTCATTTTAGCCTTGTACTATATATCCTATCTTGATGGGAAACAATACATACATGAGTGTAATTGGGAAGGGATCTATTAGTTTTGGGGACAACACTTTTCAAGATGTATTGTGTGTTCCTCATTTGACGAACAATATCCTTTCCATATAACAAATTACACATGGTGGAGATGGGAGAACTATGTAGTTCACACATAATTCAATCATTATTCAAGACTTGGATAGTAGAGAGATCATTGCTATGGGGGTGATTGATCACTCATCTTAGTTGTATACCTTTGCATATTTTTCTTCTGATGGTGACATTGTTCCTTCACTTGTTGATCAAATTTCAAGTATGAACCATGATTTAGAGGAGACATTTGGCTTCTTGAACTTGGGAGTTCTCATATCAAATCCAATTCTTGAGTCATGTATTTCATCTCCTCCATCTACTATTGCAATTGATGATGCTTGTGATTCCATAGTCTTGGTTCCTTGTGATTCAGTGCAGCAGGAAATTCATTTTCTTTCAAATTTGGCTACTTTGGATGACTTCTTGATAGGTTTTTTAGACTTTTTTGTGGAGTCTTGTATTGCTTATTTGGGGGACATCATCAATAGAATTCATCTTCTCTTTGATGAAGATGCTCCTTCTTCATTTTTTGTGAGGGAACACTCTAGCCCTCTTGCTCATTATCTACATGATCATTCTTCATAGTTTGACGTGACTATGGATAATTTTGGACAAAATTTGGAGGAGGATTTTTTTTCTTTAGAGGGGATATTCTTGTCTTTAAATTGTGCTCTAAATTCATCTCTATTGGATTTTGGATTGTCCTCTTCAGCAGTGTGGCCCTGAATGCCTATTTGGAGTGTGTCAGCTTTTGGCATCGATATGGAGACACTTGAGCATGCTTCAGAGACATCATCATCCATCATCTATATTGCTAACATCCTGCATACATCCATGTTTTTTTTTCTTCCTAAGGGGAGGAACATTGTTTGGCACTATTGGATTATCTTCATTATTCAATGTTGAGCTTCTACCATCATTGCAGAAGATTCAACATTGAGGGGGAGTTTCCTTGTCTCTCTTCTACTTCTCTCTTATGGGGGGTGTTTTTTCTCACATGGGTTTTTGGCCTTCTCATTCTTCATTGAGAGAATTTCCCTTTTTGTATATTTTATCTCCCTTTTGGGGAGGAGTTTTGTCCCACTAGGTTTTCTCCTTTTCTCCATTTGTGAGAGATTTCATTTGCATTTGTACATGGGTACCTAACATGGCCTACTAGCTAGGACCCATTCTTGAATCTTTGTGTCTTTTGCAAAATAATTTGCTACTCCCTAAGTTACACTTAAGGGGGGTGTTGGTGTAAATGAAGTCTTATACCTAGTTCATTCATTACTAGGGGACTTATTTACATGTTAAGTTTACTTAGCTCTTAGGAAGGAATCTTTCTAGAAGGTATTAGTTGTTATTAGTTGTTATCTTATCTTTTGACTCATAACACATGTGAACCTAGGTAGTTGTGATTAGTTGTCTCATGTCATATGATTAAGACACTTGTCATAATCTTATGACATCTTGTACCTCACCTTTGCTATATAACCAAGGGGTCTCTACTACATTGTACACACAATCATATCATTGACTCGTATTGATAAGAATATAGTTTATTCTTGTCACATTCTATTCTCTCTCTTTGTGTGCTTTCTATTTGGCCTCAAGATCTTGGCAGCCATAGCCAATTCTAACAATTTATTATAGCTTTGGAAACTCATGCGGGTAATGATGCATGGTTCATTGAATCATATGCATCTTTTCATATGACCTTTAATAGAGTGGTTTTCTAAATATCAATAATTTGATGAAGGTAAGGTGTACTTGGGTGATGATTCTTGTTAGAGTAATCATGTATTAGCTAATAATTAATTAATCTTTAATTGATTATTAGTCTAATTTATTTTCATGCACTTAAGCTAAACTTAGGAATGCTTTTATGATTTTAGGTTTTTGCTCCTATATAGCACTCAACCATCATTGTAATTATCTCTCGAGCTTTCATATATTTGCGTTAGTCTCTTGCTTTTGTATCTTTTTCTTCTTCAAGAATATTATAATTCTTTGTTTGTAGATCTCTTGTGTGAAAGGTGTATTTGTTTGTGTTTTGATCCTGTGGCTCATGGTTTTTGGTTTTTCAAAATTCTAACATGGTATCAAAGCCTCGATTCAATGAACCCCTTTCATGATTTATGAGGTTTTTTTCTTCAATGAGGGTTACGGGCTTCAAATATAAATCCCCTTTGATTTTTTTGCAAATTTTGAAGGTGGGAATTTTTTGGTGTATTTTGGCATGAAAAGAACTTCATCTTTGAAATTAGAGCCATTGAGAAAGTCAAATTTTCCTTTTGTTTGGCTTGATTTGGATTCCTGAGGTTAGATCTATGAGGGTTTGAAGCAATTGCTTTTATTTGGATCTGGAGGGTATCTATGATTTCAAATCCTTTAGGTGTGAAAAGGACCTCGCCGTTGTGTTCAAGAGGCTAATTCCATGAATTTTGACTATAAATTCAACCTATTTCATTTTCGAGAGCTTCTGAGGCAAAAAAAATTGTACTTATGTGTACAAAGTTTGAAAAAAAATCAAATTTTTTTATTGGATTAGTGTTTGTTTTTTTAAATTTCTTTTTTAGAAATTTTGTAAAAAATAAAAAAATATCAAAAAGGTTTTAAAAAAGTGCAGGTTTGACATTTAATTAAGGCTACGTATATTTTTTAGGTATTGCAATTTATTCAAGGTGGGTACATACAGGGTACTTTCCCCTGCAAGCCTTGTACCAGTGGCATTTATTTATGTCAACTAGTGACATGTTTCCCAGTTGGTGACATCTTTCCCTCCCCATCGGCAAGCTTCCAATGCATACATGTGTTTCTTCAATAGTAGAAGTTCCTCAAATTTGGTGGTAGTTTCTCAAATTTGGTGGCCTTTTTTATCTTCGACGACATTCAATAAATATGTAGCGACCTAAAATAATCTTTCTAGATTTTTTAATTTTTTTTTCTAACCTCCTAAATATTTTTCCAGCAATTAGACTTCCTATTCTAGCAACCCCGAACTTGCACAGGTGAATTGTTTTGGTATCCATTATTTATTTCTAGCAAGATCTTTCTGGGAGCGGCATAGAATATTTCAATCCACCAAGGAGTATTTTGTTCATCAATTTTTTAGCATAGGGGGGCAATTTTTTTTCCTAGTGGAAGGAATATTCACTAACATCATGTTGACGTCAACTATATGGATGTACCCTATGGCCCCTTTAGACCCTCTTTTTCCCTAAAGTAGGTCTTTTTTTTTCTTCTTTTGGCCATAACTTGGGTGTACAATGTAAGATTCTAGAAAACATGATATTATCAGAAAGGTGGTTCAACCAACTTTCCATTAGTGTGGAACTCATCACCTATTTTTTCTATTGTACATTCTATAGCCTATTGAAGTTAGAGGTACTATTTTCAATCATGATCTCATAACTTTTGACCAGTTTCTTTATTTTTCATGATTTCAGTGGCATTGGAACCATCTTTCAGAGATCTTCACATCTATCCTTGCATTTTTCCAAATTGCTCTTCAGGTACATTTTATTTAGCTTTTTGTGTTTTCACACTCTAGTGAATTACTTGGATGTCTTAGCTCTTGGAAAAAAATTGTTTACATGGGATGGCTCATTTTTAGTTGTTTTATATGTATTTTAAAGATTTTTTCCTATTTTGGAATTTTAGACATCTTTTTCATGCACATTCTCTTTTGTAGACTCATTGAGATAAAGTCCCATTCTGGTGTATAATTTTTGGGGATTTTGCACATCCTGTTGTGCCTTTTGCATTCACACTATGATATAAAGTTCCATGGGGGTTGATATTTTCCTTTGGTTTTCCATCACAACTTTGTCAAGTGAGTATCCCTTCCATGACAACAGTGAATTTGGGTGATTCTTGTCTCATGTGTGTGTTCCTTAGTTCACACACCTTTTTATTTGTAGGTTGTTTCTCCTACATGCACTTAATGGTTTGACATAATTTCAATGTACCTATCATGGCTCTCCCATTTCAGCATTATGGGGGGGTTTACTGTTGGTGCTAATGCTTCCATGGTTTCAGGTTGGATTGATCTATGTATCTAGTTATTTTTCCTATGTACATTCAGATGAAATGTACATCAATGGTTGGTTACATGAATTTTAGTGAGATGGATCATTTACCATATGGAGATTCATACATTCTTGTTTTTGGAGGTGACCTTCCATTTTCATTTGATCAGAGACTACTAGGTACCTGTATTTTAAGCTTACATTTTTCATGTTGAGTAGTGTCATTTTGGCCACTCAAAATAGTTTCATGTGTCATTTTTATCTTCGAGTTCCAAATAGTTTCCTTTGTTTGTGATCTGATTCAAGTAGTATTGTTGGGGACACTCATGTAGATTATTTTCTCTCTCGTGATCAGTGTTCTTTAGAATTATTTGGTACCTGTATTTTTTACTTGCATCTTGAATGTTGAGTAGTCTCATTGGGGTCACTTGTGCAGATTCATGTACCACCTATATCTTTGACTTCCAGATGTTTTCCTTTATTTTCTATTTGATTTGAGTAGTGTCATTGGGGGTACTCATGCAGTATAGTCTCCTTGATCTTGACATTTGTATCTTCTATTTTTTAGATGTTTTCCTTTGTTTTCCATCTAACTTAAGTAGTGCCATTAAGGGCACTCATGCAGATTTTTTTTATCTTGATCTTGATCATCATTTTTTTTAGAGGAGGTTCTTCATTTCAACACCATATCAATTATCTTCAACTAGAGGCTTGGTCACATTGGAATAAGGGGTCTAAGGACCTTGAAAAATAAAATAAAAAATTTAAGGTTTGTCTGATTTTAATCTTGAATTTGATTTCCATGAGCATTGCATTTATGGAAAACAAAACCATGTTCAATTTTACTCAAGTTCTCATAAATCTTGTGGCACATTGGATCTTATTCATTCTGATGTGTTCGGTCCTGTAGATATTCCTTCAATTGGTAGATCCACTTACTATGTTTCATTTATTGATATAGCAGAAGGACATGGGTATATTTTATAAAGAGTAAATATGAAATTTTCAGTTGATTTAAAGAATTTAAAGTAATGGTTGAGTTGCAGACTGGAAAGAAAATAAAATTTTTGATGATTGATAATGGCAGTGAATTTTTCTCTAATGATTTTGATAGATTCTGTATAGATTGTGGTATTCATAGACAAAAGACAACTCTGTATTCTCCATAGAAGAATGAAATTGTAGAAAGAATGAACAAGACACTGATGGAGAAGGCTAGGAATATTTTGAATGGTGTTGGTCTAGAACAAAGGTTTTGGGCTGAAACTATTGCCACTGCCTGGTACCTCATTAACAGGTTTCCTACATCATCTCTTGCTGATAAGATGCTTATAGAGGCATTGTCAGGCCACAAGCCTTCATTAATACATCTAAGAGTTTTTGGTTGTGAGGCATATGCACATGTGTCAAAGGAGAAGTGAAAAAAAATTGAGAACAAGGATATGAAATGTATCTTCATCGGATATAGTTATGGTGTGAAAGTGGATTTTGTGTGGTGTTTGAAATTTTTGAGAAATGCTTTTATGCATATGGTTTTCTAGCTTGAGTGGCTTCAATATATCTGAATTTCCTTTTTCTTTGCATTGAGAGAAGTGGATTCAAATATTTGTTAGGGAGTGTTTATGGAATTATATGATCTTGGATTTTGAGAATGGATTATGTAGAAAAAAATTTTGCATCATGTTTGAATCTATTTTCTAGTAGATGGTTGGGTGTGATTTAGTACATCATGTATGTCTGCATTCTTAATTTTCTTAGAATTAGATGAGTAATTTTTGAGGCTTCTTAAGCATTAAGATCCATGTTATTTGATAGCATTAATATGCACATTGTATCATTTAGGATGTGATTTTCATAGTTGCAATCATGTTTGACATAAAGTAGCATATAAAGATGCATTAGTTAGTGCTTTAACACATATTATTTATGTTTATGTTATTATATTATTTATGCATATCCTTGTTAAGTTTCCAATTGAGGTTGTATTTGTTACAAGGTGTGTTCCCTTGGTCTCCTTGTGTTGTGCAACGCAGTGCTCAGGTTTGTCGCATGGCTTAACCACCTCCCATGGATTCATTAACTCTAGCGGTTATATTGGTCATTGATAGGTTGATCTTTTGGTGCAATGATAACCATCTATGCAACAATTGGGACCAAAGCCTAGGTCACAAGTTCAAATGCCTTTCTTTCTCTAGGGGTATTATTGCAAGATGTGCACCCTTGGTCTCCTTGTGTTGTGCAGTGCAGTGCTCGAGTTCATGACCTGGCTTAATCACCTCCCGTGGATTCATTAACTTTGACAATTATATCAAGCGGTCGACATTGATAGGTCGATATTTTGGTGCAATGGAAACTATTTGTGCAACAATATTGGTGATTTTTAGGAGTTACTCCTTGGTAGTTTAGATGTGTTCCTAGCTTAAGGGTAGAAGAGGATATAGTTCTATTTTGAGGAACTAGTTATCTTTTGTATTCTCTTGGGAGAGTACTTTGTGTTTTATCTCTATATTAGTTGTTGGTTTCTTTTTTGATCATGATTTCATGGTCCTATTATATTTTTAAACCCTTATATGGGTCATAGTTAAGCATCATGATAGTGGAAATCCAAGTTTTACTCCTACGCTTAGTGTTCAACCACTTCCTTGGTGGTTTCTATGTGATTTTTTTGGTTTCTAAGCCTTTTTGTTTGGGATTTCTTATGATGTTTAGAGGTATCTTCCTAATTTTTTCCTCTAGCAACCCCTATGTTGTCCATAGTTTCATGTTGAGAAGCTAGTGTTCTTAGGAAATACTTGCTTGTTCAAACTAGTATCCAAGGTAGAACCTCATGGAGTGTGTCATTGAACTGGAAGTGATTCATGTTCTTAGTTATCTTAGAGGTGACGTATGCTTCCTCTATCCTTGTGGTTTTTAGCCTTTGTGTTTAGGAAGGATTTTAAGGTTTGTGTGACTATATCCTTGGATAAGTTGTAGCTACATGGAGTTCCTAGTTGTTGCGATAGTCCTTAAGTAGAAACCTATTGTCTCTTGGTTGCTAAACCTGATAATTGGCCATTGCCATTAGTTGTAGTGGTATTTGGTGAAGGTAGTTTTGGTGATCTCTAAGGTTGTTACACACCTAGTGATAGGTGATCACTTAGCATGTACACCTATAGAGATTTTTGTTGTGTTTGAGGCCTAGACTTGGTGAGATTATAGAGGGTTGATCTTGTGAGTATGTTGGGTTTTAATGATTGAGTACTAGGTGTACCTTATCCTTACTTTGTGCAAGTTTTTAGAAGTAAGCCTAATTTTAGTAGGGGGGGACGTAATGCCCCTCTTGTTTACAAACTGTTGATGTGAGATCAATGTTCAATATTTACTATATCCTTGTGATTTTTTTTGTGGTTGTATTCTTGCTATGAATAATGTGTATGAACCACCACATGTTCAAGATGAGGTTTCTCAACATGTCAGTTATTGGAATTTTGTATGTTTATTTTCCTAGCTTATTGGTTTATCATTATGCGTAATTTCAATGGTATGCATATTATTTTCATGAAATGATTAAATGTGAACCAGGTTGTTGATGTTCAATAAATTATTGATATGATATATGTATGGATGTTATTTTATGGTTTATGCTATTGAACCCTATTGGGTGATTATGTTATGCTTTGACTATATATACATTGAGTAGGTACCCTTGACATGCATTGAATGGTTATAGGGATAGATTTATTTCTTCACTTAACTGCATAGGTCTAAGTTATTCCTCAACAGTGGTTATTTTAGAGATTCCACATTAGGCCTCCCTATCTATTCCCTAATTGTACTTGAATCGAGTATGGTATGTGTCATATTTGACCATTGTTGACCAAAATCCAAGTTAGGAGTTATTTTGGAATCCCTATATATTGTGAATGACTATTAAATGCCTAATTTAATTAATGGTTTAAGTTCCATTTTTTAAAATGAAATGTTGGGAATATAAATTATTTCATATATTGGTTATTGAAATATTTTCATGTTTTATGTAAGGGGAAAATTAGAATGAAAATAGAAATGAAGATAGGTTAGTATTTATGTTTGAAAAGATTCCTTGGTTTTGAAAGATGAGATATTCTTGATTTAATTATCCCATTTAAATTCTCATTTTCATAATTTAAATGAATATGTGCTTATATGGATTAAAATCATGAATTTAAATGATATATGTTAGTTGAAAATGACTTTAAATGCATATTTTGATTTTGGGGGAAATTAAAGGAATTACAAACTAAGAAATAGGAACATGAATTTTATATTGTTTTAATTGGAAAGTTGAAAAAAGGTAAATAGGAAAAAGGGGTTTTTTTTCATTGTGTAATTTTACTTTAGGAAGAAATTTAAGAGGAGAAAACCCTCTCATGGTGAAAATTTGAGCTGTTGTTTGGAAGTGCATTCAAAATGGGAATTTGATGGGATCAAATTCATTAGGATAAGAATTGAAAGTGGAGTGTGTGTAGGAGTTTTCATATGCATTCATTTGGCGTGCTTGAGGCATTCTTCATTTTAAATTTGGTCATAATTTGAATTAAATTGTTAAATTTATCTCCATTGCTCATTTTCTTTCAATTCAAAAGGTTGTCTTAGAATTAGGGGAGTGTAGAAACCCCAAAATGCATTTTGTTTGAGAAAAATTCATATAATATTTTTTCTTTTATGATTTTTTTGGGAATTTTTATTAATATTGTGTTATAATATTCAATTTTTTGGGAAATGTATAAAACATGAATTTGACCTTAAATTTTTTTTTGTTAGGAATATCTAATATCTAGAGCCAAACGGTATTTTTATAATTTTAAAATTTGAAATTTAAATTTTCAAGTTTTTCTTCAATGGTGAAATTAGAAATTTTATGGTTTTTCCTTTGTAATTAATTCTATAAAATTTCAATTCTTAGAGTAAAATTGAATGCTTTATTTTGGGGGAATTAAAGTCTAAATGGATTTTCATAAGGATTGTTTTGAGATCATGTTTTCTAGTTTCTAAGATAAAAAATTTATGTTATATAATAATTGCATTATTTTCCATGTCATAGTCATTAGAGGATGTGATGAGATTAGGGTGTAGGTATTAGAGAGGGTTATGGGAGTGGATTCCAATGTGAAATTGGCCCAAAGTAGTGAGTAGGAAATCATGGTGTGGAGAGTTTTCTTAAATAGTGAAAACTAATTAAACGCATGGGTAATTAATTAGCCAAGATAATAGATGGCCCTCTCATGCCCTAAATGCTTGTATAAGGTAAGGATGATCGAGGAAGACAAGTCTCTCAAGGAGCTTAAGACTTGTAAGAATAAGTATCCTTGTTCATATGAGAGTGTACTCAATTCTACATTGAGCCCCACATGAGTGTTTGTGATGACTCCCTCTCTTTCTCTCTAACATCCAACCCTAGTGTAGTTGAGTAGCAACTAAAAAATTATGTATTCCCTCCATGTGCATGATGTTGCATTAGCATCATTGTTGTCATTGTTTCAAAAAAAATTGTTCTATCAAGTTTTGTTTTGAGGATATCATCTTGGGGCATTACATAAAGTTTCTACTAATTATTGTATAGTATACAATAGACCTCTTTCTAAAATTAGAAATTATATGGTTCATATTATCATATGTAATTCCATTAAAAATCCATTAGAACTTTCTTTCTCTTTCCACCTTTTTGATGCAGGAGAATTTAGATCCACATGAAATCCACATCAACCCAAAAACATATTTTATTTCAGTTTTGTTTTTGGTTAATTATTTAATTTGGTGTAAGGTGAAATTTTAGTGTTTGCAGGAACATTCAAATTTTAATAAAATTATTGTCACTAAATTTTATAAAATATCAAGTGAGTTGCCACGGGATGGAGAGGAATTTAAATTTTTATTAGCCTTTGTGTTTTATTCAATTTCATATACCCAACAGTTGAATTATCTAATTTTTGTATATTATAAGTATTTTATTCCCAAAATTTCCAAGCAAGGGGGCATCTAATTTAAAAGAGGAGAATAAAAAAATCAATTAGCAAAGAAAAGAAATGAAATTATACAAGAAATTCTCTTGAAATTCTAGGGAAAATGAAAGGGCATTGGAGAGGGAGGCTATAGGTTGCTGGAAGTAGATTAAAACAATTCTCAAACCAATTTCAGGTTGTTGGTTGGCTAGTTATGACAGAAGCATGGAATATAAAAAAAAACAAACTTGCTAGCTAGAAGAGGGGAGTTTTGGATAAAAATAAACAAAGAATAATTTTTCTGTTGTTGTAATTGCCTTGGACAGGTGTTGAAATGAAATTATGGATTTTTTTTCATGACTGTTAAATTGGATACATTGGGGAAATAGAAGTGAATAAAATTCAGATTTGATTTTGTTATTATTTGCTTGTTGAGTGTGAATGGAGAGATTTGTATTGCCTGGTAATAATATTTTTTAAGAGTTTGAATTTGAAGTGGTTTGGCAATGAGATTGGGTAGCCTGATAAGGTTCCCTAATTTTTACTACATTATTTGGTATCAGAGCAAGGTTTGAAGATAGTTGAGGAAAACAAAAGTTGAAGATGTTGAATAGATTTGGTGCTAACAGAGCATGGTTTCTCACTGTAAAATGTGTTGAGGTGAGTATTGTGTGGAATAAAATTTGGTTTTCTTTTGCAACTATAGAGTTTGGTTTGTATATGAAGTTATTGGCTATCCTCTAGTGGAGATAAAGCTAGGTAGAAGGTGCATAAACTTCCTCCACTAAGAGAGAGTGGGTAGAGGGGGTCTGAGAAGAGCATCTTCTAGAGTCTTTACTAGGTATAGGATAGTGTAAGCGTGAATTTTGTTGCAGGGAGTACCTATAATTGTAGAGAGAATTGGCTCTATAAATTATGTGTGTGTAGCTTTTAGAAGTTATAGATTGGGAGAGTGAGAAGATGTCTTCTAGAAAAAGGATGAGATGGTTCGTGAAGAGACTTTTAAGAATTTCATACATAGAGCATCAAGAAAGTAGATTTTTAGAATTTATTTATGAAGAGATAACCAAAATCCATGCAATATTGGATGCCCTTAAGGGTGGGAAAAATAAGGGGCAGCATTGCAACTCTTCAACGAAGGTTTTGTGGAGAGGTGAACATGTGGGAGAAGCCCACACTGATGTACAAGATGAAAGTGTGACACAAGTTGCAGAAGTGAGGCTTGAGGAGACTCTTGTACAAAGAAGTGACAAGGGGTGAATGAAGTGGGAAGAGCATGCCTAGTTGAAGGCATGGGAAAAGAAATAAAAATAAAATTTGCAGCAGTGGTAGAGAGGCAAGATAAAGTTATAAAATTTGAAGGAGATAAACAAATTGCAGCAATATTGAGTCCTTTAGAGGACACAAAGATGAAGATGGTGGAGAATGATCAAGATAAAAGAGCTGTAGCTAGAGAAGAAAGAGGAAAAATTACAATATTAGTAAAAGATAAGGTAAATTTTGATTTATCTATGTTTTGTAATTGTGAAGCGTATGATTTTTTGCATCAAATTGAATTAAAGAGAGTAGAGGAAAGCATGGAAGCGTTAAGGGTTGAGATGCAGCCTAAAAGAAGCCATTACATTGGTATGGCAAGAAGAAAGGTTGAAGAAGATGAATGTTTTTGGTGGAGGATGGATTATGGTGGGTTAATTCCCACAAAGGAGGACTTAGATGAACTTGAAATTTGGTGGAGGTGGACGGTTTGTGGTGGGTTGAATCCCATTATAGGGGGGATGAGAGGAAGGTACATTTTTAGAGAGAAGTCAGCTCTTGGTGGAAGAAATTTTACACAAGGAAATGACAATGAAGGGAAGATTTGGTAAAGGAATATGGCACATGTGTTGGATGTTGTTGATATGTGGTTGTCATTGATGTCAACACTATTGGCATTAATGTCTTTAAGGTTGTATATGTCAAGGATATTGAGAAAATTGTAATAAAACAAGTTGTAGGTTGTCAGTGATGAAGTGAAGTTCACATGGTGGTGAGTTCAGTATATTGATGATCAGAGGTTGTGGGTTAAAGGTTTTTGTTGTTGAGTGTATCTATTTTATCCATGTTAAGTTCCAGAGATCCACATAAATATTTGATCGAGTTATGATTTTTTATGTTCTGACAGTTATTTTGTTGCTTCAATTGGTGTTCTTAAAAGTAGATGATGTGATTCTAGTAAGTTTAGTTGTTGCGGATTCTTCTCTGGTGATTCATGTTTCTCATGGATGTTTCTATATTTTTCTCTATTTGTGTTGTTGATCCGCATTGATCATTGTGCTCATGATTAGTGATTTTCTTTTGCATGTTCATGTTTTTCATGTTTATGGCCAATAGGGTGATTGTAGCATGTTGTGGATCTTCGAGGATTAATTGTTTGAACTTTTTTGTGTTCGAGGATGTTGTTTTGGGTTTTCACTATGTTGTGGCTGACTTTGGTTAGTTCGCATCGATAATTGTTTATTGATTTGGGCTGATAGTTTGTACACATTTTTATATTTTATTGAAGCCAAAATGTAGCGATTTAATTCCTAATTGCAGATATATATATATATATAAGCGATTGTTTATTCCATTTGATGGTATGAGATGTGTGAATAATGTCCTAATCATTCGAAGGAAGAAGGAGAGTGTGAAGATGTGTTCATGTGCTTAACCAGAAGTATAATTAGGCATTAGCAGATGCTATTTTCTCAATTCAAATTCTTACGGATGTAATCCAAATGTTTCTATAAGATAGTGTGTCTTCCTTTTGGAAGTAAGCCTTGTTGTATTTAAGTAGTGATCTCTAGGCAGTGTGCCTAAATGCATGTGCATTCCCCATTTTATTATTTATACTTTTAATAGGGTATAATCTTGTGGACTAACCTCCACCATGGTTTTTCCCCTAACAGGGTTTCCACGTAAAAAAATATTGGTGTTATGTGTGTTTCTAATGTGTTGATGATTCATGCTTCCATGGTTATTAATTAGATCTAAGAATAAGTTGAATAAGTTTAAAAAGTTTAAATTTTTGTGACAGCTGATTCAACCCCCCCCCCCTCTTAGTTGCCTGCCCTTGTGTTGCTAACAACATGTTCCAACCAAGTGTTGAAAGAAAAGAAGGAAGAAACATTGTAGGGTGCTACTTTCATCATGGGAGCATGCTGCAAGTTGCTTTCAACTTGAAAGGGTAGTTTTACTACTTAGCTCCATTTTTGTGAGCTATGCTCACAAACTTCTTACCCACTGTGTTTGATGCAGGAGCATCCAAGTTAACATGCAATCCATATCAATCCAAAAACATATTTTATCTCAACTTTGGTTTTGGTTAATTATTTTATTTGGTGTAAGGTGAAATTTTGGTGTTTGTAGGAACATTCAAATTTTAATGACAATATTGTCACTAAATTTGATAAAATTTCAAGTGAGTTGTTACGCGTTGGAGAGGAATTTCAATTTTTATTAGCCTTCGTGTTTTATTCAATTTCATGTACCCAACGGTTGAATTATCTAATTTTTGTAGATTATAAGTCTTTTATTCCCAAAATTTTTAGGCAAGGGGGCACATAATTTAAAAGAGGAGAATAAAAAAATCAATTAGCAAAGAAATGAAATGAAATTATACAATAAATTATCTTGACATTCTAGGGAAAATGAAAGGGCACTGGAGAGGGAGGCTAGAGGTGGCTAGAAGTAGATTAAAACAAATTATCAAACCAATTTTAGGTTGTTGGATGGTTGGTTATGACTAGAGCATGGAATATAAAAAAAATCAGACTTGCTAGCTAGAAGAGGGGGGTGTTGGATAAAAATAAATAAAGAATAATTTTGTTGTTGCTATAATTGCCTTAGAGGGGTGTTGAAATGAAATTTTGGACTTCTTTTGTGATTGTTAAATTAGCTACATTGGGGCAATAGAAGTGAATAAAATTTAGATTTGATTTTTTTGTTATTCTATGCTTATTGAGTGTGAATGAAGATATTTGTATTGCCTGGTAATAATATTTTGTGAGAGTTTGAAAGTGAAGTGGTTTGGTTGTGAGATTGGGTAGCCTAATAAGGTTTCCCGATTTTGATTGCATTACTTTTTTAGACAATTAAATTTCATTGGTTTATTTGTTGTTACTATAATGCATAACACATAGCTTGAAAAGGATTTGAAATAGCGAGAAAATAGTTTTATACCAAATAAAAAACATTTTTTAAAGTTTTCAAAAAATTATTCAAGTAGTTAGAAAATATGTATAGTAGTTTTTAATAGTATAATAATTCCTAATGAGAGTTATAACATATTTCTTTTAGTATATATATTTTTTCTTTACATTCTTAAATCAATAAAATAAATTAATACTAATATATAAGATAAATCATAAAATATTATAAATAAAAAAATGTTGATCCACTTTCTATCTATCTATAAAAGATTATTTTTTATTTTTTAAAATAAAAGTGGCATAGCCACAAACTTTTATTGATAAAATTAATAGAAGTAAATAGTGAAAATAGGCAGATATAGAACAAAATCTGCCAAAGAGGAAATCTGCAATACCTTATATCACGGTTAGATACAAAATTTAGAGAAAGGATTCATCTATCAAAAAGATAGGAATACAATATGAGAATAATTGCCCCAACATAGGGTTTGCAATGTACCAAAAATCAACAAAGTATGAGAAAGAAGATCATGAGGAGTACATATGCTAATTCTTCAAAAAATAAAACACCAATTGATAACTAAAAGTAGCAGAGCCAAAGGAAAAAGGAACCCCATGTGAAGGAGAAGACATTGTATAGAAGGTGATGGAGGCGAAGCTACAAGCAAGAAACTAGAGTCCAAGAAACTATACAGAAGGTGATGAAGGCGAAGCCATGAGAAAAAAACTAGAGCCTTGCATCAAAATGTAGAGATTGAAAACCACGAATACAAGCATGATCAAACTCCACTTTCAGTTGAGGATTCCAAGTCAGCGGGAGGAGCAAAGTAAGGAGTAGAATGGGGTTTGACCAGAGCATGCCTTATCAAAAATTGCACTGCATCAAAAAATCTAATAACATATTGGAGATCATATGCCCCAACCATGGCTTAAGCCTATGAAGTTATCTAATGAGTTCATAAGAGAAATCATCCAAAATCCCATGTGCCATTTCACTTAAAATGGAAGATAGTGAGTGATCAAAGAGAAGAAATTAGTGACATAAAACACCACCCACCAAGTTAGAGCCATTCAGAATATCATAGTCTTCCAAAGCATTATGCAAAGAAAAAAGTGGGAAAACATAAGGAAGAAGATAAGAACCAACCAAAAAATTTATCATTTCACCGCACCAGGGCACATCCATAAGATTGGAAACAAAATGAGAGGAGATTTCGTGCAGTAGAGACTTTGTGTGGAATTCCAACCAATCATGATGCGACAGTGTTCTAATCGCATCTTCCACTAGTTTGCATTCCAATATGCAAGAACAACTTATCTTTTCAAATGTAAAAGACCTAGCATCCCGCAATTCCTGATGCCTTGGCAGAATGAAAACTATGAAATAAGTTTGCATGGTGCTTTACATAAGTAACAAAATTACAGTGAGGAGACTACCAAATGCAACCCATTAATACCAACTTTGCACGAGTAAAGCTAGGCAATCGAGATGAAACAATTAATGCATACTGTAGGCTCATTGCACTAGAAGGTGGCATGTATTAAAATCCTATACAAAGAATGTTTGGCCATAAAGTGTGACATCAATTTAAAGCCATGTGTCACCCAAATGATTCCATATTTCCTTAAGGTATCATTTGAAATGCATTTAAAAATCAGTGCCAGAGATATGGAGATCAACAAGAATGTTTATCACATGCCAAACTTAAATCAAGAAAGGGGCCAACAGAAATGACAGCCCAAATAATTCATTTATTTCCCAATTGTCATAAATTTGGGGCATGTGACACTAACAGTCACACAAGGATCTATGTTCCAGAACACATGACAATATTATTAGCCCATCTTACATATTTGTGAATACAAGTATTTTCGTTAGCAACCATTCTAGCAACATTGCTAGAAATAGAAAGATATGAAAAAACCTTATCAATATTGTGCCCCAAGTTTGGAGTCACCAAATGGAATCAATCAACCATTCACAAGTACAATCTCTAGAAAAGACAAATGTTAGAAGAACTTAATGCCAAGCAAAATGATATATCAAGAATGTTAAATATAAATTGCCAAGTCTACTCCCCATTAACCATCCAAGAGGAAAGAATCCTCAAGGGTGATTAATGCAAAGGAGAGGCCCGCATAAGATAATTTTCTTCCCAATGTACAAAAAATGTTCCACATGATATAACTTTGAAACCCCATCAGATTGTTGAAAGAAAATTTAAAATTTTCCATCTCATCCAATCCAACCAAATAAGGAAATGATAATGCTTACTCTATATTTGTTCAATGAAGAATGATTAAGTGCCCAAACCTTAAGTTGGGGATTCCTGGCAATCAAATGAATCAAAAAAACAATCATAGCCAACTGCAATGCCCATCATAAAAGGAATTGATGTTAGTTATTCAAAATTTTAGAATATTCTTGCCTTGACAAAATTTTGTAGGAGAAATTTGCATCAATGGCTTTATTTGCTAGCCAATTTGCATGGCTATTCGCCTCTCTATAACAATGTATAACTTCATATGAAGAGAATTTACTTAGAAGATTATGAATGTGGGATAAAAGATAGTTCATATGCCATGAATTTCAATGACCATTTAGAATTGTAGACACCACCACCATGGAATCCCCTTCAACCAAAATTTGGGGAAGAGATAGTTTTAATGCCAGTTCCAACCCAAGCCTTAGTGCATTAAATTTTGCAATATTATTAGTGCCATCTGGAAGAATGGAGAAAATTTCTCCAATGAAATTACTTTTCCAATCCCTAAGAACTAAAGCCACCCCAAATTTTCCAGGATTTCCCCTAGATGCTACATCACAGTTTAATTTAATATAGTCTCTAGGAGGTGACAACCATTTGATATTTTCTTTATTCACTGAGGGGATCTTGGGTGGAATAGACCTCGCTTTAGGTCAGTTAAGAAGAGACCAATTTTTTAAAATAAAGGAATCACAAGAAGAGAACACATTTTTCAAATTTTCATTTTTGTATATGCTTGACATTATTGCTTTTGAAATCAAAATTTCAATTCTTTGGATGATTTTCCCTAAAATCAATTATTCTTTTTTAAAGATACATTTGTTTCTCTCAAACCAAATATTCCATATCAAGATGGAGGGAGAGATTTCCCATAAGCAACCAAATTTTGAATTTGAATGTAAATTTGGCCAACTTTGAAAATGTTGAAGGATTGAATTTTGCAAGGGGGATTGCCATCCAAGTCTCTTCATTAGCCAAGTACAACATTTATAATCAATTGTTCTTTTTTGAAGATACATTTGTTTCTCTCAAGCCAGATATTCCATATCAAGATGGAGGGAGAGATTTCCCATAAGCATGAAAATTTCAAATTTAAATGTAAATTGATGGGAAATGTCGTTGATGTCACTTCTTCCATCATTTAATATTTCAATTATAAAACTAGGTGTGTCTTAGAGCTATATGTGATAAGGATGTTTCCACGAATTAGGGGTTTTGCACCGTAAACAGTGAATTTTGGTTTCTATTTAGCTCTTTTAGGAGCTTTTAGGATCTCTCAGGAGCTCTCGAGAGCTCTCGGGAGAGGATCTTAACAACTAATTTCTAGCTAATTCTAAGGACTTAATCCTAACATATTTCTTAACTAATGATTATTCAAACTCCAATAACTTAGTTTAGACTTTACCTAACTTAATTGTAATTGATTCATGGAAGAATTAAGATAAAAACAAAACTTACTCTTAATCTAAAATTCAGAATTGAAATTTACTTGAAAAGAGAATCCATTTACATTTGTAAAAGACAATCTATATACATTTGCAAGAAAATAGATATTAATCTAGAAAAGAGTAACACTAAATTCCATGAATGAATTCCAAACAAGCTTCAGCTATATCTTCCCATAAGTCATTGTTATCTCTTCCATTAAAACCACATGCATTTGAAAATAACTATTAAGTCTAATTCCTATGAATAACAATTAAATCTACAGTAAATGAATGAATATTAATCTACAGTAAAGCATAATGAACTATTTTGAAAAACATCGTGAAATTAATCTAAGAGTATGAATAATTGCAATAACTAATGGTTAAACAGAGATCAACATTCCTAACTTTCCAATTGATACAAATTAAACAAAAATTAACTAAATCAAAGAACATAACACAAGGTCGCCTCCTTCAGTTGAGCAGGCCTTGCTCTTCCTCTAGTGGGACCTTAAACACTAAGATTCGAATTAGCTCCTTATTTGCATTCCAATTGGCCCAGATAGGTGAGTAGAACAAAAGTGCATATTACAAACATTACAATGCTTAAGCAAAAGATTAACTAACTCCAGACTAAATATAAGGATGTATATTTATAGGGATATCCATTTATTTGAATACAAATCTATCATTTCCTACCAAGATACAAAGTGGAAAAACTAAATCTAAATAGAACTGAAAGTATCATAAAGAAATCTACCACATTATAGTTGAATAGGAAGTTCTCAAACTGACTGAAGAAGTCAATTCAAAATTGATGAATCAGGATCCGACTGGAGCGATCAGGAACACAACAGATTTCAAGTTTGTTAAATAGAGAGTTTAACATGTCCACCTCATGAAGTAAGCATTTAATCAACCGAACATAATCCTCAAAGATAGGATGCTATTATGGAAAAAAATATTTCAAATTGCATAATCATTCCATCAACAATCATTTAAGGGTGTTCCCACAATACTAGTTTATAATTTTTGGCCAAACTGCACACTGAAATGATTTTTTCTAATTAAATCTTCACTTTCGGGCACCTATAATGGCTAAACCGTGAGGAATTTGAAGATGATGCAAACTAGTGATTTGTGGAATTTTTTCTGTAGATTCTAAATATATTTTTTTCAAAATTTTTGGAATCATATTCCACTTCTTTTTCCATCTCCTTCGAAAACTGGTTTTTTCAGTAAACACCATTTTTAAGGAGTGACGCTCACCGTATAACACAACTTTTTTTCAATGGAGGAAAAAATTCTTTTTTTTTTTGAATTTAGATTTGTAGCTATGATATCTAGTGCTTCCAATTGGTTTCATAGTTTTTTATTGAATATTTTTTCCTTAATCAAGTTTCGAAGTCAAACTAATTACAACTTAGACATAGGCGGACTGTATAACACATAACATTTTTTGTATGTATTGAAATTCAATTTTTCTTTTGTTGGATCAAGGACTTCAATATCTAGTGCACTCATATTTTTCAAAAAAAAATAATAATCTTCTATTTTTCCATATGTGCAAAATAGAGAGCTTGATTTTCAGTGAAAAACCTACATTCACAAGAAATAAAAAATAAATATAATAATAAAACTAAATTTATTTAAAATTATACATTTTGGGAAGCTTATAATAAGGACCACATACAAAAAATAAATTCTAAATGAATTCATTTGATCCTCCAAAAGGTAAATCAAAAGTGGTTTTTTATTTGCATTTTGATAGGTGTAAAGGAGACTCTATTATAGGTATGGTTTAAAACTAGTGGGGTTCTATCCAAGAGGGTTTGATCTAAGGTAGTTTGATCAAACCCTCTTCAATTGGAATGCTTTAAACGGAACTTTTTAAGGCTTAAATCATTATATTTTCTAAAAATATGTGATTTCAGCAAAAATCAGAATCTCCCAAAAATTATAATCTAGCTTTGTGGGATCACCCTTAAAAAGAAACACATTTAATGCAGAATATCATTTCTAATATATCCTCAAATTAGTTAAATATAAGATAAAAAAAGAAAACATATAAGTATATAATCTAGCGCTAGTATAGTTAATTAACAACATAATAAAGTCTTTGCAAACATAAAATGATCAATTAAAGTGTCATTTTGAGCACTCATCATTTCTCCCCCTCCTATTTTCAACCATGTCCTCATGGTTGAGGGTCTAGAAAATCTATATTTCTACCCACCAACCAAATAACTAGATCACCACATTGCTACATATATTCCAGGAATTTTCTACGATGAGCAAACCCATTTAGTTCTTTAATTCTTCTTAGCCAATTTCTCAAATTTTCTCCTTCAAACTATGGAGATGCATTCAATGTAGGTGCAAGTGCTATGAGTAAGGGTGGTCTAAATCTCATTCCAACCCAACTGGAATTCTCCTCTTCTATGACCTCTATCAAAGATCTCACTCTTCTGAGACTCCAAGTAATGTTTCGTGGAGAGATTGGTTCTCTTCTTCTCAATGATATTGGAATATTGTGGTACCTATCTCTTGTTGTAGCCAAAGCCCTGTGTGGAAGGTGATCCTAAGTATTTCTGAAAACTTGAATGCTTTCGAACAAATTTCTCCTATAAACTAGTGCTACATTCTCTCCTTGTGCAAAGTACCTGAATGCGACTCTTAAAGCCATTGACCAGGGAGCTTCATCCATCATAGGCATGCCCAATTTCATCTGTACTTCCTTGTACTGCATTGTCCTATTTTCCCATTCAACTTGGTTCTACAAAAATGATACAAAAGATCTGATTTGTAACTTTCCTATGAAAACATTTAGAAAAGACTGTGGAAATAGTCTCTTTGTTTCAGGATCCAAACTAAAATTTTGAGGATCTGAATTTCTCTTATTCCCCATATTTTCTCAGTTCTGCAAGACAACAAAAAAATTGGTAGATGTAAACTATTTAATTGAAATGCAGTATGAGTGTTTCTTTCACTAGGCACATACTTTTAAAAAATGCACGTCATGTCAAGACGTTGGGCACTAATTTCCCCTCATTCCCTATGGAAATTTCGCATGCATGACCGTGTACTTTACATTATGGTTCACAAGGTTGGCAGCAATGTTGACATAAGAAAAAATATTTTACATTGATATGAAATCTCCAATATTACTTGTATTTATTGCAGCAGCCACTTCAATGTTAAATCCGTATCACTCCACCAGCTTTGAAATAATTAACACAAATTTATGACAACATTAATAACTACCTAGAAGAGATTTGTATACTTCAAACATTTACTTAATTTCACATCATAATAACTAAGTTAGAAAATAATACTTTGAAAATGATACTCACAATTAATGTATACCTTTTATTTAATGCAAGAGTCAATCGGGGCATGCAAATTAACTCAGTTGGAAAATATTCCAATGAGTCAATTAGAGAGAGCTCAAAATTAACAAGAAAATTTATTACAAAAAATCTTGGGAACATCGGGAGTCGTTAGTAGTTGTCAGGAGTCATCAGGAGTCATCAGGAAGACTGCCATTTCTAGTTTTCAGCCATTCCTCTCTTTTTTTCCTTTTTTTTAAATTTTTTAAATTTTATTTTTTATTTTTCATTTTTTCTCGGAGATAAACCACCATTTCTAGTTTCCAATCTATCTCCTTTATTTAGAAGGTAAGCTTCCATTTTTGGTTTTCAATCTACCTTCTTTATTCATGGTTTTTTTCAAAAGATTATCCAAGAGCACATTCTCCTATGAAAGAAATATCTTCCATCAAAAAATGTTCAATTCTATTATGCAATTTTGATACAAATTCTTCTTTTGATGTAGGTTTGTGATACATCTTCAGATGATGACAGTTAACCAGCATACTCCTTCTTTCTCCATCTATTGGTATTAGTTGAACAACTCCATTTTGAAAAACTTGATCAATTTCATAGGGTCCTAGCCATCTTGTATGAAATTTCTCTCTGAACTCTTCAAATCTGGAATCAAACAATAGTTCCCAATCTTCCTTCTTGAATTTTCTGGTCACAATATGGTTATCATTCCATTCTTTCCTCTACTTCTGGATTATTTTTGTATGCTAAAGAGCTTCCATTTTGATTTCATCCAATTGGTTCAACTGTAGAATCCTATTTTTCTCTACCTCAGCAAAATCAATACCAACTTCCAATGTTGTCTTTAATGTCTACAAATCAAACTCAATAGGCATAACTATAATTTTTCCATATACTAACTCATATGGATTGAATCCAGCGATTATTTTCCAAGTTGTATTGTAAGCCCAGATTGTTTCATCTAACCTTTCTACTGAGTCTATTTTTCTCAATGAAACAGTCTCTGTCAAAATATTTTCTAATTCCCAGTTAGTAACTTCTACTTGCCTATTTTCTTGAGGATTATATGGTGTATATTTTTTGTGTGTCATCTGACATCTCTGCATAAAAGCTCCCATCATAGTAGACACAAATTGAGGTCCTTAATTTGATACAATCTCCCTTGGTGCACAAAATCTCTAAAGAATATGCTTGTACAAAAAATCAGGTACTTTATCTTCTCTTGCTGCTGGAAAAGCTTTCACCTCAGCCCACTTTGTGACATAGTCTATGCAAATTAAAATATAATCTTGTCCTCTAGAAGGTGGATCAACGGGTCCCATGAAATCAATTCCTCATTTCTCAAATGGTTCCAGAGCTATTTGAGGTTATAAAAGCATCTCCATTGTTGGTGTAGGTCTTCCCATGCGCTGACATTCATCACAATGATTAACAAAGAATGAAACATCCTTTGTCATAGATGGCCAAAAATAACCAGTTCCTAAGATCTTATGAACTATCCTAATAACTGAATAATGTCCTCCTTTCTAGCTCATGATGGAAAGCATGTATGAAATCATAAACATCTATTTATGCAATACACTTGCGAAGAACGTGATTAGGACACATTTTAAATAAAATTCCATTTATCCATTGGAACCTAGAACTCTCATGAATTAATCTCTTTTTTTGCTTAGGATTGAAATGATTTGGACACTTCCCTATTACAAGATAATTTGCAAGATCAGTAAACCATAGTGGATGAATTGATAGTGCAAACAAGTGCTCATCTAGAAACATGTCATCTATTGGCTCTTGATCACCCTCCAAAATAGTTCTAGAAAGGAAATCAACAATAACATTAACTTTACTAGGCTTATCTATAATTGTCACATCAAACTCTTGCAACAATAATAACCATCTTATAATTCGTCCACCCACTATAGCTTTATTCATCATATATTTAATAGCAACATGGTATGTGTGAATGAATACCTTGTAACCAATAATATAATGTCTAAATTTATTGATTGCATAAATTACTTCTATAAACTCTTTTTTCAGTTGTTGCATAACTCCTTTTAGTAGGATTCAGATTTTTACTGATGAACCGTAGATTTTTGGCACCCTAGGACTCTCTAACTCTTCTAGGGTTTTAAACCCAAAAGGAGAGAGTAGGGCCAAAAATGCTCGCTCCTTTCACACAAATTATGTTATGTGTGATGTTATATGAATTAAATGAAATGAACCAAATGCAATAAAGTGATTTAAATGAATGATTATGTATGGAAAACCTAAGAATTATGCTATGATGGAAAACACAACGTGATATGCAAATAATGAAATAGGAATGAATAAATTAAGAACAAAAAGAAATGGAATGAATCAGTGTGCACCTAGAGGTCTGATGAATATTTTGGAATCTTTGGGATGCTATCTGGAATCATAGAAAATCAACAGTTGGACTTGTAGACATAAAAAAAAATTCCTCTTACGATACCTTATCACAACATTGCATCATTTAGACATCTTGTATCATGTTTTTCCCTAGGGACCCATGTCATCATCTAATTAGTCAAATAAATCTTATTTATTTGACTAATTTCATTTATTCCCTTCCTATGCATAATCCATCCATTCCTCTAATGTTAATTAAATAATTTATATTATTTAATTAATTAAATCATTTCCATCCATTCCTCTAATTAAATAATTTATATTATTTAATTAATTAAATCATTTTTTATTAATTCTTCTAATGTTAATTAAATAATTTATATTATTTAATTGATGAAATCATAAATTCAACATTAATTAAATAAATCAAATATTTATTTAATTAATAAAATCTCAAAAATATCTTCTCACTTTCTTTCCAAAATTTGAACTCATGTGTATCTAATTAATTTATTTAATTAGATAATTCATCAATTATCCTTCTCATCTTTTTCAGGATTTATTTACTTTGAAAGAGAATCAAAATCTTTCTATCTTTTCACATCTTATCTTATCTTCTTTTAATTCCTTTAAAACAATAAATCAAAATCTTTCTATCTTTTTAAAATCTTATCTCATCTCATTGTATTTCCTCTTTTGTCAAAAATCAAATCCTTATCAATCTTATCAAATATTATCTCAGTCCACATCGAAAATCTATAAATCTAACCTTTCACAAGCCATTTGGATCGAATCTTCAGACATCCTTATGCTGTCAAAATCATTCTTCTATCTTCCATCCATCTTCAATCTATCATCTTCATCAAGTCGCTATGCTACAGAATTGAGCAACCAACCTTTCTTCATCAATCAACCTTCAAAATCTTGCATTCTTGTGCAGGTGGAGAAAAGCCATGGAGATCAATCAAGTCTAGTTTGAAAATTGGTTTGCATGTCTTTGATTTATTTACATTTTCATTCTAGTTTGTGCTTCATGGTGCTTGATAGGATTTAATTAGTATTATTGTTATTCTCAACACATTAAACCTTTTGATTTTTCCCTATCTACATTTTGGCGCCCACCATGGGGCCTTGCCCCGTTTTTAACATTTATCTGCAGGTTTTCTTACAGGATTTCGCATTTTGGAATTCGGATTTTTGGAAAAAAAATTTGTTTTAGCGCATCCAAGAGTTTGTGTAACACATTTGAGGGTTTCTATAGCACATCCAGGGATTTTAATGGCGCTTTTGCAGGTCTTTCGGTGCATTCAGAGCTATTTTGGCGCATCTAGGAACTGTTTCGGCGCATCTACGAAACATAATGGCGCATATATTCAGTCCATTTCATTAAAAAAAAATAAAAAATTAGCACATTTAGGACTTCTTTTAGTGCATCTGGGACTTTTTTTTAGCACATATGGCCTCTGTTTTAGCGCATATACCTTTGTTTCAACATTTTTTTAGTCAATCTTAAAATGGTCATATCTTGGTCATTTTTTAGTTTTTTTTAGAGGTTTTTTTTTGAAATGGGGTAGAATTTCATAAGCTATCCAATGGTGTAGGTGTTTATCAACTTTTACAGAGTTAAATTTTTAAAATTTTCACATATTCTTCAGCGCATATGACTTTTGTTCTAGCACATTTGTAATTTGTTTCTTTTTGTCTTGGTGACTTGGTGAATCATACGGAGCTAGAAAAGTGTTGGGATCAATCACAAAAAAAATTTGGAAAGTGAATAACCAGGTGCACTCATTTCATCCTTCATCTCATTAATCTTGTTTGTCACACATTTCAATTTGGGGCATAAAATCAAATTTTGTTTGATCACATCATTGAAATTGGCTTAAAATGAATCTTGTTTTCAATCACACATAAAAAATTGAGGCTAAAATTAACCATTTTCCTCCATCACATCTTGATTTGGGATCTAAAAAGAATAAGTGCTTGAATTGTTTTACAAAAATTTCAATTTTCTAAGGGTTAATTAACAACTGTTAGTGTGAATCAAGTGTGTGTGTGATCACAAGCACCTCACTTGGTTTTCTTTTGTCAAACCCTTCATAGGAGACCTGCTAGGGGATTTCATCACCCCTGGGAATGACCTCAATCGAAGTGTGAATCGAAAGACACGCTTGTTTGGAAATTAAAATCTTGTCACTCTTGGCTAAGCCCCAAAGAACTTTATACCTTTGGGAAGTGAAGGTGAAGGGTGGGTTACCCCTTTCTCCTGACTGTGTGGCAGGATTTTTCTTTCAAATCATTCCTTAGTCAACCTTGTGTAGACTAGCTTGAAACCTAATTGGCCATACCCCACTTGACTAGTCATAAGGCTTGTTTTTGTGTATTCAAGTGTTTGCTTCATCATAACATTTTAATCTTCAAAGACAAATTTATCATTATGTTTGGTGTGTGTGTTCATGCATTTACATGTGAAATATTGTGTTTGATAATGCCCAAGTCAAACTTCCAATAAACGCTTGCCACATCATCCAAATCATACAATCTTGTCATTCCATATCATATCCTAATCATCATCATCTCTTTAATCCAATCAACATCATTTTACACCATGGAAACATTGGAAGACATAGCACAAAAGGTTTTTCACATGCTTCACATAGTTAAAACAAGTCAAACACCTTTACCCCAACAACTCATTCATGAATTCCATGACATAATACAAAAACTTCAAGCACACAAGTCACCTCAAATCCAACACCTCCTAGCTTTCCCAATACCTCATAGCCACTTTCCAAATCCAACAACCACCACATCATCCCCTATACATTCATTATCACCCTTCCACCTCATACCAATCTAATCAATCCACTTATTCACATGACAATGCCACATCAACCTATCAAGCCACATCACGACAAACACATGTGAATTCAAGTCCACCTGGGCAACAAAATCAAGAGCCTTTAAGTTCTAATGCAACCATTCACAAGGGGAACACTGATATAGGTTATGCACTCTCTAAGTACATCATACCACTATACAATAAAAATAAAATCCTAAGCCAACACCTTCCACCCCTACACCTCCAAAGGATGTCACTCAAAGGCTACAAGAAAGGAATCAATTGTTTCCATGTCATTCAACACATATACTTGAGCATACAAAAGAGTCCTCAAACATCATGCCAAGTTCTTCAAGCCAACCATTGCATCCACAACCCCTTGATCCAATTCAAGAGTCTCCCCTCATAAGTCCAAGTCACCCTCTATCATGCTCCTATGTTGTTGACCATCAGGAACATGTCAAGTCTCTCCATGAGAAATACCCTTCCACCTCCATTCAAATAAGTCATGTGGTATGTCAAGAGCACAATCCTAAACATGAGGAAACATTACCCCCTCATCCACATAAAGATCAACACCCTCCTAATGATTTTGTTCATAACACACCTAATACTATTCTTGATCAATCTTCCATCTTTGATCAAGACCCCTTTTATGATCAAGAAGACCATGATGATCCTCTTAGCCAACTTTATGCATTCCATGGTCAAGATCTTTCCACCTCACCCATTCATGATGCGCAAACATCCACTTCCCATGATGAGATAAGTTCCTCCCAAGCACACATAGAAGATCAAACAAATACCTTGGATCTAAGTGAACATAATGCTAATCAAGATCCTAATGATCCTCCATCACCCACTATTGACCCCATTGCAAGTCCTCCATCATATTCTATTGGCCTTTTCACCCTCATTCATGAATGTTCCTCCTTCGAAAAAAACAACCATTATCTTCCCTTGCTTCATTTTCTCCATCCAATAAGGAACTTGTGTCTAGTGTTCCACCTACACCTAGTCCCATTATCCATTGCACACTCCAAAATATGAACCAACAAGGTAAATTTCTAGACCTTCATGAACCAGATATTTTGGAGCCCATCCATGTCAAAGTTCCTCCACGCTCTTATGGCCTTGGACCTACACCCCAAGGACAACAACCTAAAGATGTTGGTACTTCCTCCATGCATCCTAAGTCCACTTTCCATCATACAACCTATTGTACACCTAAAACATATGTTGGCATCCCTCCATCATCTTATAAATGTCAAAAGCATGTGACCATACACCTTCCACCATCCACTCTACCACCATTGCTTCCAACTCCTAATATCCCTCAATCCACTCTACCACCATTGCTTCCAACTCCTAATATCCCTCGATCCACTCTACCACCATTGCTTCCAACTCCTAATATACCTTGATCCACTTTACCACCATTACTCTCAACACCTAATATCCCTACCATTCAATCATTTTATCCATTTACCCAAAAATCCTCTAAACATTTTAATCATGACCAATCAATGCACAGATTGTCTAAACATAAAGCTTCCACTCATTCCACCAAACCCAAGGGATTCCAAAAGAAAAATGTGGATTCCTCTACACATAAAGTCAAAATTTCTAAAGGTCCTAATGCCTTAGCATACAATTGCAAAAATTCAAAGCAAAATCCATCTAAAAAGTTATATAAGCTCATACCTCCAAAACAAAAGTCTAAAAAAAAAATGGTTTGGGTACCTAAGAAAAAAGAAATCAAGTTAAACGAGGCATCCACATCACAAAAATCCCAACCATCCACTTCCACCTCACATTCCCACTTTATTCAAGAGTCTCAAATTCCTAAAACCCACAAGAAAAATAAAATTCATAAAAACACTAAGTCTATGTGGGTACCAAAATCACTACATCCACCATCTCCTAAGCAAACATCTTCATTGCTTCCTACACCCCATCCATATCAAAAGATTCAATGTTTATCACAGTGTGTGCAACTATTGGTCATGGTTCCCTTCCATTTCACAACAATTCCACGTACCTCCATCTCCTCACCCTACACTCATTATCCCACATATCTCCCCCACCATCTTCCTATGGTCCATACTTTTGGCTAAGTCTCCCCATTCATCTTTTTGCATAAGTCCCATATAATCCCTATCATCTTCCCTACATAATCTACATCATAATCCATTATGTTTCCTCTATAATCCACATCATAATCCATCATCTACCCACTCCATCTCCCTTTCATGGCATCCCTTACCAACATCTATGAGCATAATGACATTTGACATGGTCCATGCGATGACATCCATCTCTAGTGGGACTACCATATTTCATACAACTAGACATTTGAGTCCCTCCTATCCATATTCCCCTTCTCCTAGTCAAAAAGTCAAAAAAAGTCAAAATTAAAAAATTAAAAAAAAGTAAAGAGAAATCCCTTCATCCAATGGTGAAAACCTAGTAAACAGGTGCTCTGGATAAGTACCATGATGAAAAACTAGCAAATAGGCATCATGTGTAGGTTGATCTTCTATGTCACTAACACTTGGGGGCACAATATCTTATCTATCCAAACTATCATTCATGTCATATCATTTCCATCCAACCTACCATCTTTAGCCATCATACATACCTATCATATTAATTCCACTTCATCCACCCTTCTTCTTTTGATCTAGATGAAGATATAGGGGAAAAAAGGTTGAAACATGTTTTGAGTATCTCTTGGCATACCTCATCCTTCCAAACAAGCCTATCATTATCCTATTGTCATAAGTTTTGTCATAAAAAATCCTAAGTATTGTACCTAGAATGGGGCATGTTATTCCTATGCGACATAGTCTTTGGATATCACATCCTTGTTCTCTTATGATGCATACATCCATACCATCCATTCATCTATCATGAGCCTTTTATCCCTTACCCCATCACCCACCCTTGCACCTAGACTTGCTTTTCCCCCTTTTCATTGGTATCTAGCACAAAGGCTACTTAAATTTTCATCCTTTGACACATCAAAACATTTCAAAAATCCAAAATCAAAATCAAAACATTTCATAAAATCCAAAAACATCAAAACATTTCAAAAATCCAAAAATAAAAACCTTTCAAAATCCAAAAAAAAATCAAAACATTTCAAACAAAACAAGAAAAAATCAAAACATTTCAAAAATCCAAAAAAAATCAAAATATAGCCAAAAATACAAAAAAATCAAATATCCAACAAAAATCCAAGCAATAAAATCAATCCATCCAATTAATTCTTCCAATTTCATCTACTTAATCCATCACCTCAATCCAATCATTCAACCATTCAACCAAATCAATCATCTTCATCAAAACCATTGCATCCAATCAACTCAATCAAATCAATCCAAGCAATAATCCAAATGCAAGTCAATCCTTAATCCATACCAATCAAGTCAATCAATCTTGTCAAATTATCCAATCACATCCTTTGGTCTTGATCCTAATCTTGTCGTAAACCAAATCAAAGTCAATCAATCAATTATCATCATCCTTGTGTTGATCTAGGGACATGTCGCTCCCCACAATGACAACACTATCATCATCATCAATCAATCAATCAATCAATCAACGGTTTATAGCTTGACAGGGGAAATTCCTTGTTTGTTTTTGAATCATTTGTGCATGCTTGCTTGCTTGCTTGTGTGTGTTATCATTTTATCTTGCATTTGTATCAAATCCATATCATTCCAACAAATATTCATATCTTGTGTATGTTGGAGTAGCTTTTTGCACTATCCTTTGCATCTAAGGTCACATCATACCTTTTGTGCATTAGGATTTTAATGCTCTAAGTCTACTTCCTCATACGTCTAGACAAGGTTGTATTACACTAGGGCACAAGACACATCGTCAACTTGGTCCTTATATCTTGGTGCATAACGTCATCATCTCAAACATCATCTCAAAGAGGGGAAAAATGTAGACATCAAAAAATTGTCCTCTTACAATACCTTGTCACAACATTGCATCATTTAGACATCTTGTATCATGTTTTTCCCTAGGGACCCATGTCATCATCTAATTAGTTAAATAAATCTTATTTATTTGACTAATTTCATTTATTCCCTTCCTATGCATAATCCATCCATTCCTCTAATGTTAATTAAATAATTTATATTATTTAATTAATTAAATCATTTCCATCCATTCCTCTAATGCTAATTAAATAATTTATATTATTTAATTAATTAAATCATTTTTTATTAATTCTTCTAATGTTAATTAAATAATTTATATTATTTAATTGATGAAATCATAAATTCAACATTAATTAAATAAATCAAATATTTATTTAATTAATAAAATCTCAAAAATATCTTCTCGCTTTCTTTCCAAAATTTGAACTCATGTGTATCTAATTAATTTATTTAATTAGATAATTCATCAATTATCCTTCTCATCTTTTTCAGGATTTATTTCCTTTGAAAGAGAATCAAAATCTTTCTATCTTTTCACATCTTATCTTATCTTGTTTTAATTCCTTTAAAACAATAAATCAAAATATTTCTATCTTTTTAAAATCTTATCTCATCTCATTGTATTTCCTCTTTTGTCAAAAATCAAATCCTTATCAATCTTATCAAATCTTATCTCAGTCCACATCGAAAATCTATAACTCTAACCTTTCACAAGCCATTTGGATCGAATCTTCAGAAATCCTTATGCTGTCAAAATAATTCTTCTATATTCCATCCATCTCCAATCTATCATCTTCATCAGGTCGCTATGCCGCAGAATTGAGCAACCAACATTTCTTCATCAATCAACCTTCAAAATCTTGCATTCTTGTGCAGGTGGAGAAGAGCCATGAAGATCAATCAAGTCTAGTTTGAAAATTGGTTTGCATGTCTTTCATTTATTTACATTTTCATTCTTTTTTTGCTTCATGGTGCTTGATAGGATTTAATTAGTTTATTGTTTTCAACACATATAAACCTTTGGATTTTTACCTATCTATAGGACTCATTCACCTAGGGTGGCGAATTAGTCCTACTTCTGGTGAAAACTATCGAGAACTAGTTTCTAAGTGTCGAGATCCAAAATATGAAAAAACTTAGATTTTCAGCCTTAAGGTGAGACTCATTCACCACTGTTGGTGAATCAATCCCCTCCCAAAATTCTAAGAAATCGGGAGACAACTCTACAACACTAGATCTGTAGATGTCTGCTTGTCGGGTTGCCAAAGTCAATTCCGCAAGAAACAGACATAATACCTTCTCCAAGCTTAAAATGTGGTTGATTTGACTTGAAGCAGCTAGTTGACTTATTGACCACTTTTCAACACCTAAATGCTTATTAAATTTGCTTACAAAGGTCTGCAAACACACATGCAAGAGGGGAAAAATGGTTGAGGGTTAGCAAATAGGGGTTTGCCTTGGTCAAACCCAACTTTGGTAATCAAACCCTTAATGAAATAATGGAATGAAAGAGAATGATAAACAAATAACATGCAAATTCTATTAACTTACCAAACCCTCATTGATGAAAGTCTAAAGATGTAATAATGGATGCTCCAAAATGCTTGATTAATTCTTGATTTGATGTTGTAAGGTGCTTGAATGCTTGGATGGATGAAAAGATAGCTTGAATATGATGTGTGAATGTTGGAGGATGTAAAATGAGGTCAAAATCACTTATTTATACAATCTTGTGCCTTATTAACTCGTTAATACCTCATCATAGGCTGACATAAAGTGTTTTTGAATAAAAATTCGAAAGAAAATTTGACATATTTTGAATTTGGAGCCAAGGGGGACTCATTCGCCACCCATGGCAAATGGGTCCCACCTAGGACTTGAAAATGGGTGTTGGGACTTAAGTCATATTTAATATCATTTTTCAAGCTTACATTCAAAAATTCACTTAATTAAGGCTTATAATTGAATAAAGGGGTCAAATAAAGCATAAGAAAGGTGTAAATAGTGAGGTTATGCCTAGAAGAGCTTGAAAGCTTGTTACAAGACTTTACAAAACTTCAAAATAGGACTTGATTAGTGATGAAAAGGTGATTTTTAGGTGAATTACAATGAATAGAGTCTAGAAGAGTGTAGAAATGCTTTACAATACTTCACAACACCTTCACAAGACATCATTATTTGAATTTTAGTACCTAAATAAGCATGTTCAAGCCACATTTCATCATTAAATCGAAGCAAAATGGATCAAAACTCATGAAAAAAGACCTAAAAGGCCATGAAAATGGCAAGGGGGCATTTTTCTATGGCACATTTATCCCCCACTTTAGTGAGAGGATGAACTTGCTTCAAACTCACACTAAAGTAGCAATGAACATTGAGAAGAGGGTTAAAATGCACTTACGTTAGCAAGATGGAATAACAATGATCAAGAGGGATGATCAAGCCCCCAGGATGAAGATCCCATGGAAAACTAAACATAAGAACAAAGGAACACACATGTGAAAGAGAAAATCGGATGAAACTTCGATCATCTGTCCAACTAGTTGTGGATTAGATCTACACTGATTGTTTGAAAAAAGAATGATTGTATACTCACTCTAGAGTGACAGAACTCATGGTGGTCCACCAGGTGAGAAGGCCCAAAAGGTAAGATACATACACTAGCTAGTATGCACTCACAATCACAAAGGTGGCTATGGGGAAAGTCGTGCTGCTAGATGGGCTTCTCGCTCAACCATATCAAAGTTATACCTCCTAATAACTTTAACAAGGTGCCACAAAGGAAAATGTTGGTTTGTGCTTCATGAGACAAGTAAATCTTCATATTCTTAGAACTCATAAACAAAAAGGAAAGTACCATAGGCATGCAAGTTGCATTATGCAAGGTGGCAAAATGCAAAATGTAAAAATGCAAAAATGTAAAATGTGAAAAGATGTTCAAAGGAGTCTTGTTAAGTTCATGCAAGGTCTATCACTTAGGGAACATTGTGTCTAATGTCTCCAAGAGAGGACCAATCAAAGAATAAAATATTCACAACTTAGGGGATGTAGTGTGTCGCATCAAGCTACCAAGAGGAATGTAATATGCTAAGATAGATCACACTTATGAAGGACATCACACCCAATGTCATCCACAAAGTGATGAACGCACCATATGGACGACAGGGCAACACTAGGAACCAAGAATACAAATTATTATGGTAATGTATGCCCCCCACTTTAAAGGAATTACTACACACCATTCTATGAGAAATTACTTTAAAGTAGCAAACGAAAGAAAATACAAAAAAGAAAACAAGGCATGAGAGCCAACTTGGAAAGCCATATGCCAAGTCATATGTTTCTGAGTTAGGCTACTTCATGTACATGAAAAAGAAAACAAAAGAAAGGGATTTTCCCCAAATAAAAGAACACACCAAACATATAAGGGATCTATGGATTTGGGTTCAATATGTTCATTCCTGCAATGTTTTTATGAAAGAGCTTGAAACTGTCATCATCCCCCAAATACACATAGAACTAGAAGAATGACACAAAGAGAGCGGAAATAAAGTTTGTTTTGGGTCAACATGGAAGAGACATTGCAGTCTCAACACCTTGCATCATCCCCAAAAGGAAAAAACAAGTGAAAAGAAAATGAAAAGGAGAAATAAAATGAAAAATATTTTCGGTCAACATGAAGGAGACATTTCAGTCTCAATGCCTTGTGTCATCCCCAAAAGGAAAACACAAAACAAAAGAAAAGGACCATTTGGGTCAACATGGAAGAGACATAGGGTGTCGCAATGCTTTGCATCATCCCCAAAAGGAAAACACAAAAAAAAATTGAAAAAGTGAATGCATGACATATAGAAGAATAGAGGTACAAATAGAAGAAGTGTATGAAGTGTTAGCTCTCAAAAACGTAGGCTGAATGCCTCAAGAGGCTTCCAATCTCCTCATACACTTTAGGGTAACATAAAAGGTCAAGAGAACTCAACCTTCTACTCTTTAGGTGTTGCAAAACCTGGGTGGGTGTACCTCTTTGAATAATACAGACTTAACTTGTGATTATCTTCTTGAAACAATTTGTTCACAATGGCAATGGGAAGTAAACAAATGAAATCCAACTTGAAAATAATAATAATATTTTGATGTGAATCCTAAAATAAGTGCTCAATTAACAGATGTAAAGAAAACTAAATGAGTTCAAATGGTGAAGTGCAGAGACCAGTGCCTTGTGGGGTATGCAGAGTCAAATGAGATCAAAATGAACAACACATCACTGAGAAAATTCAAATTATCTGGCATATGTTATGTTTACAACTTGTATAAACATGCAAGAATATGACTACTAAGCTCTACTTGAATAATCCAATTGAATCTCTCTGATTACTGTGATTAACTAAAATGATTTAGTCTTTACTTGAAAGAACCAATCAATCGATCACAGAAGAATAGAAAATGTGCATTGATAAACTGAATGTAAACTTGTTACATCAATTTAAACAACCAGAAAGAATCCATTTTGGAGACAGCTTAACAATACTTCCATTAAATCTAACAGATAATTGACACCAAAAATGTGCAGCAACATCACTTGACTTTCTTAAATACCTCCACTTTGAAAACATGCAACTTAGTCTCTGATCTGATGAATCTATATTACTGTATCCATCAGAAAATGCCTATTGTATATCAAATAACTAATAGCTAATCCTCATTATAATTACAAGAATGCTTATTTATACACAAGCATTTGGATAAAATATCAAAATGAGAGAAAATGTCGGCCTAGCACAAAAATCGGGCTCCAATCGAGTTGGCAATTAACGGCTCTCAGGCAGATACATGTCAGCCTCAATGTTTTGTATTTTTGTTAATCACCTATGAACAGTCGGTGAGACACAATATATCATCCTACCAAGGGAAATTTAATCATGTTCATCCTGTGCACTTGTATTTCACTCTCACATTCGCTGTGACTTATCGCTTTCGGGGAGACGTCATACAGACTTCAATTACGTTGCGCCAAAAGAAACTTTTCCTTATGTGCTTCCCTGTTGCTGAGACACATGGATATCTCTTGCCGATGAACTCCTTTGGCCTCATTCATATTCACTGTAGCTCATTCGGGTTGTGGTGACATCCTGTAGATCCATTTATGTTTTCCTGAGAGCACCTTTACCTTTTGCGTGTCGCTATGACTTAAAGTTCCTCTTGCCGATGAGCCCATCATGTATGTCATTGTAGCTTCCATCAATCAAAGAGACCTCTTGTAGATTATCCAATCCTTCACTAAAGGTCTTTAACTATCCCTGCGTCACCAAGACAAGGCAACACCTATGTTGACAAGGATCTACATGTTTTCCATCGGCGAGACCGGAGGTCAGTCGCTGAGACCTCGTGTCGAAAACCCCCAGCTTGGCCGAAACACCTCCATACATGCCAGTCGATATAACATGCTGAGCTAGCCAAGACATGATACTGATAACCCATAGCCATGCCATAAAGAAACCCTCATGTGAAGTTGGTGAGACATATCGTATTCGCGAAGACCACTCGCCAAAAGTTGTATCCTTATACTAAAAGCCTTATGAAGGAAACCCATTATATTGCGTCAACGAGACATATGAGTTCGCTGAGAGCCTCCATCGAAGATCAAACCTACACTGATATGCAATATCCTTCCACCACCGTTTGGCAAGACAGGAAAGCTTCGCCAAAACATAATGCTGAAACATCCAAGCTTACATCGATGGGCCACCATGTGCATAGTCAGGGAGACATGTTGAAATCGGTGAGACCCTATCCCGATAGCCATAACATACGCCAATAGATGTCTCCGCGGTCGCCGAAACAACATGGATGCAATGCCGATAACTGCCAACAGATGAATTCCAATCACCCTGACAAAACAAAGGTCCTGTCAAACGCCACCTGCAAAAAAACTTCAATCGATGTGACATAAAATGAGTCTTGCTGATAGGCAGCACAGACTCATGCAAGCGGAAAATGCAAAATTTATCAGGGAGACAGGAATGAACCTATGCCGATATGGATCTAGACATGAAAAATGCATATGGTAGAACCAAATTAGAAAACTTATGAATGAAAACTCATGTAAAAATATCAGATTTTTATAGTTCCAACAGTGGCTCCATCTGGGGATGAATGATAGTCAGATCATTGCAAGGATCTAGAATCCTCGGTTAGCAGACCAAACAAAAATGATGAACCAGTGAGCAGCAAAGGAATGAATGGTAATGGAAATGAATGCGAAGTGGGAGTGAATGCAAAGTGAATGCAAAATGGAGGTGAATGGAAAATGAGAGTGGAATGGAGGTGGATGAAAAACCTAAACTACTATGCATGGAAAAGAATTTAAAAGAGGATACACAAGAGTTGTCCATGCACTGGAAACCCTTAATCCTCTATGTTTCTCAAGAGAAGAAAAGCTTCAATAATTGCCCATGAATAGGAAATTCCTGATCTTCACCAGCCATGTTATGTAGATAATATGAGTCTTCACCCTTCTTTCCAATAACAACAAAAGGTCCCAGCCAAAGAGCTTCAAATTTACCATGCTTGCATTTCTTCTGACACCTTGCATTCCACATCAACACCAAATCATTCTCTTCAAACTTTCTGTTCTTTGCCTTCTTGTCAAATAGATACTTCATCTGTGCCTGTAACTTTATATTTTGACTTTGGGCCTCTCTCCTTACTTCATCCAGTTCAGCAAGTTGTTACATTCTATCTTCCATGGGCTCAGGAACTTCCACATCTTCCAGTAAGACAAACTTGTAGACTGGCAACAAATTCTGTAGAGGCATCTTGGCTTGTGCTCCATACACTAATTCAAATGGAGACTTTCCAGTTGCCTTTTTCATAGTGACCCTATCAACCCACACAACCAGTTTTAACTTTGAATCCCAAGCATTCTTATTATGTCCTAGCATCCTCTTTATAATGTTCAAAAGACTCTTATTATTGGATTCTGCCTGACCATTGGCTTGTGGATGATAAGGAGCTGCATAAGAAATAGTAATGCCATACCTATCACAAAAAATTTTGAATTCATCTGACCTGAAGCACATCCCATTATCTGTGATTATCCTTAATGGTGTACCAAATCTGGTGATAATGTTGTCCATCAAGAAATTTGTTACAACTTTACTTGTAGCCTGCTTGGTTGGGATTGCCTCCACCCACTTTGTAAAATAATCAGTGGCAACTAGTATCCATCTATGTCCTCCACTTGACTTCTCTTGTATTTCTCCAATGAAGTGAATTCCCCATTGATGAAAAGGGGCATCAACTTGTAAAGGTCAAAGTGGCAAAGCACCCTAATATTTCAATCTTCTAGAAAACTTTTGGCAAGCTTCACATTTTCTCACATGTGTAAAGGAGTCATTAAAAACTCTTGGCCAAAAATACCCAACCCTAAGAATCTTGTGTGCAGTTGTCTTTACTGAATAATGACCTCCACAAACTCCATGCATTTCCTTCAAAACATGCTTGGCCTATGACTCATCCAGACATAATAACAATATGCCATCTCTATTTTTCCAAAACAGATCTCCATCCATGAAAACATACTTTGATTCCTGCAACTTCAAAGTTCTCTTTTGGTTGTCACTCAATCCATCTGGACACTTCATATATTTAAGATAATGCATAACATTAGTATACCAAGGAGTGTGTTCAATGCTTGCAATTGCAGCCTCTTCTTCAATGTTGCAAATCTGATTTGCCTCAATATTAGTTTTTCTCATCAGCTTAGCCAAGTCTTGGCCTCTTACTAGCTTAGTAATATGTATTTCTATGTCAAATTTTTGAATCCTGTTGATCCATCTGCATCTTTTCCCTGTAACTTCAGGCTGTGTCAAAATATCCTTGACAGCAGCATGAGGGACATAAGCAATCACCTTTGCTCCAACAAGATATGGTATGAATGCCTTTGTGGCCTTTACCAATGCAAACGCTTGTTTTTCCATTATATCATACTTCAGCTCAGAACCTTGTAAAGACTTACTAAAGAAAGACACAGGCTGTTCATAACCATCCTCATTCTTTTGTAACATAACAACAGCAATAGTGTGCATTGAAGCAAATGAAAATACCTGAAAGGGCTTTGTAAAATCTAGAGACTTTAGAACGGGAGCCTCTTTGATAGCCCTTTTGATAGACATAAAAGCATCCAAAGCTTTAGCAGTCCAATCCATTTTTTGTCCTTTCTTCAACATTTTAGATATGGGCTTAATGATCTCAGCAAAATTAGAGACAAATCTTCTGACAAAATTAATTTTTCCAAAGAAAGATTGTATTGCTTTGACAGATTTAGGAATAGGAATTTTATCAATAGCTTCAACCCTCTCAGGATCTATTCTAATTCCCTCTTTTGAAACAATATGCCCTAAAAGCTTACCTTTTGTGACCGCAAAATGACATTTCTTTGGATTTAAACTAATACCATATTCAAGAGCTTTCATAAATACCTTTCCAAAATGTTGCACATAATCTTCAGCCTTCTTTGAATAAGCAGTCAAGTCATCTTGATACACCACCATGATAACATTAATCAAATCAGCAAATGCTACGTCCATGGCTCTTTGGAAAGTCGCTCCAGCATTAGTGAGACCAAATGGCATTCTTATGTATACATATGTTCCCCAAGGAGTTGTGAATGTTGTCTTGTATTGCTCAGATTCCTTGAATTTAACCTGGTTGTATCCAGAGAACCCATCCATCATGGACAGCAGCTCACACCCTGTCACCTTATGCAATATAGCCTCTATGTTGGGTAGAGGATAATTATCTTTAAGAGATGCCATGTTCATATTTTTGAAGTCTACACACAATCTAATATCACCATTCTTCTTTCTCACAGGGACCAGATTCAAAACCCATGTTGAGTGCCTGATTGGTTTGATAATTCCTCCATCCCCGAGCTTTATCAATTCCTCTTGCATTTTAGGCTCCAGTGTTGGATTTATAGGTCTCTACTTTTATCTGAAAGGCTTGGCGTCTAGCTTCAGTGGTATTTCATTTCAAAATAAATTTTCCCTGTATGCTTTCAGATCTTCATACGACCAAGCAAAAACATGCTTGTATTTTCTCAGCAACTCTATCAGCATTCTTCTAATTGTAGGGTTGATCTTCTTTCCAATGTATACCTTTCTTGGTGCTATCTCAGTCCCTAAGTTGACTTCTTCAATATCTTCTCTTCTGACTGGCATTTGCTTCATAAGGGACCGATCACTTCCATCATACACCCTTTCTATTGATACTAATCCTTTAGGAAGCTTGCTTGTTTTGAGCTATAAGATCTCCTTGCCAAACACAGTTTGTTTCCCATCTACTTCCTCAACAAAGGTATTGAAATCAATTTCCTCAGCCTCATACTGATCTATACAATTGAGGAATTTCAAAAGGTCAGTATCATCATTGAAAACTTGCCAGTTATAAATATTATTAGGAACAGCAGGCCTTGTTTTAAACTCAATCTATGATGCCCCAGCCAATGTAATATCATCTCTTTTGAGCACCACATTTGCTAAGAAATCAGCCATTATATTCTTTGACCTGTCGATCCACTCAATTAAGAAGGCATCAAATAATTCAATTGTATCCCATACAGAATTCCTATATTGTTTTAATCTTTTGTGCTTTGCTACATATTTGGATTTAATTTGTGAAACAACCAACTCAGAATCACCAAAAATAGTTTTAACAACTTAATCTTGTGTTTCACAGCCATGTTCAAACCTGTCAATAAAGCTTCATACTCTGCCACATTGTTTGTACATTCTAATGCTAACATAAATGAATATTTAAAAGTAATACCTTCAGGTGAAACAAATACAATCCCAACGCCATTACCTTCTTGGCTACATGCTCCATCAAAATACATCTCCCAGACTTCATTATAGCTTTGTGCCACATGCTTTTCAATTGGATCACTATTGGTTAATTCTGGTTGAGCTGGTTCAATCTTAAAATTTCCAAGATCAACATCACAAAAACAATTAATTTGATCTTGAGGCACATAATCAACAAGCTGGTTCATTCTTGGCTCTCTATATAATTTGACTTCCTGACCATTCACTAGTATTGTAGCATAAGACAGATCAAATTGAACATTTCCACCTATAGCTACAATCCACTGCCTTGACAAAATCATCCCAAATTGAGGAGTGTCAATCACTGTTATATCTATATTATAAGCCACCTGTGGATAAGTAGCTAATTTGACTTCAACACCTTGCATAATGCCCACCACAAGTACTGGTCTATTATCCATTGCATAGCACTTCCCTTCATATGTATCAACCCACATGCCCAACTGCTTCATTACTCCAACTGGCATGATGTTTATAGTAGCACCAGAATCTATCATGTAGTTCCTCAGCAATTTGTTATTAATAAGCAACGTAGTAAAGAAGGGATCAACTTAAGGAGGAGTTGATAATATATCACTCAAGCAGACTTCAGAATTATTTATTTTCTCCTGCCTATTGACTGCTTTAACAGTTATTTTATTTTCAGCATTCACATGTTCTCCATTCGTTATCAATTGAACATCAGTATCCCTATATTCTTTAATTTTCATCATCTCAAGTAGTGGAATAGACATTTTTACCTGGGACAATGCCTAAGTGAAATCAAAAGAGGAGCCCTCCACCTTGACAGTCTTCTTTAATTTTGGCGCTTCTCTTTTGTTTTCTTCTTTTTCTTTTTTACTGGACTGGTCAGGCATTTGTATTTCTTTATTTAATTCCTTTACTTCCTCCTTTTGGCCTAGTTTCTGTTCAATTTTATCAAGCTGCTTGTTTTCTGGGCTTTTTGGAATTTCTTGTGTTGTCTTTTGATCTTTTATAAAAATTCCCCTAGGAACTCCATCTGGCTCATTTGCTTTTTTGTTTCTCAACCAGTATTGACGTTTGGCTTTCTCAACTACAGCAACAGTTATTCTCTCTATTTCATCTTTAGTGAGTCTTCTAACACTACACTAAACAAGTGCCTCAATAGAATGTGGCTCTGTGTAATCTTCATCAGAATCATAAAAGATCTGATGTTCAGTCATATGGACATTATATTTCTGATTTGAAACATCATATTCACAACCTTCATCCTCTGAAGATGAATTTTTTTCCTCAACATGGTGAAAAACATTTGAAGTCAAATACACCTTGTGATCTTCTCCATCATTCTCCATCAACATTCCCTCTTCATGCATCCTTTGAGCTACAACACAATAGTCTGGAGAATGTGGCTGATTACAAACTTCACAAAAGTAATTATTACTCACCATATAAGTCCCTTTCTTGCTCAATGGATCTGGAGTTTCTTTATTTCTGGGCCTAGCTGATACAGGTTTCCCATCTTTCCAATCTGTATTGTAAGGCATATCATGCAGCCTTGGCCTTTCATTTATGTTTTCATTTATGTATGTATTCTCTTGTCTATACTGATATTTATTGTTTTGCTGAGGAGGCCTCGGGTTTTCCCTCTTATTAATTATACCAGTAGCCCTCCTGTTGTTTTCAACTGTTAGTACTATCTTCTGCACTTTAGCCAAATCTCTTGTGGATCTACTTCTCAGTTCATACCCTATCTTAGCATCAAATGCATTTAAATAGACACTCAATGCAATAGAATTTGGAAACCTTGATCCAGGAGGTACTTTAGTATGCAGCTTGTTGAATTTTCGGTTGAAGTCATAAATTGAATCATTCCAATTTTTTTGAATTCTCATTAATTCACAAAGAGCTGCATCTGGAGCATTTTGATTCCCATATTTCTCTAAGAGTTTTTCTTGAAATACTTGGAGAGAATTAATTGAGAATGCTGGCAGGCTGTTGAACGAATCCCTGGCATCTTCAAGAAGTGACATCATGAATAGCTTCATGTGTAAATCTTCATAAGGCATGTCTATGTCCTGAATGAAAACATTAGAACTCCTTAAATGTTCCTCAGCTGTGATTGCATTACTTCCTGTAAATTTTGGCACCAAATTCCTCCAACTACCATCCATAGGGTAAGGATACAACTAAAAACTAGCTAAATCAAACTGTATGATCATGGTTGCATGCTGGTGAGGGGGAGGGATAGGCAGATGTTGATACTGAGGCATGAGATTATTTTACTATGCATTATAATGTGGGATATAATTCTGACTAGGAGGTGGATACATACTTGTATGCTATGTAGGAATGTGAAGTGGATGATTTGGCTGCTTGTGGTGATTCCCTATCTAATTGTGAGGAGCATTTTGTTGATTGGAGGACCCTGCGCCATGATCACCCTGCTTGTGGGGTGGGACATACTTTGGGCCACCAACCGTCTGATAAGCAATCTGGGCTTTTTGCAATTTAGCCTCGAGTTCCTTTATCTTCTTCTCTTTCAGTTCCAACTATGCTTTTACTTCATTAGGAATCGAGAGCTCATGGTTTCCTTCAGGATTTTCATGATTACCTTCCATCCTCTGATTGTATTCATGCTAAATTCTAATCTATTCAGCCCCTTGTTCAGCTCTAAACTCAGCCTGTTTCTGAGCTTCAAACTCAGCCATCTGCTGAGGATCGAGAGAAGAGAAAGGATTTCTTTGCTCTTCAGGGGTACAAAGTTTTGTACTTGAATCATATCTCCATGTATCATAGCCATTATATGTTTCACAATGTGCTCTTGGTTCTTTACCTTTGTTTGTTATGCACATGTCCTCACCTTTTTCTTTTCCCTTATCAGCTCTATCATCTTTATGTGTCCATTTACTGCTACTAGCAGGAGCTCCGGTATGACCTCCCCTGTACTGAGATCTTCTTCCATTCATGGTGAACAGATGCAAATATTTCTGTCAGAGTCGCCACTCACTTTTATCAAAAATGAGAATATAGTTTGATATTTTTTTTTATTCCCAGCGGAGTCTGTGCAAGGTTTCTAACTCTATAGTTTAGGCTTTGATTCTGATTGCTCCCCAGCAGAGTCGCCAATTTGTTAGCTCTCAAAAAAGTAGGTTGAATGCCTCAAGAGGCTGCCAATCTCCTCATATGCTTTAGGGTAATAGATAAGGTCAAGAGAACTCAACCTTCTACTCTTTAGGTGCTGCAAAACCTGGCTAGGTGTACCTCTTTGAATAATGCAGACTTAACTTTTGATTATCTTCTTGGAACAATTTGTTCACAATGGAAATGGGAAGTAAACAAATGAAATCCAACTTGAAAACAATAATAATATTCTGATGTGAATCCTAAAATAAGTGCTCAATTAACAGATGTAAAGAAAACTAAATGAGTTCAAATGGTGAAGTGCAGAGACCAGTGCCTTGTGGGGTATGCGGAGTCAAATGAGATCAAACTGAACAACACATCACTGAGAAAATTCAAATTATCTAGCATATGTTATGTTTACAACTTGTATAAACATGTAAGAATATGACTGCTAAGCTCTACTTGAATAATCCAATTGAATCTCTCTGATTACTATGATTAACTAAAAGGATTTAGTCTTTACTTGAAAGAACCAATCAATCGATCACACAAGAACAACAAATGTGTGCTGATAAACTGAATGTAAACTTGTTACATCAATTTAAACAACCAGAAAGAATCCATTTTGGAGACAGCTTAACAATACTTCCATTAAATCTAACAGATAATTGACACCAAAAATGTGCAACAACATCACTTGACTTTCATAAATACCTCCACTTTGAAAACATGCAACTTAGTCTCTGATCTGATGAATCTATATTACTGTATCCATCAGAAAATGCCTACTGTATATCAAATAACTAATAGCTGATCCTCATTATAATTGCAAGAATGCTTATTTATACACAAGCATTTGGATAAAATGTCAAAATGAGAGAAAATGTTGGCCTAGCACAAAAATTGGGCTCCAATCAAGCTGGCAATTAATGGCTCTTAGGTAGATACATGTCGGCCTCAATGTTTTGTATTTCTATTAATCACCTATGAACAGTCGGGGAGACACAATTTATCATCCTGCTGAAGGCAATTCAATCATTTTCATGCCCTGCGCTTGTATTTTGCTCTCACATTCGCTGTGACTTATCGCTTTCGAGGAGACATCATACAGACTTCAATTATGTTGCGCCAAAAGAAACTTTTCCTTACGTGCTTCCCTGTTGCTGAGACACATGGATATCTCTTGCTGATGAACTCCTTTGGCCTCATTCATATTCATTGTAGCTCATTTGGGTCATGGTGACATCTGTAGATCCATTTATGTTTTCCCAAGAGCACCTTTACCTTTCGCGTGTCGCTATGACTTAAAGTTCCTCTCGCCGACGAGCCTGTCATGTATGTCGCTGTAGCTTCCATCAATTGGAGAGACCTCTTGTAGATTATCCAATGCTTCACCAAAGGTCTTCAACTATCCCCGCGTTGCTAAGACAAGGCAACACCTATTCCAACAAGGATCTACATGTTTTCCATCGGCGAGACCAGAGGTCACTCACCGAGACCTCGTGCCGAAAACCCCTAGCTTGGCCGAAACACCTCCATACGCACCAGTCGGGTATAACATGCTGAGCACACCAAGACATGATACCGATAACCCATAGCCATGCTAAAAGGAAACCCACATGTGAAGTCGGCGAGACATATTATATTCGCTAAGACCACTCACCGAATGTTGTATCCTTATACCGAAAGCCTTATGAAGGAAACCCATTATATTCCGTCGGCGAGACATATGAGTTCGCTGAGAGCCTCCACCAAAGATCAAACCTACACCGATATGCAATATCCTTACACCACCATTTGGAAAGATAGGAAAAATTCGCCGAAACATAATGCTGAAACTTCCAAGCTTACATCGACAGGCCACCATGTGCATAGTTGGGGAGACATGTTGAAATTGGTGAGACCCTATCCCGATAGCCATAACATACGCCGATAGATGTCTCCGCGGTCATCGAAACAACATGGATGCAATGCCGATAACTGCCAACAGATAAATTCCAATCGCCCTAACAAAACAAAGGTCCTGGCGAACGCCACCTACAAACAAACTTCAATCAATGTGACATAAAATGAATCTTGCCGATAGGCAACACAGACTCATGCATTCGGAAAACGCAGAATTGATCGGGGAGATAGGAATGAACCTATGCCGATATGGATCTAGACATGAAAAATGCATACTATAGAACCAAATCAGAAAACTTATGAATGAAAACTCATGTAAAAAATATCAGATTTTTACGGTTCCAACACGAAGAGAGGGAACATCAAACACATGTTATGGGGGAACACGATACACACATAAAATGGAAAAAGAAAGAGAAAAATAAAAGAAAAAATGAAAAAGGCTAGCAAGGTGAAAGCAAGTCAACCATCTAACAAGTCTTCTGCCTCCCAATCATGTTCAATGTATTGTGAGGGTGGTTGACTATCCAAAGGAAGAATTGCAAGTGTCATACTAGGAGATGCACCAGGTTCTTTACTTGGTTGAGATGATTTATCATGTAGGCTCATGGTAGATGAAAATAAAGAGTTTAGATCATTATGCACTTCATCATCTATTTTTGTAATCTCCTCATCATCATCATCATCAAGATTGATTACGACGGGAGGATGAAGAGTTATTTCCAAAGAAGGATGTATCAAAAGTTGTGGTTGTTGGATTGGTTCATTTTGTTGTGAAGATTGCACTAGACTATCTTGTGGTGGGTCAAGAGAAGGAGGGTGGTCATCTATTAATTTTTTCAAAGGAGGAGATTGGTTTTCTTTGTTTTCTTCCATGCAAGGTTGACGAGCAAGGAGACAACGACGATGCCTATGTTCCCTAGCACTACAGTTTCATTTGATTCTATTTTGGAGTTGTTGGGGTGTAAGAGAAAATTGGGTCATTATAGGTTCCTTTTCTTCCTAAGGAGGAGGAATGCAAGGAACCAAATAGGACAGGTCAATCACTTTCTCTTTAACTTTATACACTTGTTTAATTCGAGGAGGCATGACGAGATTGGTTTCACTTTCTCTAGGTCGTTTCGACGATGAAGGGGAAGTGTTTTTTTTTTGTTGTTGAGGAAGTTGCATGACTTGTTCATGTTTAGGTTTGGGTGGAAGCATTATTTCATCTAGGATGGGATTAACTGAAGTAGACAGGGATTTGTTACGAAAATACAACGTGGCTATTTGTTTGGCTTTGAACTTCTAATAGGCGATGAAAAAGAAGTCTTTATGAGGGGTAATGGGTTCTATAGGTCCAGGCCAAAAATATTCTAGGGAGAAATTTCCTTTAGAAGATAAGGGATTAAATCCACTATGATGTATGGTAAATATTTCATTTCCATGTGGAAATTTCAAACACTTATGAACAACAAAAGGGACCACTTTCATGGAGTGAATCCAATGGTGGCCTAGCTGCAAACAAAATTGGTATGATTATGAAATGATAGGGAATGTTACATCCAAATTTTTGGGTCCTATTTGTAATGGGAGCATGATCAATCTAATCATAGGGCACAAAAAACTAGTATGTGTTTTAATCCATGCAGTTGGTTTATCATATTCTTCTTGATAAAGCTCATGTAATACTAAAAACTCCTCTATGATCACATTCTCACTACAAGTGGGATCTATTAATATCCCATTAGTGGGCTTATCATAGATTCTTCTAGCTATGTAAAGAGGACCATCAAGAAGATTTTGAAGTATTTCTTTAGAATAAAAAGTTATATCAAGACATTTCTTATTTGGTCCCTTATGAGGGATAATGTCTATCACACCCACAAGTTCATCCATAGGATTAACTTGGGTAACATTAGGAGTTGGATCATGTTGTTCACTTTTTGTATCAACATTCATTACATTAGTGCTTGAAGGTTTGCTATTCTTGACAAATGAAATATTGTGTTTAGGCATGGGGTTGGTGAAAATTTGTAAATTCTAGTTAGGGGGTGCAACAAACTTATTGCCTTGATCATTAACACCCGCAATGGACAAACGCCCCGAATCAATGAGGTCGAACTAAAATTTTTAGATGCTTATAGTGTTTGGTGTCATGTCTATTTTGGTGATGAAAGTGATAATAAGCATTAGGTTTGAAGGTGGGTGGTAAGGGTTGGGTGGTATCAAGTGGTTTAATACGTGGCAAAGTGATCATGTGTTGTTGAAGCAATTGGTTCATTGTGTTATGGAGGGTATCAGGTAAGGGAGTGAATTATCTCTTCGGATCCCCATAGGTATAAGGCATCACTGCTTTAACAGCTTCCACTTGATTTTGAACAGGTTGGGTTGTTTGGGGTTGTGGAGGAAGATTGAATTGTAAAAAGCCTCTATTTGGGTTTTGAAAGTTTTGTGTGTTGTTTTGGTTTTGTGGTTCAGATTTTTAAGCTCGGTTAGAAGTGGACTTTGAGTCTCGACTAGAAACCGAGTTGTGATAGTCACATAAGGTTGTCAATAAATGCATGAATGAAGGGAATTTCATCATATTTAATTTATCCTAAAGGTTTGTGTGCAATTTTTTGATAAACATCTTTTGCAGATGTGCATCAGGAATCTTGAAATCAATTTGAGCATACAATGATTCATATCGTGAGATAAATTAGTTACTTTTTCATATGTGTTTTGTCTACATCTCATGAGATCAGCCATTGTCTTTTTGGGAGTCATGTGAACTTGAAAGTGACTTATGAAAGCATCCACCATTTCATTGAAAGACCAGATGGACTAATTGGGAAAGTTTGAAAACCACTCTAATGTAATATCTTTCAAGGTCCTTGGAAAAAGTATGGCTAAGAGTTTATCATCAAGGACAAAATCACTGCATAGAGTTGTATAAGCATTAACATGGTTGATAGGGTCTCCTTTACCTCCGTATTTCTCAAATTGAGGCATTTCTATCCCTTGTGGCATCAGGGTTCATAATATTTCTAAGGATAAGGGGCTACTACAAACATGGTATGTGGGTGGAGAATTTTGACCTTGGCTAATGGTGGAAAGTTGTTGCATGGATGAAACGATGTTAAGGAGTTGTGTAAGAATAGGGTCAGGGTAAGTTATTTGAGGTGGAAGAGAAAATGGTGATGGAGTGTATGTGATGTTAGGGGAAGTGAAATGAACACTAAGAGGGGTGAGGATAGTGGAGGGGAATTGAGATGCCACAAGAGAGCTAGGAATGCTAATTGCAATTGTGAAAGGAGACACATGACTAACTTGTTGCATAGTTGTTGTAACCTGAGGAGTGGTATAAGTTGGTATGGATGCTATGGTTGAAGGGGGAGGAACTTGAGGTCCTCCTTGGATTACGGGAATGTTTGCAGATTGGGAATTAGAAGAGGCATGTTTTATGTAAATATCAGCAATTTTCATCATATCTTGTAAGCCATCATCACTTTCAATTAAACTGTGAAGATTTTCTATTGCAAGTATGGTAGTGCTGGAAATTTTTTTGAGGGACAAGTCTTGTTGTAAATGTGCAAAATCCTCATGAATATTAATGACCTTTTCTTGTGGGAGGGAGTTGGTTTGTGTGTCAACATTCATTGGATGGAAAGGTGAAGGCATAGAAGTGGTATTTTCAATGCCTAATGCACCATTTTCCATACTAGAAGTAGGAGTTCTTGAGATCCCAAGGTCCACAATGAAAGTGTTATCATGGGAGGACATGAGTCTAGAACTTCGTCTCACTAAAGTATTATCAATGGGTCACCAAACACTCATACAAGTACCACAAAAGATGGGGTGAATGAAAATGCAAGGTAATCTAGGAGTTTGAAGTACAAATAATAGAAAGTCTTCTAACTAAAAAGAGAATTAACTATAGAAAATAGAAATGTAGAAAAATGCCAGAAAATGTCTAAAATTGTTGTGTAGAATGTGCAGGTGGATTGATTCGCCCAGGGTGGCGAATGAGTCCCAATGTGAGATTTTCTTATATTTTTTAGAAATTTTAATGTGATTCTAATGCTATTCAGATGGAAATTAAGGCTACAAAATGCAGATTTTTAGTTTTTTTAGTGATATGCAATGCAAAAATGAAATCTAAACAAAGCTTTCACTAATGCAATATGAGAATTCCTAGGATGCACAAACAAAACAATACCTTAATTGAATGTTGATGCAAGTGTAACATATGATGCAAGATGCAAATGAAATCAGAAATGCAGGTTCACCAAAATGAACTATAGATTTTTGGCACCCTAGGACTCTCTGACTCTTCTAGGGTTTTTCACCCAAAAGGAGAGAATAGGGACAAAAATGTTGGCTCGATTCATTCAAATTATGTTATGTGTGATGTTATATGAATTAAATGAAATGAAAAAAAATTAATAAAGTGATTTAAATGAATGATTATGTATGAAAAACCTAAGAATTTTGTTATGTTGGAAAACACAATGTGATATGCAAACAATGAATAGGAATGAATAAATGCAGAAGAGTGTAGAAATGCTTTACAACACTTCACAAGAACTTCAAAAGATATCATTATTTGAATTTCAATACCTAAATATGCATGTTCAAGCCACATTTCATCATTAAATCAAAGAAAAATGGATCAAACATTATGAAACAAGACCTAAAAGGCCATGAAAATGACAAGAGGCCATTTTTCTATGACACAACTGATATAGTATATAGCATGCATTGCTTCATTCTCATCTTTCTATCCTAATATTGCACCAATAGAAAAGTTAGATGCATCAACATGTATATGAAATGGAACTCCCCAAATAGGTTCTTTCATAATTGGAGCAGTAGTTTTAAGGCATGTTTAATTAGTTCAAACAATTTTTGAAAATCACTTGTCCAAACAAACTCCACATCCTTCTTGAGAAATTTAAACAAAGGTACAATTTTACTAAACCCTTCAATGAATCTTCTGTAGTAACCAGCATGCCCAAGAAAACTACAAACTTTAGTTTGACTTTTAGGGATCTCAATCTTTTAAATGATTTATACTTTCTTGAGGTCAACTTTTATCCCCTCTTTTGAAATGTGATATCCCAAAACAATCCCTTCTGTCATCATGAGGGAACTCTTTTCATGATTCAAAGATAACCTCAGATCCTTAAATATTTGCAAAACCTTATTCAAACTCTCAAGTGCTTCTTCAAATTTTTGTGCATGAATTATAAAGTCATCCATATATACTTCCACACATGAAGTAGTTAAATCTACAAAAATTGCTAGGACAACTCTCTGAAAAGTTGTTGGTGTATTACACAATCCAAATGGTAAAACTATATAAGCATATTTTCCCCAAGGACATGTGAAGGTAGTTTTATCCTCATCTTTAGGAGCCACTTGGATCTGATTGTAACCACTAAAGCCATCTAGGAAAGAGAAATAACTACTGCCAGTTAGGTTATCCAATACTTGATCAATAAATGGCAAAGGAAAATGATATTTTTTAGTGGCTTTGTTTAATTCTCTATAGTCCACACATACACTCCATTTTCCATTTTTCTTGGGAACAATAACCAATGGAGAAACCCATTGACTATCAAATATTGGATAAATAAACCCTACTTTTAGCAATTTTTATATTTCTTGCTTTATAATATCTCGAAGAGTAGGATTGATCCTTCTTTGACCTTGCCTTACTGGTTTAACATCTTCAGTATAAATATGATGAGTACAAATAGAAGGGTGAATTCCTCTCATGTCTTTGTATTCTCAAGCAAATGCTTCAAAATTATTTTTCAAGATTTGCTCCAATTCCTTTTCTTGTGAAGAAGATAAGGATGAATTAATGAAAAGAGGCTTATCCCCTACTACTGGTATTTCTTTGTTATTATTCTTAGAATCAAGTGGATATCCAACAAGTGTGTTTAAGGGAAAAGTGTGTGAATTTTTTTGATGCAACATTCCTTGAAAAATTTTCTCTTGTTTTTCTTGATCGATCTTTTTCAGAATTAATATCTTATTCTTCATATTCCTCAATATGTTCTACCAAGGTAATCATAGCTAATTCTACAACATCATCTCCTTTTGAATCGATATCCTCATCAACCCAAAGTTGAGTATTCAACTAAAATGATGGTTGGGCTAGAGAAAAAAGTGACAATTCCTTCTATTTTTTACCATTAGAAATGATCATACTTCATGATCTACAATTTATCAATGCTAATACAGTAGCCAACCATGATCTACCTAAGATAATTGGATAACTAGAATTCTTCTTTCTAGCTTTAAGAACTAAAAATTCAACTGGATAATCCCATGTATCAATAGTAACCATGATGTCTTCAATAACACCTTCAGGTTTAGCAGTAGACTGATCTGCCAACTATAGAACAGTTGTTGTGGGTTGAATAGTTGTCATACCCAACAATTCAACAGTGTCTAATGTGATAACATTGATAGATACTCCTAGATCAATTAGTACATTGATTATCTCAATTCCTCCAATACTCAAAGTTATCATAGGACTACCAAGATCATTATATTTTTTAGGTAGTAATCTTCTTGACAAAACATCAGTGAGTTTAGTCCCTATCTGTATTATAGGAGGTAATTTCTTCTTCCTACTTGGCATTTTCATACAAAGAGATGTAACCAACTAATTTATTTCGGGTATGTCTTTAATGGCCAATAATAATGGTATCTCAATATTGATCTTTTTCAATTCTTGGAGAAGTTGAGAAAATACCACATTCATCTAATTTGGTTGGGAGTTGTCAAGAACTACTTGTTCTATTTTTAAATGCTCAGGATAAGGTGCTTGCTTAACCTTTTGTTCATCATCAGATTTATGGTTTTCCTTTGAATACTCTTTTTCTTTCTCACTTTCCTGATCTTTAATGTTTGGTATGGATGGAACATTTTAGTTCCTCAACTAAAAATCATTGGCATCTATCACATTTAAAGTAGGAGGATTGGCACCAGTATGATTTTTTTTGGATTTGAAACAGGTTGTGTTAGCAACTGAGGTTGGTTTACTTGTTCATTAGGAAGATTAGGACCAGTGACTAATGGAGGTGATTGTCCCCAAGGACACCTTGGTCCTTGATTTTTCCATGCTTGAAATTGTGTTTGATTTTTTTGTCACTATGGTTGGTTCAACTGCCACTATGACTGATTTGATATCCATTGTGGTTGATTTCATTGAGGATTCATCCATTCAGGTTGAACCCAAAATGTAGATGGTAGTTTTGCTTGCTAAGGAGGAGTCCATTGATTTTCATTTGGCCAAGGATTTTGATTCCAATTAGCTCTAGGAACATATTTCCCTTGATTAGCATTATATCTTGTATTTTGGGGTCTCTTTCCAACATAATTAAGTTCTTCCTCTACTTCAGGTTGTTTCTTCAAATGATTCTTAATTCCAAGTAAGAGGCTACAAGAACTTGTTGCATGATGTTTCTCACAGATTTCACAGAGATCAATTTGATTTAATGGACACTCTCTCAAAGTATGTTTACCTCTACATTTGGAACAATAAATGGATAAAGGCTCAATAGTCTTCTTAGGACCAGTGACTAATGGAAGTGATTGTCCCCAAGGATACTTTAGTCCTTGATTTTTACATGCTTCAAATTTCGTTTTATTTTGCTACCACTATGGTTGGTCCGACTGCCACTATGACTAATTTTATTTCCATTCTAGTTGATTTCATTGAGGATTCATCCATTCGGGTTGACCCCAAAATGTAGGTGGCAGTTGTGCTTGCTAAGGAGGAGTCCTTTGCTTTGCATTTGGCCAAGGATTTTGATTCCAATTAGCTCTAGGACCATATTTCCCTTGATTAGCATTATATCCTGTATTTTGTAGTCTCTTTCCAACATAATTAAGTTATTTCTCTACTTCAGGTTGTTTCTTCAAATGATTCTTAATTCCAACTAAGAGGCTACAAGAACTTGTTGCATGATGTTTCTCATAGATTTCACAGAGATCAATTTGATTTAATGGACACTCTCTCAAAATATGTTTACCTCTACATTTGGAACAATAAATGGATAAAGGCTCAATAGTCTTCTTATCTCCTTACATGTTGAGATGAAGGAGTAAATCAATTTTCAAATTTGCAATTTCTTCCATTACCTGAGATACATTAGGAGTCAGATCTTTGTTTCTTTGAGAGTTTCTAGTCCCTACTCTAGTCCTAGAGTAGTTTCTACATATCTCAATAATCTCTTCTAAAGAAAGCTTATTAATATCTCCTTTCCCCATAAGATTCAAAGATTCTCTAGATTCATCATCAATCCCTTTCAAAAAAATTGTCATATTAATATCATTATCCAAACCATTACCACACCTGTTACGCACAAATTGAAATCTATCAACATAATCTTCTAGGCTTTCATCTACCAATTGTCTAATTTGAAACAACTCTTCTTTCCTATCTCTTACTTGACAGTAATCTTGATATTTATCCAAAAACTTAGTTTCCATTTCCTTCCAAGTTGAGATTGTTCTTGCACCTAAACCCATGAACCAGCGTAAAGCTAACTCTTTCAATGTAGAAGGAAATAGTTTTAACTTTTGGTTATCAGTTGTATAGTCATAGGTCTAACATAAAACCTTAAACTCAAATAGAAATTGGTCAGGATCTTCAGAAGTTTTTCCCCTAAAGGTAGGTAATACAGAAGGTGAAATTTTTTTCATAGGAGGCTCATCATTCCATATATTTAGATTTTTTTTTTTTTTAGACTGCAGGAATCGGGTAGCACGACCCCCTAATTCCATATATTTAGATTAATAGGATAGGAAAAGGTCCTATTATTTGGTGGGGGATCATTTCCTAGTTGGTCACCCATTTCTTCTTGATGTTGTTCCTAATTAACTTGTTGATTTTCAATTTGATGTTGTTGAACTTCTTGTTCTTGATCAAAATCAATATTTCATGGAAGAAATCTTCCTAGAGGGTCTCTTGCTCGTCTCATCCATAATCTATACTATCTTCCTTATCAACACTAAGGCTTCAAACTTAAATAGCCAAATCTTGTAATTCTTCAAAAACAATGCCAAAAATGATGGGCAAGGTCATTGATGTCACTTCTTGCATCATTTAATATTTCAATTATCGAACCGGGTGTGTCTTAGAGCTATATGTGATAAGGATGTTTCCATGAATTGGAGGGTTTTTCACTATAAATAGTGACTTTTGGTTTCACTTTAGCTCTTTCAGGAGCTCTTAGGAGCTCTCAGAAGCTCTCGGGAGTGGATCTTAACAACTAATTTCTAGCTAATTCTAAGGACTTAATCCTAACTTATTTCTTAACTAATGATTATTCAAACTCCAATAGCTTAGTTCAGACTTTACCTGACTTAATTGTAATTGATTCATGGAAGAATTAAGGTAAAAACTAAATTTACTCTTAATCTAAAATTTAGAATTGAAATTCACTTGAAAAGAGAATATATTTACATTTGCAAGAAAATAAATATTAATCTAGAAAATAGTAACACTAAATTCTATGAATGAATTCCAAACAAGCTTCAGTTCTATCTTCCCACAAGTCATTCTTATCTCTTCCATTAAAACCACATTCATTTGAAAATAACTATTAAGTCTAATTCCTATGAACATCAAATAAATCTATAGTAAATGAATGAATATTAATCTACATTAAAGCATAATGAACTATTTTGAAAAACACAATGAAATTAATATAAGAGTATGAATAATTGTAGTCACTAATGATTAAATAGAGATCGACATTCCTAACTTTCTAATTGATACAAATTAAACAAAAATTAATTGAATCAAAGAACATAATACAAGGTCACCTCCTTCAGTTGAGTGGGCCTCGCTCTTCCTCTGGTGGGACCTTAAACACTGAGATTCGAATTAACTCCTTATTTGCATTCCAATAGGCCCAAATAGGAGAGTAGAAAAAAAGTACATATTACAAACATTACAATACTTAAACGAAAGATTAACTAACTCCATACTAAATCCAAGAATGGATATTTATAGGGATATCCATTTATTTGAATACAAAATATGTCACTACCCGCCAAGATACAAAGCAAAAAAACTAAAACTAAATAGAACTGAAAGTATCATAAAGAAATCTACCACATAATAGCTGAAAAGGAAGTTCTCAAATTGACTGAAGAAGTCAATTCAGAATTGATAAATCAGAATCCAACTTGAGCGATCACGAGCATGAAAAATTTCAAGTTTGTTAAATAGAGAGTTTAACATGTCCACCTCATGAAGTAAGCATTTAATCAACCCAATAGAATCCTCAAAGATAGGATGCTATTGTGACAACAAAGATTTCAAATTGCATAATCATTCCATTGTTAATCATTTAAAAAGCAACATATTTAATTCAAAATATCATTTCTAATATATCCTCAAATTAGTTAAATATAATATAAAACAAGAAAACATATAAGTATATAATCTACCACCAGTATAGTTAATTAACATCATAATAAAGTCTTTGCAAACATAAAATGATGAATTAAAATGTCATTTTGAGCACTCATCATAAATTTGGCTAACTTTGAAAATGTTGAAGGATCAAATTTTGCAAGTAGGATTGCCATCCAAGTCTCCTCATTAGCCAAGTCCAACATTTATATGCAAGGGGCCAATAATGAGGAGATGATCTATAGATTCTAAGGCTTGGCCGCATATTACATAGGTGAACAAAGGTATTATGCCCAATCTATCTAACCTCATACCCAACAAAATTTTGTCTCTGACGGCCAATTAGGCAAAAGCACCTGCTTTCGATAGAACATTTGGACCCCAATAGAGATTAAATGGACAAGAAGAGGAGCCTTCAAAACCAACTAGGGAATTGTACCCTTCTTTTATTATATACCTTCCAGATTTAGCTCTTGTCCAAATTATTTCATCAAATTTCTCAGAGAAAAAGAAAAAATCTTCTCTGTGGTTCTAAGTTAAGGGACTCCTTTAGATGTGTTGGAACAAGGAGAAAGTTGAAATCCTTCCATTTAATATTGTGTAGAGGGTCTCCCAGATCAGAAAAATAATAATACTTGACCTTGTTACCCCAAATATCTTTAAGTGCAGTTTCTATTTGACCCCGATCACCAAGGATCTTAAGGGGTTGATGGTCATTCCAGGCATCATCCCAAAATAGGGCTTTCTCTCCATTATTAACCAACTAGGAAAGGTGTTGAAGGATGACTGATTTGCACAAAGCAATAAAATTCCATATTTTAGAACTGGGAGGGAGATTCCTTTGGGTGAATATCATTTCTCTATCAAGGGAGTCTAAGTATTTATGCTTCATAATTTGACACCATTTTTTGTTAGGATTGGAATACAATTGCCAGACCAATTTGGCACCAAGAGCCTTATTTTGTAGAAAAAGATCCCTTAGGCTGGCACCCCCAGATACTTGAGAACTACAAACTTTATCCCATGCTACAAATGAGAGTTTCTTTTATTGTGTAACATTTTCTACCCAAAAAGAAATTTATGAATAACTTTTGAGGGGAAAAACCTTTCTCATATGGTATTTTTAAGATGGAAATTAAATAAGTAGTAAGAGAGTGAAGAATTGTCTTTAAAAGAACCAACTTACCAACAAAAGATAGTCATTTCGACCTCCATAACAAGATACGATTAGAAGTGGAGGAGATTTAATTGTCCCAAAAGTCATGCTATTCATTACTTGAAAAGAAGGGAATGCCTAAGTACTTGCAAGGTAAAGAACCACATTGGAAACCCCAAAATTTTACTAGCTGAGCTTTAACTAAAGGGTTAACATTTATGAAAAAAATCTTTGACTTCTCCACATTAAAGGATTGACTTGAAGCCGAGCAATAAGCGGAAAGGAAATATTTTATTTCTTTTGCTTCATCCATGGTGGCTTGACCAAAGAGGAGTGTCATCTACAAAAAGGGAGTGGGAAATTGGAGTGGGAAAGGGTCTAACATAAGTGTATTTCCAACAACAATTGGATCTTGATGCAGTTACTTATCTACTTAACCTCTCAACCATCAGAATAAATAAGGATGGGGAGAGAGGGTCACCTTGACACACACCCCTAGTAGGAGAGAATTTACCAACAGGAGATCCATTAACCAATATTGAAAAGTTACTCCAGAAAGGCAAGAAGAAACCCATTTACACTAGCTATTGAAAAAACCATTTTTTTTAAGAATTGCCAGGAGAAAGTCCCAATCCACTTTTTCATAGGCTTTTTCCATATCTAATTTCATAACAATCACAGGGGATTTTTCCCTCATAACTGAGTGCAACACTTCATGATCTAAAACAACACCTTTTGTGGCGTCCTTTTCTGGTACAAAGCCCCCTTGTTCATTAGAAATGACAAAAGGGAGGATTTTAGCCAATCTAAGAGCTATTGCTTTGGAGAATATTTTATATATTGTGGTACACAAGGAAATGGCCTAAAATCTTTGAAAGAATTGAGGTCATATTTTTTGAGGGATAAGAGCTATCAAGATGGCATTAAATTCTTTTAAAACTTTCCTACTCCTAGATTCTTCCAATGCAAGATAGACATCTCTGCTCACAAAATCCCAACACTTTTGATAGAATAACATAGTGAATCCATCTAGTCCAAGAGCTTTTCCAGCAACCATGAAGAAGGCCGTACTTTTGACTTCATCCATGATGAATTCTACCATGAGAAATTTATTGTGCTCCTCCTTAATTGATGTGGGAATATTGTTTAAAATTAAGTTTTCCAAAGATTTTTTTTTCTGGGATCAAGGAGGCCCTTAAAGAAAGATGTTGCTTCAGCTCCAATGTCCTCATCTAATTCCAAAATACTTCCAGATGAGGAAAGGATTGATTCAATCCTATTTGTTTGTCATTTTCATTTTTGTGGAAGCATGGAGAATTTTAGTGTTTTTGTCCCCTTCTTTTAACCAAATGTCCCTAGATTTATGTCTCTAGTAACAATCTTCTCTTGCCAGTAATTCATCTAATTCCTCTTTAAGATTTTTTTCTTTATCATTAAGCAAAGAATCCATTCCATTTTTTATCACTAGCTCATATAAGTCAAACAATTCCTGCTCCACACTAGACTTTTCCATAAAGATATTCTTAATATAATTTGCATTCCAGTCCTTTATTTTAAATTTAATATAATATAATTTTTTGTGGAGTTGAAACATCTCGGTGCCCTTAACAAAAGGACTTTGAAACCACCAACATTTGAGCAAAGGAATAAAATATGGCTCTCTAAATCACATTGATTCAAATTTAAAATAGCTTTTCTTAGATGGTCTGTCATAAAAAACCGACAAGGAAATTGGAAAATGATCTAAACCAGTAAGTGTATAGATTGTAGAAGAGAAATCCCATGGAGTGTTGAACCAATTATCTGATAAGAGGAAACAATCTAGTCTCTCAACAATTTGGGAAAATCCCTTGCATTTATAAGTCAAAATAACATTACCATTTTCTGGTTTACAATCATAAAAACCATTGATGAGGATAACATGATTAAAAACCTCCATTACTCTGGAAGGAGGGATGATACCTCTCATTTTCTCAAAAGGGAAAAAAATTACATTAAAGTCTCCATAAAGAATCATCAAGTTATTTTTTAGAGGTGTAGAGGTAGAGGAGAGCTAGGTCCAAAGTTGTTTCTTAGCAAATGTTGCACAGGGACCATAGATATTAAAAAATATGAAGAAATTGTTTGTTTTCAAACACTTTCCCGAGGCTTGAATCTAGTTATCAGTAGTAGCCAAAAAATGCAACTTCACAGTGAACTTATTCCATAATATTACGAGGCCACTTCAAGCCCCATGAGTGGGGGAGGCAATAAAATCCCATTTATTCCAGGTAGCAAAAAAATCTGATGTTGACTAAACCGAGAGCTTTGTTACTTGAAAAAGTACAATATCTGAAGTACTCAAGATTTGACACTTCATGAAGTGTCGTTTGTTAGGGGATTTTACTAACATTCCAAGATTAGTATTATATGCTAAAATTATTTTAACTCCAAAAAATTTCAATGAGAATATGAAAATGTATTTAAAATAGTTAGAAAGTATTAAAGCTTTTTCTTATGACAAGTGAGATATAAATTTTATATGTGGGTTTTTTTTTGAAGTTTTATTTCCAATTTAACTTAAATATATTGAAATGTTTAGATCATGAAAACAAATTAATACTAATATGTAGGATAAAATGCAAAAGACTTGAAATAGAAAAATGTTGACCCATTTCATATCTATCTATAAAAACTAAAAAAATACCCTTAGTATTATATGTTAAAATTATTTAACTCCTCAAGCAATTCTGAAGAAGTCACTAGGGAAAGGGGTAGGAAATCCAATTTGGCTAAGCTAAAAGAGGAGATTGAAGTAGGGGTTCAAAAAACCATTTATGACTCTATTCCAAACAATGCCTGAGGAGAGCATGTTTCTCTCCTTGAGCACAATGAAGTTTGTTTCATGGACTGTTAGTGGTATAAATGCCCCTAACAAGAGAGATCGCATCAAGCACCAAATTGATGCTTGTGGAGCAGATATTGTCTTCAGGAGTCTAAACTCTCAATACAGTCATATGAAACCTTCCTACAAAAATGGACAAGGTGGAAATCAACCTACTATCTAGCCATGGGGGCCTCTGGAGGGTTGGCTACCTTGTGGAACCCGAAAGTAGTAAATGTTACTTCAATAAGGAATGAGTCTAATTGGAAGTTGCTTGAGGTTTCTAAATTTAGCTTGAAGTATTGGTTGATTAATATCTATGGGCATAATTCAATAATAGACAAGAAAGAGTTGTGGGATAAAATAACTGATGTTTTAAATAGCTTGGGTGATGCAAAAGTCATTTTGGGAGGAGATTTTAATGCCATTGTTTCACTATAGGAAAAAGCTGAAGGTATTAGTCCACCATTGAGAGTAATTCAAGATTTCAATTCTTTCATTCTCACAAGTGCTCTAAAAGAAATTCTTCCATCCAAAGGGAAGTACACTTGGACGAATCATAGAAAAGGTTTCTTACAAATTGTTGAAAGATTAGATAGGTTTTTGGTATCTCCAAACTGGTTTTTAGGGTAGCAGGGTTTGGAATCTGAAATCCTACCTCTTGTTGGCTCTAATCATTATGTGATCTCTTTGCATATATCAAATGTCTCCCTTCCTAAAGGAAAATAATCCTTCATACTTGAAAGCATGTGGTTTAGGCACCCACAATTTTTTCCTCTGTTGCGTCAATGGTGGATAAATGCTTTGTTTGAATAGGGTTCAAAAATGTATCATCTTTATCAAAAATTAAAACATGTCAAACAACAAATAAAAGTATGGAATCAATAGGTGTTTAAAAATGTTTTCCAGTAGAAAGAGGTCATTTTCAAAGAGTTATCGACAATTCATGAGTAGATTATTCAAAATGGATTATATGATAATATGTTTGAGAAGAAAAAGAAATTGTAAAGGTATTAGGAAGAGTTATGTGCTAGGGAAGAAACATATTGGCACTAGAAATCATGAGAACTATGGATCAAAGAGGGTGACAAAAATACAAATTATTTCCATGCTTCTACACAGATAAAAAGAGCTACATCAGCCATATTTTCAATTCAAGAGATGACCTCAAGTACTTGGTTAACGTCGGAAAAAGATATTAAGAGAGAAGTTGAGAGATTATTTTATGAACTTTTATCAACCCCACAAGGCAAAGATGATCAACGTAGGAAAGATGAAGATGAGATTCTTGAGGTTATTCCCTTGCTAGTTCGAGATGAGGATAATGATTCCTTACTCAAACCTTTTACCTTGGAGGAAGTTAAAGGTGTTTTTTCATGGCCTCTAGATAAGGCACCAAGTCTAGATGGATTTACAACAATTTTTTTTCAAAAGGTTGGGATTTTTTGTGCTATGATCTATTGTGGGCTCTAGAAGAATCAAGGAGAATGGGTTCCATGCTTAGGAAACTCAATGTGACAAACATTGCAATCATTCCAAAAGTAAAAAACCCTAAAACCTTTATAGATTTCAAGCCTATATCACTTTGTAACATTGTCTATAAGATCTTTACCAAGGCCATATACCTCAAATTCTAGCCTCTAATTCCAAAGATTATCTCTCAGGAGTAGGGAGGATTTGTCCTAGGTCATGAAACATTTGAAGGAACATTAATAGTGCATGAGACCCTTCACTCAATTTATTTTGATCATTTACCTTCTTTCATTATTAAGCTAGACTTGTTGAAGGCTTATGATCAAGTAGATTGGGATTTACTTAACAAAGTTCTTGAGAAATTTGGTTTCAAAGGAAAATGGCATAGATGGATTAAATCTTGTTTGTCAAGAGCAAAGTTTTCTATTATCCTCAATGGTTCACCTACAGGCTTCTTTGCAGCATCACAAGGAGTGAGACAAGAGGATCCATTATCCCCCTTTCTATTCATTATAATGGTTGAGGTGCTTAGTAGATTAATTTCTTATAAGCAGAGCCTAGGACTTTGGAGAGGCATTACTATTTCAAACACAAACATTTCAATAATTCACTCTCTATTTGTAGATGATTCCATCAATTTTGGTAGATCAAATGTGGATGAAGCCATTCAAATAAAAAAAGTGCTTGACAGGTATTACTCAACATCAAGTCATAAAGTTAATGCCTCCAAGTCTTTTTTTTTTAATATGAAAGAGGCTATAAAAATTAAGATAATTAAGATATTGGGGTTCAAGCAAGTAGAGTTGCCATGTATGTACCTGGGTATTCCTTTTTTTAAAGGTCCAAATAGAGTTTCTTATTGGGTTAAAGTAATAGAAAGATTAAAGGCAAGGATTCTAATGTGGAAGGCATGATGGTTATCATTATCAGGAAGAATCCTTCTAATAAAATTAGTGTTATCCGCAATCCCTAACTGCTTTTTGGCAATTCTTAAGGCACCAAAGACTATTATCCTTGAAATTGAGAGAATTATTAGAAATTTTCTATGGAAGGGTAATATGAATGATTGCAAAAAAGTGCCTCTAATATCCTTGGACAACATGACATTGGAAAAATATCAAGGAGGAGCAGGTAACCACAATATCTCAATCAAGAATAAGGCATTAGGGGCCAAGTTAGTATGGAAAATGTACACAAAACCTAAATCTAAGTGGTGCAAGCTAATGCAGGCTAAGTATCTTGACACTTCAAACCCCTTGAGGATTCTTACCATTTCAAACATGCCTTCAGGATTAGACATGTGGAATTTCTTGACATCATGTAGATTGATTATTACTTCATTCATTATGTGGGAAATTCATGATGGATAAAGCATGAAGTTTTGGGAGGACTCATGGAATGGTAAGCCCCCTTTGGAAAAAAATTAGGAACTACAGCAGGTAAGAGTTGTATTTTCAAGAGAATGGGGAGAAAATATTCTAGATTATGTACATTCAACATAAGGCCTAACAGGTAAAGTAATATGGAAAAAACATTCCAATTCATCTCTTTCTGCCAATCAATTTTCATTGCTTCAAGACATTCTAAAAAGTAGAATTGTGTTCTTTTCGGGAAATCCTGATAAGGTTTTGTGGGCTCCTTCAAAACAGGGCTCCTACTCAGTGAAGCAAGGATATAAATCTCTAATTTAACATATAGAATAGTTGGTTTCTCAAAGGGCTTATTCAGTTTGTTGAAATAACAAGATTCTTCTAAAAGTTGGGAGTTTTGCATGGTTAACTTTATGAAAGAGAATTTTAATGAGTGATCGCTTAAATAAACTAAGTATTGTTGACCATTTGAAGTTTCCTTTACATGAGGAAGAGTTGGAGAATGTAGATCATTTGTTTGTACAATGTAGGTTTGTGCAAGAATGCTAGATTTTTATAAAGAGAAATTTGAACTTATGCAACCCTTTGCCAAATTCTATTTGGGACATCTTCTAGAGTTTGCCATTATTGTATAAAACCTCTTTTTTTTGCAGTTGTATGGCAAGTTATTCCACCACTAGTAATATCGAATATATGGTGGGAACACAATTTACACATTTTTAGGAAATCAAGTTCTTTAATTGAGGTCGTCAAAGTCAATATTGAAAAAGAAGTTTCAGAAGTGGTTAATGTGTATGTTTTGAAACATAAGAACATGCCCTCCTTGTTCACAAGTTGGGATGACTCTATTTTGAAGAGATGGAAGAATATAATTTTTCTCTTTGCAGGAAGCTTACATCAAAATAGCAGAGTGAAGGTGAACAAAAAGGAAATCAAATGTAAGCCCCCACATTCTAATTTTTTCAAACTTAACTTTGATGGTTCTTCTAGAGGTAACTCAGGCATCTCAGGGGTAGGAATTTGTATATGAGACTCTTTAAGATTAGTAATAATAGCTAGTTCATTTTCACTCCTAGTGGACATGAATAATGTGGCTGAGGCTCAGGAAGTCTTGGCAGGATTGGAAATTTCCCTCAAATTGGGTAATTGCACAAATTCATATTGAGGGGTCCTCCTTAATTATAATCAATGCATACAAGGAGAGAAAGGTGCACAGTTGGTTTTTAAAATATTTTCTACAGAAAATATGGTTTTTGATGGACAAGTTTCAAGATTTTATTATCTCACACTTATAGAGGGGAATGGAATGGTAGACAAATTGGCGAATATGGGCTGTGATGGGAAATAAATTGTTGTGTATAATGACATAGAATTGCAAGCATATCCGAAAGTCACTGCAATAGCTATAAAGGAAGGAATGACTTCAGCCACAAGTAGCAGTTGAAAATTTTACAAGGAAGGTTTTTGACAAATTTTTGGAGCAACAACTTCAAAAAAGTAGTGCAGATTTGGCTAGAGATATTTTAGTGGTATTAGAGTAGCAAGATCTTAATGAGCAGTAGTAGAAATGGATCTGTAAGATATAGGCCTATAATTTTAATATTAAGAATATAAAGGACAAGTAGAATGATATTGTTGATGTTAAAATGTTGGAGCAACAATTTCCAAAGCACCAAGTTCCAGAGCAATAGATTCAAAAAATACAGATCAAAGTTGGCTTGAGAAAGAGGGTGCAGAGTCCTATTTCCAAGCATGATCTCAATAGCATAGGAAGTACCAAGGGAAAATTCAATCCATGGGTCGTACAGGTGTTTTTAGTTCATATTTATTTCTTCAAGCCTAAATCTATCTAAGTTTCAGGCCACAAAATCAAGTTTTTACAATGGGTTTATGAATATTTTGTATATTCAGTCCATTTTTAGCAGCAAACTAGGGCTTGGTAGCTAGTTTATCATTGTAAAGGTGTTTTTTGGATCATATAAATTATTACCTATTGTAAATTTTATTATTCTTCATATATCTACAGGCTTTCCACCTTTTTCCTAAAAAAAAAAATCAACTCCATAATATATCAATGAGAATATGTAAATATATTTAAAATAGTTAAAAAGGGTAAAACATTTTTCTTATGTGAGATATAAATTTTATGTGTGGGTCCTTTGTTTGAAGCTTTCTTTTTCATTTAACTTAAATATATGGGTCGATGCAAGAAGTTGGGTCCACAAAAAGCTCAAAAAGTGGAAGTGTTTTTGCTATTTTTAAGAATTTTTCACACTTGGATTGAAAATTTGAGGCACTTACACAATGAATCTTAAAAAAAGTCAGTCATATGAAATTTAGCATTTTGAATCGAGTTTCCAAATATGTAATTTATTCAAATACCTAGATGATACAAATTAAATTTTGATAGGGATGTATAAAAACCAATTTTTAAAAGTCTTTTTTTTACCATACCATGCACGTGTATAGACACCACTTTTTGACCCAAATAAAAGTATTTTTCTAATTCCTTTGGTGGAAAGAGAGCTAACAACATGAAGATTGATGAGGATATTTTTTGTAATTTTTTTATTTTATTTTTTTATTGAATCTTTATTAGCCTTAATTGTTGTTTTTAAAAATCAACATGTATGGACAGCATAATTGGACCTAAACTAAACATTTTTTGAATATTTTTTTCATTGCGCAGATAATTGTCTGAAGATTGATGCTCTATAATTTTTTTACAAGAAACTTAACCAAAAAAAGTTATTAGAAAACAAAAAACACCTAGTATTTCAAGTTTATGGACTAGTTTTCTTAGAAATTAATTAAAAAATAACAAAAATAATCCAATATTAATAAAAAAATTATATATTTGGAAACTAGACATCATGTTCTCTAATGGGTTTTAATTTTATGGATTGATTCAGAAAAAAAGTCCATCAGCCATATTGCCAAAGTTGGACATTCCTCTTGAACCCGCCTTAGTTTTTTAGTTGCAAGTCAAAGGCTGAGGGTTGGGTTGCCAAGCCTTTCCTGAGCCTAAAACCAAGGTTGCATGTGAGTTGGGGATTCAAATTTTTAATAACACATATGCGTTATTAAAATGTGTACACATTATTTAAATAGAATGTGTACATGTTATATAATGTGTACGCATTACCTATTTACCTGTTGGGTAAAGGTAACACATGTGTTATATAATGCGTACGTGTTCCTAAAATAGAACACATACATTTTTTATAACACATATGCATTTCTTATTTAACCATTTTTCCCAATTTGGAAAAAAATGATAGTGCACATTTTTTTGCAACATTCATTCTCTATTGTACAGTTTGAAAGTGCCATTTTTTGCATTTTTATTGCAATGTTGTCTTGTGCAATCTCTTAATAGGGAATATTCTATTCAAATTGTTGGAAGAGACAAGTGCAAGTTGAATTTTTTGAAGTGGAATCAAGTAGAAGAATATTTAACAATCTTGAAGATTTGGAAAAAGAGAACTTTTGGATGTATTCATGATGTTTTTGTACTTCAAAGTTTATAGAAGAAAGGATCTTCATACTATATAGTTTTATTTGAATATTTGAAGGAGGTAGCAACTAGAAAATGGGTTAAGAATAATTTTTTTCGTTATAAAAGAGGGTTTGGTAACCATGGGATCAAAGCAAAGGTAAAGAAAAAAATGTAGAAAGTTAATGACACCTGAAGAAATTCAAGCAAATAGAGAAATGGAGGAAAAAAGACAAAGGGATAAAAGAGAAAGGATTCATCAAATAAAAATTTTGGAAGCATCTAGTTCCATGAATTTTGAAGAGGAAACCATGAAGGATGAGATGAATGTAGATGATGCAAATGTGGAGATGGTGAATATGGAAGAAAATGTAATTATGGAGACAAGCCCAACTATGCCTTCAACTTCAACTTTGAATGATATGGAAATAGCAGCTATGCAAACAAATTTAGGTATGTCTTCAAATTCACCTCCCAATGATATGGAAAATGTACCTATTCAAACAATTTATCTAGGTATGTCTTCAAACCTAAGTCGTGATAATATTGATCTTAGTTATTTACATGAAGCTAGATACACCATTGATGGTATTAATAATTCTAGGGTTGAAACAATGCAAAAACAAAATAATGATGAAATATTTTATATGAATGCAAATGAGAATGTAATCCCTCATATTGATGAAACTAAGAATGAAATCCCTTTTATGTTTGAAAATGAAAATGAAACCCCTTGTGTGTGTTGGCCTTTCTGTTGTACCAAAAGGTCGACTTGTCAATGCCCTATACAAGTGTCAGTTAAGATCCACAGGATGTGGTTAGACCATGTCACAAACCCAAGTGTCATGCTACAAGGAATACAAAGGGACTACAATAATCCCCCTAGCACAAGTGAGGGGTTTGAACCTATGACCAGCTCTGATACCAATTGTTAAAAGGCACAGGACAACTGAGAGGTGGGGTGAATTAGTTGTCACCAAATTCAAATACAAAACCTCAATCACTTATCAAATTCACAACCACACTATTCTATTATTAAGCATGAACATGAAATCCAGATAACAAAAAGAAAAATCAACACAATGAATGCAAAATTTTATGTGGAAAACCCAATAAGGGAAAAACCACGATGAGGATTAACTCACAATATAAAGTAATAGCAAAACCAAATACAAGAGGCTTACTACCAAGGGCTCACTACCCGAATACAAAGGTTCACTACCTAAAGAAAGGACTCACTGTCCAATAGGGAGGCTCATTGCCTACAAATATAAAAGAACAAAAAGATCCACCACAACAATTGACACGCATCGGAAGCCTTGATTAGAAGATTGCAGAAATCTTCAACTCACTACTTTCAGGAATCTAACACAATGAAGTATTGTTGCCTCAACTCACTTTCACACAACTCTACTCTTAACTTGTGGCTTACTTCGTTACTTTGTATATTTTAATCCTTCGCATCTCAAATTGCATTTATACCATCTTCAACCTTAGAAACTTTCTCCAAGGTCGACCACATATGCTTTAATAAATAAATTCAAATTAGGTCCACAACTCAACATTCCTGTGGTGGAAATAAATGAGAGTGGACCAATTAAACACTTAACCAAGACCAAAAGTAGTGTCTCAAATCAACCACATGCTTCCTTAATTAAATTTTCATTCTTTGTATGAAGTGTAAACACCAGGTCGACCAAACCTAATGAAAACACAAATGAGCATTGGAGTACAAACTTCCTAGCAAGAAGATAACACCAAATAATGTAACATGCTTCATCATGCACAATAACACATCTTAGATACATTCAGATACATCTGCAACGATTGCAACAACCTTCAAACATAGAACACCTTCAATCAGTCCATCTGGACTGTGCAAACACATACAACTCTGAAACTCAACTTCAGGATTACCAAACCACAAAAATATCTACCAGAACCCAAAGAACAATATTACAAGGCATATTCTAGATCCGCAAGACCTAAAAAAAAATATTAGAAGACTATAGAGTAAAAACATTTCTCCCAATCCACAAACAAGCAACTCTGTCAAACTAGTTCACACACCGGTGAACACAACTTTCACACTCCATCAAACTAGAAGCTACAAATCAGGAGATGACACCAACAGATCCCTAACAAAAATCCTTCAAATCTGCACAAACATAGGATCAACATATAAGAAACGCGAAGCACATACTGGAGCACATTCTGAACACCTACATAACTCTGACTTCACTCTTTAATAATTTTCTGAAAAGCACTTGGTAACTCATCATTTCAGCACATCTGTAACATCATAAGGATAGCTCCATGTACTCACAACATCTCAAATATACATGCACAATCTGCAACATTCTAAACTATGTTGACATCAATGACAACATTAATGAAAAAACCACCAAACTTGCTCATACTTGCAACAATCTCAACCTTTTTCATTGATGGAAACACATTATGTGAAAAACCATCAAAGACAACACTCTCCTTTATTTTTAGATTAGACAACCTTCTCTTCCTCTTCTATTGTTTTTCACATGACTCTTTCTCTCCCTTTGACATCAATGGAAAATATCAAAAGCTCTTATCACTCTCCCTTAGGAGTGCACCCATGCAACTCATACTGCAAAAGCATGAATGGAGATGAAAGCCCTTGTATGATTGAAAATGAAAATGTTTTTTACACAATTGAAAAAGATGTGCTAGATAACATTCCTAGTAAAGTTTCTTGGAGACAAATGAGAACTTATGGAAATAGAATATATAGAATGTTTTTGTATAGAAATACATTAGGATTTCAATGTCAACTCATGATGCAATTGATGAGAATGTCGAAAATGAAAAAAGTGATTAAAAAATTAGGCATTTTTATAAAACCAAAAAAGAAAGATGATTTAGTAGAACAAGTCATATCTAGTGTTGTTAATACTATTGATTTTATAGGTAAGAAAATTTGATCTAAAGATAAGAATGCAACTCATTGTGCAATAACAACTCCTCTAGTTAATAAAGCAACTTCAAATAAAATAATGTTAAGTAAGATTAGTAAATCTATAAAAGTAAATCCTAAAACTTTGATAAGAGCTGCTAAAAGAAGAGAAGGTATTGAAAAGGATCCAATTAATCAATGTTGGAGTTTTAGTGGTAGACTCACAAGGTCAGACATGAAATTAACTAATGAAATCAAATCTTTAATTGAAAAATATTGGCATGATAATAAAAGAGTGTCACCTAACATTAGAGATGTTTTAAAATTAAGGGTAGATTCCAAAATTCATGAACCTCATCCAAAGCATCTCTTAGATATGACTCAAATGAATTATATAAAAAAAAAATAGATGATTCAATCTTACCATTTAATATTAGCATAAGTCAAAGATCATTCAAAAAATGTAAACCTTGGTATGTTAGAATTAATAAACAATGAATCACTTGTTGTTGTAAGAAACATGTACAATTTCATTATTATTATGATATTTTTTTATATATACATTTTACTTTACATGCTAACCAAATTATGCAGGACATTTGTTGTATTAATATGCTACCTGAAACAATCAAAAAATTTATAGCAGGTTTGTTTTGTGGACCCTCTAATGGAAACTTATTTTATTTAAAAGCATGTATTTCTAGAAAATGTGATAGATGTGGTAACTTTTCATTGTTAGGAGAATGTATGCATGAAAGTAGTTTAGATGAATTTGGACAAGAATTAGCAGATGTTAAAAAAATTAAAAATATTGAGTATTCTTTAAAAGATGGAAAATTTGGAAAACATTGTGAGATAATTGTGGAAAAATTTAGTGTGCATGCATTTATTAAAGAATTTAAAGATAATATTGTACCTAAATATGTTAAACACTCTCAATATGCTCAATAGCTTGATAATCAATTTTGTTCATGTAAAAACACATTCCCAATTGGCAATATATTGTTATTTGTTGATTTTTTTGAAAATTATACTCTTTCTCCACAAGAAGAAATCCAATCACAATATTATAATTCAATGCAAGTAGCTATATATTTTTCATAGTGTATATAGACATGTAGATAATAGTAAAGAAGATAATAGAATTTTTTTGAGAGAGTACCATTTTTATGTAAGTGATAATCGATTACATTCATCTAATTTTGTTCCATATTGTTTTGATATATTTTATAAAAATTTAAAAGAGAGGAATTCAAATGAGAGAAATTCTCATATGGTTGGATAATTGCATGGGTCAATTCAAGAATCCTAGAATTTTTTATTGGCTATGTAGAGTTCATAAGGAAAATAATATCTAGCACATGTGGTGCTTTTTTGAAGTTGGACATGGTAAAGGAGAACACGATGGAGCAACTACATGTGTGAAAAAAGCTCTTGCTAGAGAGCAACTAAAATTTGAGGATGCTGCAAAATTCAGAGATGCACGTACAATTGTAGATTGGTGCAATACCAAATTATCTACAAGAACAAGTGAGAGATCAATAATTTGATGCTTTTATTGGTTAGTTGAAGAAAATGATATTCTTACTCGACAATATTGTGAAACAATTAATGGATCTAAAAAATGGAATTCATTTAAGAGTTTGAATGCAAACACATGGACAATATGGACAAGGGAGATTGCATGCTTTTTCATTTTTTTGTTGCAGGTGATTGGGAGGTGTGTGAAAATACGAAATGGGTTGAAGAATGGAAACAAAGTTCCTCAACACCTACATCAATACATGTTCAACATGGAACGACAATTGAAGATAATCAAGTCTTTGCATCAAATGATTATGATCGTGTTTTGGACCTTGTACAAGAAGGTACATTAAATTGAATTGAATTTTATTTGTATGCATGTTTATATGTGAATTAAATATAAGTCACTCTTTATTGAATTTTTTATTTATTTTTGTAGGACATGTGTATGATGTGGTTGCACCTAAGGGGAATGAAGAGGAGACGGAGAATTGGTTAGCTAGATGTGTTGACAAAAAACACAAGTTGGTACATCCTAGAGTGGATGATGAAAACTTTGAGTATCCAACTAGTTATGAGGTTGTTGTTGGCACCGGGCTTCGAAAATATCTAATAAGAAAGAATGGCTTGCCTGCATTTAAAGATTATGAAAGACACAAGAAGATTATGCATTATTTACATTTGATTTTGGCAACCAATATAAGACTAGTTAGATATCAAGGGAGGCCTACTAATAAAGTGTTATGGATACTTTCAATGGATGATCATGAGAAAATCATAGATACACTACAAAAAAGAGAGGATGAAAATGTTACAATGGAGTAAATAAATATAGGTAAGTATATAGTTGTATATATATTTAATTGATAGTTAATATATAGTTAAAAATTTATCACATATACATGTCTATATATATATTTGTCTTTAGTAATTTCACAATTAAAGTTCTATATCATTTTTTGTTTCAAGTCTCCCAAAACTAGATGCATTACAAAAAAGAGAGAACATGCATATATATTACAATGGAATTCGAATCTAGAGATAGGTAACTATATATAGTTCTAGATACATTTAATTGATGGTATAAATATAAAACTAAATAATTTATTTCATTTTATAAAAACTTTATAATTGATTTCATATCCCCTTAAGCTATTCTCTTAGGACCCCTTAATCCATCCTCTTATGTACCCTTAATACATCCTCTTACATCCCCTTAATTCACTCTCTTAATTCCCATTAAGCTATCCTTTTAGGACCCCTTAAGCCATATCCTCTTATCTATCTATAATCCATCATCTTGCATCCCCTTAAGTCACTCTTTTAACTCCCATGAAGTCATCTTCTTAGTACCCCTTAATCCATATCCTCATATATCTACCCTTAATCCATCCTCTTGCACCCCCTTAAGTATCTCTATTAATTCCCCTTAATCCATCCTCTTAGGACCCCTTAATCCATATACTCATATATGCATCCCCTTAAGTCACTCTCTCAACAACCCTTAAGCCATCCTCTTAGGATCCCTTAATCCATATCCTCTTATATCTACCCTTAATCCATCCTCTTGCATCCCCTTAAGTCTCTTTATTAATTCCCCTTAAGCCATCCTCTTATGACCCCTTAACCCATATCCTTGAATATCTACCCTTAATCTATCCTCTTGTATCCCATTAAGTCACTCTCTCAACACACCTTAAACCATTCTCTTAGGACCTCTTAATCCATATCCTGTTATCTACCCTTAATCCATCATCTTGCATCCCCTTAAGTCACTCTCTTAACTTTCCTTGAGTCATCCTCTTAGTATCCCTTAATCTGGATATCCTCATATATATATCCTTAATCCATCCTCTTGCATCCCCTTAAATCGCTCTCTCAACTCCCCTTAAGCCATATCCTCTTATCTACCCTTAATCCAATGTCTTGCATCCCCTTAAGTCACTCTCTCAACTCCTGTTAAGCCATCCTCTTAGGATCCCTTAAGCCATATCCTCGTATCTACCCTTAATCCATCATCTTTCATCCACTTAAGTCACTCTCTTAACTTTAGGGTTAAGGATTTAGGGTTCATCTCCTAGGCATTAGGTCCTAGGGTTAAGGATTTAGGATCTTCATCTCCTAGGCTTTAGGTCCTAGGGTTAAGGATTTAGGATCTTCATCTCCTAGGCTTTAGGCCCTGTGGGCTAAGGATTTAGGGTTCATCTCCTAGGCTTTAGGTCCTATGGTTTAGGGTTTAGGGTTTATAGGGTTCACAAGATGCTTAGAACCTTAGAATAACAAATCTAATATGGGTTAAGGGTTTAGGTCCTAGGGTTAAGGGTTTAGGATTTCTAGGGTTCACAAGATACTTAGAATAACAAATATATATGGGTTAAGGGTTTAGGGTTTAGGTTTTAGGATTTCTAGTGTTCACGAGATGCTTAGAATAACAAGTCTATATGGGTTAAGGATTTAGGGCTCATCTCCTAGGCCATAGATCCTAGGGTTAAGGGTTTAGGGATCATCTCCTAGGCCATAGATCCTAGGGTTAAGGGCTTAGGGCTCATCTCCTAGGCCATAGATCCTAGGGTTAAGGTTTTACGATCTTCATATCCTAGGGTTCATGAGATTCTTAGAATAAAAAATCTAGATGGGTTAACGGTTTATGATCTTCATATCCTAGGGTTCATGAGATGCTTATAATAACAAATATATATGGGTTAATGGTTTAGGGTTCATCTCCTAGGCCTTAGGTCCTTTGGTTTATGGTTTATGGTTTCTACGGTTCATGAGATTCTTAGAACCTTAAAATAAAAAATATAATATGGGTTAAGGGTTTAGGTTCTAGGGTTCATGAGATGCTTAGAATAACAAATCTATATGGGTTAATGGTTTAGGGTTTAGGGCTTATGGTTTAGGTTTTAGGGTTTAGAGTTTAGGGTTTAGGGTTTAGGATTTCTAGGGTTCACAAGATGATTGGAATAATAAATCTATATGGTTTAAGGGTTTAGGGCTCATCTCCTAGGCTTTAGGTCCTATGGTTTAGGGTTTAGGTTTTCTAGGGTTCATGAGATTCTTAGAATAATAAATCTATATGGGTTAAGGGTTTAGGGTTTATCTCCTAGGATTTAGGTCTTAGGGTTAAGGGTTTAGGATTCATATCTTAGGTAACTTCATGAGATGCTTAGAATAACAAATCTATATATCTATTAAGGTTTTAGGGTTCATATCCTAGGCTTTAGGTCCCATGGTTAAGGGTTTAAGATCTTCATATCCTAGGGTTCATGAGATGCTTAAAATAACAAAACTATATGGGTTAATGGTTTAGGGTTCATCTTCTAGCCTTTAGGTCCTATGGTTTATGGTTTATAGGTTTCATGAGATGCTTAGAACCTTAGAATAAAAAATATAATATAGGTTTAGGGTTTAGGTCTTATGGTTTAGGGTTTAGGATTTCTAGTGTTCACAAGATGCTTAGAATAACAAATCTATATGGGTTAATGGTTTAGGGTTCATCTCCTAGGATTTAGATCCTAGGGTTAAGGGTTTAGGATTCATATCTTAGGGAACTTCATGAGATGCTTAGAATAAAAAATCTATATGGGTTAATGGTTTAGGGTTCATCTCCTAGTATTTAGGTCTTAGGGTTTAGGGTTTATAGGGTTCACGAGATGCTTAGAACCTTACAATAAAAAATCTAATATGGGTTAAGGGTTTAGGTCCTATGGTTTAGGGTTTAGGATTTCTAGGGTTCACAAGATGCTTGGAATAACAAATCTATATGGGTTAATGGTTCAGGGTTCATCTTGTAGGCTTTAGGTCCTAGGGTTAAGGGTTTAGGATTCATATCTTAGGGAACTTCATGAGATGCTTAGAATAACAAATCTTAATGGGTTAAGGGTTTAGGGTTCATATCCTATGATTTAGGTCTTAGGGTTTAGGGTTCACAAGTTGTTTAGAACCTTAGAATAAAAAATCTAATATGGGTTAAGGGTTTAGGTCCTATGGTTTATGGTTTAGAATTTCTAGGGTGCATGAGATGCTTAGAATAAAAAATCTATATTGGTTAATGGTTTAGGGTTCATCTCCTAGGCTTTAGGTCCTAGGGTTAAGAATTTAGGATTCATATTTCAGGAAACTTCATGAGATGCTTAGAATAACAAATCTATATGGGTTAAGGGTTTAGGGTTCATCTCCTAGGATTTAGGCCTTAGGGTTAAGGGTTTTTGATCTCATATCCTAGGGTTCATGAGATGCTTAGAATAACAAATCTATATGGGCTAAGGGTTTATGGTTTACCTCATAGGTTTTAGGTCCTATGGTTTAGGGTTTAGGGTTTCTAGGGTTCATAAGATGCTTATAATAATAAATCTAAGGGTTCATGAGATGCATCCCCTTAATCCACATTCTTGCATCCCCTTAAGCCATTCTCTCAACTCCCCTTAATCTACCCTCTCGCATCCCTTTAAGTCATTATATCAACTCCCCTTAATCCACCCTCTTGCATCCCCCTAAGCCATCCTCTTAAAGGACTCTTAAGTCATATCATCTTACATCCCCTTAATCCACCATCTTGCATCCCTTAAGTCACTCTATATGGGTTAAGGGTTTAGTGTTCATCTGCTAGGTTGTAGGTCCTATGGTTTAGGGTTTAGGGTTTCTAGGGTTCATGAGATGCTTAGAATAACAAATCTATATGGGTTAATGGTTTAGGGTTCATCTCCTAGGATTTAGGTCCTATGGTTTAGGGTTTAGGGTTTCTAGGGTTCATGAGATGCTTAATCCCTTTAAGTCATCCCTTTAAGTCATTCTCTCAACTCCCCTTAATCCACCTTCTTGCATCCCTTTAATTCATTCTATCAACTTCCCTTAATCCACCCTCTTGTATCCCCTTAAGCCATCCTCTTAAGGGACACTTAAGTCATATCCTCTTACATCCCCTTTGTTGCAAGAATGGAAAGAGGAATGAAAGTGTTGTCATTAATGTCAACTGGTCAATTGGTTATCTACTAGTTGTTGTTGACTGTATATGTTGAGGATATTGAGAAAATTATATTAAAGGAAGATTATAGGTATTCAACTATTGAGGTTGTTGAACTAATACTTGTCCCTATGTTTGTGCGGATCAGATACGTTAGTCAAGGTTGTTGAAGGTTGCTATATCCAGATTATTGGCTATTGGTTCTTTTTGAAGATTGAGTTGTGTTCACCAAATGTTAACTATGCTTTTCTATATTTTGGTTGAGATCCAGGAGAAATGTTGTTGGTCCAAATTTATCTTTGATGAAGTCTTTTGACTTGTAGGTTTAGAGAAAAGATGTTCTGATTACATTGAATATATTTTTGGTTTCTAGAAGTGTCGAGCTTAATCATTCTATGTGTTTTACACCGGTTTGGTCGATTGTGTGTTAAGCACTATCTTCGAAGTTGATGAATCATGTTGGATCTATTATGGGTCCCGATGAAGCATGTGTTTGGGTCTCCCTCATTCTAATTCCACCCTACAATGTTTGGTGCTGACCTAATTTTTATTTGAAGTTGGATGGTCAACTTTGTATCTTTTCTAGGTTGGAGATATTATAAATACAAAATGAGCTAGCAATGAAAATTGTACACAAGAAAAGAAGGAAGATAAGTGAAAGAGCATATGTGACTTTGATGTTACTCTAAATGTGTGTGAGTTATGTTTGTGGTTGATTAGTGTGAAGGGGTAAAAGCACAAAGTTGTGTCACACTTTATAAAGGAAACGGGAAACACTGATCCAACTTTTAAACTTGAATCACTAAAAAGTGGCATATATACTTTGAATTTTGAAATGATGTAAACTACTAAAATATGTATTTTTTAGTATATTTTATTTTGGTATTTTTTTTAAAAAAAATTAAAATTATTTTAAAATAGTTTTTAATAAATTAACATTATAATTTAGTTGTCGATAAAATGTCAAAAAATGAAGTTACATGAGACGTCAAACTTTTTATAGTAATTTTTTTTCTTTCAAATTTTTGTGTGTATTTATAACTGAAAATTTAGTGCATGGATATATATTTTCCAATTTTGATAAATATATATTTTTAAATAAATATTAAAATGTGAGTCAATTAGCCCCCACAGGTTAGAGTAGTTGGTCTCAAGTCTCGGGTTTGCTCCCCGAGGTCTTGGGGATCGACTCTCAAGCCCGGTATGAACCCCGTCACGGACACTAGGGGGGCGGTGCTGGTTATCCCGTGACCATAGGGATTAGTCTCGCCTCCGCTCGCACCTCCCTGAACCAGTGTAAGGGTGGGCCGCTGGGCGGGGGCCGCGGGGATACCCTTCGAGACCAAAAAAAAGTAGGTCAATTAAAAAATTGTTTCTGCTCCAGATGTCAACTTTCATATTAAATATTTATCTAAAATGGAAAAAATTATACCATCTTAGAGCGTTCTTTTATCTAGTGCATCATATTTTTTTCTATTTTCTTAATAAGTTTTAGTATTTTTCCTTGGCATGGTAATCAACCTAATATTTTGTGTTGATAACCTACTTTTAGTAAAAATAAAAATAAAATATAAATAATAATTAAACTATTAAAATAAATATATTTTTGAAAACTACACTTATGGATCTACAAAAGGGTATTTTATATTTTTAATAAAATGTTATTTACATTAGTAGGATTTATTGAAAGTTCAAGTTTTTCAAATAATTTTATTTTTTTGGTAAATTGGACTCAAAGTGATGCTCCATATATTTTTAGCCAATAATTTTAGTTGAGAAAGTTGTGGAAGTATCTATCTTATCTAGAATGAATCTTACTAGATCATATGTTTAAAAAAAAATGATTTTTAGTTAGAAATACCTAAATTAAGTTGTGTTGATAAGTTGGCTAAAAGTGTGAGACAGCTTTGTGCTTTTACCCAAAGATTAATGTTGAGTTTCTAGATGCAGTGAGCAAAAGGAAAACTCTATCATTCATGCAAGTTGATCAGTGGTTGTTGTGGAATCCTTTGTTGCATTGTGATTGTTGTCTCTCTGTAACAAGTATTCTTTGTCTTATTTTGTATCTTTGGGATGTAGCCTTGTGGAAAATGAGTCCTTATTGTAGGTAGTGAGCCCTCTCTTAAGTAGTGAGCCTTATTTTAAGTAGTGAGCCTTTTTGTAATTGGTTTTGATATTCTCTATAGTATGAGTTAATCCTCACCATCATTTTTCTCTCTTTGGGTTTTCCACCTAAATCTGGTGTTATTGTGTTTGTGCATTGGAATTTGATGGTTAATCATTTAATCAGTTTGTGTGTTAGTTCTTGTAATTGAATTGAAGTTTATAATCTATGACAATTGATTCACCCCCCCTCTTAGTTGTCCTATCAAATAATTGGTATCAAAGCTTGGTTCCTTGGTGAAGAGATTAACCCTTGATCAGATGGTTCTCAGACTAATAATAAGTTCATCTTGAAAAATAGTTTTGGTACATTCCAAGTTGATTAATGTTCATAACTTGAAGACAACTAAGGAAGTTTGGGATGCTTTAGAAAGAGCACATGATGGTGATGAAAGGGTAAAAGAGGCAAAATTATAGAATTTGGAAACATAGTTTGATCTTATACATATGTTTGAAGATGAAAATGTTAAAGCTTATGTATAAATATTGGATGAGGTAGTGGTTGGAATGCGATCCCTTGGAACTACTATAGCTGAAACTAGGATTGTGAAGAAGATTCTTAGAACTCTTCCTGATGCTTACAGTGAAAAGGTGAGTGCTATTAAGTAGACTATAGATTATAAGACTTGTACTAAGGATTTTTTGCTAGGATTCTTGACATCTTATGAGATGAGGAAGCCGAATCTAAGAAGTGGAGGCAAAACAAAGACTGCTTTTAAAGCTACAAAAATTGATGATCTGGATGAAGAAAATTTTGATGAAATCAAAGCTAACTTTGTAAGAAGAATGAGAAAAGGCTCGAGTAAGTATGAAGGTAAATTTCCCTTTAAATGCTTTAGTTGTGGAGAAATTGGTCACTATGCTGCAAAGTATCCGGAAAGAGCTAAAAGGAATAAACAAAGATATGAGAAAGAAAAGAGAAGAAGATTAACAAAGCTTACTATGTCAATGAGAATGCTAGTATTTTAGATGAAGATTTAGAATGTGAAGATCAATATGACAATAAATGCTTGTTCCTAGCGATTAAGGATGAACCTACTTCTACTAATTCAAAAAAATAGATAAAGGAAAGTCCTTCGGAGGAGAAGGAGAAAAATGAAGGTATGATTATCTCTACCCTACATGCTAAACAGGAAAAGAACTTTTGGGTAGCTGATAGTGGTTGCTCACATCACATGACGGTGATAAAGAGTAATTTTGTTAAACTTGAGAAATATGATGGAGGAATGCAGTTATGTTTGGGAGATAATCTTTACGGTGCTAAAATACGTAGGATAGGTTCAATAAGTTTTGATGGAAAGCATCATCGCATTGATGTTTACTAATATGTTAGGGTTTAGGAATAATCTGTTTGAGCATTGGCGGATGTCTGAGAAAGGATATGATCTTTTGTTTAAGGATGAGAAGTATGAGATCTGGAAAGGATCCAAAAATTTGATTGCTATAGGACAAAACTCTTAAAGGAATATTTATCATATTAAAGGTGTTGATGGATGATGTTTTATGAATCAAATAAATGGTAGTTGGTTATGGCATGAATTTTGATAACTTGGTGAGGATTAGTGTTGTTCAAACCATGAGGGATTTACCAAGAATTACAAAGCCTGTTAATGCTATCTGTAGGAATTATCAGTTTGGAAAGAAAGAAAGAAGTCATTATAGATCAAAGGAAACAATCTACTACTAGATTACTGGATTTGGTTCATATAGATCTTTTTGCTCCTATGAGAGTGTGAAGTCTACTTGGTGAAAGGTACTTTATGCTTTTAATCGATGATTATTCTAGATATACATGGGTTACATTTCTAAGAGAAATTAGATGCATTAGATAGATTCAAAGCTTTCAAGGATATGGATGAAAATGAAGTGAATTTGAAGATTAAATGCTTAAGATTTGACAGAGGTGGTGAATTCACCTCCCATGAGTTCAATATGTTTTGTGAAGTGCATGGAATAAAGAGACAATTATCTGCTCCGAAAACTCCTCAATAGAATGGAGTTGTTGGAAGGAAAAACAAAATAGTTCAAGAGGTTGCTAGGTCAATGATCCTGGTGGATTTGAGTTTACTAGGCTATTCACATTGTTGTATATGTATTCAATCAAGTTCAGGAAAGAGAAAATAGTACAAAGACTCCCTATAAGCTATGGTACAGAATAATTCCTATAGTTAAATATTTCAAGGTATTTGGAAGAAAATGTTATATCAAAAGAGATGAGTTAACTTTGGGAAAGTTTGATACAAGAAGTGATGAAGGAATATTTCTTGGATATTCTACCAAAAGCAAGGCGTACATATTTTTAAATAAAATACTAAGGAAGATTGTAGACAGCTCGAATGTGAAGATTGTTGAAATAATGAAGAATTCTATTGATATTGATGGATATGTGTCTGATGAACATGACTATGCAAGAATAGAAGAAATTATGGAAGAAAATGATAAAGATGAGCAGAAAAGATAGAATGAACAAAATGAAAGCATAAGAGAGGGGAACCGACCATGTCAAGGCTCCAAGTCATGGAGAGTCGAGAGCGAAGCACTACCCTAACTTACCTCACTCTAAAGGGGTGTTTTGGTTAGGGATCGAGAATGATGAGGACTATAAAGTACTTCAATCAACCTTCCAACCCAAAATCCAAGTTTAGGCTAGGCAAGTTGGTTTTTGAAGTCAATATTGTACCTCAGATAGCTCTCTGTCTGAGGATGACAACATAGTTCTAGGATGACAACACATCATGCTAGAATCTCTAAGGCATATTGGTGTCCATACAACTAGAGGACAGAATGTACAATATAAACTGCAAAAAAAAAAAACTAATGGCCTTGCTAGTTATTCTTAAATAAACAAAATAGAACAATAAAGTACAAAAATTACCAATGAAGATGATAGATTAGATAGATAAAAACAAGGGTGATGAAGATGATCTCACCAAGGCACCATTTTACTAGCTAGCTCCAAATGCACATTCACCTACACATAAGAAAGAGGGGAAAAAGTTGGGGTTGTATAGGGGTCTACCTCAATTAGACCCCCATTTTGGTGTTTTCACCTCCATGGATAGCCAGATAGCAATGAGATAGAAATATGTGATAAATAAGTAAAGAAAGTAGAGATTTAAAATAAACACTAAAAAATAGTCAAATGCTACCCAACCAAATCACAAAGGAAAGGAATGAAACATTACCACCTCCACCCAAAATCTCACTAGCCAATGGAGGAGAATGCGGACTTGGAAATGTCACCATAACCTCAACTGCGATGAAAGGAGGTCTCACAAGACTCCAAGCCCATGTTGTTGTAGCTTGTCTCACACTTCCTATGTGGAGTTGATGGAGTGTTGTTGCAATGGAGTGTTGGAGTGTTGCTTGAAAGTGAAGTGAATGCTAAAGAGTGAAATGAAGTTCTTAGAAGATGCTAAGAGATGGATTAAATGAAGAATGGATCAATTTGAAGGAAGAATGATGAAGAATAAGGCATTTTTGGGTCAATTGGTCAAAGAGGGACATTGTAATTCATCCCCAATCGGGAGTGTAATGCCTCTGCCAACTTTAGATGTAGGAATTTGTTAGGGACAACAGTACGCCACATGGATGTCTGTGCATCACATGCACATCCCTGACAAATATTCTCTCATCAACACAACAGACAAATGCCAAGTGGAAGGAAGGCAGTTGGGTGATGTGGAATTTTTCCTTCAGATTTTATTTTCTAAGGTGAGGTTTTGTAAAAGAGGAATTTGCATAAGGGGTGCAAATTTTCTCCTATAAAATTTTCCCCCACTTTAGCGAGCATGGGTATTGAAGAGTGCTTCAGTAAAGTAGATTGAAAATTTAGTAGGGTTAGAAATGTATACCTGAACTGTTGAGGAAGAAGACCATAATCTGGCAAGATCGAAAGCATAGGGTAAGCAAAGGACTCCATAGGTATGTTTCCTAAGGAGTTTCGAACAAAAGACTCCATAGACTTGCATAACTATGAAGCTACACAAGGTACACCGAAGGCCCTTGGACTAACAATGGAAAAATATCAGAGGATGAAAGCATCTTGCAAACCCATAGACCTACAAGGAGGAAACCCCAAAGATCTCTCACATGAAGGAAGCTCGGGAAGTATGCACCCTATAAGCCTATAGACCTGTAAGAAGTTATCCCCAAAGATTTATCACATGAAGGAAACCCAGATGAATGTGCCTTACAGGCCTACAAACCTACAAGGAGGTGTCCCCCAAGATCTCTTACATGGAGGAAACCAAAAGGAGGAGACTACGCAGAGTCAAATTGGAAAGAGGCTTCATAGGTGCACCTACAAAGCGACATGTTTACCTAAAGATAAAGCATGTCCAAAAATAAAGCGGCCACATAGGCGATCAAACGAACAGTCACACAGACCATCAAAAAATTGGAAGGCTTTTGAAGGGGTCCCTTGAGAACCAGAAGTGAAAAAATGGGGGGTCCACTCAAGGGACACACTGTTTGAAAATGAAAAAAAGATTTTTTTCTAAAATTGATTCATCATCAAGAAATCCTTTCAAAGATGTTCACTTCATCAAGGAATTCGAAAGGAATAAAATGCCCCCTCATGAGGGGAAGGTCAAAGTTGCTTCCACCTCAGGGGAAATTTCTCAAGTTATTTCTTTGCAAACCCATGATGAAGGAAACACATTCCATTAGGGGTCCTAACTGTGAATGTGGTTTTGAAAAAGAAATATTCGTGAGGATTTTTGGGAAAATATTTATTGGCAACGAATGTGTTTTCTAAAAAATGTAGCATCATAGAAATGGTGTTGTCACACATGAGAGGGAAAACTCAAGAAAGAAGAGAAAAAGAAAGGAAAGCAGTGAAAAAAATAACATAAACAGAGAGCACAGAGGTGATCCGATATTTTGGGGTCAAAACTGCTCATAAATATATGTATAAGTATAATAATAGTATATAAATGAACTATAATCAACCCCCTAATATATCAGACCATGTGAAGAATGCACAGGAAGACAAAGTAAAACTAAAAATTGGGTCAACATGGAAGGGGAGCCTAAATTCCCCCAACACTTTGCATCATCCCCAATTTGTTGAAAATCAAACAAAAAAATGGAAGACTGATGATACATATAGAAGAAGGTTCATGACACAAAATCACTCTTGTATCCAAGCACCAATAAGGGTGAGAAGGGTCATCCAGGAACACATAGCACAAGTACGAGGGAACACATCACAACACACACACTTCTAATCTAAAGATAAAGAAGAGGCCTTCCCCTAGCACTCATCAACCAAGAGGTCATCCGCTTCCCACTCTAGATCATCATAAGGGGAAGGAGGATGAGCCTATACTGGTGGAATATTAAGGGGAGGAGCTTCCAAACCTACCACAACAAAGGCTAAGGAAGAATTCCCTACAAGGTCTTCTTCGGTAGGCTCTTGTAGAGCTATGGTCAGCAATTTTGTGAAGATTGTTGGCAAGGCCATAACTTCATCCAGAGAGTTAAACATGCACTTTACTAGAGTGTCATGTCATACCTCAATGGTTGGAGTATACTATTCCTAAGATTCATTGCTTGGCTCACTGAGTGACTTAGGAGTGGTGATGAACTCATGGGAATCCAAGACTTGTTTTGTTACCAAGATAGAACAAGCTAGCATAGGACCACCCTTCGGAGAAGGTGGACTCCTTTTACACCCTCCATTACTAGAAGGGCCACTCTCCACTCTTTGTTATGTTGAGGGATGTGAACTCCCCATGGGTGAGGCATGAGGCACAAAGGAAGAGAAGGAGGAGAAAACCGTAGTAGATACCACCGAAGTATTCGGCTTGTTCGAAAGGGACATCAGCATGGGTAGCTCAACTAAAGGAGCGATGAACACTTGCACCTTTTTGGAGTCAGGCCCACTCAGAACGTGAGTCAAAAGTGATATGGAGATTGGTTGAATGGAAGCATAGGGGAGGAGAGAGGAGGTCACAACAAGAGGCCCTGAAATAGGGGTAGTTGACTCCTCTTCCTTCTTTTGCAAAGTGGCCTGCTCAACCACGAGAGCCTTTTGTCGAAACTTGCACTCACATGCAAGGTGGTTTATTCAATTCTTTGAGCTATAGGTCGAGAGCTATGATGGGATGGAAGAATCTTTCTCAGCCATGGGAGTATCCACTATAACCATTTTTGACAGAGGGACAAGCTCCTAAACAAGAGCAAGAGGAAGAGATTAAGAAACAAGGGAATTCAGCTCTAATGCTCAGTAGCGGGCCTCTTCCCATTTATTTCTTTGGGAGAAAAAGTGGTGGGAGGCTGTGAAGACTAAGACATAGAGGATTCCCCATGGGGACCTTTTCTTCTGCCATACCAAATGGGCCTAGGCTCAATGAGAAAGATAGTAAGTTCAAACGTAGGACACTTGGGCTTTTGCCAAGCAAACACCGTAATATTCTATTACAAATATAGAAAAAAAATTGATGGTGCCACAACAAGGCGAGAGGAAGCATTAGGTTGGAAAGTGGGAGAAGAAGAGGAGGATCCCTCAGGGTGCTTCCCTTCTTCTTTCCTTCGAGCCACAGTGGCATCACTATTAGCTTTTAAGCAAGCCCTATGTGAAACTCCATAGGGTGACATAGGGTACCTCACTTTAGGTGTTAAGCACCCTTTCTTGTACTTCTAACAAGTTCGGTACAAGAGGTCCTTCCTAGGTGGGAGAGGACCAATGGGTGCTAACCAAAAGTAATCTAAGGAGTAACTACCATGCTCAACTGGTGGTCTATAGCCAGTGTCGTGGATCACATGTATGAAACCCTCATGCATGAAATTCAAACACTTATGCATAACCGAGGGAACTGCGTTCATAGCTACTAACCAGGGGATACCCAGCTTCACTCTAAAGAGTTCAGACCTCAGGATTATATCAAACAAAAGGTTTACAATTTTAGGTCTAACAAGAACTAACAAAACAATACTACCAAGAGGAGGTACATAAATTCCATTATGTGTACAGATGGTGCTCACAGGTGTATCATACCCATCTTTATGCAAAAAGTTAATTAACATGATTTCCTTGGTTATAATGTTCACCTGAGACGTCGGGTCAACAACAACACCTACTACAGTGTTCCTATTGATTCACGTAGGGATATAGAGAGGAGATAGTTCCCTATTAAAACCCATTGATAGGTACCACGAGGTGAAGGTTATACATACACTACTACTCGCAATCTGTACAAAGGGGATAGGTTGATGCAATAAAGAGGCCATCATGCACACTAAATGATACTTTCATAAGGCCCCCAAAAGGTTATAAAATAGGACAATGACCCAATTAAGGTTTCGTTATGCAACACTTGTGGAACCTTCCAACTATTCCTACTAGGGGTCACAAGTTGCATTACGATGCAAAAGGACCCACAATGCTCACACCTACAATGCTCTTGGAACACAAGGAAAGGAGATTTCAATACTGCAAGATGAAACCAAAATGGTTCACATCAGGTTCACCAAAAATGTAAGAGGGACCAACCACATCAAGGCTCTAGGTCATGAAGAGCTGAGAGCAAAGGGTTTCCCTAACTTAGCTCACTCTAAAGGGTTGTTTCAGATAGGGGTCGAGAATGATGAGGACTATAAAGTACTTCAATCACCCTTCTGACCCAAAATCCAAGTTTAGGCTAGGCGACTTGGTTTTTCAGAGTCAATATTGCACCTTAGACAACTCTTTGTCCGAGGATGACAACGTAGTTTTGGGACAACAACATGGCATGCTAGCCTCCGTACAACTAGAGGATAGAAAGTACAATATAAACTACCAAACAAAAAACTAATGACCTAGATAGTTATTCTTAAATGAACAAAATAGAACAATAAAGCACGAAAAGTACAAATGAAGATGATAGAGTAGATAGATAAAAAAAAGGATGACAAAGATGATCTCACCAAGGCGCCAACTCGCTAGCTAGCTCCAAATGCACGTTCACCTATATGCAAGAAAGAGGGAAAAGGTTGGGGTTGTATAGGGGCCTACCTTAGTTAGACCCCTATTTTGGTGTTTCCACCTCCACAGACAACCAAATAGCAACGAGATAGAAATATGCAATAAAGAAGTAAAGAAAGTAGAGATTTCAATAAACACTACAAAATAGTAAAATGCTACTCAACCAAATCACAAAGGAGAGGAGTGAAATGTTACCACCTCCACCCAAAAGCTCACTATCCAATGGAGGAGAATGCAGACTTGGTAAGGTTACCACAACCTCAACTGTGATGAAAGGAGGTCTTTAAAGACTCCAAGCCCAAGTTGTTGTAGCTTGTCTCACACTTTCTATATGGAGTTGATGGAGAGATGTTGCTACAATGGAGTGTTGAAGTGTTGCTTGAAAGTGAAGTGAATGCTAAAGAGTGAAATCAAGTGCTTAGAAGATGCCAAGAGATGGATTGAATGAAGAATGGATCAGTTTGAAGGAAGAATGAGGAAGAATAAGGCATTTTCAGGTTGGTTGGTTGAAGAGAGATGATACAATTCATCCCCAATCAAGAGTGTAACACCTCTGCCAACTTCAGATGTAGGAATCCATCAAGGACAACAGTGCGTTGCATGAACATCTGCATGGCATGTGCATGTCCCCGACAAATATTCTATCACTGACACAATAGGAAGATGCCAAGTGGAAGGAAGACAATTGGGTGATGTGGAATTTTTCCTTCAGATTTGATTTTCTAAGGTGAGGTTGTGTAAAAGGGGAATTTGTGTAAGGGGTACAAATTCACTCCTATACAGAAAGAGAAGAAGATTATTTGGTGATGTGCCCCAGGACACTAAAATATGTACAGAGGAATCATTCAGAAAATTCGATTATTAGTGACAAGACAAAAGGTGTGTTAACTAGAAGCAAAGTTGTTGCTAAAGTAAATTTGTTCTTATTCTTTGAGATTGAGCTGAAGTCAGAAAGTGAAGCCTATAAGGATGAACATTGGAAGGAAGCAATGAAAGCAAAAATTTTGCGGATTGAGAAGAATCAAACTTGGGAATTGATCTCAAGATCGGCATATAAAAATATCATTGGATCAAAATGGGTATTCAGAAATAAGTTGAATGAGAATAGGAAAGTTGTCAGAAACAAAGCAAGGCTTGTGTGTAAAGGCTACTCACAAGTAGAAGGCATAAATTTTCAAGAGACTTTTTCCCTGGTAGCAAGAATGGAAGCTATAAGGATGTTTTTTGCATTAGTTTCTTATAAAGATTTCAAATTCTATCAGATGGATGTCAAGTCAAAATTTTTGAATGGTGAGCTAAAAGAAGAGGTCTACATGGAACAACCAAAAGGATTTCAATTATCAGAAAAATCGTATATGGTGTGCAGATTGAAGAAATATTTATATGGATTGAAGCAAGCTCCTAGAGCCTGGTATGCAAGGTTGGATAATTATTTGAGTCAGCAAGGATTTAAAAAAGGTATGGTAGATAGTAAGTTGTACTTCAAGAATAAAAATGACAAAATCTTGATTGTAGTTGTATATGTTGATGACATTATCTTTGGAGGAAATGAAAAGATGTGCAAGATGTTTTTAGAAGAGATGTAGAAAGAATTTTAAATTTCTATGTTTGGAGAGATGAATTTATTTCTTGGGCTTCAAATTAATCAAATGGAGAAAGGAATTTTCATTTCATAGTCTAAGTATGTGAGAGAGATGTTGAAGAAGTTTGAGATGGATAGTTGCAAACTAGTAAGTACTCCTATGGTGACTGGTTGCAAGTTGGGTAAAGATGATGATTCACCTAAGGCTAATCAGAGAAATTATAGATCTATGATCGGTGGACTATTGTATTTGACTGCTACTAGACCAGATATTATGCATGTTGTTTGTCTTGTAGCTAGATTTCAAGAATATCTGAAGGAAACACATGTTATTGCAGTTAAAAGAATATTCAAATATTTGAATAGCTTTCTGGATTATGGATTATGGTATCCCAAAGATACTAACTTTACACTTAGTTCCTATATAGATACAGATTGGGCCAGAAGTATAGATGACAAAAAGAGTACAATTGGTGTTACATTCTTTCTTGGATGTAGGTTGGTGGCATGGCTAAGTAAGAAGAAAGATCCAGTCTCTTTGTCTACTACTAGAGCTGAGTATATTGTCATTGCATCTTGTTGTATGCAAGTGTTATGAATGAAACAGACATTGAAGGATGTCACAATGTTATATGATGATCCTCTTTCTATCTTCTATGATAACACAAGTGCAATTAACATTTCAAAGAATCATGTGATGCACTCGAGAACGAAGCATATATCTATCAAGTATCATTTATTGAGAGATAAGGTCATGGAGAATGAAGTCAAGCTTGAGTATGTTCCAACAAATGATCAAATTACGGAAATATTTACAAAGGATCTTCCTAAAGATACTTTTGAGTATCTCCAAGATAAGTTAGGGGTTATTTCCCCTCCTTTCATAAAATAAGATGCATTTGGAGGTGCATCAGTCTGGTGAATTCATGGTTCTATCATTTTGGACTGATGTTTTGGTGGCTACCTCTTAGGGGGAGTAGGTAGTTTTCAAGCATTTTCATTATGTTTTCTTCATGTCAAAGGAAGATTCAATGGACATATCTTTTTCCTTTTCCATTGATGTCAAAGGGGGAGAGAAAGCATGTGAAAAGGAGAGAAAGTTGATAAGAGGAAGCAGGTAATGAGAAAGATGATCTTCTAAAGGGGAGAAGCAAAAAGAATAATCTTGAGAAGTATTTCTGGAACTGGTATGGTGTCTTTGATGGTTTTTCACATCATGTGTTGCCATCAATGACAAAGGGGGAGATTTTTGCAAGAATGTAAAGAGGAATGAAATTGTTTTCATTGATGTCAATTGGTCAACTAGTTATCTACTAGTTGTTGTTGACTGTATATGTTGAGAATATTAAGAAAATTGTATTAAAGGAAGATTACAGGTATTCACCTATTGAGGTTGTTGCTCCTATACCCTATGTTTGTGCGGATCAGATACATTAGTCAAGGTTTTTGAAGGTTTCTATATCTAGATTCTTGGCTATTGGTTCTTTGTGAAGATCAAGTTATGTTCACCAGTTGTGAACTATACTTTTTTGTATTCTAGCTGAGATTTGAGATAAATGTTGTTGGTCCAGATTTCTCTTTGATGAAGTATTTTTACTTGTGGGTTTAGAGAAAATATGTTCTGATTGCATTGAAGATATTTTTGGTTTCTAGAAGTTTCAAGTTTAATTGTTCTATGTGTTTTACACTAGTTTGGTTGACCGTGCATTAAGCCCTATCTTTGAAGTTGATGAAGCGTGTTGGATCTATTATGGGTCCTGGTGAAGCATGTGTTTGGGTCACCCTCATTCTAATTCCACCCTAGGATGTTTGGTGCTGACCTAATTTGTATTTGAAGTTGGATGGACGACTTTGTAACTTTTCAAGGTTGGAGATAGTATAAATACAGAATGAGCTAGCAATGAAAATTGTACACAAAAAAAGAAGGAAGATAAGTGAAATAGAAAATGTCACTTTGATCCTATTTTGAATGTGTGTGAGTTATGTGTGTGGTTGATCAGTGTCAAGCTTAATGCTAAGTTTTCGGATGTAGTGAGCAGAAGGAGAACTCTATCATTCATGCAAGTTGATTAGTGATTGTGGTGGGATCCTCTGTTGCATTAGGATTGTTGTCTCTCTGTAACAAGTCTTCTTTGTCTTCTTTTGTATCTCTAGGTTGTTTCCATGTGGACAGTGAGTCCTTATTGTAGGCCGTGAGCCTTATCTCAGGTAGTGAGCCTTATTTCAAGAAATGAGCCTTTTTGAATCAGTTTTGATACTCTATAGTGTGAGTTAATCCTCACTATGGTTTTTCCCTCATTGGGTCTTCCACGTAAATCTGGTGTTATTGTGTTTGTGCATTAACATTTGATGGTTAATCATTTAATCAGTTTATGTGTTAGTTTCGGTAATTGAATTGAAGGTTATAATCTGTGACAACTGATTCACCGCCCCCTCTCTGTTGTCCTATCCAACACCCTTAATCCACCCTCTTGCATCCCCTTAAGCCATCCTCTTAAAGGACCCTTAAGTCATATCCTCTTACATCCCCTTAATCCACCCTCTTGCATCCCTTAAGTCACTCATAATTCCCCTTAAGCCATCCTCTTAGGACCTATTAAGTCATATCCTAGGGTTCATGAGATGCATCCCCTTAATCCACCCTCTTGCATCCCTTCAAGTCATTCTCTTAACTCCCCTTAATCCAGCCTCTTGCATCCCTTTAAGTCGTTCTATTAATTCCCCTTAATTTTCCCTCTTGCATCCCATTAATCCATTCTCTTAACTCCCCTTAAGGCATTCTCTTAGGACCCCTTAAGCTATATCCTCTTAGGTCCACTTAATCCATCCTATGGCAAACATCACTTGAATTTGTAAGGAATTTATAAGATCAAATTTTCTAACTTTTACTATATATTGTTCTTTTCTCGCATGAATTATTTAGTTAAATGACTCATCAAAAAAATAGTTACTTTACTTGCATTAATTATTTTTGTAGGTTCTCATCATGTTGGTCTACCATGTGAAATTGTCACTGCAAATTTTTTTTATCAAGAGACTATGTAAATATCAATTTGTGGTCTTGATCTAAAATTTGATAAGCTTTAATTGTATCCACATGCACATATGTTTCATCATGTTATATAGTTATATTAAACATCAGGGTGTGTGTAAGAAGTTGAGTCTACTTTTTGGCCAAAAAGTGGGTGTGTTTTTCCTAATTTTCAGAATTTCACACATTTGACCTTAAAATTTGAAGCACTTAGAGATCAAATCTTTAAAAACATCACTAATCATAAAATGTAGTGCTCGGAGTCTAGTTTCCAAATATGTAATTTATTTCAATACCTAGATTGTACAAATTGAGTTTTAATAGGCATTTCTAAAAACCACTGTTTAAAAGTCATTTTTTATACCATACCATGCACGTGTACGACATCCATATTTTGACTGAAATTATTGTATTTTTCTAAATCCTTTTGGGAAAAGTTTTATGACTCACTGAAGCTTGTTCTTGATATTTTTTTGTAATTTTTTATTGAATATTTTTTTTTTTGTTAAATTTTTACTAGGCAGATTTGTCATTTTGAAAAATCATCGTGTACGACATGCATAACATGACCTAAACTTATCATTTTTTGATTTTTTTTTAAATTGAAAAGAATTTTCTGAAGTTTGTTCTCGTGCAATCCGTTTGTCAAAATGTTATGTTGATCAAAAGTTATTAAAATAGTAAAAAACCCTGATATTTAAAGATTATGGACCAATTTTATTAGAAATTAATTGAAAAATAGAAAAAAACAATCCAATTGCAAAACAAATTACATATTTAGAATTTGCATCGTTTCATCTAAAATGGGTTTTAATTTCATCAGAAAATTCTGCAAAAAAGGTCGCCAGCCATATGTCCAAAGTCGGTATTTTTCTTTGACATTGTTAGGACCTTCAACTTGCAGGTCAAACTAGGTTGAAGGCCTAGGTTCGGACTTCCAATGCTTTTCCCGAACCAAAAACCTAGGAAAAAACCTGACCACAATGCCAAAAAAAATTCAAGTTTTAAAAAACGAGATCCCGTTTATTCATAAACAGGATCCTGTATTATAATCGGGATCTCGTTCCCTATTCAACAATATTTGGACCGTTGTAAAAGAAATGGGATCCCGTTTCTTGGCCAACAGCCCCGACATTCAATGCCGACGAACAGGATCCCAATTATAGTGCGGGATCCCACTTCTTATAAATGGGATCCCGGTTTTATAAGCGGGATCCCGTTTAGTTTATTTAAATACATTGCAAAAAATACTGTGAAGTCTACAACTTCACATGTACGGCCGAGAGCAGTAAAATTAAATTATTTTTCATAAGCTATTGTATTTATAGGTGGTGAACTTGATTTTTAGTTGATTTTATCAAATAGGGCATCATCTACACCATTTTTGAAGTGGAATTGTGTTATTTTTGTGCTTGTTTGGAGGAACAAAAGGTTTCAATTTGCAATATGGATTGAATTTTTCAAAGGAGGCATGAAGAAAACAATTTTTAAAGTGGAATTGTGGTATTTTTCTACTTTTTTTTAGGAACACAAGAGGAAGAATTTTGTCCTAATAGGTATTCAACTTCCAATTTGGATTGAATATTTTGAAGTATTTCACTATTAACATTCATTTGTGCTTGAGAATTTTATACTATGGGAGATAAAGCTCAGAATAAGAGAAGGAAGACATTGACTCCTCAAGAAGTTGAAGCAAATAGAGAAAAGAGAGAGACAAAGACAAAGACAAAGAAGAATGAGAATGGAAATCAATGAATGATGGTGGAGCAACCACCAACAACTATTGAAGATGAAAACATCGAGGATACCATGGTTGTAGACAGCTAATTTGCAAGGAGTCAATTTGGAGAAGAATATGATTATACAAACAAGTCCTACTATGTCTTCAAATCCCTCTTTGAATGCTATGGAGAATGTTTCAATATGCACAAATCTAGGTACGTCTTCAAATCCACATGTTAGTGAAATGGTAAATTTGTATGTAGAAGTTATACAAGATGTTGGACTTAATGATGTTGACATTGACTATATTCAGAGAGATGAAACTTATATAGAATTTGTTGAAAACAAAAAATAAAAATATTTTGTTGAAGATGAAAATCAAAATGATCATTTTCTTGAAAATGAAAACAAAACCTGTATTTTTGATGAAAATGAAAATGAAAATGAAAACCGTTTTGTTGATGAAAATGAAGATGAAAATGAAAATGAAAACCATTTTGTTGATGAAAATGAAAATGAAAACCATTTTGTTGATGAAAATGAAGAAGAAAATGTAAATGAAAATGAAAATGAAGATGAAAATTTAGAATGTGATGTTGAATTTAATGAAAACACTTTTTTTTAAATTGGAAGTAGTTTTTTCGATAATCTTCCTGGTCAAATTTCTTGGAGGCAAATAAGAACACATGTGAATAGAATATACACCAAATTCTTTTATCGTAAAAAAATTGCATTTCAGTGTCAACTAATGATGCAATTGATGAGAATGCAAAAAAAGAGGAAAGTAATGAAAAGGTTAGGCTTTTATGTTAAACCAAAAAGAAAAGATCAATCATTAAAACATATTATGTCTACTGTTGCTAATGCCATTCAATCTATTGGGAAAAATAGTCGATCTAAAGATAAAAACGCAGCAAGAAGAGCTATAACTACTCCTATAGTTAATAAAGCAACTTTGAATAAAAGAATGGTAAGAAATATTAGTGAAGTTTTAAAAATGCATCCTAAAACATTACTAAGAGCGGCAAAAAGAAGAGAAAGTATAGAAAATGATCCTATCAATCAATGTTGGAGTTTCAATGGATGACTACTGAGGTTTGATATAAAATTGAATGTTGAAATTAAATCTTTGATCAAAAAATATTGGCATGATAATATTAGGGTTTCATCTAATGCTAGAGATGTTTTAAAATTAAGGGTGGGGTCCAAAGTTCACGATACTCACCCAAAACACCTATTAGATACAACACAAACTGAATTTTATAGAAAATTTTGTAGCGATTCAGTGTTACCTGGTAATATTAAAATAAGTCAAAGGTCTTTTAAAAAATGTAAACCCTGGTATGTAAAAATTAATAAGCAACTAATATCTTGTTGTTGTAAAATACATGTTCAAATTTTGTTATTTTTATGATGTTTTCTCGACATATAATGCTGTAATTCCTTGCATACCAACATTACTTACACAGACGTGGCATTGATATGCCACCTAAGCAATAAGAGAGTTTATTTCAGGCTTGTTTTGCAGTAAATCTAATGATAAATTATTTTATTTAAGCCTGTATTTGGTGACAATGTGCATTAACCTATGGAAATCTTTCATTTTACCTTTGTTTGCATGAAAGTGTTGATCATGATTTTGGACAACAACTAGTAGATGTCAAAAGATCGGAATGTTCACTATTCTTTAAAAAGATGGAAAAATAGGTTTCTGTGATTTAGTGCCACAAAAAGTTAGTGTACTTTTACTTATGAGTGAATTTCTATTAATAAAATTGTACCAAAAACATGTCATGCACTCAACATGCCCGGATGTATTTCGATGGCCAATTTCGCCAAGATGTAGTGGTTAATACTTCCAATTGGTACTCATATACTTTTAGTGGCTGGATTTTGCAGAGAATTATACTCACCGCAAGAGAAATCCGCTAATCTCAATATTATAATCTTAAAGGCAGTAGCTATGTTTGTCCATATTGTTTATAGATTACGCAAATGATAGCACTGAGGATGATAGAAAAGTTTTGAGGGAGCATCATTTTTATTTGAGTGACAATTGGTTACACTCATTAGATTTTGTTCAATATTGTTTTAGTATATTTTATAGAAATTTAAGAGAAAGAGGAATCCATATGAAAGAACACTTCATATGGTCAGATAATTGTACAGGGCAGTTCAAAAATGCTAGAATGTTCTATTGGTTAAGTAGGGTTCACAAGGAACTTAATGTCCAACATATATGAGTTTTTTTTTTTGCTTCCGGCATGGTAAAGGAGAACATGATGGAGCTGGTGCATGTCTCAAAAGAATTCTTGCTAGAGAACAATTAAAATTGGAGGATTTAGTAAAATTTAAAGATGTACATGAGATTGTGGATTGGTGTAATAGAAGATTATTTGCACCTAGTTTGAGTGATTACTCTACAGTTCATCGATTCTTTTGGTTGGTGGAAGAAGAAAACATTGTATCTAGAGTCGATTGTGAGACAATTAGTGGATCTATTAAAATGTATCTCATTTAGGGAGCAACGAAAGTATATGGACTTTGGACAAGGGATGCATGTTTTTCTTAGTTTTGTATCTCAAAGAGATTGGGAAGCTTGCGAAAATACAGAATGGGTTGAACAATGGGAGCAAAGATTGTTGACACCTGCAGAAGAACACAATCAATATGAAAGAACTATTGAAGAAAATGATCAATTTTTTGCATCTGAAAATTATGACCATGTTTCAGACCTTGTACAAGAAGGTAATTTTAATTCAATTTATTTCATTTTATTTCACTTTATTAAGTTATTTTGTAATACTAAATTATTTATATGGATATGCACAAGTTATTAAATCGAATTTTGTTGGCAGGACATGTGTATGTTATTATTGCACCTTAGGGGAATGAAGAGAAAACAGAATATTGGTTGACTCATTGTGTGGAAACTAAACATAATTTGATAACACCTCAAGAAGATGATGATGGCTTTCATAATCCAATAGGTATGATGATCCCTTAAGACACCTCCTTAAGCAATTTTTTAGAACAAGTCTTTGATTCCCTTAAGAAAATTTTGAGAACTTGTTTGATGATGGTTTTTGAACATGTTTTCCAATAGGATCGGTGGTGGTTGTTGGCACTTGGCTACAAAAATACTTGAGAAGAAAGAATGGTCTACCTGCATTCGAAGAATATGAAACACATAAAAATATTATGAATTATTCACATTTGGTGGTGGAAACAAATATAAAACTAGAGTGGTATCGTGGAAGACCTTCAAAAAAATTTCTATGGTCAATTTCTATGGAAGAGCATGAGGCAATCATAGATGCATTACAAAAAAGAGAGGATGCAGATGGTACAATGGAATAAGTAAATACAACTAAATATAGTTTTAGTTTTATTTTGTCATTTTAAATACATTAAATACATGTTTCGACATTGGTCAAGTGTGTTATTAGTTGAAATTGATTTAAATTGTCCTTTTATATATCCTTAAGGCCTAATCACAAAAAGGATCTAGTCCATGCAGATTCAACCTAGACAACATGGAATACTTGGTAAAAATAGGTAATTATTAGTTAAATTGTATTTAAATACATGTTTTGATTACATATTGATATTTCTTGGACATTAATAGTTAAAATTGATTTATTGTCATTTTTTGTATCCTAAAGCCATCATTGCATTGATCTCATACTTTGAAACAAAAAGGAGAGGATGCCTGGATTCAACCTACAAACATGTGTGGAATACTTTTAAATGCAGGTACTTGAGTTTTGCACATATAAATAGTTTTATACAAATGAAAATATGTATGTTTTGATGATTTCATTTATATTGATTGTACCTTTTTGATATCAGGTGGTGTGAAGACCTACTACATTCTAGCCGCAAGTTTGAGATGTTCTTGAGATGGAATATCCAAATTTTGTAAACATTGTTTTGAGATGACATATATGTACATACATACTTACAAAATTAAACATACTATATGTACTTATATGTATCAAATCAATATTCTATATATTTTGTTTCTTAAATGTGCATGTTTTCCTACTTTGAAACTTTATGTTTATGTGTATAATCACTAAATATCATGCATACATTATTGTTAAATCAATTATATCCTTAAGATGTATTATGACCCCTTAATACATCCCCTTAAGACACCCCCTTAAGACCCCTTAAGAAACACCCTTAAGACCCCTTAAGACATCCCATTTAGGAATATTATGACCCCTTAAGACATCCCCTTAAGACGTTCTATTATGACCCCTTTAGACACCCCCTTAAGAAATCCCCTTAATTAACACGTTCTATTATGACCCCTTTAGACATCCCCTTAAGACCCCTTAATACATCCCCTTAATTAACACGCTTCTATTATGACC